>OY728128.1:1738567129-1739252693 GCA_963277665.1 Viscum album
CATTATAAAGACCAAATGTTTTTCATTGTGTGTCTATATACTATAATGAGATATATAAAATTGAACCCTTAGAAGTCCCTATATGTAGGCGTGTGGGTGTGTGTGTGTGTAAAGAATCATACATAACAAATCCATAATTTCATTCAAATACATACCTAAAACGTTTTTGGTTTATAATTTTAGAAAAAAATATGAAAACCCTTACCTAACAAACCCATAATTCCCACCAAATTGAAATTATTTCCATTAAACAAAACTCTTCAAATTATAAAATTTTTTTATTCAAGGCTAAAACCTCATAAATGAAATTTTGACTTCAAAATCAACCTTGGTCATCTTTATTTATAGAAATATCATTTTGAAACATAGAGTCACCATAAAAAAATGTGAATTCATAAAAAAGTCTTTGTTATTAAAATAAAAACCTTCGATCTCACAAAAATTCAAGATGTTATTTTAAACATGAAATAAAATTATTTTCTTAATAAATAAATATATATCCAAATCAATCATAAAATCACTAGAATTGTTTTTAAAATTTATTTTAATATCATATTCATATCACTCCTAATAACCAATGATCATCCATTATAGAATGATTTATAATAAATTAATCACTAAATAATTTATCCATATAATAAATAATTACTCAACGCATTGAAGGGATATATAATGGTACCACCCATAAAAATATATATATATATATATATATATATATATATATTATAAGAAAATTAACATGAAGGAAACACATATGGTCTTTAATTTCATCATACCAACTCATAAAAACATAATTTTCAACTCATAAGCACAAGCGTTTTCATTTAAACCATAAAAATGATGTTATTTTAAAAAATATAAATCAATTTAACATTTAGTGTGAAATGAAATAGAGACATATAATATTGATAAATAACAATTAAAAATAAGAAATAATTTTTTAACAAATCATTAGATAGATTGTTTAGAGAAACTCTTCAAAACATTCAATGTAAAGGTTTAAAAGAAAACCTTTTAATTTTTCTATAACTTATTTTCAAATGAAATAATTCTAAAAATAATGAAAATAAAAATTAAATTTGAATACTATGAAAACATGTAAATTAATATTCATATATAAAACCAAATAAAACATGTTGAAAAATGACTTTGTAGAAAACCATAAAAAATATTCAGTTTATATCATTATAACGAGAGTCAAAGTCAACATAAAATGACCTTAAGTAATCATATAAGTGTAGATAAAGAAAATATTATTAATATTAAGAAGGAAAAGAATAAAATATATGGTCATTTAGTGATAAATAAAATAAAATTTTCCTCAATGGGAATTTATTCATAAACAATCTCTATTACAATGTTATATTTAACAATAAAATCATAAAAAGATCATAACATGTGTAGTAAAAAACTATTTTGGAATAAATTATCTGAATAAGATGTAAATCATTATAGAAATGTATAAATAGACCATTAAAAATCATTGTGTATAGTGAACATAATTTTATAATAACACAATAAATTCATAAAGTATATAACTTATTAAATGGAAATTGAGTTTAGAATCCACTTTCCTCGAGTCTTAACTCACATCATACATCATATATAAACATGAATAGTGAAATTTTATTAATTATATAATTTATTAAATAATATTTTTATAATAATTTCCTTATTATTATTACATGTAATTATCGTATTCTCTTATTTAATTCAGTTACTAATTTTTTATTATTCACATCAGATGTTTTGAGGTGGTTCGGTCCACAACCTCCGAAACTATTAAATTATAATGATAATGGTAAAAATTAATTTTATAATAGTTCCATAACACTCATAATTTTCATGGTATTCTATCCATATCATTCCATAATCAAATAAGTTCAACACATCATGAAATAGTTACCATTTAGTGAGTCTTCCTTGATAATCCAATTTTATACTATCAAAAATGATCGAGGTCATTTTATTTTAATTTCGTGGTTGGGATGCATATTTTACCATATTATAATAATAATAATAAAATTATTTTAATATTAATGTCCTTTTCATACATGAAATAAAATTTTAATATTATATATAAAAGAAGTATGTTTATGAAAACATAATTTTTAATGTAAGGAGCCTGAAACTACCATGGTAAGTGATGTTCTTTAAAAGAGATTAAACAGTGGAAAAAATAAGTATTTTATATCTATGAAAAATTATATTATAATTGAATTAATATTTTTCAATTAATTTCAAATGTTGCTTAGTTTATTAAAAAGTTATGTGGTGAGTTGAAATGAAAAGACACGATTTCGGGAAAACCCATATTTAGACATAGTAATGGCTTGTGAAAAGAGCTTGTTGAGTGGTAATAGGTTCTTTATCATTATTTATGAATCAAATTAATGGAAATACCACAATAACATAATCATATAATTACAATAGTACAAGTATAATTGTTTTATGGAGGAATAATTTTATATAATAAATTAAATATTGAATTTGGAATTCTTACCCTGTTCTTTGAATTGAATCATTCATATTGAGTCTTAATCCTTCGTAGAATATATTTTTTCTGTCTTGGTTATAATTTACACTATATCAAGAGGGGTATGAATAAATCTCTTTAAATTCAAAACAAATATAAATGTACCTCTAAAAAACTTCTTGAATTTAACCCTTTAATCAAATAATCTATTAAAAAATAAATGAAAGAAAAAGACATGTCAGATTTGTATTTTTGTTTAGGGATCCAAGAACTACCCCTAAAGCACTCCAATATTCCTTAATGTAAAATAGGTTATAGGTATTCTATTTCTTTTCCTAGGGACTGGCCATCTGAGTTCTAGAAGATAATACTTGGACTAAAAGTTCCAATGACTTTTAATTGGATCTCCCTTTATTAGACCTATCAATGTTCTTCCTCGAACACTCAGTACAAGGAGTTCACACCTAAAACATGAAAAAATATTTGAAAAATATAATTTTTATTAGTTCATAGTTTTACTAATATAATAATATATTATAAATAATGTCTATAAAATAAATAAGACATCAAATATATTCCCTAAAATATTCCTTTGACTACAATAAATATTCAAAGACCACAACAGTAACCGTAAGTATTATAATTCATCATGATGATTAAATTTTTTTTAATTTGTAATAGTATTAAATCCCAAACCTAACCATATATTAATTACATTAATTAAGAAAAAATATCATTACAATAAATTCCAAATACCATTTAGGTTTGGAGTTTTAGATTATTATGATATAATGTTAACTAGAAAAACTAATTATATGTTAACTATTGGAAATTTTTTTACTATGAGAGAGTCTCCATAATCCATAGAACCTTAAAAATCTCCAAACAATTCTCCACATAAAATAAATGTTTTAGATGTTACATACTTTTATAATAATTATAACATGGGGAAATGGAAATATATTAAATGGATGATCTTATATTCAAAATAAGGTTAATCATAAGTAATAACACTAAAATATCATATGTGAACATAATATGGGAATATAGGTAAAATAAAGACACATAAAAATAATCAAACCCAAAAAAATATAGATAAAAAATCAGGGAATATGAATCCTATAAAAATATTACATAAACAAGAGTTAATAAAAATTATCCCTGGTATCTTAACAAAGACTATAGAATAATCACAAAACTGTGAAATATCTTTCAAACATACAACATATATTAGTATAGGGAACATAACATTCATTAGTCATGATATCAGTTACCGTTGTTAGAAGAATAAAAAAAGGGTACAAGTGAAAACTTATATCATAAGATATAAATATTAAAACAATTCCTTGGTGTGTGATATAGGACCCCTGCAATAATCATATATACTTATTAGTTCTACATTAAATCAATAAATAATCAAATCATAAATAATCTATATAAATAGAAAATATTTTCCTAAAACATTAAAAAAAAATATGATTGAATTTTTTGTCACAATAACCCCATGGAAAGAAAATAAATTTAATTTGAATTAAAATATGTAAATAATTAATAAATTCATCAATAATAATAACATGATAAACCCAAGAATCATAAATGGGTACCGAAACACATCATGTGACTACCATTAAAAAAATAAAGAAAATAAATAATATTATATTTAAATCTCATAGATAAAGGGTATATAGTTATGTCAATAGTTTCACTAAATCAATAAATTAAAGGAATATAGGTGAAGAACCTTTAATAAAATTAATCAAAAATATGGAATTCCCAATGTAAAGGCATTTGGTGAAACATTAGGATCATACATAGTGGATGATTAAGTAAGAAACATGTTGTGATAGTTCGTTCCTTTAAAATAGATGCAAATTACATAATACATTGAGAGAAATAAGGTGAATGGATATATTTTAAAAACATACTCAGTCAATCATATGATATGTCAAAATACAATTACATAGATTAAAAAAATTAATGTGTTTTTAAAACAAATACATTTGAAAATAATAAAAATTCTTGATCATTTAAAATCATTTTAAAAGAGTTATTTTGAAAATATAGGTGAAACAAATTCCTTTAGAAATCATGAATACATAGATAAAAATTTTCCAATAAAATTAAAAAGGTTTTATATTTTAATGTTCTCGTAGAAAACATTAATCAAGATCATTTTCAACAAATTTTTAAATTTTTTATGTTATATGTTACATTAAAAATTTATTTTCAAAATAGTGAAGTGAAAACTTTTTAAAAAATTTACCTTTGAAAAAGAAAAATTAATAAATGACTTCATTACAAAATCACTAATAAAATCAAAAGAAATGTGAGGTGAAAATATTTTTAGAATCCTCTACTTTAAATCCCACATAATTAAAATAGTATAATATTATCTTTTTTTAAAGGGATAAAGATAATTATTAAAATCATAAAAATAATTCATATTATATTTTTCCAAAAATTCAGGAGAACATTAGCAGGAAAGAAAATACAGAGATGGAGAAAATGATCTGGTGGAAGGAATGGGAGTTATTACTTCCAACGTCAAAAATTTTATTTGAGGTGGTATTTTATCAAGGAATATGATTTCATTGAAAATGATTAAATTCAAAATAAAATAATATATAAATACAAAATAACATCATTATATAATGGATAATATGATATTTGAATGTTTTTAGATAAAGAAGATTAATTATCACCTAACCCAGGGATTTGGGTAATGAAAACACCATGAAACCATTATTAAATTTTAATCAAAATCCAAGGAAAGGTATGTATTTAAACTGGACATTTAAAATCCTGAAATATAAAAGAATAATGAAAAAAATGGCAATGGGTAGTATTCACAGTATTAAAAAGAAAACATGGGGTCCTAAATAAACATACTTCAATGGATTAAAATTTGAGACAAATAACCCCTTAAAAATTGAGTAACATTTTAACTAAAACCCCTTTAAATAGAGGTATTTTAATTAAATAAAAAAATAACATTATGAATATATAATTCATCATATTATATCTCAAATAGTTAATATTTACAACATATAAAACAATTAGACGTGTACTACAAAACTAATCTCAAAAGATTAATTTTAGATGAAATAATACTATCCTTGTTTCTTTTAATAGATTATTTTTAACACACCATTATTTAAAAAAAATGAAATTATGACTGATAATGAACAATACTCACAACACCGATCTTAATTGAACAACAAAATTTCATTATTTAAATTTGACCATTATAACTTGGCTATTAAATTAGATGTTATGAATAATATTAACTATATTATGATATATATATATATATATGTATATCCTAATAAATATAAACATTTTTACAATTTTTTAGTAAATAATCAATCAAGTATTATTTAATGTAATTTATTCATCAAAAATATATTTTTTTTCAAAAATGTTGTTTATTACTTTTTGTGTGACAATATTATTATTATATTGTAGATATTTAAATATATATATATTAAAAAAGTAACTTCATTTTTTAAATAATAATATAATAATTAACAGAGTGTGAACATTCGTGATCTTTTAGAAAATATTGGTTTTTCAGTGAATAGTTTAGTAACGATTTTTGTAGAACTATCATTTTTTACAATATATTAAGTAATTTAAAAGAACCATTGTATTTTTAATTTGATTTAAAAAAAATATTTTATTATATTTAAATTTAATCTAATTAATTATATTTTAATCATATTTATAGTGTATGTTTGAATATTTTTATTTTTGGGTTTAAAAGTGGGTTTTTTCTAAAAATTGTTTTAAAGTGCATAATACACTCTATTTTTATTAATTAAAAAATAATACTGGTGAATTTTTTAAATTAAATGTATATATTATATATATAATATTAATTTAAATTTAAATATTGATGATTACAATTCATAGAGTTAATATGAAATCCTTTTATGCTTGAAAAATACATTTCTTGAAAAACTGTTTTTTCGTCAAGTATGTGAGTTTTATTTTAAATTAAATTATGTCACTTATGTTAAATTAATTTTGTAAAATATATTACATATTTATAGTTAAAATAATTTATATTATATAATCTGTTCAACATTATTTGTTTCATACTGAATTGGGAAAAAACATATTATCGTGGTTGAGGTAAAAATGAGTTCACTGAGGGTAAATCTAAAAATGTAAGTGCTAAAATGAATTAATAATTATCTAAATTATATTATCTAGAAATATATATATATATATATATATAACTTATATAATATAATACTATATAATGGTCTTCTTTATCCTTTTGCACATAGAAAATGTGGGTACACGTTTTTTATTTCAAGAATTCAAAGTGTGTCCTCTCCCCCACTTATATAAGGTCACCACCTCTCCTATCTACTATGAACATTAAAATCTATCTGGTTATTCAATGAAAAAAATGCATTCCTTAATTACCTAAAAATTACCTTGAGCCAATGGTTTTATCATAAATCCATCATTCGAATACTTTTAGTGCTAACAAAAGGAGGTTGTTCGATGAAGATGTATCATACATAACCAAACAGTTTTATTTTATCTGTTCTTCAACCACCTTCAAATAGTATTAATTTATTATGATTTAAAAAATTAATGAAAAATATTATAATATGTTATTATGTTCATTTCATAACCTAAATCCATATCATATTACTTAAAATGGGCATCAAAACCATCATTCGTGTGTACGTTGGACTACCACCTCCTGAACCAATGTAATTCATTTTTCATCATCTCCTCTAATATATTGTTACAATGATATATTTAAAGTATAAATATTAAATTTGAAACATAATTATACTATTTTAATTATTATATCACATTTAAATTCTTAAATTCCATTCTGTGGGGGATACGATAACACCGCTCATGTGTAGGGCAGAAAACCTCTTCGCGAAATAATGTGTTTCATTTTACACAAGCGCATTTCATGAATGGTAATAAGGATAACATTAATTAATATTTGTGATAGATATATTAAATAATTATTATATTGATTATTTATTTGTAATTCTGAAAATATAATATATCTTTTACATTTTACCTTCCCATTCACCGAGAAATGACAACTTCATTCATGCGTATGTGGGGACTACTGCCTCCAAGAATCAATGTGATTATTTTATCATCACAACATCACATATATGATATATATATATATATATATATCTGTGTGTGTGTGTTTATTTAAATAAATAATATGATATTTTTTATATTTTTATAATTATTTGAATATAAAATAATAATTCCATTATTTCCATAATGATCATTTAGAAATGGAAATGTTACTCATATGTAAGTACATCTTACTATCTCTATGATTGTAATATAGTTTTTTTCCTTACCATATTTCATGGATTATTGTAAAATTATAATATATTTATAATAATTATAATTATTTTATGATTATTATTCTAGATAAAATGAAACAATTTCCTCTTGGAACTAGGTAAACACATCGAAGCTATTTTTAAACAATGAACTGAACATCCTCAAAACAAACAATGTGGACTTAACTTAATATGTAGTTAAAAAATGTTAGTAAAATAAATAAAATAAATTCTTTAAAAATAAGTTATTAAACCATTAAAATGATATTAAGAAATAAAATAACTAACATCAAATTAATATTTAGGATTTAAAATACATACATGGAAAGTATGGACACGAAGAAAGGGACTATGTCTCAATTTCCCTTCATTGAGGCATTTTTTAATGCTATACTTATAATTTATTTTATATAGTGTATATACTGATCATTTTTAAATATAATTACATTAATCCTTCACAAATCATGGTAATTTATATTTCAATATTAATTATTTTATCCAAGGGGATTTTTATGAATGTTTCCATGTGGTATAGGATTTCATAACTCAATTTCATTTCATTGGATTATATTATTTATTCATTTTATTTGATATTATGATATTATGTTTGTAATGAGTTTTTATTATATGATTTTGTATTTAAACTTGTATTATATTTATTTTCATTTAATACAAAAAAACAGTTCACTGATTAATTCTCACTTCAATGTAATGATAATTGTATAGGTTTCTCGTCTCAAATTAACTTTTTTAGGACATATTTTAAGTTATAAACCTATTTTATTTTATGATTTGTATATACTACCAATTTTATATTTTATATAATCAAAATATTTATGATCATTTTATTTTATGTTTTATTTTATGTTAATTCCTTCATGTGGATTATCATTCAATAGTTACCAAAGTGGTAAGGGTTTATTTCACAATCTCTTTTTAGTCAGGATTATTTATGGTCGAATTTATATTGAAAAAAATTATTTGTTCATTATCTAATAAAAACATTTAATTTTATAATCCTATGGTTATTCATGAAGATTCCATGTAATATTACAATTTTTCTCTCTTTATTACTTAAAATGGTTAAGAAAATATTTTTAAGAAAATATAACTTTATTTCTCTCATTGGTCAAAAATCCCATTTTCTTCCAAATGCATGATTTTTAAAAATATTTTCATGATTTTTTTATTATTATCAAATTATTTTTTAAATTAATTTTTACCTATTATTTTATTATTAAAAATGATATAAAATATATATTTCTCATGTTTTTTAAATGAGGCACCTTTTGACTTTTACTGAAAATGTGAAAGGAATATTTGTTCTAACGTACATGGAATGAACAAAATTTAACCCCATCATGAAAACTCCTTTTTTTAATGATTAATTTTTATATTTAAAATTTTTCTACAATGAAAATTATTTCATTAATGTTTGAGAAATTTTTATATTTTAAATAATAATGTTCAAAATGGAAGGAATATTTTCTTCATGAAATGTTCCAAATGTTATTTCAAAATCATTATCCATCTAAGATGACATACTTTGATGTTATCAATTAAAAATTATTATTTTTATCAAGAATATTTTAATGATATTATAATTTGTTTCCATTCATCAATATCAAAAACCCTTAACATTACTTATTCACCACTAGGATATGTTGACATGAAACCTTCTTTATTCTTTCTATGTATAGATTATGATTATTTAAATATATTTTTTTATAAATGATTTATTTTCCATGGATTAATGATGTTTGTTTTGTAACAATTCTTCCTTCTATGATTTTTATTATTAAATTCAATTTCATGAACTTTATTCAAGGTACAGTTCATGGAAATTGTTCATATGTTTGTGAGGTTATTTTATAAACCAAGGAAAGGTTCTTCTGTTATTATCCAAGTATGGGTGGTTGCATAATAAACTAAGGATAGTTTGTTCTATGATATACCTCCAATTTATTGGGTATGGAATTTTACAATATAGTTATTCTATTTATACTATTGATTGTAAGAGTGATATAAAAAGGTTTTCCTAGAGCTACCTACAGGATTTATTTATGCTTTCAATGGGTTTTTATGGAAATATAATGATTTTTCAAAGAAAGATAATGATATTATGTTTAAGTAAAATTATTTTATACTTCTTATGGGTGAAAATATATTGATTTTTAATGATTACTTTAAACAATATTGACATCATGTTGCCAATGATTATTGATTCCTAAGACTATTTTTTCAATAAATATTTATTCCATGTTTCAGGATTGATGATCCAAGTATTGATGGCTATAATTTCTCTTATGTTATACCCAAGAACTTTTCTTATTTGATCATATACTTGTGATCTATTTATTCACAATGATGACATTCAATTATTAATTCTTATGTATACCCTTGCATGTAATTTGATCTCGCCCTTCTTATGTTTCATTTTCCCTAGGTTATGAATAATTATGTTAAATTATATTTGTTTAAAAAGTTTTCTAATGTAAAGATTTTTTTTGGAGTCATTGAAGACTAAATATCGAATATGAAATGTTCGGAATAATGGGATAAATATTCTCCTAATGTCATGGGTGTTATTTATGAAATAGTATGTCCTAATACAATAAAAAAATAAACAAAAAAGGACCATAGGTATATAAGTGGTCCAATATTTCTTTTTTTTTGTTAAAATGTTTTGAAGGAAAACATTATGTCATGATTATTAGTATCAATATAGAAATTTAATGTTTTTATTTTATCACTAGTTCTAGGAGTGTGGTTTTAGGGCTATTATAGTTGGTATCATATTGGGGTTTAGATAACATTTAATATTATGATATTTTCCTGTGATTTTATCTAAATAGTTATAGACAACATCATAGGTTTGTAAGATCATGGTTGATCATAAGTTCAATGTCTTAGACACCCCTTTTAGGTTTTATGTGATGATATATTAAAGTTATTAATTCCATGTTCGTAGACATTTTATTAGGTTGAAGTATATGTAAATATTTGGTTTAACATGAAGAATGACTTTATATTTTTTGGACATAGTTTTTGAATTATTGATAACCTTTATGGTTTAGATTATTTTGGGTATTTAGGTATTTATGGGAACACATGTATTATTATATAGATTACCATGGGATTGAAAAGTTATTTGGTGACAAACTAGTAAATTTTATATTAGAATTAGATATCTATATTTTTTGGTATTATAAGGTAAAAGTTAAGACAATACCTTTGAGGTTAAAACAATATTTAATGATATGTTTATTGAGGTTTTTTGGGATATAAGGTCATTTATTTATGGAATTTGTTTTTGAACTTTGCGTATTACTGTTGAAATATAGGTATTATTGTATTGTTTCATCATATTAAGGTATATTAATTTTTTGATTTATCTTACCACATGTTAACCATTTTGGTTTTTATTAATGCCTAAAGATATATAGAATATTTTTTTACCTTTTGGGTAATATGTGATCAAATATATGTTGATTTTAGTAATTCAATAATTAAAAAATCATCTTAAATAATCATATTTTGGAGAAAAATATAAGATTGAAGTGGAAATTGATTATAGGATGAAATTATACTTACCATGTAAGTATATTTCCTTATTTTATTAGTCTATATATAAAAGTAATTCCTAAATTGTTCAAAATGGTGTTGAAATAAAAACATACCTATTACCGTTATTTTTAATGAAATCAATTGAATTTTCAAACCAATTTGGTTTTGGGTTTGTGGATGTTTAATTTAAACTGATCACTCTCTTTCTTATGATTAAATATATCTATCAATGTCCATCATTATTTTTGAATTGTTCCTTTATTCTATGCCTATATCTTCACTTGCCATAAATTTTCTAAAATTTGGAAACATATTATGTGTTATTCCATATGACATTCTTACTTACTTTACTCTCTATTCAAGAGGATGTTTTATTAAACCTTTTATGATGTGAGATTTAAACAAATGTAATTTGAAATATAAAACCATTAATTACAGAGATAAAGATAAAATTATGGGCATCCAATTTACTAAAGGGGGTTCAATGTGGCACTTTAGGATTTTAAAAAAGGAAACAATTATTGATAGCGCACAAGAGAACCAACACCGAGCTTAATCAAACCATTAAATATTATTATTTAAATATAGCCATTATAACCAAGCCACTATATTATAAGTTATTAATAGTATTATCTACTTAATTATATATATATATATATATTCTACATGATAAAATCTTAGTAAATAATCAATCAATTTTTTGTAGAGTAAGTTTATACTTTAAAAATAAGTTTTGTTCAAAAAACTATTAATGATTTCTATGAGAAAATATTAAAAATAATTTCTATTAATTTATTAAAAAAATATTATACAATAAATATTAGTTTCCAAATCATCATATCAAAATTAACTTAGGGGAAATTTTTTGATTCTTCAATAAATATTGAATTTTCAGTAAAAATATACGATTTTAATAAAATTATCATATATTATCAAAAAAATTAATTAATTTCAAAGACCCATTGGTATTTGAATATTATTTAAAGTTACATAATTATATTTTTGTTATATTTAATCAAATTAAATATGTTTGATTAATTCATTAATTAATCTCATGTGTACAGCAGATTACCACCTCACGAAGCGATGTGATTCTTTTTCACTAACACTTTTCATGGAAGTAAATAGAGAAAATAATGATGAATATATAATATATATATATATATATAATATTATTATATTAAAGACATAATTTTATTATGAAAATATAATATATCATTTACTGTTTACCTTTCTATTCATTGAGAAATGATAACAGTATTCATGTGTATGTGTGGACAAACCCCTCCATGAAGAACTTCGATTATTTTTTCATTACCACATCAAATGAATGATATATAAAATGTTTATTTAAATAAATAAAATTATATTCAAACTATTTTATCATTTTATAAATATAAAATAGTACAAATCTTATTTCTTTAATGATTTTTGAAAAATTGAAATGTTACTCACATGTGTGTAGAACCTACCTTTACCATGATCATAACATAGTTCATTTTTTCATAACAATTATTCATGGATGATTATAAAAGTTTAATTTAATTATAAAAATTATAATTATTTCGTGATTATTATTCTATAGTTTATTTAACAATAATCTTTTGACCTAGGTCAAGACACCGAATCTATTTTGAAACAAACATCTAAACATCCTCAAAACACATGATGCGGACTCAACTAATTAAGTATTTAAATATTCCATTAAAATAAATAAATTAAATTATTTATGTATAATGTATTAAACATGGAAAATGTTCTTAATAAATAATATAATATATATATTCTTATTATACTATATTTAAAATACATACATGGAAAGTATGGACTCGAGGTAAGGGGTTTCATCTCAATTTCCCTTCGTTAATAGGTATTTTAATGTTATGCACATAATTTATTTTATATGGTCTATATAGTGACCCTTTTAAATGTAATATCATAAATCCTTACCACATCATGGTATTTTATGTTTAAATTTAATTATTTCATCCATTATTATTTAATATTAATGTTACCAAGTGGTAAATAATTTCATAACTCAATTTATTTCCATTGGTTCATATTACTCTGTCATTGTATATGGTATTATAACAGCAATCAAAGTCATTGAATTTTGATTTTTCTCTAACCCAATGATATATTTGAGGTATATAAGATCATTTTAGGGTCCTATACTTAAAATTATTTTCTGGTACACACCCACTTATCATCTTTTATTGTATGAGGTAAGATGGTAGACTTATGGGAGAGGTTTGTCCCATGAGCCATGAATATTTGGGATACGAATAGACATACACTGAGGTGGATGTCCAATGTAGCCTAGTCCATGGGAAAGAATTCTACATATCCTGGTTCTTGAATGCATCATATTTCACATAGTTTAGTGATACTCTTAATCTGTTGGTGGATTAGGAATGATGAACCCATATGAGTGTTTGGGTCCCATGGGTTTGAATGTCAGAGACATGGAGGTAATCACACCGAAGTGGATTCTCAATTGATCTATGGACTTGGGAAGGAGTCAAATGTATCCTATTTATAGTTAAATTAATAGTTATTATAGTTCAGTGATCTTCTCAATATGATTGTGGATGTGGAAGGGTGAACCAATTGGAGAGTTTGGGACCCATGTGTTTGATTGTTGGGGACAAGAAGGGACTTAATCCAAGGTTGATGCCCATTTGAGTTTGGACCATTGAAATTCATCCTACATATCCAGTTTATATCATAAATTAGAGTTCTTGTAGTTCAATGATCTTATCAATCCACTAGTGGATGGGAAAGGATGAACCAGTAGAAAATTTTGGGTATCATGGGCTTGACTGTCAGAGACATAGAGGGACTTATACTATGTTGAGTCCTGTTTGATCTTGGGACTTAAGAAGGAGTTCAATGTATCCTTTTTATAGTAGGAATCAGAGTTCT
The DNA here is from genome assembly GCA_963277665.1 of Viscum album. NCBI lineage: Eukaryota > Viridiplantae > Streptophyta > Magnoliopsida > Santalales > Viscaceae > Viscum > Viscum album. The sequence continues at coordinate 1,738,581,443 of OY728128.1, forward strand.
CATAGTTCAATGATCTTCTCAATCATCTTGTGGATGGTTAACGATGATCCAATATGAGAGTTTGGGTCCCACAGGTTTGAATTACGGAGGTTGGGAGGGACTTATGCTGATATGGATGTCTGTTTAAGCTCATTCCTTGGGAAGGAATCCTATTTATCCTTTTTATAGAAAGAATATGAGTTCATGTAGTTCATTTACCTTTATCCCATGGAAAATTTGGGGTAGATGATCACACTCAGAGACATTATTGTTACATTTGAGTTGTAGGAATTCTGGGGGATTATACCAGGATATATTCCCTATGCATACTCATTCATCATCATCTAAAATATTAAAGAGAGATGATGAACATAAAATGTTTTTTTGAATATTCTTGTTACAAAATTGAGGTCATGTATTAAATCATGGCATAGATAGGGTCACCTGAGTGCATAACCCCAACCAATTAACGACACTCCCTTTATAAATAGGGTATGAAGCCAAAGGTTCCTGAATGAGGGTTCATATTGTATATGTCCATGTGATTCTATTGGACAAGGTCGATGTTTCTACCTTATATTTATTAATTTATACTCGATGCATTTTTATTATATTAACAATATGTTTGGGGTGTCATTATGACATGGAAAATAAATCCAGTGTTTCCTCCTGACATATCTAGGATGATTTGTATAATCGAAGTTCACGTGTCAATGATATTTTGCATGATCAACTAACTTTTCTAGGTTTCCATTGCATGATCAATGTGACTTGTCCAGAACATCTTTACATGAACAAAGTGACTTTTTTATGATTTAATTCCATGATCACAAAGGATAATTATTGGGAATTCACATGATCAAAGTTCACTATTTGAGATTTCTTCACATGAAAAAAGAAGATAATTCCAATTCATTTCTCATAAAAAATCTAGAATGTCTGGTTACTTTCTTATGATAATGCTAATATGTTTTGGGTGTCTTCTCATGATCAAACTGTCTTTCCCAGGATGACCTCATATTATTAAAGTGTATTATCTATAAAATGTTTCATGATAAAACTATATTCATGTGATCATTGTGACTAGTCCATGGTTTGTCTCATGATCAAAGTGACACATCCATGGTCTTCCTTGGGAATTGAGAAACAAGTGAGGAGTCTTGCAAACACAAGATCATAAGAGTGTTACAGTGTGGGTTATTGCAAAAATATCCAAGATCATGCACACATCCTTGTCTTAAATTCTCATGTACAAATGAATCAGGCCTCAAGGCCACAAGGAAAATATTTTCATGGGATGAGGATTTATTGGTTAAGAAATTATTTCAAGGTTGCTTGTCACAAAATTTCATGGTTATATTAGTGTGTATCTATAGCATCCCACCTTTTAAATACATTAACTTTTATTACATTATATAAAATTTAGGATCATTAAGGTTTAGTGTCGTGGAAACCAGGAACATATTACATGATAAAAAACATTCTTCTTAAACACGTTAAAGTCTTCTTCATTTGTTCATCTTAATTTCATTACAACATCTCATAACCTGGGAGCATACATCAAAGGAAAGGGTGAGCAAAAGTCCCAGTAGGGGAAAAAAGGGAAACATTTTACATGAGAACTTGAGATACATCAAAATTCATGACAAATAAATTTATGTCATGAGAAAGAGATCATGAGGCATATCATAATAAAAATAACATGTTTCATAACTTGAAGATGTGGCTACAACATTTAACTTTGACAATCATGAACATATCACCAAGGTAAACCCCAAGGTTTAATTAAAAATTACCAAGTTAAACCCCTAGGTATCGTTAAAAATTACCAATGTAAACCCCAAGTTATCATTAAAATCGTAATCTCTAGTGGTTACATCATTACCCAATGCAATGGGGCGCTATCAAGGCGCACCCTTAAATTTGTAATCTCTAGTGGTTACATCATTACCCAATGTAATGGAGCGCTATCAGAGAGCGCCCTTAAATTTGTCTTTATTATCATGTGATCCACATATATGATCATCAAGCATTTCATAAATAACCCATATATCATAAAAGAAATGGGTTTCCTTTCATAATCATAACGTTTTAAAAACTGCTTTAAAGACATGATCTTTATGTCACTTCAAACCCATGCAAAAGGGAAGTGGGTTTCATGTATGTAAATACCAGAATTTAAAAAAGAACATTTTTTTATATATTTGAATACCCCTTTAGAAGAAAGTTATTTTAGTACTCACTTAATAAAATAAAAGAATTTGAGAAAAAGAGAGAGACATTTTGAGACATAAATTCGGCAGCATAATGGCTATGTTGTAGGTTTTTAGAAAACATTGAAAAGAGAGGGGACATGGGTCAAACACTCATAAATTATCCATAAAATAGTAGTTGTACAGGATATTATGGATATAAGAACATGTTAATGAAATTTTAAAGATATTCCATATGAAAAGAACATGAAAGGAAGACAAAAATAATATTTCTCTTATGAAAATTCGGCAGCCTAACGGCGTCACTTAAACTTCAAAACAATGAATTGATGAGATCAAATAGAGTCTCTCATAATATGAAAATAAAAGATAAGTATTATATATATAGAAATCATACCCCAAAATAATAAAAAGGAACGTTAAAGACTTGACAAGAAAATAGAACATGAAAATTAGAAGGGTGAAAGAATCCCTTCAAAATTCGGCAGCCTAACGGTGCCACTTAAACTTTAAAAAAATTAATTGAAGAGATCAAATAGGGTATCTCATCATATGAACATAAAAGATCAGTATTATAGATATGTATATCATAACCCAACATAATAAAAAGGAACTTTAAATACTTGACAAGAAAATAGAACTTGAAAATGAGAAGGGTGAAAGAATCCCTTAAAAATTCTTGATCCTAACGGCGCCGCTTAAACTTCAAATAAATGAATTGACGAGATAAAATAGGGGTATATCATCATATGAAAATAAAATATCAGTATGATAGATATAGATATAATACCCCAACATAATAAAAAGGAACTTGAAAGAATTGACAAGAAAATAGAACTTGAAAATTAGAAGGGTGAAAGAATCCCTTAAAAATTTGACAGTCTAACGGTGCCACTTAAACACTCTTAAAATGAATTGATGAGAGAAAGTGGGGGTATATCATCATATGAATATGAAATGGACAGTATGATGAATATAAAAGAACACCCTCCAACATAAGAACATGGATCATAAAATAAATGACATAAAAGAGATTACTTGAAAAGAAAGAGAGAGGTCAGATCCCTTACCTTAAAACGTAACTCTTAAAACTCAAAGTTTGGGACCTTGAGGGATTGGGGGCACCTTGGGAGGACTCCTTGGGAGGTAATGAGACCCGAAATTCATTGATGATGATTTTGGAGTCGAAAGGATGAGATAATGGCATGGTATTTATAGGGAAAATTGAGGGGACAAGGCATTAATGGCCAAGGGACACCTCGTTGGTGGTATTGGAAAAACCATGGGCTTACACATGGTATTTGACCATGTTATTGGCCACTTGGTACACCTCATACCTTATATTGCTATTAATAAGTCGACCAAATTGATTACATACTCAATACATCATTTAATGATGTCATTAAACACCCGTAACTTAAAATTGTATTTTCACTATTCATCGAAAATTCAACACTCAGAAAAATCTCAAAATTTCACCTTAACCAAATATTGATGCTCTGATTTCAAAAATTAACTCCATTTTATAAAAATAACTTTATGGATATTTTTAATTTAAAATTTAAATAAATACACTATTCACTGAAAATTCATTTCTTTCAGAAAAATCCCCAAAAATTACCTTAACATAATATTGATGCTATAAATTCAAAAATATACTCCTTTTTATAAAATTAATTTTCTAAATATATTTAATTAAATTTTTAATTAAAAAACACTATTCACCCGAAAAAACTAATACTTGAATAATAATTAATGAAACAGTTATTTACCTATTTTGTTGAATCACATTACTTAATCAAGGTGCCTAGATTATATTAATACTTTATTTAAGTGAGTTTACTAATCCATTTGGTCACATTACTAATCTTAAGAATAAAATCACTATTCATAATTTACTATTAATCAAAAATTAAGTTGATCTTATTAGAATCTACATTTCGTACTGAACATAATTGTAAAAACCATTTTTTGAAAATCATTACACATAATTAGTTATCTAAGGGTTACATAATTATTTTCAAATATCCTTTTTCTATAATTCATCAAAAATATGAATACTATATTTATCCGGACATTTGAAAATTCACAAACTTCATCACAAGAAGAAATCACAATTTTTATTTAAAACAAAGGATTACACAAGGCAGTTATGTTCTCGTTATATAACCCCTTATAACACCAGAATATGACCTAAGAGTAAGGTGTGCTAGTGTGATAGAATCTTGGGGTGGTTCGGCCAACATTGCACGAGTAGTAATTTCTATTAGTTTGAACTTCTTGCGAAGGCGATTCCGTTCTTGCTTTACATGATGAAGTTCCGCTTGGGTTTGGTCTAGAGCAAAGCCCAGTGGTGCTACCTCCTTCCCAAGTTCTGTTAGATGGGCTTCGATTGGCCCAAGACTACTGGATGAGGCCATCGAATCTTCTTTCTATATTAATTAACCAAGATCACTTGTATTTAGAGACAATAATCGAAACGTTCAGTTTCTAGTGGTTATATTGACCAAAGGTCATATAACAGTCGAAACCCAACGGTCTCATTTTAATTATACTCATGTTTTCAAATGAAACATTTTTGTTGCGTATAAAATAAAATAACACACAAAATTAGGAAACAATATTTATTCAAAATTTTGGGTCATTACAATCTTCCCCCCTTAAGAAATTGCGTCCTCACAATTTTTAAAATTGGGATTGGAAATTTCATTGAAAGTCCCACATCAGAAAAAGACTCAGTAACACTATTACTTTAAAAGAATGAAAGGGAAGTACAATGGTCACCTGACTTAACCCATACTAGGATTCCATGTAGGAAAACATGGATATGGAGGAAAAAACAAAGGGTAAATTCTTGAGGGACAGTGATAGAAAACATGATTAGGAGAAATTTAACCATAAGAAAATCACAAACTTATGATGTGTGTAAACGGTCTTTTATTACCCAGTAGGAAACTTAAACCAACAACATTTTTGTTTTAGGTTCCTTTTAATAATTTTGAGGAATTAATTTTGTAACACCCCAAGATTTTACAAAAAATATCCTTTTTAATTTCATTAATGTCTTGTGTTATTCGCTACACCAAAAGGAGCTTTCACAACACACATCTCTGACCTGGCTTGAATTACACGCAATCGCGACCTTTCACGATAGCGTGTGTTGTACGCAACACCACGTTTCGCTAAACAACGATATGCTATTACAATATTATTAAAATTAGGCGTTATGAATAGTAATAACCACTTTTTAAAATTTTGTAAATTTTATTCTTCAAAATGGACTTCATTTATGGATTCGGAATATCGAAATTATCTTAGGGTGAAATTTTGGTGATTTTCAGATAACTTTCATATTTTGATGAATAGTGAAAATTACTAAATTTTAATTAAAAACAACTTTTTCAATCGAAATAATTAATAGTGATAAATTATTAATTTGATTGGTTTTAAAGTATATTTAGAATATATTTTTCCAATTTAATACAATGTTGGTCATTGGATTTAATTTCACATTTAAACCAGTTATAAACAGGTGTCAATCTTTTGATAGTTATTATCTCTTAAAAACACGCCTTTTGTTTTGACGACGGGAATTAATTTTTAAATTAATTAATGCAACTGATATGTTTTGAATTTGGTAAAATAGAAATCATTTTTGTGTTCATAATATCAAATATATCTTAGGCCTAATTTTTGGTATTTTTCTGAAAACTTTCAATTTTTGATGAATAGTGAAACCACTAAGTGGTAGTTAAAAAAACTGAATTGTTCATAAAACTTAATTTTACCACTTCTGTGAGTGGAATTTCAAAAATCTGAGAGACACGGTTGATGTCAGTATGTAAAATGTGGTTCAATGAGATGAAAATAATTTTTGGTGAATAGTAACTTTTTACTTTTATTTACCACGGTTAAAAGTAAATGGGGTAATTAAGGGTAAAAATGATATTATTATTACCCTAACACATGTCCTAATTCTATTGGATAAGTGTAATTCGAACAAAAACAACCTTAGGAATAAACTATGACCATTTAGGCCCACATGAATTAGATTAGGACATTTATTATTATTTAATTCAAAGAAGAGTTAAAAGAGTTAAAATCAAAGTTTATTTAATAAAACATTTTTAATAAAGGGTTATAAATAAGATAAATTCGACTATAAATATTAATTAGAAAGATAAAAAGATTTCCTACATAATGGTATTTTATTTTTAATTTTTAGATCTTAAATAATTTAATTTATTTATGACACAACGATGATGCAGTAATTATCTTATTAATGAAATATTGACATAATTGATGTTATAAATTCCCAAATAAATATAATTTGAGACTTTTTATTAATTCCACTAATTTTCTAGGTTAATATGACATGTTATTATTGATTTAATTAACTTTTTTCGAACTTATCATTCTGTTATATTACTAAATAGTGTCAAAATTGACATAAAATAGTTTTTAAAAAAAATATTATACTATTAATTGTTACTTTATTCCTAAAAATATATGGTTCGGCCAAATGACTTAGATAAGGATATATATATTAATAATAAACAATTTGGGGTTCGTTTGGCTTCTTATAGTAAGTTTATTAACCTTATAGTATAAGAACACAAGAAGACACGGTAAAAGTAAAATTATTTAACATAATGTTAAATCTAAATGATAAGGTTAAAATAGGAACCTAAACTTGTCTAAATTCTATTGGATGAGAGGATTTAGATCCATACCCACCTTAGCCTCGAAATAAATCAATTTGGAGCTATTTAAAACCGAACTTGAATTTATAATAAAATAATATTTTTAGTTATTCCAAAGGTGCCCCTCTCCTCCCTTATAAATGGACACCTCCTCCCTCTCCTCCTCACACCAATTTGAGCATTCAATCTCGGCCAACCCCTGACAAATTCTCTTCTCAACTTCCCTAGAAACATTCTAGAGGTTCTGGTCTTCATCAAAGACCAATTTTAGTGCCCTAAGAGAAGGTCTCAAAGAGGCGCTTCAAAGAAGAGGTAATTTTCGTTACCGATTCTTTCACCTTTATTTCTTATTCCACTTCTTCTTCTTAGGTTGTATCATTATGAAGTAATAACATCAGTATAACTCATATACTGATATGTTATTATAATTATGAAACAATCCTATTTCTCCATCTATCCATCCTACAGAAAACGAAATCACCGCGCGTGCGTACGTACGGAATACCGTCTCCACGCCGTGGTGTAATCTATTTTCCGCCACCACCTTAATTGGATGGGTATAATGGTGTAATGAGTAACTATATATGATTATTATAAAGTGATATTGATACTGGAATAGTATACATACACTTCAACACAAGTTCACGATCATGAGAACGATATCATCGCTCGTGCGTACGTACGGACTACCGTCTCCACGACGCGATGAGATTCATTCTCCACATTAACCATTCATGAATGATTATAAAGTATATACTATAAGTAATCATGAAATATATGACATGGTAAATCTACTGGATTTATGTATATATATATATGTCATATACTTACTTCCATTCAAGACAATAAGGAAAGGAAAACATCGTTCATGCGTACGTACGGACTACCGTCTCCATGAACGGTGTATTTCTTTCCATTTATCGATCCATTATATATATGTATATTCTGAATATATATTATATATAAATCATGTTTTATATTCTATAATTAAGTAATAATGATCTATGTAATCATATGAATAATTACAAGTTAAAACACAAATGACAAATGAGACGATTTTACCCAAAACGCTACTTTAACATGAATTTACAAAAGAACGGGTAATATAAAGTCATAAGTGAACCATATATGATATAATAACAATGAATATGATTCTTTAATAAGTCAATGACAGTATTTAAATCATTATACAGGAGGTTCGAACACTTACGAAGCAAATCGGACCTAAGGTAATGGAAATATCACAATCTCACTTTTATCCGAGATTGTTTTTACTTTGGTAATTACTGGGGTGTATTTTATTATCCACATACATGTTACATCAATGTGTAATATTATTTCCATCCTTCTACAATAGTTTATATCCAATTTTACCCTTCGGTAAGTTTTTTGTAAAAGATATGAAAGGAATCATTTGTCGTTTTTCGTACGAGGTACTTTTTGACTTTTCCGACAAAAGTACGAAGAATGTTTTTTTAACTTATACGACATGAATGGATTTTCAAAACATTATTTCCAAGAAGAGTACTTTAAAAGTTTTCAAGTTTATTTTTAATCAACTTCTTTTAGTTTAAAATTTTATGACATGTTAAGAAAGGAAAAATGTTTTTGAAGTAAAAAAAAGGATATTTTCCTCCAGAATGGAGTTTAAGAGTTTTATCAAAATCATTTTCCATCTAAGATAATAAAGGGTTCTGTCTATATCCCTATTATTACATTGATTTGATTATGTTGTGATGGAATTATTTTTATTAATTCCTTTATCTTATATGAATTTTTTTATGATGTCACGATGTTTAAGATTCCCATTTTTATTACATGGGTTATGCTATGATGTATGGTTTCTGATTTTGTGGCACACATAAGAATGGTATCATTATGAGATTGGTGGGACCTATATCTCCCTCCAATTCATTGGGTATAGATTTTATATCTCATGAGATAGACATGGCTAGAATGGTAGGTTATACCAGTTCAGTGAAACAGGACTGAAACGAGGGTGACTCGGTTCAGAAAGGGACTTTGTCCACTAAGATAGTCTTGGAAATGAGTCTTGACTAACAAGAAATGATTCTATATGATTATGTGTGTATGACACAAAGTTTAATGTTTTAAGTTATGATTATTGTGATTACATTTAACTACCATGACTTATCCCATGTTATGAAATTATGATCTCTTTTACAGGTTAATATTTCCAAAAGTTATGTGCTTATGTATATGATGTGATTGATATTTCTTTTGTTTACCATTACTGAGCATTTGAGATCACCCTTTTATGTTTTCTTTTCCCCAGGATATAAAGAAAGGTTTTAGGTATAATAAAAAGGAAGATCTTTATGGGAGATGTTGATGATCTTTCACCAGGATTAGAGGATTATATTCCGAGTTTCCAAAGACACTAAACTATTATGGTCCTTGTGTGTGTGTTTTTGTTATGTACTAAGTATTCTGCAAATGTAATGTAATGTCAATGTACGTCAAGCTTCGGGTCTCTGCAGTTGGTATCAGAGGAAAGGTTTAGTCAACCTTTGGAAACTAGGATGCGAAAGCGTTAGTGAGATTCCTATAGATATTTCTAAGGTATGTCTAGGGATGTCTCTAAGTTTAAGTATACGTATAGGTTATAGTCCTATAATTGCGCTAACGATCTTAGAATTTAACCTAAGATGCTAGATATTAAGGGTACTCCCCCTTTTATTATTTTGTTTTCCCTAGCATGATTTTTTCCTCTCACACTATTCTTTTTGGGTTTTAGAAAATGGCTGGAAACAAGATGATTCACGATAATGGAGGATATGATGGACAATGGAATGATATTCTTCATGAGCAACCAAATGAAATGGGATTTCGAAGTCAAAACATCATTATTATGCTGAATCATCAATCTCATAATATGATCAATAAAGTAAAATTTGGTAAGTTTCCTGACTCGGCTAATAAGAGAAAGATGGAGTTTCATGATGATCGTAGAGGAAAGAAAGTTCAATTTCTCCTATGTAAATCATGTGGGAAGAGGCATCAAGGAGAATGTTTCAAAGGAACTGGAAGATGCTTTGGGTGTGGAAAAGAAGGACACAAAGCCAGTAAGGAAAAGGTTCGGTTAACACCAGGGATGAGGATAATGGTATTGATACGACATCAACAATGGTTAAATGTTTTAAATATGGAATATACGGGCATTATGCAAATCAATTCCCTAAGGGAATGTGTCATGAAGAGAATCGGTATGGTCGTATGGGTAGTATTTTTGTTGACGATGATGAAGAGACTACAAATGATATGTGAGATGAAAGAATTGTTGAAGCTCGGTCAATGGTTTAAGAAGGTAGTGGAATGATTACATGTTTATCAAGTGTAATGTTGTACTATAGAATAAAAAGACATCTAAGGATTGTTACACTGTTGTCTTTCCTTAAGTTTTGAAAGTTTATGATGAATGGTATGAGTAACAATGAAAGGTTATTCAGATATTTTTTTTGGAAAGTGGATGATATGCGCATAATGAAGTGATAAAGAGAAAATGAAATTTTTGACAGTATTCATGAGCTCATGATTGATATAAGGACTAAGTGATATCATGGTTTGAGTATATAGAATTTTTGGATTTTGTTATGTGGAAAGAGTTAACTTTTGGCAGCATTCATGTTTTCACTAAGGTTTAATTGGTATTCATTTTTCAAGAGAATATATGATTAAGGTATTCACATGATTGGAATGTGACCAACCAGACATATCTTATGATATATGGGGATCAACGATGGTATTAAATCTCTGGTAATTGTTTTCACTATATTATGAGAGTGGACTGTAGCATTATGGATAAGCCTAAAGATTGGAATGGATTATGTTGGACATAGGATAGTATTGTTTAAGGATATAAGTTTTTCGATATTATTGATGGGATGTTATAGTAATATAGTTTTAGAAAAAGGACAACCTACAGGACGGGGGACAGCCCATCGCGTCGGACAAGGCTGTGGGAATCGAACCCACAACCGAAGTGCGACTGGCCTTTATCGCCTACCACTGGCCTACAGGAAGTCCCTGTTTAGTAGAAACTAGTTTTATTATATTAAGCAGCATGATATATGAATTATAAGTCCATTTTAGGAACCATATATGATTAATCTCACTATAGAATGACTTATGTATATTTAATAACTTTTTCTAACCTTTTGTTTGAGACAGATGGAATGACCCGTCATTCTATCACATGATCTGCTAACACTTCACGAATAACAAATTCAACTTCATTTATTTAAGAGATGAAGTAGAAATTGTTCAAGGCACGAACAACAGTGATATTGTACCAAAATAAAGTAAGTATTTATTCTAATTCAAATTCTTCAACTTTAGGGAAACGATCTTGAAAACCAAAAATGTTGTCCTAGTGCTCTTATATCTGATTAATCAGATGGTACCTTAGATCGTCACAAATTTATGGATTTTTGATTGTTGTCTTTTCCATAGCCATGTTCTCTACCACTCTCCATCAGAACATGATGGTTAGATTTTTCTTCCATATCCATATTTTCACCTTTGTGGAAACCCAGTGATTAGTTTATTTGGGTAACCATTACATTTCATACATTTGTTTTTAAAGATTGGTTTTGGTATTCCTTTTTACGATGTGGGTTTCTATTAAAGAAACTTTCGAGTAGTAAACCATTTATAACCCCGACAAATTTCGAGGGCGAAATTCATTTTAAGGGAGGTAGAATGTAACACCCCAAGATTTTACGAAAAATATCCTTTTTAATTTCATTAATGTCTTTTGTTATATGCTACACCAAAAGAATCTTTCACAACACACATATCTGACCTGTATTGAATTACACGCAATCACGACCTTTCACGATAGCGTGTGTTGTACGCAACACCAAGTTTCGCTAAACAACGATATGTTATTAAAATATTATTAAAACTAGCCATTATGAATAGTAATAACCACTTTTTGAAATTTTTTAAATTTTATTTTTCAAAATTGACTTCATTTATGGATTCGGAATATCGAAATTAGCTTAGGGTGAAATTTTGGGGATTTTCGGATAACTTTCATATTTTGATGAATAGTGAAAATTACTAAATTTTAATTAAAAACAACTTTTTCAATCGAAATAATTAATAGTGATAAATTATTAATTTGAGTGGTTTTAAAGTATACTTAGAATATATTTTTATAATTTAATACAATGTTGGTCATTGTATGTAATTTCACATTTAAACCAGTTATAAACAAGTGTCAATCTTTTGATAGTTATTATCTCTTAAAAACATGCCTTTTGTTTTGACGACGGGAATTAATTTTTAAATTAATTAATGCAACTGATATGTTTTGAATTTGGTAAAATAGAAATCATTTTTGAGTTCATAATATCAAATATAGCTTAGGCCTAATTTTTGGTATTTTTCTGAAAACTTTCAATTTTTGATGAATAGTGAAACCACTAAGTGGTAGTTAAAAAAACTGAATTGTTCATAAAACTTAATTTTACCACTTCTGTGAGTGGAATTTCAAAAATCTGAGAGACATGGTTGATGTCAGTATGTAAAATGTGGTTCAATGAGATGAAAATAATTTTTGGTGAATAATAACTTTTTACTTTTATTTACCACGGTTAAAAGTAAATAGGGTAATTAAGGGTAAAAATGATATTATTATTACCCTAAAACATGTCCTAATTCTATTGGATAAGTGTAATTCGACCAAAAATAACCTTAGGAATAAAATATGACCATTTAGGCCCACTTTAATTAGATTAGGACATTTATTATTATTTAATTCAAAGAAGAGTTAAAAGAGTTAAAATCAAAGTTTATTTAATAAAACATTTTTAATATAGGGTTATACATAAGATAAATTTGACTATAAATATTCATTAGAAATATAAAAATATTTCCTACATAATGGTATTTTATTTGTAATTTTTATACATTAAATAATTTAACTTATTTATGACACAACGATGATGCTGTAATTATCTTATTAATGAAATATTGACATAATTGATGTTATAAATACCCAAATAAATATAATTTGAGAATTTTTATTAATTACACTAATTTTCTAGGTTAATATGACATGTTAGTATTGATTTAATTAACTTTTTTCGAACTTATCATTCTGTTATATTACTAAATAGTGTCAAAATTGACATAAAATAGTTTTTAAAACAAATATTATATACTATTAATTGTTATTTTATTCCTAAAAATCAAAGGTTAGGCCAAATGACTTAGATAAGGTTATATATATTAATAATAAACAATTTGGGGTTCGTTTGGCTTCTTATAGTATGTTTATTAACCTTATAGTATAAGAACACAAGAAGACATGGTAAAAGTAAAATTATTTATCTTAATGTTAAATCTAAATGATAAGGTTAAAATAGGAACCTAAACGTGCCTAAATTCTATTGGACGAGAGGATTTCGACCCATCCCCACCTTAGCCTCGAAATAAATCAACTTGGAGCTATTTAAAACCGAACTTGACTTTATAATAAAATAATATTTTTAGTTATTCCAAAGGTGCCTCTCTCCTCCGTCATAAAAGGACACCTCCTACCTCTCCTCCTCACACCAATTTGAGCATTCATGCTCGGCCAACCCCTGCCAAAGTCTCTTCTCCACTTCCCTAGAAACATCCTAGAGGTTCTAGTCTTCCTCAAAGACCAATTTTAGTGCCCTAAGAGGAGGTCTCAAAGAGGCGCATCAAAGAAGAGGTAATTTCCGTTACCGATATTTCACCTTTATTTCTTCTTCCACTTATTCTTCTTAGGTTGTTTCATTATGAAGTAATAACATTAGTATCAATCATATACTTATATGTTATTATAAGTATTAAACAATCCTATTTCACCATCTATCCATCCTACGGAAAACGAAATCACCGCGCGTGCGTACGTACGGAATACCGTCTCCATGCCGTGGTGTAATCTATTTTCCGCCACCACCTTAATTGGATGGGTATAATGGTGTAATGAGTAACTATATATGATTATTATAAATTGATATTGATACTGGAATAGTATACATACTCTTCAACACAATTTCACGATCATGAGAACGATATCATCGCTCGTGCGTACGTACGGACTACCGTCTACACGACGCGATGAGATTCATTCTCCACTTTAACCATTCAGGAATGATTATAAAGTATATATAATAAGTAATCATGAAATATATTACATGCTAAATCTACTTGATTTATGTATATATATATTTCATCTACTTACTTCCATTCAAGACAATAAGGAAAGGAAAACAGCGTTCATGTGTACGTACGGACTACCGTCTCCATGAACGGTGTATTTCATTCCATTTATAGATCCATTATATATATGTATATTCTGAATATATATCATATATAAATCATGTTTTATATTCTATAATTAAGTAATAATTATCTATGTAATCATATGAATAATTACAAGTTAAAACACGAACGACAAATGAGACGATTTTACCCAAAACGCTACTTTAACATGAATTTACAAAACAACAGGTAATATAAAGTCATAAGTGAACCATATATGATATACTAACAATGAATATGATTCTTTAATAAGTCAATGACATTATTTAAATCATTATACAGGAGGTTCGAACACTTACGAAGCAAATCGGACCTAAGGTAAGGGAAATATCACAATCTCACTTTTATCCGAGATTGTTTTTACTTTGGTAATTACTGGGGTGTATTTTATTATCCACATCCATGTTCCATCAATGTGTAATATTATTTCCATCCTTCTACAATAGTTTATATCCAATTTTACCCGTCGGTAAGTTTTTTGTAAAAGATATGAAAGGAATATTTTGTCGTTTTTCGTAGGAGGTACTTTTTGACTTTTCCAACAAAAGTACGAAGAATGTTTTTTTAACTTATACGACATGAATGCATTTTTAAAACATTATTTCCAAAAATATTCCTTTAAAAGTTTTCAAGTTTATTTTTAATCAACTTCTTTTAGTTTAAAATTGTATGACATGTTAAGAAAGGAAAAATGTTTTTGAAGTAAAAAAAGGATATTTTCCTCAAGAATTGAGTTCAAGAGTTTTATCAAAATCATTTTCCATCTAAGATAAAAAAGGGTTTTGTCTATATCCCTATTATTACATTGATTTGATTATTTTGTGATGGAATTATTTTTATGAATTCCTTTATCTTATATGAATTTTTTTATGATGTCACGATGTTTAAGATTCCCATTTTTATTACATGGGTTATGCTATGATGTATGGTTTCTGATTTTGTGGCACACATAATAATGGTATCATTATGAGATGGGTGGGACCTATATCTCCCTCCAATGCATTGGGTAAAGATTTTATATCTCATGATATAGACATGGCTGGAATGGTAGGTTATACCAGTTCAGTGAAACAGGACTGAAACGAGGGTGACTCGGTTCAGAAAGGGACTTTGTCCACTAAGATAGTCTTGGCAATGAGTCTTGAATAACAAGAAATGATTCTCTATGATTATGTGGGTATTCCACAAAGTTTAATGTTTTAAGTTATGATTATTGTGATTACATTTCACTGCCATGACTTATCCCATGTTATGAAATAATGATCTCTTTTACAGGTTAATATTTCCAAAAGTTATGTGCTTATGTATATGATGTGATTGATATTTCTTTTGTTTACCCTTATTGAGCATTTGATCTCACCCTTTTATGTTTTCTTTTCCCCAGGATATAAAGAAAGGTTTTAGGTATAATAAAAAGGAATATCTTTATGGGAGATATTGATGATATTTCACCAGGATTAGAGGATTATATTCCGAGTTTCCAAAGACACTAAACTATTACGGTCCTTGTGTGTGTGTTTTTGTTATGTACTAAGTATTCTGCAAATGTAATGTAATGTCAATGTACGTCAAGCTTCGGGTCTCTACAAATTTACTAAATATAATAAAGAAATAAGTAAATATACCTACCTTCAAGTAGAGTTTGATCCTTTAATAAGTTTCTACCAAAACTAATCTTTTCTCCAAACGATGAGAATTCGAAAACACTTGGTCTCATCAAAACACAAGAATCATCTTCTATAGAATCACATAATCCACTAAAGATTACCTATCTATTTATTATATCTTTAAACATTATCCCAAAAACAGAAATTGTAATATAAAACAACTCTTACAAAATAAAGAACGCCATAGGAAGGGAAACTACTTATAAATCTTAAAAATTCCATGGTACAACCCAAAGTTCATCATAGACCATTCCATAAATAATTGTCCTTAAAATTCATCAAAATAAACCAAACTAAGATTAAAACCCAAATACTAGAAGGATTTGATAACATAGTCTTCCAAAATAAACATCATCGTTCAACTCCAAACAACATCAACCACTCCTAACATCTTATAACAAAAGTAGCTAACCTAAACATCTTTTCCCCAAGATAGGTTAATCATTTCCATAAGTAACCTATATTACCATAAGTTCACCTTAAATTCGTCAATTCATTAAAATATAAGTCAATCATTATTCCTCAAATGAAAATACCGTAGTAATCTCTTTACCTCGATCATATAGGGTTCCCAAAATAGAGAACGTCTTCCAAAATAATAATCATCTTTTAATCCACAAATCATCTCTGTCATATTAATATGGAAATCTTCACATTTCCTATCACATTGGTTGTTGGGACATGCTATTCCATTTACCACCATTAACTAAGAAAAGAAAGTATAATTAGGGGCTTAAATACTTAGTCAATAATCATGAAAAGGAACTTAAAGCATAGAAGGATAACTTATAGAAGAAAAGTATACCCTAACATGTGATCCCCTAGGTTCCAAACTAGGTTATCCATGATCATATATTCTTATGTGAATATTTATTTTATTTTATCTTTGTTCTTTTAATAATGGTTCATACTAAGCTTATGAATTTACCAAAGAATATCCCCCAGGAGTTTCGTAATCAAGAGTGTAGCAAGGCCTGTTGTCGTGTACCAGTTCCCGTTCGAGTCTAGATCAAAGCGGTGTTTTAGGGTTTTACCCCTATGTACATTTGTGCCCAATCCACCTCTACCTACTCGTATCTAGACAGGGATGTATTTTCTTGGAAACCCCTTACTCAATACTCACCAAAATACCAGGAAGATTTCTTATATATTAACTTTTCTATAGGCTTCTTCCTAAAGTTTTCATATCCTAATTTCCACAAATAACTAAACAATCCTTTAATACCAACTATATCATCCCGCCTTTTTAACACATTAACATTCCTTACATTATACAAAACCAAGGAACTTTAAGGTTTAGTGTCTTGGAAACCAGTAACATATTACATGATAAAAATCATTCTTCTTAAAAACTTGAAAGGCTTGTTCATTTGTTCATCCTAAGTTCATTACAGCATCTCATAACCTGGGAGCATACATCAAAGGAAAGGGTGAGCAAAAGGCCCAGTAGGGGAA
This sequence comes from Viscum album, assembly GCA_963277665.1. Classification (NCBI taxonomy): domain Eukaryota; kingdom Viridiplantae; phylum Streptophyta; class Magnoliopsida; order Santalales; family Viscaceae; genus Viscum; species Viscum album. The sequence continues at coordinate 1,738,598,783 of OY728128.1, forward strand.
AAAAGGGAAATATTTTACATGAGAAATTTAGATACATTACAATTCATGAAAAATAACTTTAAGTCATGAGAAAGAGATCATGAGGCATATCATAATAAAAATAACATGTTTCATAACTTGAAGATGTGGCTACAACATTTAACTTTGAAAATCATGAACATATCACCAAGGTAAACCCCAAGGTTTCATTAAAATTTACCAAGATAAACCCCAATGTATCATTAAAAATTACCAAGGAAAACCCCGAGGTATAATTAACATTTTAATGTCTACTGGTTACATTATTACCCAATGCAATGGGGTGCTATCAGGGCGCACCCTTAAATTTGTAATCTCTAGTGGTTACATCATTACCCAATGCAATGGAGAAATATCAGGGCTCACCCTTAAATTTGTATTTATTATCATGTGAGACACATATATAATCATCAAAAATTTCATAAATAACTCATATATCATAAAAGAAATGGGTTTCCTTTCATAATCATAACGTTTTAAAAACTTCTATTAAGAGATGATCTTTATGTCACTTTAAACCCATGGAAAAGGAAAGCGGGTTTCATGTATGTAAATCCCAGAATCTAAAATAGAAAATTTTGGTATATATTTGAATACCCCTTTAGAAGAAATATCTTTGATTATTCACTTAATAAAATAAAAGAATTTTAGAAAAGGAGAGAGACATTTTGAGATGGAAATTTGGCAGCATAACAGCTATGTTATAGGTTTTTAGAAAACATTGAAAAGAGAGGGGACATGGTTCACCCACTCATAAATGATCCATAAAACAGTATGGGGACATAATATAATGGATATAAGAACATGATAATGAAATTTGAAAGATATACCATATGAAATGAAGAACATGAAAGGAAGACAAAAATAAGATTTCTCTTATGAAAATTCGACAGCCTAACGGCGTCACTTAAACTTCAAAAAAATGAATTGACGAGATCAAATAGGGTCTCTCATAATATTAAAATAAAATATAAGTATGATATATATAGATATATTACCCCTACATAATAAAAAGGAACTTGAAATACATGACAAAAATAGAACTTGAAAATGAGAAGGGTGAAATAATCCCTTAAAAATTCGGCAGCCTAACGGCGCCACTAAAACATCAAAAAAATGAATTGAAGAGATGAAATAGGGTCTCTCATATTATGAAAATATAGTATCAGTGTGATAGATATATATATGATACCCCAATATAATAAATAGGAACTTGAAATACTTGACAAGTAAATAGAACTTGAAAATGAGAAGGGTGGAAGAATCCCTTAAAAATTCGCAAGCCTAACGGCAGCACTTAAACTTCAAAAAATGATTTGAAGAGATCAAATAGGTTATCTCATAATATGAACATAAAATATCAGTATGATAGATATAGAGATCATACCACAACATAATAAAAATTAACTTGAAATACTTGACAAGAAAATAGAACTTGAAAATGAGAAGGGTGAAAGAATCCCTTAAAAATTTGACAGCCTAACGGCGCCACTTAAACACTCTTAAAATTAATTGATGATATAAATAGGGGGTCTCTCATCATATGAACATGAAATGGACAGTGGGATTAATATAAAAAACATCCTCAAACATAAGAACATGGAGCATAAAAGAAATGACATAAAAAAGACTACTTGAAAAGAAAGAGAGAGGTCGGATCCCTTACCTTAAAACGTAACACTTAAAACTCAAAGGTTGGGACCTTGAGGGCTTGGAGGCACCTTGGGAGGTCTTCTTGAGAACTAATAAGACCATAACTTAATTGATTATGATTTTGGAGTCTAAAGGATGAGAGAATGGCTTTGTATTTATAGGGAAAATTAAGGGAACAAGGCCTTAATGTCCAAGGGACGCCTCATTGGTGGTATTGGAAAAACCATGGGCTTACCCATGGTATTTTCCCATGGTATTGGCCACTTGGGACACCTCATACCTTATCTTACTATTCATAAGTCGACCAAATTGATTACATACTCAATACATCATTTAATGATGCCATTAAACACCCGTAACTAAAAAACTGTATTTTCACTATTCAGCGAAAATTCAACTTTCTCAGAAAAATCCCAAAATTTCACCTTAAACAAATATTGATGCTCTGATTTCAAAAATTAACTCCATTTTATAAAAATAATTTTTTAGATATTTTTAATTTAATTTTTAAATAAATACACTATTCATCGAAAATTCATTTTTTTCAGAAAAATCTCCAAAAATTACCTTAACATAATATCGATGCTATGAATTCAGAAATAAACATCATTTTATAAAAATAATTTTCTTATTATTTTTAATTAAATTTTTAATTAAAACACTATTCATCCGAAATAACTAATACTTGAATAATAATTAATGAAACAGTTATTTACCTATTTTATTGAATCACATTACATAAAAAAGGTGCCTAGATTATATTAATACTTTATTTAAGTTAGATTACTAATCCATTTGGTCACATTACTAATCCTAAGCATAAAATCACTATTCATAATTTACTATTCATCAAAAATTTAGTTGATCTTATTAGACTCTAAATTTTGTACTGAACATACTTTGTAGAAGACGATTTTTTGAAAATCATTACACATAATTAGTTATCTGGGGTTTACATAATTATTTTCAAATATCAATTTTCTATAATTCATCAAAAATATGTATACTATATTTATCCCGACATTTGAAAATTCACAACCTTCATCACAAGAAGAAATCACAATTTTTATTTAAAACAAAGGATTACACAAGGCAGTTATGGTCTCGTTACATAGCCCCTTATAACACCAGCATAGGACCTAAGAGTAAGGTGTGCTGGGGTTATAGAATGTTGGGGTGGCTCGGCCAACATTTCACGAGTAGAAATTTCTATCAGTTTGAACTTCTCGCAAAGGAGATTCCGTTCTAGCTTCACACGATGAAGTTCTGCTTGGGTTTGGTCCAGAGCAAAGCCCAGTGCTGCTACCTCCTTCCCAAGTTCTGTTAGATGGGCTTCGATTGGCCCAACACTACTGGATGAGGCCATCAAATCTTCTTTCTATATTAATTAACCAAGATCACTTGTATTTAGAGACAATAATTGAAAAGTTTAGTTTCTAGTGGTCATATTGACCAACGGTCATATAACAGTCAAAACCCAACGGTCTCATTTTAATTATACTAATTTTATCAAATGAAATAGTTTTGTTGAGTATAAAATAAAATAACACACAAAATTAGGAAACAATATTTATTCAAAATTTTGGGTCGTTATAGTATCCATGTTTTATGTGTATATTATGTTTATATATGAGTGGATGGGTGCATGTATGATGACACTTCATGATGCTCCATTTCTCAAGTGATCTCCATGACCCAAAAGTGGGTCTTATGATGGGTTCTTATAAAATATACATAGGGGAAACACATAAAATTTGTGTAATGAATAAGGTCTCATGAATTAGGGTGTTTAGCCCTTGCATGAATAGGGTGTATAAAATAGGGTACTGTAAGCCCAAGGGAGCTATATGATCAGGGCATGGGTTTAATAAATCATGATCAGAGGTATATAATTTTGTCTCTTAACTAAGGGTTAATTTAAAGGAGGGAAATATTTTTAGGAAGTCATTTCCAAGGCTCTATACCAACATCGGGATATTGAGGGCTTGTGGAATATCAAGACTAAGGGCTTATTTGATTTTATATTCAAGGCTGTATATAGAAATCACACATGCAGAGGGCATGAGTCTGAATCTAGTTGTCTAAGATGCTCGAACATGGAGTGGAATCCCACATGAGTGGGGGTTTGAGAAAATGATTCAAATTTGAGTTTTTTATGATGTTTTTTTTAAACAAAATAAAAATGTGTAGGTTTAATTTTTTTATAAATGTGTAGCAAATTCAGAATCCCCAATGTTCCCCCCCCCCCCCACGTTTGGATGATGACCTAGAAATGGATGTAGGGGTTCTACCTTTCCCACAATTCCCTATAAAAGGGAACACCCCACCCTTCTCCTCACTTCCATTTTCTCACATCTCCCTCCATTACACTGTTTCTCTCTCTAAAAAACTCTTCTTCATGTGAGGTGGAGTCGGTGGTCCCAAAGAAGCCCCGATTTTTTTTCAAAGAATCATTTATAGTTATTTTTTATTTCATCTAAAGTTTTTTATTTATTTAATTTAATTTTTTTAGTTCCACATATTTATTTTTTTATGTAGTTTAGTTAGTTCTAAATATATAGTTTAATGATTAGTTTAATGATTAGTTTAATTTGATATATATAGTTTGAAGTGATAATTATTATTAATAATGATTAAGTATAGATTATTTATTAAATCTCCTAGGATTAAATATTTTAAAATTTTCGTGGAATAAATATTTTATGGTTATCTAAGAAATCAAATCCCTATCTAGATAAAAACAAGTGGATGTGGCCCTGGCATTGATGTAACTAGGTGTAATACCCAAAAACATTGATTTGAGATAGACTCAAACAAGAACTGGTGTATGAAAACATGCCTTGTTGCGCTCCTAGTTTGGTACTCCTAGGGGATATTCTTTAAATGATTCTTTTTGTCTTTATAAACTACAAAAATACCTAAGAGAAGAAAAAATGAAATCAATATGTTTAACAATGATAAAATGATAATTATGATCATATAAAATGAAATGGATAAGGAAAAATACATTAAAATTTTATGTTTATGAGTATTAATTGAATTATTTATAGTTGTAAATATGTAATTTATTAGGTATTTTAATTATTTATATATAGTTTATAAAAAAAAAGTTATTATTAGTATTCAATAAATGTAGATTAATTAATGAATAACTTAGGATTAAAAAATGAATACATATAATGATAAGCTAATAATAATTAGCTAATGAATATCATATCATTATTGATTGAATAAGGAAGGATTGTATAGTTATTTTAGAGTGATTCACTAATGAATAACTTAATAATGATTAAAAATTGATTAAATAATGAATACCTAGATAAAAAATATACTAAGAGACATTAGTATTATAGTTTAGGATAAAAGATGATTTTTTAAAATTTTTGTACCATAAATATTAAATAGTTTAGAAATAATAGTTATTATTTTTATTGATTAATTATAGGGTATAAAAAACGTCCTAAAACTTCAGTATATTAAATATTATATGGTCAACAATCATTGTTAATAAAAGTTACACTATCATAATGTTGATTAGAAAATATTTTTGACCTAGAGATAGTCATGTTTTTCTACGTGTACTGCTATGTGGAGGTTATTCAAACTGATCAAGGAGCTTCTTATAGTACAAAACCAACAATAGCGGTTAGCACTGCTAATTATGTAACCCTAAGTGACCTTCATGACGGAATTCGTGGATCCGTAAATCTTGGACCCAATCCAGAGATCAAGTCTATGAGCTATAGACATTTTCATTTCTCTTCTATACTATGGAATCTAGCTTTTCCAATGATTACTAATGCGTAGTGGCTCCAAGAAATAAATTTATATTCCCAACGTTTAGATGCTACCATTATAGATATATATATTGATGTTTCCACTGTACAACAATAACTTCTATTTATATGAATACATAGACTAACATGAGTGGTTGAAGATCTTCCCCATGAAATTGGGCCTATTCCTAATGATATAGAAGAGAACATAATAGATGATCATTCATATATACATGTAAATCCGACATTCGATGAGGATTTTCATAGGGATGGAACAGATGGTGACAATAGTGCTGATGAGGAGGGAGCAGAAAAAGTTGGGGTGGAAGTTTCTAGAAATAAATTTGTTTTAAAACATCCTCGGCACACAATAAATAATCCATCAATCATTTAATCTTGGAAAAAATTAATTACATGTATGTCTGGATTCAACTGAAATGTTTTCAAGCATGTAACTGAGTTTCCTAGAGTTTTACCATATAGTTTTAGTGAGCTGTACAAAACCTTATATTTTGGAACGAATTTTCCCAGTAAAGATTCATTAATAATCAAGCTAAAGATATTTCACATTGAGAGGCACTGTAGATATATAGTTCAGGAATCATGTCAGAGTAAATATCTCAAACGGTGTGATACATATGGAGATGATTGTATATTTCTCTTGAGGGTGATTCCAGACATTGCATTTGGAGGTTTGAGAATCTCTAGGATTGAGGCAGCTCATTCTTTCAAACAACCAAGCCTGACACAAGATCATACATCATTGGATGCAGAGTTTTTTTCATCCATTATCATTGAGATGATTGGGACATGCCAATATGTTCTCATATCCCTTGTGAAAGAGAGGATACAACAAACATTTAGTTATAATATTTTCTATAATAAATCATGTATTGATAAACATAAGGCAATTGTAAAGGTCTATGGTGATTGGGATGAATGGTATTGGGTGTTTCCATGATTTCTAGCCATACTAAGGAACCACAAACAATTTTCTTCCATCATGATAAAAACAAAAATGTGTCTCAAGATAATTGGCTTGATACATCTCATGTTCAATTTCATTGGTTATTCTGGGAATTCCTCCACTGCATCTCTAAATTTTGTTTTAGGAATAATTTCATTCAGATTTATGGAATGTTTCGAAATAGAAAATACAATGGCGTAATGTTGATTTCGGAAACCCGATATTTTAACCATTCACCTCTTCTACTTACCTTTTCCATTTTTTAGAAGTAAAACTATGAATTCTGAAGTTGGTTTCTGACATGTATCAGCAGCCATATCGCCAACATATAGGGTTTTTGTTTGATATCTCATTGGCATAGTGCAATTAATGATGCAAACAATGTGTACCATTATACATGGAGACTCCCAAATTCAAATCATCAGTTCATCATTAGACACATTTCTAGGAACGTGCGGAAAACATTCCATAATGAACCAGGGAAGAAGGAAATCATGAGGCTTAGTATGCACTGTCTTTCTTATTTTTACCTAATTTAACATAAATATAAAATCAATTTATGTGAAACATAGTATCTTATCTGTAGAAAAGGATCTGAATCAATGGTGGATTCAAGAACATTTCGAACAAATCTGTAAGGTTAATCATGAAGTGTATGATTATTTGATGTGGATTCAAAAATAGAAATGGACATTGGCATATAACAGGGGGAAGTGGTATGGACACATAACCACAAACATTGTGGAGTGCATCAATGGTTTCTTCAAGAGGTTTTGCAAGTTACCTATAACTATCCTAGTTTAAGAGATATTATATTATCGTGTGAAGTACTTTGTTGATTAACAAAAACTACCCTTAGATGAAATTTAGTAGGGGATAAGGTATAGAATTCACATTTATTGATAGATTGAAAATAACATTGATGAAGCTTATGGATATCATGTATTCCTTTTTTGATGAGAAGACTCTCGATTTGAATTTCAAGAGCATTCAGACTCCATCACAAATAGAATCGGTGAAAAAATAGTGGTATTTCTGGAATCACATCAATAATAATGTGGAAACGTTCAGGCCTTGAGGTTTCCATGAGAACAGGCCATTGCACCATGTGCCTCTGTGAATATAACATGGGAAGAATATGTTGATCTAATGTACAATATGGACACCACTTCTAACTATTATGATGCCCCATGGATGCCTATTGGGGAGTTACATTATTTCCCAATTTCCAAAGGCCAACTGATAGTGACACCTATCATCAAATGGTTGTGTACATGTTGGAGACCTAAGGCCAGTAAGATGAAAAATGAGATGGATTGGCCTTAAGAATAAGGTTAGAGTTTTAGATGCACCATATGTCATCAAAAATTTTATAACCAGAAACTATGCCCTAACATTGTTGGGTTGAGTTAACACTCTCAACCACAATGATGTATTGTATCTATTTTGGTATTATCATATTGTAAATTATATGGTGGTATCTATTCTTTTTTTCTTCAGCTTTCAAAACATTATGTGACTGATATTATAGTACACTTTTATATAACGAAATAATAGTATCATATATTAAGGTATAAAAAGACTTTTTAAAACTTCAGTATAATAAAGATAATATGATCAAAAATCTTTTTAAATATTAGTTCCAGTAACGGAATCATGATCTGAAAAAAATTTCGACATATAGAGTCATGTTTTACCTGTGTGTACTACAATGGGGTGGTTATACAAACTGAGAAAGGATCTTGTTATAGTACACAACAAACAATGCCGGTTAGTACAACTAATTCTGTAACACTAACTGAACTTCAAGATAGAATTTTTCGGAAATGAACCATGGTGGAGGAGGAACAGTGAAAACGAAGATTGAGATAGAATGTGTTTATGTCATCACCATAATCATTTCCTTTGTTCCTCCTACGTCATGGTTCATTCCCCACTAATTCTTTCTTGAAGTTCAATTTGCGTTACTGAATTGTTTGGGCTAAAAACTTTTGTTGTTTGTGTACTATAAGAATCTATTTTCTTAGTTTGAAGACATTCCCTTTTTCATTTTCTATCTTGTTATCATCGCATCATGTTCATCTAGGAATATGATTCTTCATTTTGTATAATTTTCTAACTTCACTGAATAATTTTACTATCAAATAAAAATAGGTGTTTCATAGTGAAATTAAAAGGAATATGAAAATTTCATTTGAGGCAACATTATAGAATAATCAATCTGTCCATGGCTAATACATAAATAATACATGTTAGAAAATAATAATAAAACTTACCATCATGTGGACAGTCATACATAAATTATAAAGCACACCATTTTCTAATAAACATTTGCATAATGAAGAAAAAATGTTTATATATATAAATATAAATAACCATATCTTAAAAAACACCCTTTTCTAGTTAAAATAATATCTTAACAACACTTTTGTAATATTATTCGAAAAACATGAAGACATGCCCCTTTATTTAGGTAAAAATAACCTCATAAAAGAATGTGAATAAACATGACACCATTAAATTCTAAAAGTACTAACATTTTGTTGACCATAACTTTAAATTTACATTTTACACATGTAAATCATTTCATTTGTTTATATACAAATGGAGGATGTCATACTACTCACTGAGCAGTATAGGCATGTTTCTCAAGTCCTGTTAGATAGAGGAGAGGATTAATTGATCTGGGTGTGTTGAGCACACCGTTTTTATCACATGGATCCTTCACATTCCATTAGACCATACTTGTGCCATGGTGGATTCTATGGCATTCCCATATTAGATTTCACATTTTTTTTCAACCATCACCTGCTTGATGCATTCGTGGAGAGGTTGGGACTAGAGACACAGAAGTTCGACTTGAATGAGAGAGAGTTGACCATCACCCTTCAGGATGTGGTAGTGCTTCTTGATCTTCCTATCTAGGGGGATGACATTATTGTACCCATCCATGCATCTTGGCCTCACCTTGCTCATTAATTATTAGGTATCGACATTTTGGCTGATTGTAGGGCTATAGATGGTGGGTCGATATCTATGCCCTAGATTGAGACGCACCTTCGTCATTTACCTGATGATGTTGGTGATCAGACTATCATGAGTTATTCTTGTGCGTATATATTACGGATTATTATAGGGACCTTGTTTGCTGATCAATCGGTAGTACACATGCACATGATGTATCTAGACTTACTAGAGGAATTTGATTGGGTCGGGATGTACATCTAGTGACCGTCCTGCTTGGCATACACAGATAGATAATTATGAAAGGTATCCCAGAGTGACCGCATAGATCATGGGGGATGCATCATCCTTCGTCATATGTGTGAATGGGAGCACTTCCCCCCATTCCTCCCTCAACTTTCTAGAATGGTTCTTCATGTGGAGGTGATGCATGGTGCTCCTCGTGGATGCATGTATGATCACTCATATCTATTGTTTTCTAATGCTACTATGAGTTGTTGAATTTAATTTCTCATTATTTTTCACTATCAGTTTCGTATTTTACAGGTAGTGTTAGAGGCACAATTTCTGAATGGTTATGAGACACCATTTGGGAACATATCAGCTCAAGTTGGAGTGTCTCTTACCCAACCAGGTATGTATATACAATATATCACTATATAAAAATAATAATAATAGCATCAATTTTTGTTTTTAGTAAGGAGATTTTTTGACAAAGGTCACATGTCATTTTAGATTACATGGATACCATACTGGGCTATACTGGACCAATTTCTACCATACTACACTATTGGGATTGATGATTCCATGGTTTTAGTTCCCCTCATTCACTTCCATATTATTGAGTTGAAGTATCCCGATAGAGTCATGCGCCCATTTTTTTATGTTCATCTGATTCCATTGTCATTGAGAAAGATACAGAGGCTTCATGATGTTAAGCTGATAGGGAGGTAGCATGAGGACTGGCACCATGTACATGTCGAATTTCTTGACTATTGGCACAGATGTGCAGAGGTTCATATCCTGGGTGTACCTATGATGTTATTATTTTTTTTAGAGTAGGTCGAGTATGATCCATGGTACAAAATGGTGTCTATACCGTATCTTACCTGAAACTACAAAGAGATTCATAATATTTTAAGTTACTAAATTTTCATTATTTTATTTATTGAACTATTTTTTAATTCTTTTTGAATCTAATTATAGGGAACTCACTCAGAGAATCAAGTTTGCAAGAGTGATGATGAGGAGGAGTGGGTCTTTATCCGAGCATTGGTCCATGATAAAGAACTAGAGCTGATGTCATCATATCATGCACTTTTCGAGGGCATATTTGAGGGTCCATCCCAGAGAAAAGAGGTTCCTACCCCAGTGGAACATCCTAAAATAGCTAATAGTGTTTAGGATCCACGAAAACGACGACGTACACAGCATCGTGCTGCACGTGATGCCTCACATGTTCCATAAGAAAACTTCTACCCTATAATAGTCCAGCCTCAGGCGATTAAGAATGTGGATTAGGAATTATGAGATCTAACTTTTTTGGAAGGCTATCAACAGTTTTCTCCAACCTAATTCCAAATCCATCAGATCCTTGGGGTACAGATAGATCGCAGCCTTGGTATTTTGTTCCATCATAGGCTTGGTTCAGCATTGTGATGATGTTGGGTCATTCTACTACCCTAGTGGGAGAAGGATAAAGATTTTAGTATGGCATGAAGTTGATAGATCCTCCTAGTGACACACTGGTGGGGGATGCACTTTTTGGTATTATAGTGCTTGAGGATCATCCCATTCTAGGTCATCAGACTCTACATCGAACTCAATGTGGGCGTCCTATTCGCAGACCACCGTGTAGGAAGAAATCTCCTCAAAATACACATAGACATTGATTAAATTTGTACATTTATATGATTTATATCTATAGAGATGAAGATATTGTTATTACTATAACCCCTTCTTATATTTTTATCTAGTGTTTCAGTTTTCATTAATATTTTAGTTATATCTTATATTTTACATATTTCAAAATCGACTATTTGAAACATGGGAATAATTATTAAATTTCAAGTATCTAACTTTAAAATATTATAAAATATACAGTATAAAAACAATTTAAATAAAATTTAAAAGATATCCTAAACATATAAAAAAATTAAAATAATAAGAGTTTTATAAATAAAATAAATAAACGAAAATAAAAGGAATGTATGAAACGATTATAAATACCATTTTAATGGTTTAAATCAATACAAAAATTTATTTTTTAATTAAATTTTGAAGAGGTTGGAACACTGTATATTAAAACTAACCCTAGATATTAAACCCTTCTAAAGACCCATTTTCTCTTCCATGACCATTTCTCTCTTAAAGACCCATTTTCACTATATGATATTTATATCATATTTAAGATCAATTATAACCCATAAGTAGTTATTAAAAATGTAACAAATTTGACCATAAATAAGTTATTTATTTTGAAAATAACTTTTAAATGTTCATTATTTTTTCTGACAATCGGTTCTGGATCTAATGAATGCATTTCAAAGCCTACTTGCTGAATATACGAACTGGATCTCCATCAGAAATGTACACCATAATAATATCTCACTTTGTATGGTGTAGTGGTGAGGGGATCTTCACTATAATTCATTGAGAAGTCATTGCTTGGATTAAAACAAAGGTTCTCCAAAATCACTGTAGGTTTACTCGAATGTGAGAGTGAAAAGAGAGAATGTTGAGGAGGATCCCAAGTCACCTACATGACTTTGAAATCCAATAAAATATAAATTATAAGACCTGTATAATTGAAAATTATAATATTGATTAAAACTATATGAAATATTAAAAATTAAATTGTATTTCTTATATTTTATATTTTATTGTCTTTCAAAGTCACATACTTTTAACATTTTTTACTTTCAAGTTATTGGTTTTGAGAGCTTGAAATTATTTTTCATCAACATTTTTTATGATTTTTTTATTTTAGTCTATTTATAATATTTATAATCCATTTTTATATTTTCATTTGTATTGATCTTATAGTTTATATTTTACAGGCTTTCAAAGTCACATACTTAATACATTCTTATGTTTCAAGTTGGTGGTTTTGAAAGCTTATAAATTATTCTTCATCAATACTGTTTATGAAATTATTATTGTTTTTGACTATTTCTTATATGTTTAATCCATGTTTTAATTTTTTCTTTTTATTGGTCTTATATTTTATATTTTATAGTCTTTCAAAGTCACATACTTGAAACATTTCTAAGTTTCATATTGGTGTATTTGATAGATTATAAATTATTTTCATCTAAATTTTTTATGAAATTATTTTTATTTTCAAATATTTATTATATTTCTAATCCATGTTTTAATTTTCATTTTTATTGGTCTTATAGTTTTTATTTTTATGATTGAAAGTCACATACGTGAAACATTTTTATGTTTCATGTTTTTGTCTTTGAAAACTTATAAAATATTTTTTATTAACATTTTTTATAGAATTAATTTTAGTTTCAACTATTTATTATATTTTTAATACCTGTTTTAATTTTAATTTATATAGGTCTTGTAGTTTATATTTTATAATATTTTAATGTCACATGCTTGAAACATTTTATGGTTTCATGTTGGTAGATTTTAAAGCTTATAAATTATTTTCATCAATATCTATTATGAAATTCCATTTGTTTTCAACTTTTTATTATATTTTTAATCCATGTTTTAAGTTTGATTTATATTGGTATTATATTTTATATTTTATAGTGTTCCAAATCTAGGTACTTGAAACATTTCTTCATAAACATCCAAAATGCATAATGTTCTACACATGAAAGGTATAACTTGAATCCTACATCAAAAATGGGGAATGATTTCCAGGGAAATCCCTCTTCTAAAAGGGAGTCATTGGTGAGGGTTTCTGTCAAAATCTAGATATATAAAATGATTGTTTTTCTGGATATTAAATAGGGGATAAATTCTACTGAATTATATATATATAAAACAAAAAAATAATATATATATATATATATATATATATAATATTTAAAATAGTAAAAAATTGTATTAGGGGAAAGGCGGCAACAATGCAGCCACCTATCAAGAATATTTTAAAAAAAATTAATCCTGACAGATTTAAATAATTTTTTAAAAAAATAAATAAATAACTCTTTCAAATGTTAGTGAGTTCTCATGATGTTTTGTTTTTTATGAGATCATGTGATCTTAAGGTGATCAGAGCATCGATTCTATAGATGGAATCTTGTGGTGGGTTTTCATGATGGGAGACTTGTAGTTTCCTATAAAGTTTCTATAGAGGTTGTATATTATGTTTTCCCACATCTATTTTTCTCTTTTTTTTCCTCTTCCCACTCTTCTTATTCTTACCACTTCCTCTAATGTGTGTCTCTTTTATGAAGAGAATGGGTTTATATAGGCATAGGTAGCCGAGGCTAACATAGGTTTTAATAGTGAGGATTTCATGTGCACGTATTTGAGGTACTCACGGGCCTCGTGTGATCGACATCACACAGCCATAATATCCATGAATCAACTTTTAAAGGCATATCATGACCTTCTGATTGGTTACATGCGGCATCCTTTTTTCCTCATCGTCACATTCATAAAAGCATGCATCACCTTGGCTTGGATACCCTTAATGAGATAGGGTAGAGAATATCCAAAAATGGATTCACATGAATGTCATAGGGGATCCTTCATGATCTTATAGTATTTAATGGAAAACTGCATGAAATATTCACATGAGTAAATAAATTATTAAAATATCATAGGGGAAGGCCCTTGAATTGTTATATTTCATGTGAACATCATGATTTTATTTGTATCTACCTATAAATAATATTCTCACTATGCACTCTTCAGAAACTATCGTAATGTATTTCATGCAGTCTCATGATCGACTTCATGCAGTAGTGCACATTGTTTATGTGATGGAACTGATGATCATCAACATGTATCTTATAAATTTGTTCATGTTCTCGTGATGGATTTTGGATAATCTCCATTCGATCACAGGTTCCATTGTGTTTCTTTTAAGGGATTCACATGATGACTCAATCAACTCCACATGATCGGAATGCATGTGAAGAAAAGTTGTATGCATGGATTTGGTACGCCCAAGAATATTTAAAAATATCAGGTTTGTCCATAATCTATTTCTATCTTAGAGAACATCGGATGACGGTGTGCCATCAGTTGTATCAAGATCAAACCAGCAGCCTTTGGTATGTGATGGGTGAGTGGGAGGTTGAAGATGATGTAGTAGCGGGATTAGATGGCTTGGATTAGCTTGATCAAATAGCTAGGATAATATCCATTTTATTATTGAATTAATAGTTATTCCCTCATCCAAGTCACACATCAGGTTGTCAGTGAAAATCAATGCACATAATAATCAAATACAGATCCACCAGTCACCAGAAGAGAGTACCAAGGTCCGCTTCTAAATTTAACCAGTACCAACCCATGTTGGACCATTGTATCATGTTACTATCACCATAAGACACGTATCTTAGCCTCTTAGGTGACTCTAATAAGTGCTTGGGTCATGTTGGCTTATCTATACATCCTTTTATGGATATTATTTTTAGATAAGTGTGTACATATATCTATAAATACTTAGAAAATAATCTAAGTAAAACGAATAAGGGAAACAATGAATACCCTTACAAAGAAAATATTATGCCCTTATTCCTCAAAGATGCTACCTCTGATTCATTTTTTCAATCGTATTGGGATTTTTTCATCGTATTCATAATTCAGAAATATTCAATGGAAAACAAAATATCACAAAATTATGGGTGTTAAAAAAATTCCCCAACCCCATTAGAATTAGATTTTGTGGGATGAAAATAATATGATTCTATGGTAAATGTTGATCACTTTGTAATACATATGAATATATGAAGTCATTTGATATTGATTCCTATGGGAGTATTTTTCTAGAATGTTTGGATTGAGGGATTTCAGGTTTTACCAACTAGAGACTCCCAACCATGAGTGTTTGGTTGAATCCGCAATAGAAAGTATCCTTGTCGTGGGTAATGGATACCCTGGAATCGAAATGTGTATTAATTATAGGATTAAATATGAGATTAGTGGAATGGATCTTGTTTCTAGATCATTTGTAAGGAACTTGGATATCTATATATATCTAATGATAATGGGAATCAAGTCACATGTAGGTCTGAAATAATCTCCCATGAAAATCAAACTCATTCATAGGGAACATAGGTTCATGAATGAGGATCTATATAATTAATTTCCTTATGTAAATCTAACTCATACACTAGAATCGGAGTGTAATAATTTTATGAAAACATCATGGGTAAAGACCCATGTTTTGGTGGATATAGTTCTTGGATCATCAAAGATACCCATCCATTTCAACATACCATGTAAACCTAGATTCCTGGATTTGAGTTCTTAACTTACATCAATTTTTTCATGAGATATTCTCATGAATGAACACGAACACAACATCCCCCATTGACGTACCTGCTCTAGTTGTCTTGAGATTTCCTATTTTTCAAGGATAATTTGGGTAAGATATAATTTTTTGAGAGATAATTCACTAATTTCATCCTTTGTCAAGGGACCGAGAAAGCATAATATGATTTTTTAGAGGGATAAATAATGATACCAGAAATATTGATGTATTTTAATTTAATATTAGCCCAATTATTTTCCTAAGATTCATATATAGGAAGGATTATTGGGAATTGACATATATTATTCTCAGGACTCCCTATTATGGGTTTTCAATAGGAAATGTTTTCTACCTTTACATTATATGAGTGCTCAATATCACCTCAATCACACAAAGGGAATATCCAATGAGTAGAGACTTGACTTTTTCCTAGGGTTCCCTTTTCATGTTTTCAACATCATGATCATCATTTCTCTATAAATTGTTTTTTTATGTTCTTCCAAATGAGAAGATTTTTTATTATACTTTATGCTCTTTTAGCTTGGACGTTCTGATGCTGGTAGTTTAGAGTATTCCAACACAAACATTCTGTTGTTTTTGTTTAATGTCTTCTATATCAGGCATTTTTTCTATAGTTTTAGTTATTTTAGATTGTAAATTGTATTTTTCATTTATTTTGAGGTCTTCTGGATCATATATTTTATTGTTTTAGTTTATGGTCATTTAGCTTGGATCTTCTGTTGTTGTAGTTTAAGGTCTTTTAACTCAGACCATATGTTACTTTGGTTAAGTTATTTTGGAGCAGACATTCCATTTCTTTAGTTTAGGGTCTTTTTTCTTAGACCTTTTATTACTATATTTTAATATATTTTTTGGCTCAGAACATCCATTATTGTATATTATATTCTTCTGGATCGGTCCTTATATTGTTTTAGTTTAATATATTCTATTTTAACATTATATTATTATAGTTTCGGGTCTTCTTGAATAGACCATCTATTGATTTATTTTAGGTTCATCGAGAAAGGACCTCATATTTCTTTAGTTTAGGGTCCTCTAGATCAGACCTTCCATTGATAGTAAAGGAAGGGAACTCGTGAAGGGTTTTAGAACCTCTCATCCTTGATGGGATTCAGAATAATGAGTGTCCAAAAAGTCGTCTAACCCCATGCGATCTTAATTGATATTATAAAGAATGAATGTTTATAAAGGGTTATAGATCCCTATGTTATTGTATAAATAATAATGGATGAATATCAATGACAGTTCGTGACACACTACATTCAGATATTAAATGGTTGTCATGGATGGTAAAATATTAGGGATACAAAGTCTACATGGATAGTTGTAATATTGCTTAAGTGAGTCGTAACCCAATATTTTAAACCAATGAATATGTAATGGGTAAGATACAATAGGGATGACCCATAACACCCTAAGGTGTTGGGTCCTACTATGGTTTTGTTAGGGTTCACGAGGATAAAAAAATCCTTACTTACAAGGAGGATTTGTCTCTAATTGGTAGGGAATAATCCCTTATTCCTGATTCCATAGGGCTTGCATGCATGGTCAAAAAAATAAGATGCCCACTCATTTCAATGGTCTATAAAATATTTGTAGAGACTCAAATATATAGGAGATGGAGTTGGATCTGGATCGAAAGCTATCCAAGAAGGGTTATGGAACCATGGGGTATTTTACCGTTTCATGGGGAGTCTTGGGCCCTAAACCATGTTGTCTTGGTTCACGTGGTGTGCACTATAAAAAGGTTTTAGAATGTGGGGTCTCATTCTTTCCTTGATAATGGTTACAATACACGTTGATGTAATGTTGAGTATTTTTAATCCACTTGAATAATCTTGTTATGGGGATCATAAATCCTGGCCCATGAATTTATGAATTAACTATAGTTGGGAACCAGTGGGTATAGGTCAACCATTAGTAAATCCATGAGGCTATAATGTTCCATGCAGTAAAGATAATAACTCTTGGTTTTAAGGGTTCTCTAACTGGGATTTGAGGGTTTGTTCAAAGGACCAATCCATATTACCATTCTACTACGGGGAAGATCTGAGAAAAAGGAATCCCAAATTCCACGGGTTTCCTAGAGAAAGATTTCAACTCATGTAATGGTTTTTTATCCTAGACATCAAAGGAATGAAGGTGGTTTGTGAAATATGTAATATTTAATAAGGTTTTGAGAACCCTAAATGTTCTATTTCCACGTAATGAATATGTGATCACTATGAGGGGATGTATCAAATCATTACCCAAACTTTTTAATGTACATGGGGGTCCATAAAGTGTGGCTAAACTTTTATTAGTGTTGAAAAGTGTGCTCTATGAGCTCTATGGCTCATCCATTTGTTCCCTGAATTTTTCATAAAATATGGACATGAAGGTTTTGTAAATTAGAGACTTTACTTTTTTTTAGGACTCCTTTTGTTGGTTTTCAACCAGAATGCCTTGTGAATCATTCATGAGTAGTTTAGGGTGTTGTAATTTAGACCATCACAAGGTAATGTTTAAAGTCGTATAGCTTTAATCAATGTGCATGCATTTTGTGTTCATGATGAACATGGCCATTTTCCATATAGTTTAGTATCATGTGGTAAGGACATGGGAACCAATGTGAAATTGTGCATGATATTCTTAGGCACACATTGAACCTATTGGATTAATTTAGTTGTAGGGAACACCGTTTACCCATACATGGGATTATTGATGGGTATCCATATGTCATAGCCCTTATTTTTTATATATTATCTCATATCAAATTAAGTAGAATATAGGTATCACTCGTGTGTAGGTAGAGAAATCTTGTATGACTCTACCTTTGTTAAGAAGACCTATGTGCTGCTTTTATGGTTGGTATTCCCTGGGTTTCCCTATGAATATTGTGAGGGTTAGAATTATGCTATTATTATCCCCTTCTAAGGAGATCCATCTTCATATATGTGATTTTTATATAATGGGGTGACACTGTATTAGCTTGCAGTATACGCAACACTTTTCTTGGCTCTTGTTACACACAATTTCAAGTTCATTTGATAGAAGTTATTCTACACAACATTGAGTGTATATATATATATATATATTCAATGTATAAATAAAATATGGTTGGATTTTGTTATACGCAACAACAAAGGAGTTGGGCACTACACGCAACCCTGACTTGGCTTGCATTACACGCAATCGCGACCTTCCTCGATAGCGTGTGTTGTACGCAATACTGGGTTTTACTAAACAACAATGTATTATTATAATATTGTAATGAACTAGCCGTTATGAATAGTGTTAACTAAATTTTGAATTTTATACCATTATTATTCATCTTACAAATTTTTAGAACATGGTATAAGAACAAAATAAATTTTTCGGGTAAAATAAGTATTTTTTCAAAAAATGCAGTTTTGCCGCCTTTTGATGGCGCACCCACTTTAAATATAGTTTTTGACATGTTTATAAGTTCAATTTGATAAAATAAAATTCTTCTTTTGAATCAGGATATAAAAATTTACATTAGATAAAGTTTTGATATTTTTCCGATAACTTTCATATTTTAATTAATAGTAAAAACACGCTATATTTTAATTAAAAACAACTTTTTTCATCGTAATATATTATGTGGTTAAATTATAATATTGAATGGTTTTAAATTATAAATAGAATATATTTTTACCATTTAATATAATTTATGTCATTATCATTGATTTTACCTTGAATTCATAGGTTAAATCAATTCAATCGTTTGCAATGTTTTAAAGAAAAACCCATTTTCTTTCGACAACGGGATTAATTTTAATTTAATTTCTGCATCTTTTGTGCATTGAATTTGGAAAAATGGATTCCATATTTGGAATCAGTGGGTCCAAATTCTGTTAATAAGCTACTTTTTATTTTTGGGCATTGTGAATAGTAACTACGGTAAATTTTATTTACTATAGTTAAAGGTAAATCGGGTAATTAAGGGTAAATATAAGATTATAAAATTACCCTAACACTTGGAAAAATCCTATCAGATGGCTAAATGTAGATCCATATAACCTAAGGGTCGGATTAGATTCATTTTATGGACTTTTTTCCATGAAAATAATTCAATTATTATTAAAACCAAAGAATGTGACAACATGTCACTTTCTTACATCTTATAAGTATAATAATTTTACTTTAGTGATATACTTCATGAAACTTAGAACATGAATAGACTCCAGAAATATAATACATTTATCTACATCATAGGAATTTATTTACAATTTTTAGGTATTAAATAATTATCATTTATTATGACACAAAGATGATGCAGTAATTGTCTTATTAATGAAATATTGACATAATTGATGTTATAAATGCCCAAATAAATGTAATTTGAGACTTTTTATGACTTAAATTAATTTTATAGGTTAATATGACATTTTATTGTTGATATAAGTAACTTGTTTTGAACTTATAATTCTGTTATGAATTTCATAAAAATCATGTACCAAATAGTGTCAAAATTTACATAAATTAGTTTTGAAAACAAATATTATATTATTAATTGTTATTTAATTACTAAAAATCTATGGTTAGGCCAAATGACTTATATAAGGTTAGATATATTAATAATAAACAACTTGGGGTTCTTTTGGCTTGTTTTGGTATGTTTATTAACCATATAGTGTAAGAAAACAAAAAGACACCGTAAAAGTTAAATTATTTAACTTAGAGTTAAATCTAATTGATAAGGTTAAAATAATAACCTAAACTTGCCTAAATCCTATTGGATGAGAGGATTTCGACCCATCCGCACTTTATCTTCGAAATAAGACCCTTTGGAACCATTATAAACCGAATTTGACCTTAATATAAAATAATATTTTGAGATTTTCCTAAGGTGCCCCTCTCCTCCCTTATAAAAGGGCACCTCCTCCCTCTCCTCCTCACACCAATTTGGGCATTCAAGCTCGGCCAAACCCTCCCA
Organism: Viscum album; assembly: GCA_963277665.1. Lineage (NCBI taxonomy): Eukaryota > Viridiplantae > Streptophyta > Magnoliopsida > Santalales > Viscaceae > Viscum > Viscum album. The sequence continues at coordinate 1,738,619,575 of OY728128.1, forward strand.
AAATCTCTTCTAAACTTCCCTAGTATCATCCTAGAGGTCCTGGTCTTCTTCAAAGACCATCCTTAGTTCTTTAAGTGGAGGTTAAGTGAAGGGGCGTCAAAAAGAGGTAATATCCATTACCGATCTTTTTCAATTTCTTTTTTCTTCAACTTATTCTTATTTAGTTGTTTCATGATAAAGTAATAACATAATTATTTATTATATACTGATATGTTATTATAAATATGAAACAACTCTAATTAACCTTCTATCCATCCTACGAAAAAAGGAAATCATCGCGCGTGCGTACGTACGGAATACCGTCTCCACGCCGTGGTGTAATCTATTTTCCACCACCACCTTAATTGGATGGGTATAATGGTGTAATGAGTAACTATATATGATTATTATAAATTGATATTGATACTGAAATAGTATACATACACTTCAACACAATTCCACGACCATGGGAACGATATCATCGCTCGTGCGTACGTACGGACTACCGTCTCCATGACGCGATGAGATTCATTATCCATGTTAACCATTCCAGAATGATTATAAAGTATATATAATGAATAATAATGAAATGTATGACATGTTAAATCTACTGGATTTATGTATATATATATTTCATCTACTTACTTCCATTCAAGACAATAAGGAAAGGAAAACAGTGTTAATGCGTACGTACGGACTACCGTCTCCATGAACGGTGTGTTTCATTTCATTTATCTATCTATTATATATATATATATATATACTGAATATATATGATATATAAATCATATTTTATATTCTGGAAGTAAGTATATCATGATATAAGTAATAATAATTTCAAGAACAATAAGTCCAAACACCTACGATAAATGAAACGATTTTACCCAAAACGCTTCTTTAACATGGAATTTACAAAAGAACGGGTAATATAAGGTCATAAGTGAACCATATATGGTATCATAACAATTAATATGATTCTGTAATAAGTTAATTACATTATTTAAATCATTATACAGGAGGTTCGGATACGTACAAATCATATCGGACATAAGGTAAGGGAAATATCACAATCTCATTTTTATCCGAGATTGTTTATACTTTGGTATTTATTGGGGTGTATTTTATCATCCACATCCATGTTTCCTAAATATTTATTATTATTTTCATCCACCTACAATTTTTTAAATCCAATTTTACCCTTCGGTGAGTTTTTAGTAAAGGATATGAAAGAAATATTTTGTCGTTTTTCGTACGAGGTACTTTTTGACTTTTCCGACAAAAGTAAAAAGAATGTTTTTTTAACTTATACGGAATGAATGGATTTTTAAAACATTATTTCCAAGAAGCTTCCTTTACAAGTTTTCAAGTTTATTTTTAGTCAACTTCTTTTAGTTTATAATTGTATGACATGTTAAGAAAGGAAAAGTGTTTTTGAAGCAGAAAGGATATTTTCCTCAAGAATGGAGTTCAAGTGTTTTATCAAAATTATTTTCCATCTAAGATAATATAGGGTTCTGTTTCTATCCCTATTATTACATTTATTTTATTATATTGTGATGGAATTATTTTTATGAATTCTTTTATCTTATATGAATTGTTTTATGATGTCACGATGTTTATGATTCCCATTTTTATTACATGGGTTTTGCAATGATGTATGATTTATGATTTTGTGGAACACATAAGAATGGTATCATTATGAGATGGGTGGGACCTATATCTCCCTACAATTCATTGGGTAAAGATTTTATATCTCATGAGATAGACATGGCTGGAACGGTAGGTTATATCGGTTTAGTGAAATGGGACTGAAACGAGGGTGACTCGGTTCAGAAATGGAATTTGTCCACTAAGATACTCTTGGCAATGAGTCTTGACTAATTAGATATGATTCTCTATGATTATGTGTGTATGCCACAAAGTTTCATGTTTTAAGTTATGATTATTGGGATTTCATTTCACTGCTATGATTTATCCCATGTTATGAAATTATCCTCTCTTTTGCAGGTTAAGATTTCCAAAATGTTATGTTCTTATGAATATGATGTGATTGATATTTATTTTTTTTTACCCTTACTGAGCATTTGAGCTCACCCTTTTATGTTTTCTTTTCCTCAGGATATAAAAAAAGGTTTTAGGTAAAAAAAAGGGAAGAACTTTATGGGAGATGTTGAAGATCTTTCACCACGATTAGAAGATTATATTCTGAGTTTCCAAAGACACTAAACTATTACGATCCTTGTGTGTGTGTTTTTGTTATGTACTAAGTATTCCAGAAAAGTAATGTAATGTCCATGTACGTCAAGCTTTGGGTCTCTACATTTGGTATCAGAGGAAATGTTTAGTCAACCTTTGGAAACTAGGATGCGTGAACGTTAGTGAGATCCTTAGAGATATTTCTAAGGTATGTCTAGGGATGTCCCTAAGGATAAGTATATGTATAGGATATAGTCCTAGAACTGTGGTAACGATATTAGATTAAACCAAAGATGTTAGATATTGAAGTTACTCCCCCTTTATTATGATTTTTTCCTCTCACACTATTCTTTTTGGGTTTTAGAAAATGGCTGGAAACAAGATGATTCACGATAATGGAGGATATGATGGACAATGGAATGATATTCTTCATGAGAATCTAAATGAAATGGGATTTGGAAGTCCAAATATCATTATTATGTCGAATCAGAAATCTCATAATATGATCAATAAATTAAAATTTGGTAAGTTTCCTGACTCGGCTAATAAGAGAAAGATGGAGTTTCATGATGATCATAGAGGAAAGAAAGTTCAATTTCTCCTATGAAAATCATGTGGGAAGAGGCATCAAGGAGAATGTTTCAAAGGAACTGGAAGATGCTTTCTATGTGGAAAAGAAGGACACAAAGCCAGTAAGTGCAAAGGAAAAGGTTCAGTTAACACCAGGGATGAGGATAATGGTATTTCTACGACATCAAAAATGGTTAAATGTTTTAAATGTGGAATGTACGAGCATTATGAAAACCAATTCCCTAAGGTAAAGTCTCCTGAAGAGAATTAGTATGGTCGTATGGGTAGTATTTATGTTGATAATGATGAAGAGACTACAAATGATATGTGAGATGAATGAATTTTTGAAGCTCGGTCAATGGTTTAAGAATGTAGTGGAATGATTACATGTTTATCATGTGTAATGTTGTATATGTAATCTCATGGTACTATGGAATAAAGAGACATCTAAGGATTGTTACACTGTTTTCTTTCCTTGAGTTTTGAAAGTGTATTATTAATGGTACTAGTATCCATGAAAGTTTATTCAGATATTTTTGGAATGTAGATGATATGCGCATAATGAAGGGATAAAAAGAAAATTAAATGTTTGATAGTATTCATGACCTCATGACTGATATAAGGAGAAGGTTATATCATGGTTTGAGTATATAGAATTTTGGATTTTGGTATGTGGAAAGAGTTAACTTTTGACTGCATTCATGTTTTCACTAAGGTTCAATGGGTATTCATTCTTCAAGAGAATACATGATTAAGGTATTCAAATGTTTGTAATTTGACCAACAATATATATCTTATGATATATGGGGGATAAATGATGGTATTCACGTTATTGTTATGTGACATTTCAAGTAATCATTTTTATACTGTGAGCTTGGACCGAAGTATTTTGGATAAGCCTAATGATAGGGATGGATTATGTTGGACATAAGTTTGTATTGTTTAAGGATAGAAGTTTTTTTGATATTATTGATGGGATGTTATAGTAATATAGCTTTAGAAAAAGGACAACCTGTAGGACGGGCCACAACCCATCGCGTCGGACAAGGCTGTGGGAATCAAACCCACAACCGAAATTCTACTGGCCTTTATCGCCTACCACTGGCCTAGAGGAAGTCCCTGTTTAGTAGAAACTAGTTTTATTATATTAATCATTATGATATATGAAGTATAAGTCCATTTTAGGAACCATATATGATTAATCTCACTATAGATGGACTTATGTATTTTTTGATAACTTTTCTAACCTTTTGTTTGAGACAGATGAAATGAACTATCATTCTATCACATGATCTGCTAACACATCACAAATGACAAATTCAACTTCATTTCTTTAAGAGATGAAGTGGAAGTTTTCCAAAGAAAGACCAACGGTGAGACTATACCGAAATCACGAAAGTATTTCTTCTAATTCCAATTTCATCAAATTTAGGGAAATGATCTTGAAAACCAAAAATGTTGTCCTAGTGCTCTTATATCTGATGAATCAGATGGTACCTTATATCATCACAAATTTATGGCTTTGTGATTGCTGGCTTTTCCATAGCCATGTTCTCTACCACTCTCCATCAGAACATGATGATTAGATTTATCTTCCATATCCATATTTTCACCTATGTGGAAACCTAGTGATTAGTTTATTTGTGTAACCATTATCTTTCATACTTTTGTTTTTAAAGATTGGTTTTGGTATTCCTTTTTACGATGTGGGTTTCTATTAAAGAAACTTTTGAATAGTAAACCATTTATAACCCCGACGAATTTCGAGGGCGAAATTCTTTTTAAGGGGGGTAGAATGTAAGAACCCGAGATTTTATAAGATAAATTCTTTTTAATTTCATTCATATCTTATATTGTAAGACACACCAAGATTATCTTGCGCTATACGTAACAATGTATTAGCTTGCAGTATACGCAACACTTTTCTTGGCTCTTGTTACACACAATTTCAAGTTCATTTGATAGAAGTTATTCTACGCAACATTGAGTGTGTGTATATATATATATATATATATTCAATGTATAAATAAAATATGGTTGGATTCTGTTATACGCAACAACAAAAGAGTTGTGCACTACACACAACCCTGACTTGGCTTGCATTACACGCAATCGCGACCTTCCTCAATAGCGTGTGTTGTACGCAATACCGCGTTTTACTAAACAACGAAATATTATTATAATATTGTTATGAACTATCCTTTATGAATAGTGTTAACTAAATTTTGAATTTTATAACATTATTATTCATATTACACATTTCTAGAACATGGTATAAGAACAAAATAAATTTTTTGGGTAAAATAAGTATTTTTTCAAAAAATGCAGTTTTGCCGCCTTTTGATGGCGCACCCACTTTATATCTAGTTTTTGACATGTTTATAAGTTCAATTTGAAAAAATAAAATTCTTCTTTTGAATCAGGATATAAAAATTTACATTAGACAAAGTTTTGATATTTTTCCGATAACATTCATATTTTAATGAATAGTAAAAACTCGCTATATTTTAATTAAAAACAACTTTTTTCATCGTAATATCATATGTGGTAAAATTATAATATTGAATAGTTTTAAAATATAAATATAATATATTTTTACCAATTAATATAATGTATCTCATTAGCATTGATTTTACCTTGAATTCATAGGTTAAATCAATTCAATCGTTTGCAATGTTTTAAAGAAAAACCCATTTTCTTTCGACAATGGGATTAATTTTAATTTAATTTCTGCATATTTTGTGTATTTAATTTGGAAAAATGGATTCCATATTTTGAATCAGTGGGTCCAAATTGTGTTAATAAGCTACTTTTTATTTTTGGGCATTGTGAATAGTAACTACGGTAAATTTTATTTACTATAGTTAAAGGTAAATCGGGTAATTAAGGGTAAATATAAGATTATAAAATTACCCTAACACTTGTAAAAATCCTATAGGATTGCTAAAAGTAGACCCATATAACCTAAGGGTCGGATTAGATTCATTTTATGGACTTTGTTCCATGAAAATAATTTAATTATTATTAAAACCAAAGAATGTGACAACATGTCACTTTCTTAAATCTTATAAGTATAATAATTTTAATTTAGTGATAAACTTCTTGAAACTTAAAACACGAATAGTATCCAGAAATCTAATACAATTATCTACATCATAGGAATTTATTTATAATTTTTAGGGATTAAATAGTTATCATTTAGTATGACACAAAGATGATGCAGTAATTGTCTTATTAATGAAATATTGACATAATTGATGTTATAAATGCCCAAATAAATGTTATTTGAGACTTTTTATGACTTAAATTAATTTTATAGGTTAATATGACATGTTATTGTTGATATAAGTAACTTGTTTAGAACTTATCATTCGGTTATAAATTTCATAAAAATCATGTACCAAATAGTGTCAAAATTTACATAAATTAGTTTTTAAAACAAATATTATATTATTAATTGTTATTTAATTCATAAAAATATAAGGTTCGGCGAAATGACTTAGATAAGGATAGATATATTAATAGTAAACAACTTGGGGTTCGTTTGGCTTGTTATGGGATGTTTATTAACCATATAGTGTAAGAAAAAAAAAGACACTGTAAAAGTTAAATTATTTAACTTGGAGTTAAATCTAATTGATAAGGTTAAAATAATAACCTAAACTTGCCTAAATCCTATTGTATGAGATTATTTATACCCATACCCACTTTATATTTAAAATAATACCCTTTGGAACCATTATAAACCGAATTTGACCTTAATATAAAATAATATTTTGAGATTTTCCTAAGGTGCCCATCTGCTCCCTTATAAAAGGGCACATCCTCCCTCTCCTGATCACACCAATTTCAGCATTCACGCTCGGAAAAACCCTGCCAAAATCACTTCTCCACTTCCCTAGTATCATCCTAGAGGTCCTGGTATTCTTCAAAGACCATCCTTAGTTCTTTAAGTGGAGGTCAAGTGAAGGCGCGTCAAAAAGAGGTAATATCTATTACCGATCTTTTTCAATTTAATTCTTCTTGAACTTCTTCTTATTTAGTTGTTTCATGATAAAGTAATAACATAAGTATTTATTATATACTGATATGTTATTATAAATATTAAAAACTCTAATTAACCTTCTATCCATCCTACGGAAAAAGGAAATCACCGCGCGTGCGTACGTACGGAATACCGTCTCCACGCCGTGGTGTAATCTATTTTCCGCCACCACCTTAATTGGATGGGTATAATGGTGTAATGAGTAAATATATATGATTATTATAAATTTATATTGATACTTAAATAGTATACATACACTTTAACACAATTCCACGACCATGGGAACCATATCATCACTCGTTCGTACGTACGGACTACCGTCTCCACGACAAGATGAGATTCATTATCCATGTTAACCATTACAGAATGATTATAAAGTATATATAATGAATAATAATGAAATATATGACATGGTTAATCTACTGGATTTATGTATATATATATATGTCATCTACTTCCATTCTAGACAATAAGGAAAGGAAAACAGCGTTCATGCGTACGTACGGACTACCGTCTCCATGAACGGTGTGTTTCATTTAATTTATCTATCTATTATATATATATATATATATATTGAATATATATGATATATAAATCATATTTTATATTCTGTAAGTAAGTAAATCATGATATAAGTAATAATAATTTCAAGAAAAACAAGTCCAAACACCTACGATAAATGAAACGATTTTACCCAAAACGCTTCTTTAACATGGAATTTACAAAAGAACGGGTAATATAAAGTCATAAGTGAACCATATATGATATCATAACAATGAATATGATTCTGGAATAAGTTAATGACATTATTTAAATCATTATACAGGAGGTTCGGATATGTACAAAGCATATCGGACATAAGGTAAGGGAAATATCACAATCTCATTTTTATCCGAGATTGTTTATACTTTGGTATTTACTGGGGTGTATTTTATCATCCACATCCATGTTTCCTCAATGTGTAATATTATTTCCATCCACCTAAAATTTTTTAAATCCAATTTTACCCTTCGTTGAGTTTTTAGTAAAGGATATGAAAGAAATCTTTTGTCGTTTTTCGTACGAGGTACTTTTTGACTTTTCCGAGAAAAGTAAAAAAGAATGTTTTTTTAACTTATACGGAATGAATGGATTTTTAAAACGTTATTTACAAGAATCTTCCTTTACAAGTTTTCAAGTTTATTTTCAATCAACTTCTTTTAGTTTAGAATTTTATGACATGTTAAGAAAGGAAAAGTGTTTTTGAAGCAGAAAGGATATTTTTCTCAAGAATGGTGTTCAAGTGTTTTATCAAAATTATTTTCCATATAAGATAATATAGGGTTCTGTTTCTATCCCTATTATTACATTGAATTGATTATATTGTGATGGAATTATTTTTATGAATTCTTTTATCTTATATAAATTGTTTTATGATGTCACGATGTTTAAGATTCCCATTTTTATTACATGGGTTATGCAATGATGTATGATTTATGATTTTGTGGCACACATAAGAATGGTATCATTATGAGATGGGTGGGACATATATCTCCCTACAATGAATTGGGTAAAGATTCTATATCTCATGAGATAGATATGGCTGGAATGGTAGGTTATACCGGTTCAGTGAAACAGGACTGAAACGAGGGTGACTCGGTTCAGAAATGGACTTTGTCCACTAAGATAGTCTTGGCAATGAGTCTTGACTAATAAGATATGATTCTCTATGATTATGTGTGTATGACACAAAGTTTCATGTTTTAATTTATGATTATTGGGATTTCATTTCACTACTATGATTTATGCCATGTTATGAAATTATGCTCTCTTTTGCAGGTTAAGATTTCCAAAATGTTATGTTATTATGAATATGATGTGATTGATATTTCTTTGGTTTTCCCTTACTGAGAATTTGAGCTCACCATTTTATGTTTTATTTTCCCCAGGATATAAAGAAAGGTTTTAGTTAAAAAAAAGGGAAGATCTTTACGGGAGATGTTGAAGATCTTTCACCACGATTAGAAGATTATATTTCGAGTTTCCAAAGACACAAAACAATTATGATCCTTGTGTGTGTGTTTTTGTTATGTACTAAGTATTTCGTAAAATTAATGTAATGTACATGTACGTCAAGCTTTGGGTCTCTACACATAAAAGGGAATTTTATTCATTGATTGTTATGAGTAGAACAAATATTGAATATATGGGCATCACTACGTACCCTATAATGATAGGGATCAAGCCATAGTTTTTTAATAGGAAACCCTATACGTAGTTATAACCTATACATATATGGGGTAATCTTACCTTTTTTCACTATTCCTATGATTTGAGATCTAGGTGTCACTACATATCTTGTGATGAAAATAATAAATACACATATAATTCTTGAATGGGAAACTCTGTACATATGGTAATTCCATACACCAGGGGAGAACTTTTTCCCATTGATTTTGGTAGTTGGACACATTATTAGATATCTGAGCATCACTGCATCTCCTTTGATGATAAGAATCAAGCCATGTGTAGCTCTTAAAGAACAATGTAGCTTAAATACATGTGACAATGACATAGTCTCCTCAACGTGAAAATTAAATATTACAGCTAGACCCAAGAATATAGATCATAGTTTCATTATGTAAACTTCAATCAAAGGAATAAAGACACATGTAGTTATTGAGTAAAAGTGTGTTAGGAGAGCAACACCAAGGATGGTGATCCTCTTGAGAAAATACCATCGTAATGACCAATTTTATGTAATGAAAGATACATCAACCATTTTGTTTAATTTCATGTGGAAAGGACCTATGTTTTGTCTTATAAGGTCTTCCATCTAGGACCACTTCATCCTTTTCGTGAACTGATAGTATTGATCATATAGAGGATCCCTTAACAAAATTATGAAGCTTTCATGATCTATGCTCAATGTGAGAAATTATGAATGGTAAGGTTTTCTCTCATGAAAGGAAGAAAATTAGAGGAAATAATATGTTTATTTGGTACCATGTGGTGGTTGGACCAAGATATAGTATCTATTTGTCCCTAAGATTCTCATTGTAATGAGAATCTATCCATACATAGTTCTTAAAAAACATAGAGTTTAGTGTCATGGGGCAAGGATATCGACCATGAATTTTAAATTTAAATTGTAAAGATGAAGGTGACATGATATGAATAAATTTCATGGTTGGACCCAATAATGTATATATATGTTTCCTTAAATATATTCTAATGGAAAAAATAAAGTCACACATAGTTCTTGAAAAAACATGTAGTTTAACGTCATGTGGTACGAACGTCATTCGTGTAGTTTAACGTCATGTGGTAAGGATGAAGGTTTCCCAATGTGGAAAATGAGGAATAAACATTGTTTCACCATATTATATATTTTTATTGGTAAGAATATATTGAGGATAGACCAAGGATTTGAGATTTTTGTGTCATTATGTATCATGTGAGGGAAGGAATCAATTCGCATGTAGTTCTTTGATTGAGATATTTTATATATAGATATGACTCTCACAAAGGGATGATGGCACTTCATTTATCACTCACATGGATCTAGCATGTATACATTGAACTGTATGTGATATAGTGTCTCCAATGTAGTTTAACATCATGTAGTGAGGATTTATTCTAAATAGTTTAACTTCAGTTTATAAGTGTCATGTATTTTGAATTCATGAAACCTGGACATGTCATACAGTTTAGCATCATTCCACTAGGATAAGATATGTCATCCAGTTTAAATTATTTATACCATGAATTCTTCTATATATTTTAACACCCTGTTCTCAAGGAATATTGTGAAATTTAACATCAGTCAACTAGAATATTGGGATGTTGTGCAGTTTAGAGTCTTTATTCTCTAACTTAATGGCATGATAGGGGTGAATCAACAAGGCTGACTGTTTGGAGCCTTGATGGTCATTAGGTAAGACTTTATGTTGTGTAGCAACATTGGGTTTTAGATCGGGCATTTTATTATAGTTCCAAGATAACACATATCACAGTTTCCTTAGAAATTAAATGTACCTATCTTGATCCATGAGAGACATAACGACACTAATAATAGTTGGTCATGAGTCTTCTTTTATTCATATATTTACCTGTCAAATCTAATCGATGGTGGTGGAGATTCCATAATAAAATATTGGAGGGGAATTCATGATACCATCTTCTTTCTCATCCATATCTAGTTATATAGAGGAATTCACCATTGAGGCAGTCAATTTGAGTGAATCTCAATCATAGTTAGGGTGGGAAATTCCTTGGGAATAAATTTTCATACCCTAATACTAGAGTCATTGTAAAGAGATTTCAAATAAGATTTTTTTCCCATGCAATCGTCAGAGATAGGAGGAGCTTGGGAATCTGGGAGTTGGTTTACTACCTCAGTCAGATTTATAGTTAGCACATAATTGTTATCAATTATACTCTATGGATTCACCTAGGTATTCTCTAAGACATTGGTGGTTAGAACCTGTATATTATCATCAACCCTTGGTGGGTTGTTTTTCTTCCCCTCTATAGAAACCTACATAACTATATATGAATCCATAATAATTTATGGAGCGTTATCACCATGTAGCACATCAAATTTTCCATCTACGAGGTATTTGAGGCATTGATGAAATTTTGATGGTAGCATAATGTGGTTGTGGATCCAAGGCCTTTCGAGTAAGACATTATATGGAGTGTCTTACTAGATAACCATGAACGTATAGTTAGATATAAGATACCCAAAAAACCTTTAGATTTATCTTCCTAAGAGGTGTTATATTTCTCTTATCATACCCTTGAATTATCATCTTTGTAGAAGATAATTCCCCTCCCCCTTATCCAAAATGATGAAGGGTTCAGGTAGAGATGGCGTTGATCCTAGAACCATTATTGGTAAATTTTCATTATAGTTCAATATTTCCAAGATTTACTAAATGATATAGGGGTCTCATGTATCCATGGATGACTACTTATTGATCATGCTCTGTAAAAAATATGGAGACATCGAATTATGAAGGAATGGTCTCCACTCAATAATCCTCTACTGTAGTGACTTCTGTCTCAAAATCCTATGGGATTTGGAGGGCCTTGATGAGTGACTATATGAGTTTTCTTGAATGATGGGAATCTTTCAGGACTATACAAATTACACATGATACTGATAATATCATCTTTATTAGAATTCCACATAGTTTACATCCTATCCAGGACATGTTCCATGTAGTATAATTTCATGCGGCTATGATGTTATCGTACACTTTAATGTCATGTCACTAGAAAATTTCATACAGTTTAGCATCATGATACTAGAACACATTGTGATGAAACTATTCAAGACGGAAGCTTTATTATTTTCATGGATCTCATATGAATTGTATGCAAATTTCATGAGTTTTAGGATCCATTAATTCTATCAGGAATTCATTTACATACTCCTCTAACCAATTTTTAACGAAAATGAAAATCTCTTATTGTGTGCCCAAAAATTCAGTGGTAGGGGCATTAATAATCATGTATTATCAACCACACCTCACAAGGATTCCTCATTAATAATAGCTTTATCCAATAATTCAACATCAAAAAATCAAAGTACCTATGGATATTCATTGATTGGAAGGATTTTTCCTTTTTATTTTTTCCATCAAGAGATGTGCGACCACGCTGCTTCTCCCATATGTTACCTATACCCTTTTTAGCATGGTAATTCATATGAGTTGGAGTCTAGGGTGTAGATCCCCAGTCATTGTTGATTTCTAGGTAGGTGAATAGGTGTTGAGGCCTCGGATGGCATAGACTCTTCCCACTGATAAAAGGGTTTAAAATCCCCTAGAGACATTGTGGAAATGAATGAGTTCATATCCTTTCTATAATACTCTCGATGAGGAGGTGTAAAATAGGTAAAATCCCTCAATCCTATGGGATAGGGTGATATAGAACAATGAATGGGTTTTATTTTATGAGGGAATGATAAATGTGGAAATTCCCCCAGTCCTGCGGCCTAGGGAACGTTACTACAAGGAGGGCTCTCTTAAGAAAGTATGTGTACCTATTTTAGGGGTATAAATCCAAAGATAAGTACCAAAATTATTTATAGGAGATCATTATTCCCTTTTTTGAGGTAACAGATTTCTTCCTCCATATAAATCTTCTTATCATCCTAAAGGAGCTTATTAGAAGGATCCTTGAAAACTCCCTTCCCTCTATCGATGGTAGGTTGAGTGGATAATTATTGGAGTCTAAAAATGGAACATGGAAACTAAAACCACTGCTAACTATATAAATTTATTCTATTGTAATTTACCTCTAAAATACAAACATGATCATTAACACCTTCTGTAGATGGTTAAAAGATACCACCAAGCCCTCCTTTTCTTATTCTAGAGTTAGAAGGTATTCCAACCTACTATGAATTATGTGACTACAGTAGGGTATGGTTATAATTTTTATGAGTTTTGTTTTCTGAATCTAACGATAATTCCTCATATTTAATAGATATCATATTGATGGATACATAAGTTGGTTGGCTCTCCTCCTCAATGGAGTAACATGTTTGGTAGTTTGGTTTCTGATATTCTATCTAGGGTGTCGGAGGCCACTAGGCCTTTCAGGGAGTTGGTTCCCATAGTACCATTTTGGGGGTTGGTTCCATATTACCATTTGATGGTTCAATGACCATATTAAGATAATTACAAGGTAAAATATGATAAATATTCTCTCATCTATATAGGTTTGGGTACTCCCTAGGATTCCAGAGTCACTAAGTCTTGTTGTGATGAAGTTAGTGTCTTGTGGACAGTGATGATCTGAGATTGATTTTGGGTCACTGGTGGGATACACTAATGAGACATTGAAATATTTCCAATCACACGGATATGATCCTTCGATGAAACTATTGTATTTGGTTCTTTATAAAAAACTTTACTATGATTTATGATAACATTAATTCATAATTTTTAATATTAATAAACTCTTTATCACATCATGATTGTTCTTTTGTGCAAAAAAGTATGTGATAATGTCTTAAGAGTAGCTATCACACTAAAGGTCCTAACAGTTACCTGATATGACAAGAACCCAAAAGTTCTATGACACTATTCTTAAATAAACAATCTATGTCCATGTGGTATAATTTGAGGGACAAAAATTATACAGGCTATCAGGGGTGGATACTCATAGGACTTTGAGGAATCTTATCATGGTGTATTCCCTTGGTAATATCTATTATGATATTTTGGGAATGAGACAAACCAATAAGAAATCCACATTTATATGTGTAATTGTGATTAATTCTTGATAAGAATAACCATCTCAACGGTACAAACTTCCAAGAGTGGAAAAGGCACTTACGTGTTATCCTTCTCCATGAAAGGGAATTATATGTGCGGGAAGAACCTATTCTTAATGCTACTGGTAATGAGTCAAGTTATGAAGAGTTTTTACTCTATGAGAAACATTTGAAAAAGTCTATAGATGTTCAATGTTTCATGTTATCATCCATCTCCAGATAGATTTTGAAGGAATATGAGGACATGGATGTGTATAACATGATGCCTCACGTTCCAAATCTATATCAATATAAGGCAAGAAAAGAATGGTATGACATCTCCAATGAATTGTTTATAACTAATCATGGTGATTCTATTTTGGAAGGGCCTCATGTAGTCATTCTTTTTTAATACATTGAATGCTTAGACAACATAGGGATTAAATTCTTGGATGATTTTCATAAAGATATCATATTTTAATCATTTCCGAAGACCTTATCCAATTTTATTGTTAATTAAAATATGAGAAATAATTATAAAGAGTGTTTTATAAATACTTACATGATTCACCATGTGGATAAGAACAAGGGTCTTGAGAAACTCACTGTCATTATGGTGAATAATAAATGGAATAACCTAGAATAGGGGCCCAAGACTCATAAAAATATAAATATCATGTGCATCGTCTTTCCAAGAAGATAAAGATTGAAGGTAAGGGTAAGTAAAAGGATTCAGTAATTTTTCATGTAGAAATATAGTCCAATGTAAATGGAATCATACCTATAATTAAGGGGAAGCTAAAAGTGAATTCATTTTCAAGTGTAATCTTTCAATATCTACACATTGGGTATTTGATAGATCATTTGGTGATCACATCTATAACCAAATGTAGAAACAATATTGAATATGAAATATTTATAGAGGAGAGGTTGATATATGATCTTCCAATTGTGATATACTAGCTTATATACCAATTGGTGACTACCACCTTTCATTTCCAACAAAAAACATTTTGATTTTAAAATATTGTTATTATGCACCGATGGTTTCCAAAAACATAATTTCTATATCATGCGTAGATGAAGATGGGTTTATTTTCATGTTTGGAAATAAAAGTTTTTTTATTTTACAAATACAAAATATGTTATGGTATATAACATTTAAATAATAGAATTTATGTGTTCAATTACAGAAAAAGCATTGTAAATTGATAATGAGTCATGTATACATGATTCGTATAACCCATAGTTATAGAATCACTATCCTGGTCATGTAAACAAAAATCATTAGAAAGAGATCTATCTAGATGGGTATTTAGACTCTTTTTTTGATAAAACTACTTCAAATATGGCATGCTTGTTTACAGGTAAAAATGACCAAACCACCATTTTATGGACAAGGTGAAAGGGGAACACAACTTCTAGGATTGATACACACTTATGTGTGTGGACCATTTCCATTAGAAGATATAGGTGGATATTTTTACTTTATAACTTTTACCAATGACTTGATAGGACATGAATATTTCTACATGATGATGTATAAGTCTATATCCTTTGATAAATTAGAGTAATTAAAGGATGAATTAGATAATGAACATGATAAGAATTTAAAGAAACTTTAGTCCGATCAAGGTGGTTAATATATTAACCAATAGTTCAATGACTTTATATTGGATTTTGGGATTATATATCAACTCAATCCACCTTATACACCACATTGGAATGGTATTAAGTAAAGGAGGAACCATACCTTGTTATAAATGTAATGTTTGATACTAATTCATGAAGATCCATCATTATATTTTTGGGGATATACATTAAAAACTGTGGCATACACGTTAAATCGAATACCAATTAAAGATCCAAATGGAATCTCCATCAATTTATTGCGTGGAATAGAATCTGTTTTGTCGCATACACACGTATGGTGTTGAGAGGCATTTATTTTGTCCTTATCAGGATACAAAGTAGCACCTAGGGGAAAAAAGTGTATCTTTATAGGGTATACTAAGGAAAAATGATACAACCTATAAAACTCAACATAAAGGAAAGGGATTTTCACTAGACAATATGTCCTTATAGAGAGGTATCACATCTTAAAAATATATAATGGTAGAAATATTGAATTTGATGAAGTTGATGCTCAAGATACATAAGAGTTGGTATAGGAATATATTTTGTAGTTCCCCATGGATGAATTAGTCCATGAAACACAAATACTATGTAGGAGAATAAGATAGGTAAGAGAACCCGAGAGATAAGGTTGTTAGTCACCAAGGATGGAGACTCACTATTGGTTGGTAATGATGAACCTATTTCCTACAAGGAGGTAGTATATAGATAAGGTTATATAATATGGAAATAAGACATGAATTCTAAAATAGATTCCATGTATCATAACTATGTTTGGGTTCTAATTTATGATTCAGTTTATGTAAATCTTTTCGGATGCTTATGGTTATTCAAGATAAAACTAGATATAGAAGGAAAATTAAATACCAATAAAGTAAGGATAGTGTCTAAAGGTTTTAAAAAATATCATGGAATTGACTATGATAAATCCTTTTCACTATTTTCCATTTTTTAATCGATCTGAGTTCTCATTTATATAGTAGCTTACCATGACTTTGAGATTTGGTTGATGGATGTCAAGATTGTATTCATTAATGAGAACCTTCGGGAAGATATCTATAAGATACAACAATTAGGGTTTTTGACTCCAGGTGATGCTAAAGTGATTTGAAAGTTAAAGATATCCATTTATGGATTGAAGAAAGCATCGAAGTCAGGGAACATTCTATTGGATGAATCCATAAAATAATTTGGTTTCATTAAGAATGAACGTGAGTCGTGTGTTTACAATAGGTTTAGTGAGAATGTGTAAATTATCATAGTAGTGTATTTTTATGATATATTACATATTGGAAATGAAATTCTAGTCATACAGTCAGTTAAGGACTAGTTAAGAAGGTGACTATCAATGAAGGACTTGGGTGAAGCAGCTTATATTCTAAGCATAAATATCATTTGTGATAGACCAAAGAAGCTTCTTGGAGTAATTATAATTACTTATGTTGACTAGATATTGAAGAGATTTAGTATGGAATAATACAAGAGTGGATTGGTTTTAGTGTCACATCGTTTACATATTTCTAAGAAAATGTGTCCTCAAGAACATTATGAGAAAGAGAGAATGAGTAAGATCCTATACATTTCCGTGATAGGATCAATCATGTATGTCATTTTATATACTAGAATTTATGTTGCCTGTGAATTGAGTATGGTAGGAAGATATCAAGATGATCTAAGAGAACAACATTGGTTTACTTATGTGGCTATCATTAAGTATCTGAGAATAACTAAGGATATTTTCCTAGTGTATAGAGGGGATGAAAATCTTATCCTTAGGGGGTATACTGATTCTAGTTTTTAGATAGATCAGAATGATGTGAAGTCACAATAAGGATATGTTTTATGTCTCAACAGAAGAGTTGTGAGATGGAACTGTTCAAAGAAGATAGTTTTTGCTAATTCTATAGCGTAGTCTGAGTATATAGCAGTTTTTTATATATCCAAGGAAGCCATTCGGATTAGTAATTTTATCTAGAATCTGGATGTGGTACCTAGAAGTAAATACCATGTCTTAATTTATTTTGATAATACTATAGTGGTGGCTATTGAAAATGAACCAAGGTAACATCAATATACAAATAATATTCTCTAGAAGTATCACCTCTTGATAGATTTTTATCAAAGGGGTGAAGTTGTAGTATATAGAGTACCCATGAAAGAAAACATGGCAGGAACCAGGGATGAAGGAATATGTTAGAATAATAATGAGAATCGGTAGAGGACTAAAGGTTGTTGGCAATTGTCTCTAGTGAAAGTTTGAGTCTCATGGAGTCGGTTCCCTAGGAAAAAATTCTTTGTACATTTTGATTACTTTTATTCATAGTTTTTAATATAAATAAACTTTTTATAACACTAGGTTTGTTCTTATGCATAACATCATATGTGATAATGTCCTAAGAGAATTTTTTACATTGAAAGGTCATAGTAGTTCCCATCTATGATGAGAATGCAAAAGTGATATGGAATTATTTTTAAATATATATTCTATAGCCAGATGATATCATTTGAGGGACATAAATGATAACATTTTTTAGGGGTGGAGACTCATAGGACATTGAGGAATCTTCTCATGGTGCATGCCCTTGGAAATATCTAGTAGGATATTATGAGAACTAGACCCACCAGTATGATACCATCATTTATATGTGTCATTGGATATTTCTATCCGCTAACATTTTTATTGATTTTTAGACTTCATGATTATTATTACTGAGTATTATTAGTCGTGTATTTTGATGTATTAATAAAAAATGTGATGGTAGATGTCTTCTATGAGGTAGGATACAATGGGTGAATCACAAGTAATATTTCATTAATGAATAATGAAATAAATGATTTATCACTTAGGTTATTTAATAGAAGTTAATATCTTTGGCCCTATTATAGAAATGATATAACCTAGATAAATCCATGTCCATGGTGTTCTATAGAAAAGTTCAATTTCTAGGAATTCAAAGAATGAGATATCGAGTACATTGGTTCATTGCACCAACATACAGCCTACTTTATTTAAGATATCATGATAAAGGTATTATATTACACATTTAAAATCCATTTGAATTATTATGTTGTTTCTATATTATGTTTATTCACTATGGGTTCCTTGGCATGTTTCTAGATAATAACCTTGGAAAATAATCTGCTTTCTCTAATTCCACTGATAAAGAGGCCTAGAGGGTGACACACTAAGTGTATCCAGAATCTCAGTTAAATAATAATATTATTATTTATTATTTAATAAGATAAATAAATATCATTCACATAGGTGGTTTAATAATTAATCATGTTTTTTGGTCACATTTATTATGTCAATAGTTATTCAAGATAATATAATGTGGGTGGAAGATTTAATAAAAATTTATTTTCTATTGAGTGAATATAATATTTATTTATTTATTAAAAAATAATGTAGTGATATTTACAAATATTCATTATTCAAGACCTAATAAATATTTTGGAGGAAAGGATGAATGAATTTAATGGTCTAATGAGAAATAATAAATATTAAATATTATTTGATTAAATAATATTTAATTCAATTTTCAAGTTAGGTGTATGTTGATAAATAATAATATTATTGTTATTGTTAGTTAACATGGGGTTCTGTAGGTATTAAATAAATAATAAAGGAAACTTTTAAAATTATTTTATTTCAATTCTAGCAGTATATAAATCCAATTATATTATTTTTTAATAGCTCCAATTCATTATGTTTGGTTGTGTGCAATGGATTTGGAGATTCCTCTCAAACCCTAGAGATCTCTCTTATCCAAGAACTCTCTTAAGAATAGAGAGCGAACTTCCTCCACCTCCCACTCTAATCTAAAGTGAGATTAAGGAGAATTATTTGATGTGGTTCTCTAGGTGATCAAAGGAAGGTGGAGAAAGCAATCGTATCTATTGTGATACCACCTAGAGATTCCTATAATGATGTTTGGAAATTTTTGGAACAGGCGTGGATCATCACTATAGAAAATATTCTCTTAATTACTACAACGCGACAATGGTACAGTGTAGATTTATTGTCATAATTATCAAAAAAGAAAGAATTTGAATATAGAAATTCCATAATTAATTAATTTGATTATATATAACATACAAGGATCCTCTCTTTGGTTCTAACCTTAAATCCCTTATTTATATTATTTGATTAGATTATGTAGATGACGACGTTTATCGTTGTATAAATATTAGTTAGATCATCAATAATGGAAAAAATAAAAGTTGGGCAAGACCCATCATATGCTTTCACTGCACCTGGAACCTACAGGAACTGCATTATCTAGATACACCTATTGGGATATCCTTTTGGATACCTAGATTTAGATGGTTAGGGTAGGAACGACATCCTCTACTTCCCCTTGGGGAATCGAGATTACATGCCAATGATGATGACCAAAATAGATTGTAGCCCTCCTAGGTGGCTCTCGAGTGATTGAGTTGAAATGGTGATTTTCGTCATCCTCCTACCTTATGTAGGGAAGGTTTTTTCTATTACGCTCTATAGTTAAGCTCCCAAAGAGTTCGAAGAAGGAATTATAAGAGTTTTAACAACGAATTATAAGAGTTCGAAGAAAGAGATTAGGATAACATATTATGAAAATGTTATTTAGATATTTTTAGTGGTTTTTAATTGTATAAGAGTTTGAAGAAGGAATTATAATTTGATTTGTAACTTTGAAAGGGAATAAGTGGTATACTTTTATAAGAGATTGAAATAGAACTCTTTGAAACACACATAATGTTTTAATAATGTCATGACACTATTCAAGATTCAATAGATAAAAAGTGGAAAAATATGGGGTGTGGGATAATAAAAGTTTTTAACTAATATAATCCATTCATTTTAAGACAATTTAATAGTGGTTTAATTTTTTTACTTTTAGACATTTTCTAATAATAAATTTTACTATGCTAACTAGTTTGTAACTAAGTAATTATATATCTTATTAAATATAAAAAGTGAACCCAATTATGTAATTTTCATATGATTAAATTAAAATTTAATCCCTATTTAATCCAATGAAACCTCTAAAGTATATAAAAATAACTTTTAAAATACAATAGATTATATATAGAAAAATGATTTTTACCATTTTGTGTTCTTAATCATACTTAGAATTGATTAAACATTAAATGGGTGTTAATATATTTATATATATGTTTGAAAATACTATTATATTATGTATTTAAAATATTTTAATATAATTTATTCGATAAAAATTATGTGAAGTCATTAAAATAATTAAAAAGTGACCTTTTCAAAATTTACATGTTAATTAGCATTAACCTTGGTAATATAATTTTTATGCCAAAAATTTTATTTTTTTCATATTAAATAATATCAACATGAATATCTATAATGTGAGGTTCATTTTATCAAATGAAATTTCTACATTTTAAAAAATTAATTTTAATTTTGCTGCATATAACGCATAAAAAAATATTTTTAAAAAGGTTCATTATTATTGATAATGTTAATGTATAGGAAACAATTATCAATGTTATGGATTATAAATATATTAAAAAGATTATTATTTTTTAAAGAAGGTTATTTCAAATTAAAATAAATCCCAACCCTAATTTTCCTATAAATAAATTTAATTAATGAAAGAGATGATAAATAGTTTTAATAAAATGTTACTTAATTTTATAAAATTCTATTCATGGGATTTATAAATTTAGTATTGTAATTTTAAATTAAATATGTAAATTTATAAAAAAATAATTTTTATATAAAAATTTTTCAAGAAATTCAATGTGATATAAAATTGAATGTATTACTAAAATCAATATTCTTCCATATTTATCTTAAATATAATTATTTTAGAAAAATATAAAAAATACTTACTAAATTTTTTTTTGATATTCTGAATTTAGAAATAAATTTTAATTTATAAAATTCAAATCTTGAAAGTTTTAAATTTATCTTGTAAAATAAAATTCAAAAAATAAAGTGAATTTCTATTTTTAAGTAACTATTTATAATATTAAATCACATTAATCATTTACCCTCTAAAGGTAATAATTTTTTAATTTATTACTATCATATAGGATTTAGAATAATTTATTAATACTCATTATCCAAAAAAAATTGTTGAATTTACATCAGTTGTTATATGTAACAAAATTTATAGAACATAGAATATATATTAAAGGATCTAAAATATTGATTCGTTACAATAACGAGAAGAATAATTTTGAGAAGAAGAGTAATGGGGAATTCGGTTTCATTTTTTCATCAATAAGACTCATCCATTTGTCTTGAGTAAGTTCTTCAAATAAATTTGTTAAAAAAACAAAAGATATATCACCCAAACTCACTGTAAATAGCCTAAAATTTTCTTCTCAAAAATCTTTATGAATTAAAACATTTTATCCCTTAGACCTCCTCATATTCAACATATTATTTACATCTAAATCTCAAAATAACCCTCCATAAAGTCTATGTAGTCACAAAAAATATCCTTTGAAAATCATGGAATATTTATATCTTCATAAAAATATTTGATTTTCAGATATTTTAAAGAACCCTCATATCTTTTATCATCTTCTTATGGTAAAATTGATCATCATAGGATGAAGGTGAGTTTTTATAAGGTTCATATTTGTTTTAATGTTCATATTTTTCATATGGTTTTTCTTACTCATACGGGTCATATTTATTATAAGGTTGAATATCTTTGTATGGTTCCATTATGAATCTATATAAGGTTATCTTCACACTATTAGGTTCTAAGATTTGTGAAATACTTAGAAACTATAATTTTTAAAGATATAATTTTTATCATTATAAGGTCGATAAGTACCTTTATAAGTCTATGATAATCCTTCATATTGTTGACATGTCTTCACTTATATTAAAAAACCTTCTCATATGATATGATCACTATCCACCTACGATAGATTTCCTTTTCCAAAAATATAATCTCTAAGATTCTCATGACACAACACTTGACCAAAAATATTAAAACATAAATATATCCATCTCAAAATGATAAATCCATGAATAAAAAAAACATAAATAAATTTTAAATTAATAACCTAATTATCACTTTAAAAAAACTCATTATTAAAACAAATATATGTTTTTAGAATAAAAAAATATGATTAAATTAGATATGTGGGAACACTATTAGTGTTCTCAACAATCTACCCCTGATCACAAAATTCATTAACCCTTAAATATAAAATTGTATAGATTTTGATTAAAATTCAATGAAAATATATAACAATAATATTAAAATTTAGGATTTTATTCTTATACCACATGTTCTCTCCATTCTTGTGTTAAAAAAAATATAAGTTTAAAAAATGGAGATAACACATTTAATATAGAACACTAAAATAATATAACTCTTAGAAGAGAACACAAAATTGAATATAATTTCAAAATTTTATTGAAAAAATAAAAATCGAACTACACTAAAATATTGAACAAAAAAACATCCAAGAAACATAAACACATTTAACTTTAGTCTTATGGTTTTTTTGGATGATAGGTTAGGGTTAGATTTAGTATAGTATTAAGTCGGAGGATCAGAGGCAAGAGTTAAACCAAGAGAAGAATAAGTTACAATTATAAACACTGAAGTTATTTGTGCGAAAGGATGATTTTTATCTTATGAATCTATAAGATTATTCCAATCCCTACTATATAAGGTTATAATATAAAAATATATCTTTTTGAAATGATGCATCTTTGAATTCTCAAACATTTAGATTTTAAAGAAATAAAATTCGACATCTATTGATGTAGAAGATCCTCGAACAATAGAATCTTTCCTTTTAACATCAAATACATCTTTCAAAGTTTTCTCATTAATATATGTTTGAGGATCATAAATTTCTCTTAATCTACCACTTGTATTCTCATATATAATTAGTGGATTAGGTCCAAGGGTTATTTAGCATCTCATTTATAATAAGTCTTTCCCACACATATATACCCTATAAATTATTTAATCCTTTACAAAATCAAGTATAATTGTTTAACCCTTCCCAATTAAATAACATAATGATATATACATCCAAGAAAAATATGCCTTGGTAATAGATTCTTCCATCGTGTTCTTTTTAACTTCTATATAAGCTTCAAAAATAGAAAGAGGAACAATATTAGGTTGTTTCTCGCTATAAAATATAATTTTGTTTTCATTACTTGAAGCTCTTTTGGTATTATATGATTTACTCTCATACTCTCTAGAAGATGAGTTTGAGATGGGTGCTATATTAGAAATTCATTTCATAGTATGTTTCTTATTATTAGACAAACACCTGAAGTTACCATTAAAATATATTTTCAACATATTTAACCACATGAGAATATTCCAAGATTATCTAATATTATCTAAAAGGCCCTTCCTTAAAGTATTAAATGAAATATCCCAAATGTAAACAAGGTAAAATATTGTTTTCTATACTTCTCAATGATTTTTCCTTCCATAAGTCGTGAAATCATTAATTTCATAAGTTAAATATAATTTTATGACATTAATAGTGTCATGGGAGACTATTTTACACTACAAGGATTCCAAATTTCCATTAAATATATAGAAATATTTTGATAACTTTCCTAACATTCCAGTAACATTTTTATCCTTCTCCAAAAAAAATTTAAATTTTGAATGAATTATTTGATTTGCGGGGATATTTTTGATAAAATCAAATAGAATAGACATAATATTTTTGAAATATAACAAAATCTATTTTAGACATCATATATGATTTCATATCAGTAAAACAAGATACCATTTCTAACATAATGGAATTTAAATCAACCTCATAAATTGAATTCTCCATTGAATATTGAAATTATAATTTAGAGTATTCCATCATGGATTTTAAACCATTTATTTCCCCTTTAAATATATTGAACTCTTAGTCATCATAAATATAAAAAATCTATAATTTTTTTAATAAAACTAAAACATAATTTATATTTTTCAATATAAATTGATTATTTAGCCACAACATATGTATTATTTATCATTATAACCAAATAGAAATTATAAATTTTGGATTTTTATTCTTCTCAATCTATTATTACGACATGTACAAAATAAAAGTTTCCTCTATATTCATCAATAGCTTTAGAATCTTCTCCTTATTTTTCACCCTCAATTTGAGCATTCACTACACTAGATTGTTCTTTAATAATGGACCCATTAATAGTTGAGAAAAAAATATTCCCATTAAAACTACTCATACCAATGGAGCTTCAAGCTAATCACTTACTGCATCACCAAACGGTTCTAAAGAGACATTTTCTACACTTATTTCACCACTAGAAGGTTTTATTTGAGTGGTTTTAGTCCTAACCTAAGAATCCTTATGAAAAATAGTTTATTATATATGTACTTACCTCATAGTGTCCTCATGAATAGACTGTTTCACTATATCCCTTGAATTATCCCCCTAATAATTATTTGAAATTTACCTTATGGGATCACTCTCAAAATGATTAAGGATCTCAAGTTCTATTTGATATTTTATTAGAGTCACATCTCCACCAATGAGAAAAATTTTATTCACTAATGCATTCCAATGATAGCCTATTTTCGGAAATATGTATAGTCTCGTAGTACTCAATGGTTGACACTTAACAATTTCATTATGACCTAAATTAATTTCCTTCTTATAAAATAGAATAATTGGACACCTGTTAAAGGGATAAAAACATATAGTATTCTAGTAATAGTGATACATATACCTAGAAATGTATCTTGAAAGATTTATCATCTCATTATTCAATAAAAAATACATCTGGTATATGTTTGGAAAGAGTAACTTTTTGAATTCACTATCTCTCTCATAAATTTTCATTAAAATGAACATACAAAGAACCTTTCTCTTTAGTTATAAATAATTTAAATGATTTTTATCCACAAAACATGTTACAAATATAATATAAATATTTCTTTCAAACCGAAGTAGTCATTTCACTATAAATTTGGTCTAAAAGACTTACCTCATGAGGGTAGTTTAAACTATCAATAAATTAATAAAAATGGATGAACCAAGATTTTACATTTATTTTAAAATGGATTACATTCTCACTATAATAAAATTAAACCATAGAATTTCCATAAAACTCTGAAACTTCATTCTCAGTGAAAAATTATGTCTTCTTCTCTTCAAAAACTAAAACACAAAAATTCAAGGAAAAAATTTTATTCATTAGAATCTATGTGAAATTTAACCAAGAATAAGTCATAACTTTACCTAGAAATGATTTATCAAAACATGAAGCTTTATTATTTTTACAACTACTCATGGAATCTTCATTATATCATTTATTTTTATCCATACTCGATTCAAGGCTGAAGGTTTGAGGGATCAATATTAGGGTTTAAATGTTTCATAATCATAATAGATAAATATTTGTGGTTCAAAAATAATTGGCATTAAATTAAGTGTAAAAATACATAAAAAATATAATAAACACAAACATTTTATTATTGGAAAATGACTGTCAAATAAAAGAAATATTTTAAAAAATAACCCTAAAAAAATTAAAATATAAGATTCTTCTTATACGTAATCATATTAAAGAGACATGAGGTATTACAAAAACAGAATAATCAGAACAAATAATTATACATAAAAAATATAATTAAAAATTCATTTAAATTAAAATTATCCCAAATATCATTTAATAGAATAAAATATTTCATTCATAAGAGTATTAATAAATATACATCCAATTTGATTCTTAATATAAATGGATATTTGAAAAATATCACCCTTTTTGTGTGATCTCTTAATAAGTAATGGATTGGATCAATATATCTTTTTCTTGAATATATTATGTTATATTTTGAAATATTGATACAAATTGAGTTTTCACATTTTATAATCACATGATCAAAATTTAATCCAAATTCCATTATGGGATTTTTTATCCATGAAATATGTGAACAACAACAACTAGAAAAAATATATTTATCTTCAATGATTAATAAGGATACTAGTTATTTCATTTTACTATACTAAGAAACCAATAATATATATATGAAGTGGATATTCACTGTGGTTATTTTCAATCTAATATACACCATAAGAAATAAACATTTAAATATTATATTAGATCAAATTCAATAGTTTTCAGAAAAATTAATGATAAATAAATTTAACTTTTAAAATATTTCAAAATTTATTTTGTAATTGTTAAATTTGATTCTTTTGGATTTTATTGAAATGTAGAAGATAATAATTCTTGAAACTTAATATTTTTCTACTATAAATTAGATACAATAAACTCCCAACTATTCCTCTATGTAACTCAATTTCTACTGGTTTCCCAACTTCATCCAAGTCAAGTTTAATTTTGGAACTCATATGAGTTACATAAATCCTTTAATTTCCATGTCTAAAAATATTAAATAAGTTAAGAATTTATATTTAATTACTTATAATATTCTTAATATAATTTTGATAAAATGGAAAACCTAGAAAAAAATCTTAACTCACTCATAATTCCCATTTCAAATTATTTTTTTACATGTTTTGAAAATTTATTTCACATTTTCTGGTTAGTTAAAAAAATAACATCATAAAAAACAATTCAATTAGTAAAATATCCAAAGATGCCTTTTTTTCTTAAATCGAGTTTTATTTTATAAGATAATAGAAAAACCATTTTATAAGGGAAATGAACTCAACCTTTAATACTAAGATCATAGTGATTTTTTGAGACCATATAAATTGTTGGTAAGTTTGAAAATTGAATTAGAATATTCATTATTTTCTAAACCAGGTGGTTGTTCAACAAAGACATCTTCGAAATGCAAAATATAGAGAAAGGTATATTTTTTATCTATTTGTAAAATTTTAAAGTTCACATATTATTCATAGGATAATAAGATCAAAATATCTTTTAGTCTATATACATAAGAAAAAGTTTCCTCATAATCAATCTCTTTCTCTATATTATAGCCTTTGGCCACTAATCTAGCATTATTTCTAAAAAACACACCATAAACATATAATTTATTTATAAAGACCTATTTGGTTCTTTTAATATGGTAGTATAAGGGCCTATCAACTATTCATTAAATTGTGTTCCTCTTCAACTTGTTTAATTACTCTTAAATGGATGAATCCTAGTTCTCATCACTAAAGAATCCATCTATAGTTTTGGTCTCAAGTTAATATAAGAAAGTATAACATTTTTTAATGATTTGAAAAAAAAATTCTAGTCCTAACACCCACAACTTGGTTTCCATGAATAGTATATAAATGTTGGTATTTCAATGTTCTAGGTAGTCTATGTAAGACTTTTAGGTTCACTAGTATTCAAAATTTTGGGACTTTTTTATTTTTTATCAGGTTAATAATAATTATACTTTCCATATTCAAAACGAGGACCAGGTCTCATGCTATCCTAATAATTCTAAGGTCATAAATTTGGGTTTTCTTAGGATCAAATGTATCACTTTTATAAAATTTCACATGAGATGATTCTTAAACAATCCTTGGACTTTTATTAAATATTTCATAAGCTTTAAATGTTGTAGAAAATAAAATAAAGAATAATTCATTAGACATTAGACCAATCTTACCAAGAGTACATTTGGTGTTCAAGATATAATTCATTAGACATATCATGATACTTTAACTTATTTATCCCAAAAGTGAGTAGGCATGTTATATTTACATAACATAGTTCAAGTAATTTCTTGAAACATAAAATTCCTTATTTTAATAACACCATTCAATTGAGGTGTCCTTGGGTTAGAGAATTTATTTTTTAATACTATGTTGTTTAAAAATTAATTATAATCATTTTTTTAAACTCTCACCTATAGTCTCTTCATAAATTAACAACAATGACATAATTTTTCTTTTCAAGAAGATAATCGAAATTTATTAAAACATAACAGAATTCACACTTAACTATCAAAAGGTAAAACCACATAAATATTGATAAATCATTAATCTATAAAAAAACAAAATATTTCACCCTAATTCATGTAGTCCTATAAGGTCCAAACATATCCATGTGGATAAGATCTAAGGGTCTTTAAGTATAAAACTCATTCATTGACTGGAAAGTATATTTTTATTTTTTTTATTTGGAATAAATCATATAGATTATTTTAATAAAAATTAATTTAAAGAAAGTTAAAAATCAAATTATTCTAAGATAACTTTCTCAATGAATAAATATATTAATGACCAAGTGATTTATAGAAAACAATGGTTCATTTATTTCATCATTCAAACAGTTTTCATTTTAATTTTATAAATAATTAAGATATAGGGTGTATAATTTCTCAACTCTAGGTGACCTAAATTTAAGTAATACATCCCTAAAAATATAACATGAATTATTCAAAAATAAATATAATGATAAAAATCCCAATGTTCTGAAATACTTATCAGTCTATACATTAATCCTCCAAAAAATGAAATTTTTTGAGTAGAGAATCAAGATATCCATCTGATCCAACCCTAATGAACATTACTTTTTTTTCCAAAATATGAAACAAACTCCATAAAAGATTTAATAGTGAGTGAAAATGTGAAAATTATCAACTTATATACCTTTAAAAGACACCATCCATATGTCATTTTACATTTCATTCTTAGTGGATTCTTCCTTAAAAATATCAAACCAAAATATTTTTTGGTTTCTATTAACTCTTGGGTCTAGTTTTGTTACGATTTAAATATCTATAAAATAACATCTATATATAGTTATATGAAATTAGTGATTTAATTATATGTAAATTCTTTGTTTTATTTTTATTTTTAATTATTTGAATTTGAGTATTTATAAAATTGTAATAATTAGCATAATTGCTAATAATTCCCAAATGAAAATAAGTAATAATAGACATTATTTTATTATTATATCCATGGGAAAAAATAATTTCTATATATGTTATTACTTTCCCCATTAGTAATTATTCCAATTTTACCTTTGTTATCATTTTTATTTTTAATTGTTTGATATATGTAATCCTCCATTTAGTAAAAACACTTGTATCAATTTTCATGGATTCTGACATAAATGTTTGTTTTTTAATTCTACTATCATTTATAGAAATTATAGAAAATAGACATATCTAAAAAAAATTTAATCCTGAAAGTTGTTTAAATAAAACTAATTTTTCATTGGTGACAACATCATAATATTTTTTAAGTATCTTATGAATTTTATTTAGAAAATCATATTTATCCTCTACTATAGGGTATTATTAATTTTCTTCTCATAATAATATTTTTTATAATTGAACTCAAATTCATGAACTAAAGAATAAAAATATAATACATCATTTTGATCCATAAAACAGATATTTTTATATTATATAATTTGTTAGTCTATAAATTGTAATTATATTTATTCCTTGAGTCTTCAGATGCACTACATGTGGCTTTCATATCCTTATTTCCATTTTCCTTATTATCTGATTTTTTTGGAACTTATTCTTAGATTTATTCTTTACTTTAATCTATTGAAAATAAAATTTTATGTTTATAATATTTTTATATTTGTAACATCTCACTTCAACTTCATTACCTTAAAACATCATTTACTTAGGAATAGAATTTTTGAGACCTCTTCTATTTTGGTATAGATTTTTAAACTTTCTTTCCAACTGGATCAGTTCTTCAAAAAATATAATTCTTAGATTATCTTTAATCAAATGATTAAAAATGTTTATTTAGCATTATTTTAATCATTTCAAGTAGAAACATTTATTTTATAATTTTCATTTTTGATTTTATTTTGATCATCATATACTTCTTGTATCTTTACCACATACATAATAAGGGTTCCAATTTGATCATTAATTTTTAAACCCTTAATAGGAGTATAATTCCAAATATTATCTATGATCCCATTCCATTTTAAGGGTAAAACTCTATGAAATTTTTTGGCTTAATCAGGTTTTGGTACAACAACTCCTGGGGAATAAAAATTTTTACAATTTTGATAACTATACCATTAAATTGGGTATTTATTTAACCATCTATCATCTTAAAGGTTTAAAACATAAATTAATAAGTACTGTGTCTTAAATGTCTGATGTTATCATTCCCATTGTACGAAAAATGATAGTTTCCTCTTTATCTTGATTTATGTCACTTTACGAGACTCTGTTAAACTCATTATATACTAATCTATAGAAAATAGAATTTGTAGATTTTGATTTTAGATTATAATCAGCCTATTGATTATCACTCCATAGATTTGGTTCTCTAGTATGAAAATTACAAGGATTAACAACCTTCATATATACTTTATACCAAGTTTATGTAAATGAATAAACATCTAAGCCTTCCAGTAATAGTATTTTTCTCCTGTGAAATAATGTGATACCACTGTGGATATTCCTTATTTCATCTCTACCATCATAGTAATGTGATTATGGTTATCCAAATTCAACTGGTAAAAGTTGAGAACTAAAAAAAATATCTAAAACCAAGTGTTTTCCTAGTTGTTTTTTATAAATACTCAAGAGAGGGGGTGAATTGAGATCTTGGAATTCTTACCAATGAAAAATTTCTCTCCAAAAAACATCTAAATATATCCATCTATTTTTAATAAAATTAATATAAAAAAATATTAGGAATAAAGAGTATGATTTGTTTGATTTTTCTTGTGGTTTTGGTCTATAAGAAATTCCATTAATCCACTCCACTAATAATCTTTATGAACTTGTCGAATTTTACTCGATTCATTTTTCGAGGGGAAATATGGAAGATTGAAAGAAGATAGAACTTTGTAACATGGTGAGAAGGGGTTTTACCATGATATCCCTTGAAAATACCTATCCATGGAATCCATCCCACACTCATTATAAAGATTTCACACATTTACTTGCAATAAAATAAAATAAAAGATAGTTTGGTTCTATGCACAGTTGAAATCCATTACTGATTGATAATGATGAACATATAGATAATTAATAAGACTTCAAAGAGAATCTATGAATTATTCCTTAAACTATAGTAAATATTCATGAATAAAATATTCATTAATAATTCATATTATTCTACATGATTATGGGAGAAATTATATTTTATAAAATAAGTGGAAGAATAAGTGATCACATTATTTTAATTTTTGGTAAGTATTATTTTGTAGTTTTATCAAGTAATTTATTCATATTTTTTAATTTATAATAAACTAAAAACCTATCACCTCAACTCACTCCATAAAACACACAATTTTTCTTTGTAAGTACATTAGAATTAGAAAATTAGAGATATTTACCCTCCTTGGAATCAGTATCTTCCTTATAGTTATCACTCTTCAATTTCTATAACTTTATAAAAATATTTTAATTTCATATATTCAAAATAACCCTACT
The DNA here is from genome assembly GCA_963277665.1 of Viscum album. Lineage (NCBI taxonomy): Eukaryota > Viridiplantae > Streptophyta > Magnoliopsida > Santalales > Viscaceae > Viscum > Viscum album. Next base: position 1,738,651,574 of record OY728128.1, read on the forward strand.
ATTTTTTTGTATATTTTTATGGTTAAACTATCCTTTATATGGTACATTAGACTTAATATTATGTTATATATTAGTCATATGGTTCTTATTAGTCATAATATTCTTCTTACTCATATTTTTCATCTTTTTCATAAGGTAAAAATTCTTCATAAGGTTACACTATTCATCATCAAAAGGTTCTCTTCCTACCATATGGTTCTATTCTTTAATAAAATCATAGAAACAATAACTTCATAATGTAAACATTGTATCTTCATGAGGTAGAGATAAAAAAATTAAATTAAGGAACTTTCTCATAAGGATGATACACCTTCTCGTGTGATAGGATTAAAATCTACATAAGATATAATTATTTTTCCAAAAAACAAAAGCACCCAACTTCATAGGATACAACTATTGTCCAAATATAATTAATAAAAAATATAAAAAACTCAAAATTTAAAAGTAAACCAACGAAAATAATAAAATAATTATTAAATAATAACCTAAAAATCACATTAAATTAAATCATTTGTAAAACAAATAAGGATTTTAAAATAAAAATAAAATTTGATAAAATTTGATATATTGGAACAACATTAGTGTGACAAATATTTTTATCTAGACCAGATCCATAAAAATTGGGAAAGAGGTTATTATAGAAGTATTTAGAAAGAATATATATAGAAAATCATACTTCAATTGTGTTTTTTAAATTTTATAACGTGTCCCCTTTTATAAGAAAACATGGATGGTTTTTTTTCAAATGTCCAGTCTTTAAGGGTACATAATGTAATTTTCAAATGAAAATAAGCTCAAAAATGAGAAATATATGATATAATAAATATTTATCTATCTATAATTAACTCAAGATAATGTTTAATGTTTTTTATCAAATTATAAATAATTTTAAAAATTAAATACCATTTAATGTAATTTGTAGGGTTCTACTTTTAATTTGAATTCAAAAATATTAGGATAACTATGAAATTAAAATTTAATCAATTATATAATATATTACATATCATGTTAATACCCCAAAATTTATCAAGACTATATGTTGTCTAAAACGTTTCAATCTAATAAATGTAAATCAACCATCTTTGACTTTTTTCTGTTTGAATAAGCACTACCTAGATGTTACACATGCATTTTGGATAATTATACTATTATTTTATACTAAAAATAACTTACTATAATAAATATAATTTATTACTCATCAATATTATCATCTAATACCATTAATAATAGTATTTATTCTTATTTATATTTTGTTGCATTTTTAAGATTAAGCTTTTGTATTTTGTACCATGTGCAAGTGTTAGAAATTTTTTTTGATATTATACTTATTTTTTAATTTAAAAATACATAAATATACATTAAAATCATTTATTACTCTTCATATTTATCATTAAACACCTTCATATATATATATACCTTCTAAAATATAATCTCAAAGACACAAATTTTATTTTTCCAATGTCGTTCAAGTACTACATCAGTACTAATATATGTTTTTATATAATTTTTGACATAATAAATAAGTAATATTAATTTGATAATAATTTGAAGAGATTATAAGTATTATATAATTTAATATAGATTCTATTTTTGAATAATTTTCTATACACTTTTAGATAAAAAAATAATAATAAGACATAAAATTAATCTTCAATTTAAACACTTATTTTAAAATAAATTTAAATTTAAGTGTATGACTCAATATATAACCACATTAAATTAAAATATTTTAATTAAAAATAAATAGTTTAAAGTATTAAATAATCTAATTTTAAATAAAAATATCATTTATAAATTCTTTAATCAATAACAATGTTTGTACATCACATTTAATATTTACTATTATATCTTGTATTTATAAATTTTAAACATAATGAATTACACCTAATTTGGACATGAATATTCAAAATATGATGTTCATTTAATTAATATAAATATAAAATTTCAAAATTTTAATTTCAAAATGAAAAATCTTAACATATAAAACATAGTATTTTTTATTGCATCTTCATGTTCAACTGAAAAAAAATACACTTATTTCAAACCATGTCATAATTATTTCTAAGAATATTATAATAATAAATATTGATATAAATAAATTGAATTAATAAAAATTTCTATTTAAAAATATCTACAAATTCATAATTATATATAAATATCAGAATAATAAATCATGTTTGACCAATTATATTTAACATTTACAAAATGTATATTTTATTTCATGGAATAAAATTAATAATTTTAAATTTATAATAAGTATCTAATTAAAAATTTATTATATATGAAATAATCATATGTACATTTAAAAAATATTTATTTAATAAATAAAAATTTAAAACATGAATATTAATAAATAATAAAACATATGTACTATTAAAAATACTTGGTGTGTCACATTATTCCCCCTTTAAAATTATAAATCATCACAATTATAATTTTTTTTCATATAAATAACATTTAATATATACCTTATTGGGAACATTAATTTATATGTTAAAAACTCAAATTATTTTATTTCCCATGTAATGGAAAGATGTTAATACATTCATTTATTTTAACTATTTGTTTCATTATCTCTTATTATATGTTATTAAGATTTCTAAACTGAAGAAGTAGTTTCCATTAGAAATTGTTGTCTTCCATTTGATTGAAATAATTTTTGGGATTGTCAAATGTTATTTTCCTAATTTTACATTGGTTAATAACTCGAGGTGTAAACATGAAATTAATTCACAATAATTTATCATATTTATCTATAGTAAAATTAACTAGTTTTATAAGAAAAGGTACATACTTGGAATCAGTTATCTTACATTTAGGTATTTACAATAATTGAAAAATACCAAACTTATAGCAGGTGATTTAAAATTCATTTAAACATATGTATAAAAAAATCAAATGAGATGTTTTGAATAGATAATATGGTTTTCTTACATCACTTCTATATGTTGATATCGATTTTCCTTATTAAATATTTCTTTGGCACATCAATTTACACAGTGCCCAAATTCCTTACATTTGATTCATTTAACTCTTGGGAGTACATTTGGTTAGACTCTCTTTCCTTAATTTTTTCCATCTGACCCCATCATAATTATTTAAAAATAGTATGCAATATTTGTAACATCCCAAGTAAGTAATGAATAATATATATTTTTATCTATGCATATTTATGAATTAGATAGTGTTTTAGAGGCTTAAAATGAGAAGAAATCCAATCTTAAGCATGGAATACACTAATATTTTTTAAAAGATTGTTTTATTGCATTTTGATGGAAAACCATTTATAAATCAAAATTTTGACAATTTTATAATCTCTATTTGTCAAAATAAACATATTATTTATGATTGGTACATTTAAATTTACATTGGATAAATTTTTGGGTATTTTTCTGACAATGTTCATTTTTTAATGAATAGTGAAAAATACTGCATTTTACATCAAAACTGCTTTTTCATCTAATTTAATTATATGGTTAGATTACCTCATTCATTTGTTTTAAAGTGTAAATATAATATATTTTTACCATGTAATCCAATGTTGGTCATTGGGATTAATTTTACTTTGGAATTGGGCGTAAACAAGTGCCAAACATTTCATAGATATTGTTTCAAAAAAAACCCGCTATTTGTTTTGACAACGGGATTTATTTTTAAATTAATTATTGCAATTTCTGTGTTTGGAATTTGGTAAAATGGATTACATTTTTTTAATAATAAGGTCCAAATTATTTAATCAAGACTCTTTTGTTTTTGGACATTATGAATAGTAACGACGGTAATTATCTTTAATTATCTTGACTAATGAGTAATCGAGTAGTTAAGGATAATAAAATAATACCATAATAATAAAAAATGACACCAAAATGTGTCCTAATGCTACTGGTTGTCTCATGTCCGACCATGTTATGCCTTGTTCCAAACTTGGGGACCCCATGGAATCACTTTTGTGGGAAAGTGACTTTTTATCTTTTTATTTTTTAAAAAGTAAATATAACAAAGAATGTATCACCTGGGTAAAACATTTTTAATTTTGTCTAAATAGATGATATTATGGACTATAAATATTCATTGGAAATATAAAAAGATTTCATACATCATAGTATTTGTTTTATAATTTTTATACATTAAATAAATTAAATTATTTATGACATCATGATGATGCAACGATTACCTCATTAATAAAGGATTTAAATAAAATGAAAAGATAATGTTAAAACTATAACTAACACTTGTAAAAGACATATTGGATGAGAATTTTTCGACCCTTATCACCTTATCCTCAGAATACATCATTTTGGGACCTTCAAAATCCGAATCCCATTTGAAAATAAAGTAACATTTTTTAACTTTCTCAGAGTGCCCCTCCTCTCCTCTTATAAAAGGCCCCCACCTCTACCACCTTACCCACACTTCCAAAGCCTTTGGATCGGCCAACCCCAGCCCATTTTGTCTCTCCACATCCCTCGCTTACTCCTTGAAGCCTCACTTTGGGCAGAAGTCTTCCCAAGGAATCCTTTGAGCTCAAATCAAAAAGAGTCACCTGATTTGAAGGTAGTGTCTTCTCTTGTGTTCTTATGTTTTATTTTGCTTCTCCAACCCCCTAAACTCTCTTTATTCATTTCTTTTGTAACAAAACAATTATCTTCCATATACCAAGATGTTGTTATAAGAAGGATTCGAGCTACACTTACACACACCTACATCTAATGGTTAAAGTACATACCGTTTCTGTGGATGGCGAATTTCTTCCTCACAAAACGGTGATTGTTCTACACTCATATAACACCTTCAAAGATGGCCATTAAGATGTAACTATATTTATATATGATATATAATATGTTTATGTTTTACTTAAGCATCTGTATTTTTCATGTATGTCATACCTTTATGGTTTCCATTATGGGTGAACGCGATATCTTCATTTTAGGAAGTGCGGACTACCGCCCCCTCAAAATGATTTGATTCGTTAATACCATATGTGGTAAGTATAAAGGATAGATTTAATGATATTATATATGATACCATACTGGAATTATAATACTATTGTGTATCATTATATTTTAATTCCATTAAAGTATGAGGTAGAAATGAATGTAGCAATCATGCGTACGTACGACTTACCGTCTCCATGAACGGTGCATTTCATTTCTTATCCCCAAATGTAATGTACTATTATAAGTACATATATATAATAGATATATATGATTTATGTTACATATAAATGATGAATATAATTCTGGAATTAAAATATACACATCTCTAATTTAGTTTTAATTCCATTAATATGACATAGAAATGAAAGTAGTGGTCATGCGTACGTACGGCTTACCGTCTCCATGAACGGTGAATTTCATTTCTTACCTCTAAATGTTATGTAATATTGTAAATGGATATATATACTGGATATATATGATATATATTATATATACATAATTAATATAACTCTGGATATAATGGATACATAAACAACTTGTAATTTTAAAGAGCATATTTTTGAATCAAGTACCAATGATCGTTAAAATGACAGTTATTAACTTAAATAATTACATAGTGTTCATGACATGGTAATAAGTGATATAAAAGGAATAATGAAATTGAAAAAGGTTCTTAAGAAAGTATAAATGAACTCAAGTTTATTATTCAGGACTTTAAAGAACGATCGAGTCAAGTCGGACCCGAGGTATGGGACATCGTCTCAATCTCCTTTCATTGAGGCATATTTTGTTTTATACACAACCTTATTTTATACGGTGTATAAACCCCTTTCACTTTTACATTTATCCCAAAGAAATATTTTTTTATACGAAGCGTTTTATTAAACGAAAAAAGGGAATGTTTTTGTCGTACGTATGCTGTGACAACGTCTTCTCCGCCACTGTGACCATTATTTGAGTTTCGGCTTCCTCTACAAGCCATACATTTTTTTAAAAAAAAGAAAAATAAATATGCTATTTTACTTTTCTTTTATTTTGGTATTGAAAATGGTTTTCATAATGTTTTTATTATATCAATATGTTGTATTGATATCTTGTGATTTAAATGTAGAAATTTTATGTTTCCTTTATGCATGTTTTATGTGATACGATTATGTTATGGTTCTTGGGAATTGTTATGAAGATGGGTGGTTCCGTGATAAACTAAGGGCGGGTGAGCCCAATATAGCTCTCCAATTCATTGGGTAACGCAAAGGAGTTAAATGGTGAGGTTTCTCTGAAGAGATTTAGGGAATATACTGTGATGGGATTTCCAAACGTAACCAAGAGGGTTACTCCCTAGGTAAGAATGTTATGAATGCCTCAAGTTACCTTTATGTCTTATGATATCTATGATTTATTCATGATTTTATGAGGTATGTTAAAGTGCTTAGTTTTATGAGTAGATTATGATTTCATTGATTCATATGTATATGTGTACTCATGTTTCCTTTCCATATTTTTATATCCCTTAATTACCTTTTTAGGCTCATCCCATGTTTTTGAAATGTTTTTCACAGGTCAAGGGAAAGGTACATGATATGATGATAGTGTCAAGGAAGTGTCAAGAAAGAATCCATGTTTTATTTTAAATATGTTTCCATTGATGGGAAAAATGAATACTATCTTTTATGTATCCACTTTGTTTAAATGTGGAATGTAATTCATGTTTTATGATCTAATTCTCTAAAACTCTAAACCTGAAAAGATCCTCAATGTGTAATCTTTTAATAACTCAAGATTAGTTAAGGTTTAAGGTTGGGGCCTTATAGTTGGTATCAGAGGTCGGTTTAGATAACTTTAGGAGTTAGAATTCTATTAAATGATTATCCAAAACTTTTTTTTTATGGTCAAATTGAAATGATATAGCATTTGAATATTACCATGTTGATTTATCTAAGAAATGTTTGTTCAGAATGGTTTTCCGCATAGGAAATAGGGAAGCAGTGCTAGGAAGGCATACAGAAGAAAATAACCTTCCGAATCAGCATCCTGAGATGGTCGGAATTGGAACTGAATAGTTTTTTGTTGTAATGGCGCAGTTGACTCAAGCGATAAATGGTGGTGGTATCCATGAACGAGATCAACTAAATCAACCACAGAGGAACATGTCAGTGGTGGAACATTTCATGAGGCAACATCCCCCATCATTCAGAGGATCATCTGACCCTATGCTAGCTGAAGGGTGGATTAAATCACTGGAGAAGATTTTCTATGTCATGGGGTGTTCAGACAATAAAAAGGTTAGTCTTGCTATTTATCGTTTGAAGGGTGAAGAAGATCAGTGGTGGTCCATGGTTAAAAATATCAGGGATGCTGATGAGATTGATGCTCTTGACTGGGATGAATTCAAAGGTATGTTACTTGAGAAGTATTTTCCTAAGGCTGTTCGACTTAGGATGGAGAAACAATTCTTGGAATTGAGGCAAGAGGAAGACTCAGTGTCTGTCTATGAAGAAAGGTTTACTCGATTGTCAAGGTATGCTCCAAATTTTATTCGAGACCTTTATAGTAAAATCAATCGTTTTTACTCAGGATTAAAACCAAAATATCGAAGGGCTTTAACGTCTCACAAGTTCAAGAGTTATGAAAAGCTTGTTCGATGTGTTGAGAAGGTGGAAATCGATTTTTCCAATGATCAAGTGTTTTATAACAACCAGCAAAAGAAGAGACCGAGGTGGAAGGAGAAAGGAAATAATTCTTCAAAAAGGTCTGGCGGTAAGAAAACTAAGTTTCCAGTTTGTGATAAATGTGGTAAAGGGAAAGCTGGGGAATGTCTTCTGAATTCTGGAAAGTGCTACCAATGTGGTAGGATGGTACATAAGGCTTGTGATTGCACTGAAAATATATATTTTTATCTATGTCTATTTATTAATTAGATAGTGTTTTGGAGGCTTAAAATGAGAAAAAATCCAATCTTAAGTATGGAATACACTAATATTTTTTAAAAGATTGTTTTACTGCCTTTTAATGGAAAACCATTTTTAAATCAAATTTTTGACAATTTTATAATATATATTTGTCAAAATAAACATATAATTTATTATTGGGACATTGAAATTTACATTGGATAAATTTTTGGGTATTTTTCTGACAATGTTCATTTTTTAATGAATAGTGAAAAATACTGCATTTTACATCAAAACTGCTTTTTCATCTAATTTAATTATATGGTTAGATTACCATTTTAATTGGTTTTAAAGTGTAAATAGAATATATTTTTACCATGTAATCCAATGGTGGTCATTGGGATTAATTTCACTTTGTAATTGGGCGTAAACAAGTTCCAAACGTTTCATATATATTGTTTCAAAAAAACATGCTATTTGTTTTGACAACGGGAATTATTTTTAAATTAATTATTGCAATTTATATGTTTGGAATTTGGTAAAATGGATTACATATTTGGAATCAGAAGTTCCAAATTATGTAATCAAGACTCTTTTGTTTTTGGACATTATGAATAGTAACAACGGTAATTATCTTTAATTATCTTGATTAATGAGTAATCGGGTAGTTAAGGATAATAAAATACTATCATAATAGTAGAAAATGACACCAAAATTTGTCCTAATTATTCTGGTTGTCTCATGTCCAACCATGGGATGCCTTGTGCCAAACTTGGGGACCCCATGGAATCACTTTTGTGGGAAAGTGACTTTTTTTTTATTTTCAAAGAAAGTAAATATAACAAAGAATGTATCACGTGAGTAAAACATTTTTAATTTTGTCTACATAGATGATATTATGGAATATAAATATTCATTGGAAAAATAAATAAATTTCCTACATCATAGTAGTTTTTTTATATTTTTTAGACATTAAATAAATTAAATTATTTATGACATCATGATGATGCAGCAACTACCTCATTAATAAAGGATTTTTATAAAATGAAAATATAATGTTAAAACTATAACTAACACTTGTAAAAGACATATTGGATGAGTATATTTTGAACCCTTATCACCTTATCCTCATAATACATCAATTTGGGTCCTTTAAAATCCAAAACCCATTTGAAAATAAAGTAACATTTTGTAACATTCCAATAGTGCCCCTCCTCTCCTCTTATAAAAGGCCCCCACCTCTACCACCTTACCCACACTTCCAAAGCCTTTATCATGGCCAACCCCTGACCATTTTGTCTCTCCCCATCCCTCTATTACTTCTAGAAGCATCACTTTGGGCAGAAGTCTTCCCAAGGAAGCCTTTGAGCTCAAATCAAAAAGAGTCACCCGATTTAAAGGTAGTGTCTTTTCTTGTGTTCTTATGTTTTATTTTGCTTCTCCAACCCCCTAAACTCTCTTTATACATTTATTTTGTAACAACACCAGTATCTTCCATATACCAGTATTATTTTTATAATAAGGATTAGAGCTACACTTACACACACCTACATCTAATGGTTAAGGAACGTACTGTTTCTGTGGATGGAGAATTTCTGCCTCACGAAACAATGATTGTTCTACACTCATATAACACCTTCAAAGGTGGCCATTAAGATGTCACTATATTTATATATGATATATAATATGTTTATGTTTTACTTAAGCTTCTTATATTTTTAATTTATGGCATACCTTTATGGTTTCCATTATGGGTAAACACGATATCTTCATTTTAGGCAATGCGGACTACCGCCCCCTCAAAGTGATTTGATTCGTTAATACCATATGTGGTACGTATAAAGGATAGATTTAATGATATTATATATGATACCATACTATAATTTTAATACTATTATTTATCATTATGTTTTAATTCCATTAATGTATGAGGTAGAAATGAAAGTAGCGTTCATGCGTACGTACAGCTTACCATCTCCATGAACGGTGCATTTCATTTCTTATCCCCAAATGTAATGTAATATTATAAGTACATATATATAATGGATATATATATATGATTTATGTTACATATAAATGATGAATATAATTCTGGAATTAAAATATACACATCTCTCATTTAGTTTTAATTCCATTAATATGACATACAAATGAAAGTAGCGTACATGCGTACGTACGGCTTACCGTCTCCTTGAACGTTGCATTTCATTTCTTACCTCTAAATGTTATGTAATATTGTAAATACATATATATATATATACTGGATATATATGATATATATGATATATACATCATGAGTATAACTCTGGATATAATGGATACATAAACAACTTGTAATTATAAAGAGCATATTTTTTACTCAAGTACCAATGATCATTAAAACGACCATTATTAACTTACATAATTAAATAGTGTTCATGACATGGTAATAAGTGATATAAAAGGAATAATAAACTTGAAAAAGGTTCTTAAGAAATTAGAAACTAACTCAAGTTTATTATTCGGGACTTTAAAGAACGATCGAGTCAAGTCCGACCCGAGGTATGGGACTTCTTCTAAATCTCCTTTCATTGAGGCATATTTTGTTTTATACACAACCTTATTTTATACGGTGTATAAACCCCTTTTACTTTTATGTTTATCTAAAAGGAGTCTTTTTTTATACGAAGCGTTTTACTAAATGAAAAAAGGGAATGTTTTTGTCATACGTATGCGGTGACAACGACTTCTCTGCCGCCGTGACCATTATTTGAGTTTCGGCTTCCTGTACAAACCATACATTTTAAAAAAAAAGAAAAATAAATACCCTATTTTACTTTCCTTTTATTTTGGTATTGAAAATGGTTTTCATAATGTATTTATTATATCAATATGTTGTATTGATATCTTGTGATTGAAATGTGGAAATGTTATGTTTCCTTTATGCATGTTTTATGTGATACGATTATGTTATGGTTCTTGGGAATTTTTATGAAGACGGGTGGTTCCGTGATAAACTAAGGGTGGGTGAGCCTGATATAGCTCTCCAATGCATTGGGTAACGCGAAGGATTTAAATGTTGTGGTTTCTCCGAAGAGATTTAGGGAATATACTCTTATGGGTATTCCAAACGTAACCAAGAGGGTTACTCCCTACGTAAGAATGTTATAAATGCCTCAAGTTACCTTTATATCTTATGATTTCTATGATTTATTCATGATTTGATGAGGTATGTTAAATTGCTTATGTTTTATAAGTAGAGTATGATTTCATTGATTCTTATGTATATATGTACTCATGTTTCCTTTCCATATTTTTATATCCCTTACTGAGCTTTTTATGCTCATCCCAAGTTTTTGAAATGTTTTTCACAGGTCAAGGGAAAGGTACGTGATATGATTATAGTGTCAAGGAAGTATTAAGAAAGAATCCATGTTTTATTTTGAATATGTTTCCATTGATGGTAAAAATTAATACTATCTTTTATGTATCCACTTTGTTTAAATGTGGAATATAATGCATGTTTTATGATCTAATTATCTAAAACTCTAAACCTGAAAAGATCCTCAATGTGTAATCTTGTAATAACTCAATATTAGTTAAGGTTTAAGGCTGGGGCCTTATAGTTGGTATCAGAGGTCGGTTTAGATAACTTTAGGAGTTAGAATTCTATTAAATGATTATACAAAAATATTTTTTTATGGTCAAATTGAAATGATATAGCATTTGAAGATTACCATGTTGCTTCATCTATGACATGTTTGTTCAGAATGGTTCTCTGTAGAGGAAATAGGGAAGAAGTGATAGGAAGTCATATAGAAGGAAATAACCTTCCGAATCAGCATCCTGAGGTGGTCGGAATTGGAACTGAACAGCTTGTTGCAGTAATGGCAAAGTTGACTCAAGCAATAAATGGTGGTGGTATCCATTCACGAGATCAGCCAGATCAACCACAGAGGAACATGTCAGTGGTGGAACATTTCATGAGGCAACATCCCCCATAATTTAGAGGATCATCTTACCCTGTGCTAGATGAAGGGTGGATTAAAGCACTAAAGAAGATTTTCTATGTCATGGGGTGTTCAGATAATCAAAAGGTTAGTCTTGCTATTTTCTTGTTTGGAGGGTGAAGTAGATCAGTGGTGGTCGATGGTTAAAAATATCAGGGACACTGATGAGATTGATGCTCTTGACTGGGATGAATTCAAAGGTATGTTTCTTGAGAAGTATTTTCCTAAGGCTGTTCAACTTAGGATGGAGAAAAAATTCTTGGAATTGAGTCAAGAGGAAGACTCAGTGGCTGCCTATGAAGAAAGGTTCACTCGATTGGCAAGGTATGCTCCAAATTTTATCCGAGACCTCGATAGTAAAATCAATCGTTTTTACTCCGGATTAAAGCAAATATATCAAAGGAATTTATCTTCTCACGAGTTAAAGAGTTATGAAAAGCTTGTTCGATGTGCTGAGAGGATGGAAATGGAGTTTGCCGATGATCAAGTGTTCTATAACAACCAGCAAAAGAACAGACCGAGGTGGCAGGAGAAAGGAAAGAATTCTTCAAAAAAGTCTGATGGTAAGAAAACTTAGTTTCCAGTTTGTGATAAATGTGGTAAAAGGAATTCTAGGGAATGTCTTATGAATTTTAGAAAGTTCTACCGATGTGGTAAGATGGGACATAAGGCTCATGATTGCACTGAAAAATATCAAGGTGATGGTAAGTCCAAAATTGATTTACAGTTAGTGAAATGTTTTAAGTGAAATGAGATGGGTCACTATGAAAACGAGTGTTCGACAAAGAGCTTGAGTAATGGGAAGCAGTTAGACTACAAGATGAATGGGGTGGTGAAATCCTTTGCAACTACTTCAGCTGATGTCGGGCCATAAAATGAATTTGTATCAGGTACTTTGTTTGTTTATTCAGATTATGCCAGTGTGTTGTTTGATTCGGGGTCTACACATTCTTTAATCTCTGAAAACTTTTCTAGTAAAACGGGAATACCATCTCAAGAAATGACTCCTAAACTTGTTGTAAAAACACCTGGGGGAATTTTTGAGGCAAAAAAGAATTTATAAGAATCTTCCTATCCTTATCCGTGGAAAGAATCTACTCTCAAAACTTATTGTTTTACCTCTAGTAGAGTTTGATGTTATCTTGGGTATAGATTGGCTCTCTATTTACCATGCTATGATTGACTGTAGATCTAAAGAAGTTTCTTTTTAGAAAGACTTTCAGTTTGTGTACAAGAATGAACCCTTACTGTTGATAACTTATCAAGAGGCTGAGAAACTTGTAAAAGATGGAAATGAATGTTACCTTGCACACATTGTTGAAAACAAGGGAACTGTTCAGATTAATGATGTGGCAGTGGTAAATGAGTATCCTGATGTTTTTCTGGATGAGTTGCCTGGAATAATACCAGATCGAGAAGTTGAGTTTACTGTTGACTTATTTTCTGATGTTAAGCCAATTTCAAAACCCCCTTATCGAATGGCTCAAATTGAACTTTTAGAGTTGACGGAGCAATTGTAAGATTTATTAGAGAAAGGTTTCATTCAACCTAGCACATCACCATGGGGTGCTCCTATTTTATTTGTTAAAAAGAATGATGGTTCAATGAGACTTTTCATTGATTATAGAGCCTTGAATAACATCACTGTTAAGAACAAATATCCTTTGCCTCATATCGATGATTTGTTTGATCAGCTCTAGGAAGCTCAGTATTTTTCAAAGATTGACCTGAGATTGGGGTACCATTAGCTGAAGGTAAAGGAATCAGATGTTCCGAAGACCGCGTTCCGAACAAGATATGGCCATTATGAATTTGTAGTAATGCCTTTTGGGCTAACCAATGCACCTACTATATTCATGGACCTAATGAATAGAATTTTCCATGAGTTCTTGGATAACTTTGTAGTGGTTTTCATTGATGATATTTTGGTGTTTTCTAAGAGAAAAGAGGAGCATGAAATACATTTAAGGGTTATTTTGCAAACCTTAAAAGAAAATAAATTGTATGGGAAATTCAGCAAGTGTGAGTTTTGGTTGCAAAAAATTTCTTTCCTTGGTCACATTGTTTCTAAAGATGGGATAACCGTTAATCCTGCAAAAACAAAGGTTGTTGAAGAATGGCCAAGACCCACAAATGTAACAGAGATTCATAGTTTCCTTGGTTTGGAGGGCTATTACCGAAGGTTTGTTAGAAATTTTCCACGGTTATCTAGTCCAATAGTGAATCTAAATCGGAAGGGTGTTATGTTTATCTGGAAAAAATAATGTGATGATTGTTTTCAGGAGTTGAAAAGAAGATTAGTGAATGCTCCTGTTTTGGCACTACCTTCCAGGAATGGGGAGTTTGTTATCTACAGCGATGCTTCATTGAAAGGACTTGGTTGTGTCCTAATTCAAAATGATCAGGTAATTGCTTATGCTTCACGTCAGTAGAAAACTCATGAGGTAAATTATCCTACACATGATTTGGAATTAGCTGCTGTTGTTTTCGCTTTAAAAATTTGGAGGCATCATTTGTATGGGGTAAAGTGTGAAATATATACCGATCAAAAAATTTTAATGTATATATTCACTCATAAATAATTGAACATGAGATAGAGGAGATGCCTAGAATTAATCAAGGATTATGATTGAACAATTCATTACCATTCGGGAAAAGAAAATAAAGTGGCTGATGCTTTGAGTCAAAAAAGTAATGTTTCATTAACAATGTTGCATTTGGAATGTAATCCTTTGGTTACAGATGTGATGAACTCTGGCATAGAGGTTTTTTGTACATGATGTTCTTATGTTTTGTTTCAGGTATCAGTGAAATCTTCTCTATTAGACAGAATCAAGAAAGAACAAAATCAAGACAGTGAGTTGCAGAAAAAGGTAGAGCTGGTTCAGAAGGGTAAGTTTCCTGAATTCAACATTGATAATGATTGTGTTTTGAGATTTGGGAAGAGATTGTGTGTGCCTTGTGATTCACAGTTGAAGAGAGAGTTGTTATGTGAATCTCATAGTTTTCTGTTTTTAGTTCATCCTGGCAGTACTAAGATGTATAGAGATCTTAGGGAGTATTACTGGTGGGATAGAATGAAAAGGGATATTGCTGATTTTACAATGAATTGTTTGACTTGTCAACAGGTTAAAGCAGAGCGGCAGTTACTTAAAGGGATGCTTCAGCCTTTACCAGTGCTAGAGTGGAAATGGGAGAATATATCCATGGACTTCGTTGTGGTATTTCCAAAGACACCCCGAGGTAATAATGCAATCTGGGTTATTGTTGATCGCTTGACCAAATCTTCTCATTTCCTCACTATACGAGATACCTTTTCTCTAGATCAACTTTCCCATTTTTATCTTAAAGAGATAGTCAGGTTACATGGAGTTCCTCTCTCCATTGTATCTGATTGTGATCCAAGGTTCACTTCTAACTTTTGGAATGGCCTTCAGAAGTCGTTGGGTACTGAATTAAATTTTAGTACATCTTTTCATCCTCAGTCATATGGACAGTCAGAACGAACAATTCAGACTTTGGAAGATATGCTACATGCTTGTTCGATGGATTATCAGGGAAGTTGGGACCAACATCTTTATTTGGTTGAGTTTTCATATAATAACAGTTTTCATTCTAGTATACAGATGGCACCATTTGAGGCGTTATATGTGAAGCGGTGTCGAACTCCAACTTCTTGGGATGAAGTGGGTGAAAGGAAGATGAGGGGACTAGAATTGGTAGAATAGTTGGCAGAAAAAGTTCAGCTGATACAGAAACACATGAGAACAGCTCAGAGCAGGCAGAAGAGTTATGCAGACAACAGGAGGAAGGATCTCTCTTTTGAGGTAGGTGATCATGTTTTTCTCAAAGTCTCACCATGGAAAAGTGTGATGCAATTTTGTCACACCCCGACCGCGGACGTCCGTAATTTTTCTTCTTTCTTGGTCCCAGTTTAAATTTTTCGAAGTTTATTTGCGATTGGCGGTTCCGCGCCGGTGCGCGGTCACCGCATTGACAGCGGTGACCGTGCGTTCAGCCCGGGTGACAGTGTGTTCACCCGGTGTTTTAAATTTTATAATTTTTATGTTGGTATTTTATTATTAATAACATCTCTAAATTATTTTATAATTATTATTTTAAATATGTGATCAGAATAATTATGATTTGAATTAACTAATTTATTATTATTATTATTATAAGTTTTATTATTATTACATGAGTTTTATTATTATTATATAAGTTTTTATTATTATTAAGATTATATGTTTTATTATTATTATTATAATTATTATTTTTATTTTTATCATATATATATATATTTTTAAACCTACTCTAACCCTACCCCTATCCCTCTTATCTCCCGCAGCCGCCACCTCCCTCTTCCCCGTTTCTTTTTCTTTCCCCTTCTTCTCGTTTTCTTCTTCCTTCTTCCCTCGCCAGAACCGGCCGCGCCCTGGCCTCCTTCCACTCCGCCGCGCCCCGCACCCAGGAGCCGCGCCTCCTCCTTCCTCTCAGCCGCACCCTGCTCCTCCGCCCTCCGGCGCTCCGCCCCTCTCAGCCCGCTCTCCGCCACTGTCCCAGCTCCCCTGCACCACCACGCCCGGCCGCCCTCTCCCCCGCTTCCCTCGAGCCTGCCTCCCCTCACCACCGGCGTCCCGACCTCGCCGCGCCGGTCTCCTCCGCCAGCCGGCCTCCCTGTTTCCGGACCCTCCCCCCTGTGCCCAACCTACTGCTTCCGCCGCGTCCTGCACCCAGCCGCCGTCCCGGCTCCTCCCGCTGCGCCGTCCACCGCGCCTTCTCCTGCTACCCTCCTCTCGCCCCGCTTCACCCCCGAACGCCGCCCTGCTCCGCCGGCCTCCGGCCTCTCCTCCGTCCGGCGCTCCGCCTTCCCTCGACCCGACCTCCCCGTCCAACCGGCCTCGTCCCCCCTGCTCCCCCGCCTTGCGCCGACCCCGACCGCCGCGACCGACCCCTGCTCGCCGTCGCCGACCCGCACCCCCTGTCCCGGCCTGCCGCCTCGCCCCGCCGCGCCCGCACCAGCCTCCCTGCTCCGCCGCCTCCCGCGCGAACCCCCCCCTCCAGGCTGTAGGTTTGTGTCTTTTTCTTTTTTTTTATTTATTTATTTTGGTTTGTTTGTTAATTTTAATTTTATAACGATTAATTATTTTTATCATATTAATAACTTTATAATTATGTTATTATTATTATATTATTACTATTGTTTATTATTATTATTATGTTAATATTATTTTATTATTATTATTATTATTATGTTAATATTACTTTATTATTATGATTATTATTATATTATTATTATTATTTTTATTGTTATTATTATTAACATATTATTAATATCATTATTATTATTATTATTACTAATATATTTATTATTATTTTAATTACTATCATATTATTATTGTTATTATTATTATTATTATTATTATATTTGTTATTATTAACTTCTTATTATTATTATTATTATTATTATTATTATTTATTAATTGATTGATTAATTAATTGTCTATTTATTTACTCAATTAAGTATTTGTTAATTAATCAATTATTTAGTTATTTACTTATTTGTTTATTAATTAATTGATTAATAAATTATTTATTCATTTATTTATCTATTTATTTATTTATTTAGTTATTGATTTATTCTTTTTCTTTGTGTATTTGTTAATTAGTTATTTATTTATTTATTCATGTATTTATTATTTATTTACCTATATATATTTATCTTAGTGTTTTTATTTAATTTTAAATAATCCTTTTTCTGTTGCGGGTTGAGTGACGTGCACTTTTTCCACTGTTCAGCGAGCGCAGTTGTCCGCGAAGGATCGTTCTACTTTCCGTTGAGGTTCCGTCGTCTCCGCGCCTCAGTTTAGAGGGTGTTGGACTTTGTCACGTGGCTTCGGACACACGTCGTGTCATCGCGCCTTGGTTCCAGGGTCGTTTTACCGTCGCGTTTGGATCTTGAGGTAGGTCTCCCATTGCACTCGCCTTTAAATTAAGAATTTATTTATTCCTTGCCTTTAATTGAATTTCAGTAAATTTAAAAGAATATTTAGTAGTTTTTATAGTGTGGTGATCTGCTGATGATAAAAGCCGTTTTTAATTCTAGCGTTTCATTGAAAGTGTTCTTCTTGGATTTAGTTTTGTGCTTCCATGGTAGTATTGCTAAATGGTTCCTCCTGAATAATGAAAGTCATGTTAAATTGTGTTTTGAAATGTTTTTGGCGTGTGTAAATTAGTAGATGTATTGTTTATGGAAAATGGTGTTTTCTTAGAACCTTGATTAGAGAAAACGTCGTGTGACCTTTGAACTTGTTTTGGAAACATTAGGTGTGGCTCTTGGTTGATGGAAGATGTTTTCCTTTGTTACGCGAACAAAAGTTTGGATTTCATTTTGGAAATGGTGTTCTTTCAAAAGGTGTTTAAAGGCCCGTTTGGCTCTTGATAAAAGTGGGGTGCGTTTGGAACTTGGAAAATGATTTCTTACTTGTGATACCAACGTTTTTCAGGTTTGAGATGCTGATTTGAGTTTCTTAAATAATGTTCTAAGTGCGTTTCTGGTTTTCAATCGTGTGGCGTATGTCATGTCCCTTGGAAATGTTTTAGTGTTAGATGTTCAAAGTGTAAATGATGTGACGGCCCGGTTGGCACTTTATCAAATGTGAAGTGATTACATATATATATATACGTACTTGTGAGGGCATTTCTACAGGGGGACTTCCCTTCGAGGGTTGTCGTGTAGCGATGTCCGTGTAAGGGGTTGGCAAGTGCGGTGAGATGAGTCACGCGTGCGCGGGTCTCCCACTTACACAGTGTTACAAAAACTACTATGGGTTCCTGGGCGTCTTGTAGATTATCGAGTGACGGTTGCTTGCTAACCCTGATTAGACGGGTTAGTACCCCCTGGAGTTACCGACAGGCCAGGAGGGATGTGCCACTGGTTGGCTGTTAGGGCGGCCAGTTGGTTATTGACTATGGAGTACCATGCCGGCAGGTAGTCTGAACCCGAGTACGTCCAGGGGTTTTCTAGGTATGTTCAGGATCACCCATGGTTATTGCTGATAACTTCTGGTTTACTTTTGCTTGCACTTGGTTTTCCTTGTCTGCTTACCTTTACTTGCACTTGTCTTTCCTGCTTGTTTACTTTCAGTTCTTCTTTACCACTTGTACTGGTTGTTTTGCGAAAATGGTTCTTAAATAGAAATGTGATTTTCTCTTGTGTAGTAAAACTGAAAATGTAACACTTCTTTATCGTTCAGAACGAATTTAGAATCATTGAAAAGAAATTCAACTTTTGAAAAAGGATAAGGGTAATGGCTCGTGTTTAGTTTTTCAAGTGAAACATTATAAAAGCATACTTTTATACATTGTAGTTCAAACCTGAAATAGGTAGATTCTTTATTTACTGGCGGGGCATTGGGATTTGTTGTGGGTCTCACCTACTGAGTACTTTTGTGCTCACGCCTATCTTTTACCATTTCAGTCGCAAGTCTTCTGTTTTGAGTCGCTCAGTGTTGGAGCGAGGTTGCTCTCTAGTTGGGTGGTGACCTGAGAGGTCACATGGAGGTACGTGGTTGTGTGGTTTTTATTTCTTTTCCGCTGTTAGTGTTTATTTATTCTGTTCTATTTACTTTTGTTTTGTGCTGAAATCGTTCCCAACGATCAAGTCTTAATGCCCGGCACTGGTTGCCATCCCGGGGGGATCGGGAACGCCCCTCGGGACTTGCCGCGGACCGGCTCGGGTGACCGGTTCAGGGTCGACCCGGGTTGGTTCGTGACAAAATGGTATCAGAGGTGGTCTTGTTATTTGGATTGTCCGGTAGAAGGAGATTAGGACTGTCGGAACTCGAGGGGTAGGTACGGGAAGAGCGTCGCGAACTCTTGCTCGCACTGATCCTCGAGTTACCAGGGGTAGTTCGGGAATTGTGTCCTTGTCTTTTCTGGTTTGTCTTGGATTGAGAGATGATAATGGAGGCAAGCCGACGTTACATCGTGATTTCACATGGAGTAGTGACCCATGTGGAGTCCGAGTACGTAGTTTGAATTCCTCCTAGTGGTCGACGCTGACTTGGGACATGGCCCACTACCATGTCGCTAGGTTGAGCGTGACTACTGGTCCCTCATTTCAGTGATTGATGCAAATTTGGATGTTGTTTCCGTTTTGGTCTGTGTGAGTGCGTAGTTGGAAATGAAAAAGGGTTTTTGAAAATTTGACTGGTTTCTTTTAAAGGACTTTAAATGTATAAAATGGGTTTTGAAACTGAAATCTCTTGTTTTGGAAATCTGTTGCTTTCTTGGAATTGGATAAGAATGATTTGGATTGAAACCTCGGTTCCTCTTTATGAACGTCTGCACATGTGTGAGAATGCATGGAAAGTGTGTGTTGATGCACGTATGAATGGAATGTGGATAAAGACATGTGCAACGGTTCATGAGATTACCTGGGTGTGTTTGAAATTTAACGCTTGACTTTGTTTTCTAAATTGGTTTTAAATGGAAAATGGTTTTGGAAAGTTTTTGGTTTGGAAGTGGATGGGTTTTTGGAAAGTGATCTTGAAAAAGGGTGGTTTTGAAATCAAAAATGAAAAGGGAATTTTAAAGAGGAGATTTTGTTTTGGGTTGTGTTGTATCTGTTTGGTCCTTGTGTTGACTGTTTTTGATGAAGGCGCTTTTATTGATGTTGCTTCGTTTTGATGTGGGTTTTGGCCTTGTGTTTTATATGTCGCTCAGGAAATGCCGCCCAGAAAGGTCTCTAAGGATTCGGATATGTCATGCCCAGTTTTTAGTCCTCCTCAGACTTTGCCTATTCTCCATGGTGATCAGGGTCCGTTAGAGGCAGTGGAATGGCTCGAGGAAGTGGAGCGCGTCTTTAGAATGTTGGGAACTCCCGATAGTGTTAAGGTTCGTGCAATTATGGAGTTGTTTGAGGTTCCAGCTCTGGACCAGTGGAAGATGGTTACCCCACCGCCAACGCAAGGTGAAATGACGTGGGATGTCTTCAGAACCGTTTTCATCCAATGGTTTGTACCTGAGGAAGTGAAGCTGGAGAAAAAGAGAGAGCTTGTGCATATTCAACAAGGTCAACGGATGGTGAAGGCATATGTTGACCATTTCAAGGAACTAATTTCCTTTTCTCCAGATGTAGTGTCGCATGAGCTCATGAAGGCCTCTTTTTTTTACTGGGGGTCTTCGTCCAGAGATCAAGGAGCGAGTCCTCCCTTATAAAGACCTTTGTTTCGAGAAGCTAGTAGAGGAAGCTTTCTTGGCTGAGTTGGTTTCCGGTGTGCGGGTGGTTACTACTTCAGCGTCCCCTGTTGTTGTTCATAAGAGTTCCCCCTCTGGTGAGGAAAAGGCGCCAGAGATACCTGTTCCTAATGAGTTATCCCATTTGGTCCCAGCTTCCAGTTCGTCAGATCATTCGATGGTATGCTTTCAGTGTGGTCGTTTCGGGCATTTAAAGCCGTCTTGTCGCAAACCCCCGAAGACGTGTCATCGCTGTGGTTGTCTGGGTCATCTGGAGAAGTTTTGCAAGAAGCGTCGCTTGAAGAGGAAGCTGTGATTGGAGAATGTCAGTACCTGACTGTGAGGCAGAAGATGCTTCAGCCATCAGAGCCCCAGCCACAAGTCTCGGGGTGAAGCTCGCGCACAGTCAGGAGTCCCCAGGGGTGTGAAGCCTTGGTCCAGGCTTTGTGTTCTATGTTAGCAGTGGAACAATCAAGATCTTCTAGTACTTATTTTTCTGCTGTTATGTCTTGACGTTGTTGTACGTTCATTGTTTTACCATGGGGTTATCATGAACTTGTTCTATTATAATCCAAGTAGTCTGGTTTATGTAAATGTGTTGTTTTTCTAAAAAGTGGCAATGGACTTTCTCTATGATAATCTAAGCAGACTTGTCGTGTGGAGGTGATTTTCTAAATCGTGTGTCTTTCGAAAGGTGTGTTTGACCCTCGTGTGGGTTGACCTTGTTGTAGTTATGTTGTCGATGTGGTTATGTTTTATGGACTTCAATGGATCATGTCTCCAATCTGATGTTGGTTAAATGTTTTCCATGGGTTTTCCCCCTAGTGTTGAAGGTAATTGATTTTGGTCGAGGGTTCAAGGTTTTGACAGAGGTGTTGTAGTAATCGTGTTATAAGAGTTGGTTTGAATTGGTTGGGAGTTCCCGCGTTGACCCCCCTTTTTTCTAGGGTTGTCTATTTAAATGGTCTTCTTTTCAGCACTAGTTAAGTTCTTGTGGTGGGGAGAACCCCTTCGTGTTCTCCCCTCAATCTCGGACCCCAGTTCTCTCTTGAATCGGTCGGGTGTGACCTGTGCTGAGTAAGGTCATCCCCGAGATTCCCAGGTCTCTCTGGTTTCTTTAGTTCCGTTGGGGCATGGACTTAAATCTTGATCGACTTTTGGCCTGGTGACTTTCTGGGGGCAGAAAGTGTCTGTGGTGGGGAGAATTGTCACACCCCGACCGCGGACGCCCGTAATTTTTCTTCTTTCTTGGTCCCGGTTTAAATTTTTCGAAGTTTATTTGCGATTGGCGGTTCCGCGCCGGTGCGCGGTCACCGCATTGACAGCGGTGACCGTGCGTTCAGCCCGGGTGACAGTGTGTTCACCCGGTGTTTTAAATTTTATAATTTTTATGTTGGTATTTTATTATTAATAACATCTCTAAATTATTTTATAATTATTATTTTAAATATGTGATCAAAATAATTATGATTTGAATTAACTAATTTATTATTATTATTATTATAAGTTTTATTATTATTACATGAGTTTTATTATTATTATATAAGTTTTTATTATTATTAAGATTATATGTTTTATTATTATTATTATTATTATAATTATTATTTTTATCATATATATATATATTTTTAAACCTACTCTAACCCTACCCCTATCCCTCTTATCTCCCGCAGCCGCCACCTCCCTCTTCCCCGTTTCTTTTTCTTTCCCCTTCTTCTCGTTTTCTTCTTCCTTCTTCCCTCGCCAGAACCGGCCGCGCCCTGGCCTCCTTCCACTCCGCCGCGCCCCGCACCCAGGAGTCGCGCCTCCTCCTTCCTCTCAGCCGCACCCTGCTCCTCCGCCCTCCGGCGCTCCGCCCCTCTCAGCCCGCTCTCCGCCACTGTCCCAGCTCCCCTGCACCACCACGCCCGGCCGCCCTCTCCCCCGCTTCCCTCGAGCCTGCCTCCCCTCACCACCGGCGTCCCGACCTCGCCGCGCCGGTCTCCTCCGCCAGCCGGCCTCCCTGTTTCCGGACCCTCCCCCCTGTGCCCAACCTACTGCTTCCGCCGCGTCCTGCACCCAGCCGCCGTCCCGGCTCCTCCCGCTGTGCCGTCCACCGCGCCTTCTCCTGCTACCCTCCTCTCGCCCCGCTTCACCCCCGAACGCCGCCCTGCTCCGCCGGCCTCCGGCCTCTCCTCCATCCGGCGCTCCGCCTTCCCTCGACCCGACCTCCCCGTCCAACCGGCCTCGTCCCCCCTGCTCCCCCGCCTTGCGCCGACCCCGACCGCCGCGACCGACCCCTGCTCGCCGTCGCCGACCCGCACCCCCTGTCCCGGCCTGCCGCCTCGCCCCACCGCGCCCGCACCAGCCTCCCTGCTCCGCCGCCTCCCGCGCGAACCCCCCCTCCAGGCTGTAGGTTTGTGTCTTTTTCTTTTTTTTTATTTATTTATTTTGGTTTGTTTGTTAATTTTAATTTTATAACGATTAATTATTTTTATCATATTAATAACTTTATAATTATGTTATTATTATTATATTATTACTATTGTTTATTATTATTATTATGTTAATATTATTTTATTATTATTATTATTATGTTAATATTACTTTATTATTATGATTATTATTATATTATTATTATTATTTTTATTGTTATTATTATTAACATATTATTAATATCATTATTATTATTATTACTAATATATTTATTATTATTTTAATTACTATCATATTATTATTGTTATTATTATTATTATTATTATTATATTTGTTATTATTAACTTATTCTTCTTATTATTATTATTATTATTATTTATTAATTGATTGATTAATTAATTGTCTATTTATTTACTCAATTAAGTATTTGTTAATTAATCAATTATTTAGTTATTTACTTATTTGTTTATTAATTAATTGATTAATAAATTATTTATTCATTTATTTATCTATTTATTTATTTATTTAGTTATTGATTTATTCTTTTTCTTTGTGTATTTGTTAATTAGTTATTTATTTATTTATTCATGTATTTATTATTTATTTACCTATATATATTTATCTTAGTGTTTTTATTTAATTTTAAATAATCCTTTTTCTGTTGCGGGTTGAGTGACGTGCACTTTTTCCACTGTTCAGCGAGCGCAGTTGTCCGCGAAGGATCGTTCTACTTTCCGTTGAGGTTCCGTCGTCTCCGCGCCTCAGTTTCGAGGGTGTTGGACTTTGTCACGTGGCTTCGGACACACGTCGTGTCATCGCGCCTTGGTTCCAGGGTCGTTTTACCGTCGCGTTTGGATCTTGAGGTAGGTCTCCCATTGCACTCGCCTTTAAATTAAGAATTTATTTATTCCTTGCCTTTAATTGAATTTCAGTAAATTTAAAAGAATATTTAGTAGTTTTTATAGTGTGGTGATCTGCTGATGATAAAAGTCGTTTTTAATTCTAGCGTTTCATTGAAAGTGTTCTTCTTGGATTTAGTTTTGTGCTTCCATGGTAGTATTGCTAAATGGTTCCTCCTGAATAATGAAAGTCATGTTAAATTGTGTTTTGAAATGTTTTTGGCGTGTGTAAATTAGTAGATGTATTGTTTATGGAAAATGGTGTTTTCTTAGAACCTTGATTAGAGAAAACGTCGTGTGACCTTTGAACTTGTTTTGGAAACTTTAGGTGTGGCTCTTGGTTGATGGAAGATGTTTTCCTTTGTTACGCGAACAAAAGTTTGGATTTCATTTTGGAAATGGTGTTCTTTCAAAAGGTGTTTAAAGGCCTGTTTGGCTCTTGATAAAAGTGGGGTGCGTTTGGAACTTGGAAAATGATTTCTTACTTGTGATACCAACGTTTTTCAGCTTTGAGATGCTGATTTGAGTTTCTTAAATAATGTTCTAAGTGCGTTTCTGGTTTTCAATCGTGTGGCGTATGTCATGTCCCTTGGAAATGTTTTAGTGTTAGATGTTCAAAGTGTAAATGATGTGACGGCCCGGTTGGCACTTTATCAAATGTGAAGTGATTATATATATATATACGTACTTGTGAGGGCATTTCTACAGGGGGACTTCCCTTCGAGGGTTGTCGTGTAGCGATGTCCGTGTAAGGGGTTGGCAAGTGCGGTGAGATGAGTCACGCGTGCGCGGGTCTCCCACTTACACAGTGTTACAAAAACTACTATGGGTTCCTGGGCGTCTTGTAGATTATCGAGTGACGGTTGCTTGCTAACCCTGATTAGACGGGTTAGTACCCCCTGGAGTTACAGACAGGCCAGGAGGGATGTGCCACTGGTTGGCTGTTAGGGCGGCCAGTTGGTTATTGACTATGGAGTACCATGCCGGCAGGTAGTCTGAACCCGAGTACGTCCAGTGGTTTTCTAGGGATGTTCAGGATCACCCATGGTTATTGCTGATAACTTCTGGTTTACTTTTGCTTGCACTTGGTTTTCCTTGTCTGCTTACCTTTACTTGCACTTGTCTTTCCTGCTTGTTTACTTTCAGTTCTTCTTTACCACTTGTACTGGTTGTTTTGCGAAAATGGTTCTTAAATAAAAATGTGATTTTCTCTTGTGTAGTAAAACTGAAAATGTAACACTTCTTTATCGTTCAGAACGAATTTAGAATCATTGAAAAGAAATTCAACTTTTGAAAAAGGATAAGGGTAATGGCTCGTGTTTAGTTTTTCAAGTGAAACATTATAAAAGCATACTTTTATACATTGTAGTTCAAACCTGAAATAGGTAGATTCTTTATTTACTGGCGGGGCATTGGGATTTGTTGTGGGGCTCACCTACTGAGTACTTTTGTGCTCACGCCTATCTTTTACCATTTCAGTCGAAGGTCTTCTGTTTTGAGTCGCTCAGTGTTGGAGCGAGGTTGCTCTCTAGTTGGGTGGTGACCTGAGAGGTCACATGGAGGTACGTGGTTGTGTGGTTTTTATTTCTTTTCCGCTGTTAGTGTTTATTTATTCTGTTCTATTTACTTTTGTTTTGGGCTGAAATCGTTCCCAACGATCAAGTCTTAATGCCCGGCACTGGTTGCCATCCCGGGGGGATCGGGAACGCCCCTCGGGACTTGCCGCGGACCGGCTCGGGTGACCGGTTCAGGGTCGACCCGGGTTGGTTCGTGACAAATTTGGTAAGAAAGGAAAGCTGAGTCCGAGGTTCATTGGACCATATGAAATTATGGAGAGAGTTGGATCTGTTTCTTACCGAGTGGCTTTACCTCCGAGTTTATCTCAGGTACACAATGTTTTTCATTTTTCAATGTTAAGTAAGTACATGCCAGATCCATCTCATGTTTTGAGTCCAGAGGTAGTTCAGCTTGAAGAGAACCTATCTTATGAGGAACTACCAGTCCAGATTCTTGACCACATGGAGAAAGTGTTACGGAATAAGGTTATTCATCAGGTAAAGGTTTTGTGGAAAAACCACATGATTGAAGAGGCATCATGGGAATCTAAAAATGCAATGAGGGATAAATACCCCCACTTATTCGATAAGTAAATAAATTACGAAGAAACAATTTTCAAAAGGGGGGAGGATGTAAGATCCCATGTAAGTAATGAATAATATATATTTTTATCTATGTCTATTTATGAATTAGATAGTGTTTTAGAGGCTTAAAATGAGAAAAATCCAATCTTAATCATGGAATACACTAATATTTTTTAAAAGATTTTTTTACTGCCTTTTGATGGAAAACCATTTTTAAATCAGACTTTTGAAAACTTTATAATCTCTATTTGTCAAAATAAACATATTCATTATGATTGGGACATTGAAATTTACATTGGATAAATTTTTGGGTATTTCTCTGACAATGTTCATTTTTTAATGAATAGTGAAAAATACTGCATTTTACATCAAAACTACTTTTTCATCTAATTTAATTATATTGTTAGATTAACTTTTTAATTGGTTTTAAAGTGTAAATAGAATATATTTTTACCATGTAATCCAATGGTGGTCATTGGGATTAATTTCACTTTGGAATTGGGCATAAACAAGTGTCAAACGTTTCATAGATATTGTTTCAAAAAAACCCGCTATTTGTTTTAACAACGGGAATTATTTTTAAATTAATTATTGAAATTTATGTATTTGTAATTTGTTAAAATGGATTACATATTTGAAATAATAAGGTCCAAATTATTTAATAATACTCTTTTGTTTTTGGACATTATGAATAGTAACGACGGTAATTATCTTTAATTATTTGATTAATGAGTAATCGGGTAGTTAAGGATAATAAAATAATATCATAATAATAAAAAATGACACCAACATGTGTCCTAATTCTACTTGTTGTCTCATGGCTGACCATGGGATGCCTTGTTCCAAACTTTGGGACCTCATGGAATCACTTTTGTGGGAAAGTGACTTTTTGTCTTTTTATTTTTAAAGAAAGTAAATATAACAAAGAATGTATCACCTGAGTAAAACATTTTTAATTTTGTCTAAAAAGATGATATTATGGACTATAAATATTAATTGGAAACCTAAAAATATTTCCTACATCATAGTAGTATTTTTATTATTTTTATACATTAAATAAATTAAATTATTTATGACATCATGATGATGTAGAGATTACCGCATTAATAAAGGATTTAAATAAAATGAAAAGATAATGTTAAAACTATAATTAAACACTTTTCAAAGACCTATTAGATGAGTATATTTCGAACCCTTATCACCATATCCTCATAATACATCAATTTGGGACCTTTAAAATCCGAAAACCATTTGAAAATAAAGTAACATTTTGTAACTTTCCAAGAATTCCCCTCCTCTCCTCTTATAAAAGGCCCCCACCTCTACCACCTTACCCACACTTCGAAAGCCTTTGGCTCGGCCAACCCCTGCCCATTTTGTCTCTACACATCCCTCTCTTACTCCTTGAAGCCTCACTTTGGGCAAAAGTCTTCCCAAGGAAGCCTTTGAGCTCAAATCAAAAAGAGTCACCCGATTTAAAGGTAGTGTCTTCTCTTATGTTCTTATGTTTTATTTTTCTTCTCCAACCCCCTAAACTCTCATTATTCATTTCTTTTGTAACAACAACAGTATCTTACATATACCAGGATGTTTTTATAAGAAGGATTCTAGCTGCACTTCCACACACCTACATCTAATGGTTAAAGAACATACTGTTTCTGTGGATGGCGAATTTATGTCTCACGAAACGATGATTGTTCTACACTCATATAACACCTTCAAAGGTGGCCATTAAGATGTAACTATATTTATATATGATACATAATATGTTTATGTTTTTCATAATCTTCTGTATTTTTCATTTATGGCGTACCTTTATGGTTTCCATTATAGATCAACGCGATATCTTCATTTTAGGAAGTGCGGACTACCGCCCCCTCAAATTGATTTGATACATTAATACCATATGTGGTACGTATAAAGGATATATTTAATGGTATTATATATGATACCATACTGTAATTATAATACTATTATGTATCATTATGTTTTAATTCCATTAAATTATGAGGTATAAATTAATGTTGTGTTCATGCGTACGTACGGCTTACCGTCTCCATGAACGGTGCATTTCATTTCTTATCCCCAAATGTAATGTACTATTATAAGTACATATATATAATGGATATATATGATTTATGTTACATCTAAATGATGAATATAATTCTTGAATTCAAATATACACATCTCTCATTTAGTTTTAATTCCCTTAATATGACATAGAAAAGAAAGTAGTGTTCATGCGTACGTTCGACTTACCGTCTCCATGAACGGTGCATTTCATTTCTTACCTCTAAATGTTATGTAATATTGTAAATGAATATATATACTAGATATATATGATATATATGATATATAAATCATGAGTATAACTCTGGATATAATGGATACATAAACAACATGTAATTATAAAGAGCATATTTTTGACTCAAGTACCAATGATCGTTAAAACGACCGTTATTAACATAAATAACTACATGGTGTTAATGACATGGTAATAAGTGATATAATAGGAATAATGAACTTGAAAAAGGTTCTTAATCAAGTATAAATTAACTCATGTTTATTATTCGGGAATTTAAAGAACGATTGAGTCAAGTCGGACCCAAGGTATGGGACTTAGTCTCAATCTCCTTTTATTGAGGCATATTTTGTTTTATACACAACCTTCTTTTATACGGTGTATAAACCCCTTTGACTCTTACATTTATCCAAAAGGAATCTTTTTTTTATACGAAGCGTTTTACTAAACGACAAAAGGGAATGTTTTTGTCGTACGTATGCAGCAACAACGACTTCTCCGCCGTCGTGACCATTATTTGAGTTTTGGCTTCCTCTACAAGCCATTAAATTTTTTTTTTAAAAAAGAAAAATAAATACCCTGTTTAACATTTCTTTTATTTTGGTATTGAAAATGGTTTTCATAATGTTTTTATTATATCAATATGTTGTATTGATATCTTTTGATTGAAATGTGGAAATGTTATGTTCCCTTTATGCATGTTTTATGTGATACGATTATGTTATGGTTCTTGGGCATTGTTATGAAGACGGGTGGTTCCGTGATAAACTAAGGGCGGGTGAGCCCGATATAGCTCTCCAATGCATTGGGTAACGTGAAGTAGTTAAACATTGAGGTTTCTCCAAAGAGATTTAGGTAATATACTATGATAGGTATTCCAAACGTAACCAAGAGGGTTACTCCCTATGTAAGAATGTTATGAATTCCTCAAGTTACCTTTATGTCTTATGATTTCTATGATTTATTCATGATTTGATGAGGTATGTTAAAGTGCTTATATTTTATGAGTAGAGTATGATTTCATTGATTCATATGTATATACGTACTCATGTTTCCTTTCCATATTTTTATATCCCTTACTGAGCTTTTTATACTCATCCCAAGTTTTTGAAATGTTTTTCACAGGTCAAGGGAAAGGTAAATGATATGATGATAGTGTCAAGGAAGTGTCAAGAAAGAATCCATGTTTTATTTTAAATATGTTTCTGTTGATGGTAAAAATGAATACTATCTTTTATGTAT
The DNA here is from genome assembly GCA_963277665.1 of Viscum album. Lineage (NCBI taxonomy): Eukaryota > Viridiplantae > Streptophyta > Magnoliopsida > Santalales > Viscaceae > Viscum > Viscum album. Next base: position 1,738,681,627 of record OY728128.1, read on the forward strand.
CCACTTTGTTTAAATGTGGAATGTAATGCAAGTTTTATGATCTAATTCTCTAAAACTCTAAACCTGAAAAGATCCTCAATGTGTAATCTTGTAATAACTCAAGATTAATTAAGGTTTAAGGCTGGGGCCTTATAATATGGCTTTCTTTAGCACACTTGAAACATTTTCTAATACCATTATCTTAATTTTCCTTGTTCCTATTCTTATATTTTTAGAATATAGAAAACTGAAAACCAATTAGTCTATATGTATTCTAACTCCAATATCCCTAGAGAAATATTATCCATTTTTTATTTTTTTGGGTGTTAGACATGATTCATGTAATTAATAATTCTCTCAGATTGCAGGTTTGTAACATCTTAGACCCCATAAACTTGGAGTCGGTAGTTATATTACGTTATTGGTATAGAATAAAATACTTTCCACAAGAATGAAAAACTTAGTAGTATTAAAATAGTAGATATATACACATATTACACTTAAAAACATAATATAAAACATGGACACATTGTGAGAACATTATTATCCCATCCATCATTTCCATCAAAATTACACATAGTTATCCTCTAGGTTTCTTAGTGAAAATAAAAAAATAAGGGTGAGATCCTATTATCAAAAAATAGTATCATAAAATTGAAGTTATATCAACATAAACACGAAATAAGTGATAGGTTAGGAATAAATGAATTAAATGAATCCATAATCAACCTAAACTGAGGGAATGTTATATCCATGAAAACAAATGAAAACATGGAAAACAATAATCATTTATGTAATATTGATGGATTTTATAAGGTCGGATATCAAAACATGCTATCAAGGCCTTGAAATATGACATTTTCCAATTATGGGAAGATTTATACACAATAAATCAACATTTTTTGTCTCTTGATACTATTTAATGCATCAAGGGAATATATAATTTTGGCACCCACCCATCATTTGATTAAATCCAATGCTTTAACAATAATTGTAATTCAGGCATTTCATACAATTCCTTAAGGATGCTATAGCTGAATAAAAACATGGTTATCTATATAATGAGAAATAATTAAATCAAATAATTATCCATTCAAAATAATAATGTGGTTTCATAGGGGAATATCCCTTAATCAATTTAGAAGTCACAGGATATCATAAAAGTAACATATTGTACCCTTATCAAAGAAATATAATGATGAGGGTGCTTTAAATGTGTTGTGTTATCCATAGAATATAGTAATTGGGTCCAATATATTTAATTGGATGGAGATCAAGGAAATCATAGGTAAGAACCTTCCTTATGGTTTGTAAAGAGCATTTGAATATTCCAAATCATATACCCTGGGAGTTTCATTCTAGGTGTGCAGCCATAGGCCTACAAGATTGGCATCAAGGTGATGATTGAGTAAATGTTGAAAGAAAAAATTTTGGTTGATTACCAATAGGTTCATCTATTTCATAAACTCATCCACTTTATAGTATCCAGATAAGGACATGTTTTTTAAAACATTGCACATACGTTTACATTACCAGAACATAAGATTGTTTTTCCAGCATTCCAAAGATTGAGTTTTAGAGTAGTTTCAGTGACTCTTGAATCAGAACAATATGAGGGGGAAAATATATAATATTAAATAAAATAAATTTCATGAGAGTTATGGTAGTAATTATTCCATTGAAAGTTTTTCACCACACAAAATAAAATAGGTGGTGAATTTAACATGATCCCCAAAGAATTAAAATTAAGATAAAAATCCCCCACATATGACTTGGGTAGAAGTTAAATAAAAAAATTAAATAGAGTTATTAAAATTTATATTTAAATTATCTGAATATAGTATTTTCATGATAAAAAATCTTAAATAGGTATTATATAGAATACAAAAAATAAATTTGGTTTGTAATAAAAAATGTTTCCTAAAGATAATAATTTGTGATGAAATCCCTTACCTATTATCATGACTTCTATTAATGGAATTTAATTTCATGAATAAGAAACATAGATATCATAATCACTTAATTAAAAACCTCAATCACATCCAATTTCATTTATACTATTCATTAATATTCATTATCAACATTATTTCTACATATATTTCACATTGGGTATTTATTATTTTGGTTGTCCATACTCATTTCATAATGGTGGAATTTTTATTCATTATATTTAAAAAATTATACATTAATAGGTCATAAAATTTACTATTAAAGGACTTCTAAATTATTTATTATGTTTCAAATCCCTTTCATGTATATTTTACTCTCTATCCTTAATGTTTAAATTGATAACAAGCATATTTCAATGATTCTTGATGATTAAAGGGGTTTTCACTAACTGATCAATCTAATATTGAGATAACATCTAAAATATAAAAAACCAATACATTATTTTAACATTTATATTATTTTATACCAATAATTATGTTACCATAGTCATTCATGATATAAATTAATATTATTTTTCAAGAATGTGGTTAAAGAGACCCAAATATTAACATACCCAGATTTAATAAAAGATTATGCCATATTTTTTTTGTAATATAATTATTACATAGTCATAATAATATTATTTAGTGTTTATTTGTGTTGTATAATTCAATTATAAATTATGTATAGAATAATTAGTAAATATTAAAATATTATATTCATTGAATAAATGAATTTACTCATAGAACACTTATTTTAATCAAATGAATTAATAGTGATAGTTTATTAATTTTATCAAAAAGAGGTTCTCATGTTTTCAATAAAATAAACTTAAATTTACCATAAATATAATATTTGTTCAATACAAAATTTTTAGAACCATCAATTTGGATGGTGATGAAAATTTTATTTTGTTTCTCGTGGTGGAGGTAGTCTGCAAGTACACACGAAGGATGATTTTTTATTAATGCATGGGTTAAATGAATAGAAAATGGTTATAATATTAATTAATAAACATTATAGTATATAAATTATACTAATATCATTATATTTTTTCGATTAGAATAAATTTTATTGAATATAATTAAGAAAAAAATCTAAGTAGTTGAAAATACTCACTTTGGGGACTTGAAGTTTCCTTGGAAAGCTCCTTGAAAATGATGTGTGTGTGATAAATAATGGTAACCAAAATATTTTTAAAATGGTATAGGGTTATATGAAGTTAAATTGGCAGATTTTCAAAGATAAATTAAATATCATTTTAGTCTTTAAGCTTTTTTAGTGTTACCTTTCTATAAGTGGAGGTAAGGGTAGTTTTTTATAGTAACGCTACATTTTCAATAGTGTAAACATACTATTCATTTTTAATGGAAAAAATGGAAAAAAAGTGGATTGGGTGGTGATTTTGGGTCAAAAATCACCTCAAACACTCCTTTTTAGGAAACCATGAATTTTTTTAATCTTTTTATTTTAACCTTTTAACTTTTCCCCTAATTTACATTTACTATGGTGACTAATTTTTAATCTTAGAAATCAATTTTATTAAAAAAAATTTTGTTTTAACATTTTACCAAATTAGATATTTCTGATTCAGAATTTTAATATAATTTTATCAAAAACATTCAAAAATATGTGGAATGTTAATGTTAAAAATAAACACACAAATTCGCATAAAAAATCTTATAGTAAAATAAATTTTTTACAATTTATATATTTCTATATAAGATAAAATTATCATGGGTGTTGATTTTAATGATACAAATTAATTTATTATAAAAAAACCAAAATTTAAGAGGCTTTCAAGGTATGAAAAAATCAAATCATCCTTGGGAATTATTAAATCAAATAAATGATTGAAATTAGTTTTTTATTAAAGTAACATTTCAATTTGTTCTACAAATGTTGTGCATAGAATTTATAAGCTCAAATATTTTTTTAAAATGAATATTTTTCCTTAATATCGTATTTTATAACACAAATGTTTTTAAAACATCAAGTCCATTATTTTATACTGATAAATTCATATAAATTAAATGTTTTTGAAAACCGTGGTTTTTACTAAAAACTGACTTTTTAAAAAAGTCAAAAATTTATACTAAGATAATCTTGAAATTATGATTTAAAAAAATTATTTTGGTCAATTTAAAAATAAAGATTTTAAATTCTAAATAATATCATTAATAAATTCTCTTTAGTGTGTGGATTTTGTGATAGTTCATGATATGATGTTTACCTGCTAAAGTAGGTAATCAGGTATTACATTATCTAACCTTACATAATTCTGTCCTTGAAATAGCAGTATAAATAACTATTTAAAAAATGTGGATATTCCTTCCATATATATTCTCCAGTCTCCCAGTTTTCCTATTCTAGTTAGTGATTTATTCAAAGGAATTTCACCAATTGAGTTGTTTGTTTCTGCATTTCCTACTCTATGGTGCGGACAAGATCCTAATTATAAAAAAACCTAGGAATCAACTCTATTCCCATATATGTAAGAACGGATATTGGATATATAATTTATTTCTATAGTTGTGAAACATGTGAGATATTTTCTACTTTATATTGTTGGGGTGATAAATCCAATCAGTAAGCTCTAACTAGAATTAATTATAATACTTCAAAAGGGCATGTGTACCAAGGGATTAACATACCCATTTTAAAAAATCTTAAAAATATCTTATATGATGAAACCTTTAATATTAAAGGATCCAAATATTTAAATTCCATGTTTTTTATTTTATTATCATCTTCAATTTTTTTGTCTTCTCTAGGATACATTATTATGATCCCAAAGAGTTCATGATTTAAAATTCATCTACTCTACAAGCTTTGGGGAAACTAACATCCATTCTATAACTTCTTCATAACTAATTTATGTATAAAACATCTTCCTATATAAATATTCTTATGATTTTATCTATATTATCTAATGTAATATATTATTTTATAAAAATTACACCAAAGTTAGATATGGATAACAGTATCCATGGAAGTCAAGAAGAAATGAACTCAGTATACCATCCAATGTTCAGATAGTCCTGTTAGAATTCCCAAAATTCTTGGGATGATAAGAGGATCTTAAATATATATTAGTTCCAATATCCCTTTGAATACTCTTCCATAATTTATTTATGAACTAATGGTAACCATCAGATATAATTGATAATTGTTCCCCACGAATCCTTACAATTTCATTGATATTAAGCCGAGAAAGACTCTTAAGGGGTGGATCTTATATTATGGATAAAAACTGAGTAGAATTAGTAATATAATCAATGTTAAGCCATATATAATTGTTCTTTCATAGTTATTTGGGATTCTATTGACAATTCCATAATAATATTTCCCCACATCCATATAAATATTGGAAGAGGTTTTATGACTTTATTTGGATCTTTTATTTTAGCTTCTACCTTCTATCATACTAAATGTATAGACACATAGTATAGAATTTCCCACATCATTTAATAACACTATACATTTTCACTTAAATCCCTATAAATTTTTGCGCTTCTATGCTGTATAAATAAATTTGAGTTATATCCTTTATCTATAAGTTTCATCTTCAACTCTGGTAAGGATGGAACACATAACCTTTTCCCATGCTTCTATGGTCCATCAACATTGATGTAATATTTCAATTTCCTCTCATTTAATACTTTAATATTATATTCTATGTTCTAATCATACTACTTTGACATATATATCTTTTCTAGTAAGGATGGTTTAGTAATTTATTTGAAAAGGAATGATGTCTCCCCTTTCCTAAAAATCACTATATCCATCTTTAAAAATAACTATTTAAAGGGCCCTTGTTAATATGTATAACATGTATAACTCCATGCTAACTCCTACTCAATTCATCATCTACCTTGTTTTATTTCCCATGGTGGTAGTGTATCGATAAATCATAGTCCCTGAGTAGTTTCAACTATCTTTCTGCCTCGTGTTGAGATCCTTTTGAGAGAATACATACTTCAAACTCTTATATTATTTATAAATTTCACATATTCCACCATAACATTTGTATATCAAAATTTTAAAATTAAATATTGAGTATTTTAGATCAATTTCGTGATTTGGATAGTTCTATTCATGGATTTTCAATTTACTTAATTCATATAAAATCACTCTTTCATTATGTATAAGGACACAACAAACTCCTTTCTTTGATGCATCACTATATATTAAAAATCATTCCTTCCATTATGGGTTAGTTAAAACTAGTTAATTAACAATTTTATTATTTCTCTCTTGGAAACATTCCTCATATTATCTTGTCTAAGTTAATTTAACCCCTTTATATGTTATCTGGGATAATGGGTTGGATAATGAGAAAAAATATTTAAAATACCACTGATAGTAACCAGATAAACCCAGGAAACATTTAATCTCAGTTATGTTTGTCGGTGTAGGGATTTATTTGACTACCTATTTCATTGATGATTCAATAGATATTCTATCCTTGGAAAAAAATTACAAAAAATGAGACTTCATTTATCCAAAATTCACACTTACTATATTTACTATATAATTCATCTTTTTGAGGTTCTTGAGAACTATTTGTAGATGACTTTGTTTCATTGTTTTTTTTGAATGAGGAAAGTGGAGTTTTAATTCTTTTGATGTTTGATTTTGGGGTATTTTGTGACCTCTCTCAATCACATATATTGGGATCTCCATTTGTTTATTCTTCCCAAGAAACTTCCAATGGTTCCCTTATCCTTAGTTGGGTATGAACCTTCTTTATAAAGGCTATCAGTCATCTGGGTTTTCAGGCCTAGAGACTCGTGGGGACTCACATTGGTCAAGAGGATGGGAGTTTGGGCTTATTACACCCTTTTTGGTGGAATTATTTCCTACATCGGGACTCTCTTATAAATTTATGATTTGTTCGAAAATCTCTTCTTAATCCCGCTATAGGGTCGTTTACCCTAGAAAAACAGTTTATCGGTTAATTTACTCTTAAAAATAAGAAGAGGGTGTTGTTGAGAGATCTATATGTGTGTATATTAGTTTCTTCATCCATTTACCTAATAGTGAATATATTCTTTATTTGTTGTAACAATATAACCAAGTTCTTTGGAATGTGCTACCATATGGAGAGGTGATAGATATTCTAAGGAAGGGATTGAGCCATTATGATTCATCCTACATATCCTAAATATCATAGGAATCAAAACCCACATGGTTCATTTGAGGTTCTTAGGACTGGCCCCAAGGTATACACCCCTATATGAGGGGTATTCATTCATGATGCCTAATGATATGTTCATTCATACCACCCTAAGCCCACGTGAGCTATTCTTAGTGTGAGAAATAAGGGGGATAAATGATCAACCCCATAGCGTGTATGTATGGAACATGCATATGGGGACAGTCCTTGGGGTGTTTGGTATAAATATCAAGCCCTGAGAAGTCATCCTATATATTTTTAATATGGAAGGAATCAAATTCATCATAGTTCGGTTAATGTATGGTACTTACATACGAAGTCTACCCCATACCATGGATATTAATTATGCATAATGAGGTATTTTCTTCATCCCTCTAAGACCATGTGAGCTACAATCAGTATGAGAAACAAGGGGGGGTCAAATGATCAGCCTTAGAGAGTATAGATATGGGACTTCTATATTGGGACAATCCCTGGGGATTTTTTTTCATGGATCTCAAGCCTTGGGAAGATGTCTCACATATCAAAGTTATGGTGGGAATCAGATTCCTTGTAGTACATATAATGTCGGTGCGTATACAATGAGGCTTCCCTATACAATTGTAGGGGTTTATGGAGAAGGTGATATGACAATTGAAACTCCCTAATCCCACGTGATCCATGTGAATTGGTGAGAAACATGGGATAGTAAGTAATAAATGTTATTTATTAGGAAAAGGGACTCATATACTACTCCCTCTAGGGATAATAAATATAAAACTCGCACCTTAGAGGGAGGTGGCCTACGTGTCCTAAATATGGTAGGAATCAGAGTCATCGTAGTTCTTTTTATGTTGGGGATTACACATGGAGGATGCCCTATTTATCGGGGCTTACATGCTGAGGAAAGAAAACATTGTCAAATCCTAGTATGGTCGGAGAACCATTGCACAACCTGTCTTGACCAACATATAAGGTGTCATGAGAGCTAGTGTAAAAAATTCTATATTCTTTCATGAGACTTGGATGACATGAGAGAACGATGTTATGTGAGTTCGATGATGTGTCTGACGGACGTCTTAAGTCTTGTATTCCACATCTAGGATTCATTGCAACACCAAGACAACATTCTTAGAGGGACTTGCGAGTCTTGAATAACTTTCCCTAAGGGCGTCGTGATAGAATGGTTCTTATGTCCAGATGCTTTCGTGATACTTATTTGACATTAGCGAACATTGCTATGTGATTCAGGAAATGTGTCCGATGGATGCCACATGTCTTGGGTAGTGGACCCAAAGGGTTTTCAAGATCCAAGTTCAACCTATGAGGGCACTGTATGATGTGCCATGACATGTCTGTAGGAATTCACATATCCCAGATGACATGTCGAAGGGGTTTCACGAAATTTGGGCGCCATGTCCTGGTGTTTTCATATGTCTTCATATGACACATGTGAAGCACATGAGAGGCCCAGAGCATGTATTTCTCTTAAGCCTTTTTTCCTTTGATCTTGGCTCTAAATATTGTATTGAGAATTCCTTAGTTTCGTTCAACGTTGGTTCATATGGAGTCTCTCATGATCCAGTTCTCTTGTGGAATGGTCTTTACATAATCTTGATCTATGAATAATCATACAAAGTTTGTTATGCCTAGTGCATGACTACTTCGGGAGTCTTTCAATGTATTACTTGGAGGAAAGATGGTTGGTTGAGTGATTTCTCAAAGAAGTTTTTTGAAGTTGATAGCTAAATCCTGTAGATTCGAGGCATCAAGAATCCAACCCATGTAGTTGTGGTGCATTTTTCATATAGGGTGGAGGATTTATAGGCCTCACCACCTTGCATACTCACTGGTTTGTGTGGAATATCTGGTGCATGTCCAAGATGGAGCTAGCATAGGGGCCTGATGCCATGCGGTTTTGTGAGTCTATTCCATAGACTTCTTTAGGCGTGTTTTCGGATTATTTAGATATCATGAGTCTCTTCCTTTTTTATATTATTTCAAATTGTTGGAGACTTAATTTATCAAACTGATGTTTCAAAGTACTATCAGGTTGTCATGTTCACATTTCCAAGTTTATTCGCAAGACCTAAGTGATTTTGAGAAGATAATCACAAGAACTTTTGTGATTTTTCTTGGAGTATCAAGGGATAGAAATCAGGGTACACTGGGTGTATCGCATGCCTTTCAGCGACTATGAGTACCTCTCACATTTTCCATTTTGATACCCATTTTTTATGTAACAATGGTATGGAGTCTTGTGAGATCACATTTGTGTTGTTGAGGGTATTTATTCTACTTTTTCTGAGATTCTTTGTGTGACCAATGTGGGTTTCATAGGGGTGAATGAGAATTCCTTTTCATAAATATGAGGATGAAAATACAAAGGTATTTTGCAAGAAGAGGCGAGCATGTTGATGAGGGATCATGGTCCCTTGTGGATCTTCAGGGGTGTGTCACATGTCTTTCGGTGACTGTGAACCCCTCTCGCCTCCTCACTTTGTATCTTATTGGTTATATTATGAAATTTTGAGAAATCATGCAAGTTTTCATGTGTAATATCTAGTATTATTACTCTATTTTTTGGATGATGTCTCACTTCACCAATATTCATCATATGGAGAGTGTGCAAGAATGTAGTGGATAGGTCTATCTATCTGTCCTTAGAGCATCATAGGGTTTCCAATACATGTTTTAGAACTTCTGAATGGAGAAGATGACAAGAAATAGGGCTTCCATGAGTTTTCACGGTGTCTCTCATATTTCATGGGGTGTGAGTCATCTTTCTTTCAATGACTACGAACCCATCTTCCCTCATCCCCTTTATCTCTTTAGTTTTGAGTGGTGAAGTCTTGGAGTTTAGGAATGATTTTATAGATATCACCAATGGATTTATTCTTCCCAATGATGATTTGGCGCATGATACTCGGGACCACCGGGGGTCTCCGCCTTTATAATTTTATCCCAATTTATTTTTGATGGATTTTGAGTGGTTTTTCAAGAACATTAGAATGATATAACAAGTGGATTGGGGGTGGTCATGTGATTATCCAAGGGGCCTTTTCAAGAGGAGGAAGATTTGGTGAATAGGGATCCATAGGAATTTCCTCGGGTGATGTGCCATGTGTTGGGCCTTCACGTGACCTTGAAGTTCTTATGTGATCATGAGTATCTTATAGGAATCATGAATCTTTGTCCATCCTCTTATTCCTTGCATTCACGGGGAAAATAATAACCAAATTCATGTATTTCCACCTTCGTAATTTTGTCGATGTTTATTTGGTGTGTGTTAAAAATACCCCCCCCCCCAGAGAGTGATGTTTGAGGGGACAAGTACTTTGTTCTAAGGAAAAATAATGCTCGACAGAGCTTTTGACGATGTCACGAACTAGTTAATTGGGTGACATTTTGGTCTACCGGGTGAACATCGGTATTTCGTTAAGTAGTTATATATAGGGGGTGTGGAGGAAACTTTATTACACTGGTATCTTATTCTCCCGACTGCTATCACCTTTACTCATGTCATGAGACCCTGCTATGAACCTTGATCGTGAACCATGTCCACAAGTCGGTGTCGCGAACCCATTTCACCAATGCTCTAGTGTAGGGCTTCTTTCTGCTCAGTTACTCATCTGCCACAACTAAGAACTATTTTTCTGCAAATCCTGAAACATCGTCTATGAGGTCCATGTTCACCTAGATTGGTTTCACAAGATTTTCTAACCCGATCATTTGATCATTTTCGAATCGTGTGACCATGTTCAAGTCACACTGTCATGAATCTTCAGGGGTTAATGCGACTCATGTGATTCCATTTCGGGGTTATGTACCATGAATTTCCTCTTGAGGTCATGTGGTTTTTGAACTATTTGTGTGGTTCATGAATCCCTTACTAAGTCATCTGATGCACATGATGTCGTTGTATCGTGTTTTGCTTTATTTTTGTTAAGAATTTAAATTTACTTTGTCTTATGTTTGAAACTTACTTATTTTCAAATGATTTCAGTTCCTACCAAGGTTCCTTATCTGTGGACAACCAGAGTTCCATTATTTCTAGTAATCACAATGTGGATCCCCATTATCACGTGCATACTGATAATGAAGTCCTACAAAGGGTCATTTCATTAGGCATTCAGAATTATCCCTTATATGACCGACTTGAACTATACGAGTTTGGCTTTTTGGATGATGCCACTATACCTCCCCCATATTTTAACCTACCATTTCAAGAAAAGATTACTAGGGACCATCAGCTAGTTATAGCCTAATCTTAGGTATTGTCTTATATGTTGTCCCATTCTACCCTGAGTCCGGATGGTCAAGAACATTCTCAACAACCTAACTTATAGAGTTACCCAAGAATATTTTCCTCTTATTTGGATGCCTATGGTGACATATGGTACTCAAAATGGGATCTTCATCCTAGTGTCAATTTCGTCGATAAATGGCCATGGCCATTCTGGATGAGGGAGAGTTGTTTAGTATTTTCTAATGATATATTAGGGGTTCATCTGCACGAAGTCATATGGATATCTCAATTCATAATTTACATCAAACCCAACCTCCTCCATGAATTTATTAGCTGATGGTGTCTTGTAAACAACAAGTTCAATCATCCTCACTGTGAGGTGGGTACCAATTTACGGTATATCAATCAACTGGGTGTAATTCCTCCTCTCGGAGAGATGTATGATGAATTTATTACTAATTTTGATATTAGGGACGATCCTCTATAGACTCTAGTTAACGAAAAGGTGATTATTTCCATTCTAAAGAAAAAACTTAGGAGAGAGATGGAAGTGCGCTTTCTTATTTGATTCAACAACAAAATCAATATTTTTCTAAGTGGATGTGGGGCGGGACCCATTTTTATCAACCCTCATCAATACCTTTACCAAAATGATAGTGATAGTGTCAGCTCATATTGGTCCATTCTAGAAGTTGGGGACTACACCTCGTGGGGCTATTGGGTGAATACAGAGGTTTTTTTGGACCTTCGGTAGGAAGGTTTTCTTGCTATGTTCCTAAATGGTTGGATCTTCCCATTTGTGGATACAGGCTCGAGAATTCGTGTTAGCATGTTGGTAATGGTGGTGTGTCTTGTGGAAGGGTGGCTCTATAACCTAGAGGTGCCAGTTCTTACACACCTCTTCCAAATATTGGGTCATATCCAATAAGTCATCACTCCCTACAAAATTGGTGGTCCACTCCAGTTCCTATTTGACTGTATAGGGGAGTACTTCCATTTTTATGAGTACTAAAATATCTCTAGGATCTTAGACCTTGTATCTATCCCTAGATTTTTTAACATCTATGGGGTTAGACCTATGTCTCTATCCCCTGTAGATGTAAAATGTTCCATATTTTGATAAGATAACGTCGAATTTTCTACCTTCCCTACACTGAGAAGACTAATTATTGATGATGGGAGTAGCTCCCTTGATGAGATATATTTTATGATCTCTATTTGAGATGAAATCCTTGAAGCCAGGGTGGATGAGATGATAATGTGTGAGTCCTACATGTTGTATCTATTTACTCGACATTTTTGTTGTATTCAGGGAGATTCCCCCATTCCATTAGCCATCATCTGAGGGGAGTGACATCATGGTGTCATCTGCCAATTTTAGAAGATACTATCTCATGGAGATATAAGATCTGTGATCATATTTTCACCTACTAATGCTCCTACTTTCCTCACCCGAGACTATAATCAGTATTGGGAGATGGATTATACTAATGGGGTGTTAGGTCAACTGGTCCCCCATGTGTATAGGCCCCATGGATCACCAATGGACCTATATATGGAACTAATGGAATTTATTGAGGACTTAAGAGAGGGATCGAGGAAGTGACCTCACTCTAGTAATGGTTTTTCAGACGTTAAGTCAGATTCTATTGAGGATACCAGTCCTCTCGTGTAGGCTAAGGACGATACACCTATTGAAAGAGAGGTGTATAGGGCTTCTTCTCTTATTTCAACATTAATTCAGCTGGTTATTCACTCTTATGACGAAACCTATTTATCGACTTTTGAGGATAAATCATCTTGTAATCTAATTTGGGTTCATATTCATGTACTGATTACTAAGACCCCTCTATAGATAATCTTCCATCAAGGGGACTGGCTTCGACAGTTATTTCATGATCTAGTGGAATTCATCTTTGATCGGAAGCCTCTGTACAAAATTATACAGTTGAAAATATTGACCCGAATAGACTTGGGCAAACAGTAAAGGGGCCTATAAGATTTTATGAGTGAGGCCTCCCTCACCAAAAAAATGGGGGAGACAATGGAGGCCCTGGAGCAGGGCCTTCAGTTTCCTAAAATGCAAGACCATATGGATGTTTGGACAGTGTAGATATAGAGGTATGAAAAGATGATTGTTCATCTAAAGTCAAACCTATTAACATCATCGACCTTATTGGCCACAACTCAAAGGATGGTTAAAGAGTTAACTAATCTGTAAAAAGTTCTTCCTCCTGAGGCAAAGGTGAATAAAGTGATAAGGACACACTGCAATTCTCATTTGACACCTCCAATTAGACTATAGTCGATCTTGCCTGTGATGCCAACTATATTTTATTTTGAATCCATTTTTTTGTATATCATCCCATACTTTTGTACTACACTCAATTTTTCAAAGGTTTACGAGAGAGACTCCAAAATTTGGGTATTCATCCCTCCTTTTCATGTGGTGAATGGATGATTTTTCCAATATTACTATCCAATTTTATTCCTTGTTTGATATATCATTATTCTTGTTTTTTTAGAAATTCATCATTCATTCCCATACCTTTGTTTTATTCACATGATCTTGAATGCCTAATATGTAGAGGGAACACCTTTTAAGAGATATGTCTTGAATAATAAGTTCTTTTAATATCTTTGAAAAGTAGTTCAATCATGATAGTGTCATGTAGTGGGCCTCACAATAATTTCCATGTTCTTCATTTTAGGGTCTTTTAGTTCACACCTTCTGTTGCTTTAGATAAATTTCTTATAGTTCAGGCCATATTTTTCTTTAGTTTATGGTATTTTAGCTCATAACATATTTTTCTATATTTTATGTTCTTTTATCTCATACTAACTATTGCTTTAGTTTAACGTATTTAATCTTGGGACATTTATCTAAGCATGGTATACAATGCAGACATGCAAGGAGTGACTTAAAACACTATCAGGTGTTGGATCCTATCCAACTATTGTTGAGGCTCATGTAGATTAGAATTCCATTTTGTAGAGTGACACGCTTGGTTAATGTCCATAGGGGCATATGAAGGAGCCATGGTCATGTACGCATAGTCAAGAAAAGGGTTCCCTTAATGTCAAGTATCTTTTCAAAGGTCTATGAAAGATTTATATAGGTAATATTGATTAGGTTTGAATAATAGGGATACAAAACCCACCTTGGTATTTGAGGTATAGATGACATAAATTATAACTTGGGAGTTAGATTCCTTGAATACGAGATGGTGCAGACATTCTAGTTATTCCAATTGACATTATGAAATTCTAGGTAATGTCTTGGTGTTACAAAGGCTCCCAAGGATTTAAGATCCATTCTAGAAAATAGATTTTGCATTCAGTTGGTGGGATGGGGCCCTTATACATCAGTAGCATGGATAAGAAAAGTTGATCTCTAGTTCTTTCTGAGGGCTATGGAATATTTTTAAAGACTCAAACTTCTAGATGATAAAGTTGGGTATGGGAAGAAATCATTCTAGGAGGGATATGGAACCCTATTGTATCTAGATTTTAAAATGAAGCTCAATCTCTATTCCATGTGGTCCCAAATAAAGATACGTGGGACATAAGAGTCTATGAAATGAAGTGTTGCAGTCCATCATTGATAAAGGTTACAAAACAATGTGATGTAATGTCGAGGATATTGAATCTGCTTGGATTGTTTGGTACGGGGACTATAAATCAAAAACTAGAGTGCTCAATTAAATTGAATGGTATAGGATAGTCATAGAGTGAGTGGTTTAGACACACTGGGGTGTTGAGTGCTGCCTTGATGATGTCAGGACTCATGAGAATTGGAATTTCCTTTTTCAGAGTGACACATTTGGTTGATGTCCATTAGCTCATATATAGAATCTAGGGGATTACATGCATATTCAAGAAAAGGTTCCTTGATTCTAGATATCCTTTCTATAATACATTGATGGTTTTTATGATTCGAGGAACCCCAACACATGAAGTGTGGTTTATGAAAGATGTAAAATCCAATGAGGGTTCCAATACCCTAAAGGTTGTGTCACTTCCTAGAGAACATATTTTCATGGAGAGGATATGTCAAAAATATTCCCATAACTTTTTCCAAGTCTAGTAGGTAAATTGATCATATCCTAGATTTTACCATGGTTATGGACCATATGATCTTTGTTCCTTTTATTTTTGAGCTAAAATTTGGGACTAAATTCTGAGGATGAAGATTTTAGCAGGTAGAGACTCGAGTTTTTCTCAGTTCACCCTTTATGGGTTTTTGGATTGACAAGATTTGATTCCCTTACATTGGAAGTTTAAGTTATTTCTATTTATATCGTTATATGCTAGAGTTTAAGGTCATATATCTTTGACCAAAGCGCAGAAATTTTAGTCCCATGACTTGTATGGACCTAACATGGAGGATGTGACACAAGAGTATAATTATGATACCCATGTTTACGAGTCATCTATCATCTTATCACGTATTAAAGGTAAAAGATGTAAATCATGGATTGAGTTTCTCAAGTCATGAGTAATGATATGGGACATTTATACAAGGATTGGTTCTGAAATAATGGGGTGTTGAGTGCTAGTGTGATGATGTCAGGGCTCATGAGAATTGGAATTTCCTTTTTCAGTGTAATGTATTTGGTTGATGGTCATAAGAGCATATGCAGGAACCATGGGCATTCATTCCTAGCCATGAAAAGTGACCTTGAAGATGGGTATCCATTCCAAGGGCCATGGAAGGTTGACGGTGGCCTAAGACACTAAAGACATGAAGTGTGGTATATGGATTGAGGTGGTCTTAAAGGATAGTGGAAGCACCCCGTACATAGGTTAGTTGAGGTAAGAGTCATTCATTCATTTGATGAGGATTGAAAAATGGGAGATGGTGTGTACATTTTATTTTCATGTAGTGGGGACATTTTTTCATCTATGTGGTTTAACGTCATCTGGTGAGTACATCATTCCATATAGTTTAAAGTCATGAAGCGTTCCCATACTGCCATACAGTTTAATTTCATGCAGTAAGGAAATGCTTTCACGATGTATAACATTATGTAGTATAGACATGATTTCGTTCAATTTAACATCATGTGGTAAGGATTTAGGAATCGATGTTAAAGGTCATAATGTTATGGTTGGGCCCAAAGAAGGGAACTTTGGCATCACTACATATCCCAGGAAAATAAGAAACAAGCCACGTGTAGTTCAGGGTGGTTGTGTTGTTTAATTCCTTGAAGTAAGGATAAACACCATATATTTTAATTCCATGTGGTTAGGAAGAAATGTTACATAAATTTTAGCATCATTTGGTGAGCATGATGCAGCGCAGTTTAATGTCGTGTCATAGGGACATGTGTGAATAGTTTTAGGGTCATGTAGATCGGACCGTAAGGTGGAGTACGTAAGGTGGGGGTGCATGGCATGGTTCCATGAAGCAGTCCAACATGAATAAAGACCGAAGAGGTCTCAACCACACCATAACTGTTCCAGTAAGACTATTTCCAAAGGTGAAAAAGGGGTAATGGTTGCGGCTGGGCCCGAATGAGAAATGTTTGGGCATGACTACATATCTCAAGAAGATTAGAATCAAGCCACAAATAGTTATTGAAAAGGAAATAATTTACACATGCCTGAACCATACGTATTGGTGGTAATTATTTCCATTGACATATACATTTGGGTCTAGGATTATAGATCCAATCATCATTACATAACTTTATTGGTTAGGAATCAAGCTACATGTAGTTCTTGAAGTTCCGTACAGTTTAACATCATGTGGTTAAGATGAAGGTGGACTGAAATGAATTGGTGGAAACATCATATTTGGGACCAAGGATAGAATCTTGGGCATCTCTACGTATATCATGGAGATGATAATCAAACTACGTGTAGTTCATGGAGGACCGTGCAATTTATTGTCATGTGGCAAGGACATCAACCATGAAGTCTAATGTCATGAAATGAGGACTTATGACATGCCTTTAATGGTCTTTCACTCAAGACCATAATGGATCCATTGTGTACCTATATTTCTTTTATTTGAGGGTAAGTCCCTACCATAATTCCTAAGCTCATGTGACCTACGCTCGGTGTGAGAAAAAAGGATTGGCATAGGTTCCCCTATAGTGAAGAGACAAATGAGGGATATAACATGGGAATTTTTTATGATGCAATGGCTAGACCAAGATGGAAGATAAAGGAATTGGTATGTATCTCATTGGGAATGAGATTAAAGAAATATGTATTTCTATAGAAACAATGCAATTTAATGACATGCGGCAAGGACATTAACCATGTAGTTTAACGTCGTGCATTGAGGATGAGATCTTCCATGCAGTTTAATATCATTCATCAAGGACAACTAATGGTGCTAACTCTGACGTGTATTCTCAATTTCATAACAGATTTTGAAAATTATTTCTTTATAAATATTGCATTAGTGGGTGGTGTTACACGCTCCCCATCCATGTTGGCCAATGAATAGGCTCTATTATGATAGACCTTATTTATGATGTATGGTACTTCTCACATGGTCTCTAATTTTAAAGGATTCTTTCCTGCTATCACTGAGGTTCTAAGAACCAACACCAATTCTCCTAGTAGGAATGAGTCGATCAGAATCTTTTTATCAAAATCTTTTACAAGTCGATTCTAGTGGACTTCAAGGTTGTGCAGCATGCATAACCTATTCTTATCTAGTAGTTCTAACTCATCTAGTAGTTTCTGTGAATATTCATCATATGACAGTTGTTCGAAAATGGTTATTAGGAGTGAGGGTAGATGGAACTCTATGGGAAAGATTGTCTTGTCCATGTACACCATTGAGTATAGTGTTTCTTGTGTAGCAGAACACATGGAGGTACGGTAGTCCCACAAAGTATGGAGGATTTTATCTAACCAAGAATTATTATCCTTGTTAACCATCTTCTATATTATGTTCTAAATAGTCTTATTGAATGCTTATATATATCTATTTTTCACTGCATGATAGAAGGAAAAGTGATTGGACACAATGTTGTACTCCGGCTAAAGAATGTTCAACTTTGTGGAACAGAATTTGATGATGTTTTTCATCAATATTGTGTGAGGGACTCCAAACCTGGTGATGATATGGGACTTTAAAAATTTGATGATATTCTTCATCCCAAATTCCATGAGGGGTGTCACCTTAGACCATTTGGAAAGCCATTTAGATATAGAAAGGATGTACTTGAACTGCTTAGTTGTGGTTGGGGGATATGGCCCCACAATATCCATCTCCCAAATAGAAAACGGCTAGGAATATTTAGTAGTGTATGGAAATTATGAGGGATGATGGATGAAATTTTCATGGATATGGAATGTGTGAAATTTCATGGTGAATTCCAAAAAATTCTTGTATCATCGTTTTCTAGTAATATCTCAACATTTTGATTTTTTGGGAGAGTGTGGTTCCAAATTGATGGGTATCGTACTTCTTCCATGATGGAAATAACTTCTCCTTCTACTATTCACCTAAGTATAATTCTATTAAATACACACTTATAGAGTATTTTTTATCATTTCGTTCATCCTAAAATGAGAATTTGTTTTCACAACACATAATATATTCCCTTCCTTTAGGATTTTTTGGGAGAGTCCCATCGTGAAGATAGCTTATTATGGGATCCATCCATCCAGGGGTGGTCATCAATTCATCACGATTTCTGGTGGTGCTAACCTCATTGATCTCTTCCATATTAAAAGTAGCTATTAATGAAACCATTATTAGATGTGTAATATGGATGGTATATTCCTCCTAATCAGGGTCGGCTAGGATGGCGGTTGCATTGGCCAGCATGTCCATGTGATCATTCTGTGATCGGTGGATATAATACAGTCTGGGATAAAATGGGAATTGACCCATTATTCCCCTGACATAGATATTGAGGGGTCTCGTTAATCCTTTTTTATGGAATATTATCCATTTTCCTGCTCGATCACTAACTCTAAATCCACTATGATGTTCTGGTAGTCTATGTGTAGGTTTATGGATTGTTCTAATCCAGTTATGAAGGCTTGGTATTTTTCCTCATTATTTGTGTATCCTTCGGACAATGAGAAAGAGTGGGGAAACCCTAATCTGTCATGGGAGACAAATACAATCCCTATACCAACCCGGTTGAGTTTTGGGTTCTCTATTATTATACCGATAGTACTCTAAGATTCTCCATCAAAGTACATCTCCCATGTTCAGGGAGTGTCTTGGGAATAAAATATCACTTCATCAGGGAGCTTAGTGTCTTCTTGTGTATTTTCTAGGGAAATTAGGGCTATAAGGAAATAAAATAAGGATTTCCCTTTTCCTGACATTTGAGATTTGAACTAAATTTCATATTGCTACAGAATGACCACCAATCGGGCCAAGCATCTGGTCAACATTGGGTGCCCAAGGATGTACTTGAGAGAGTCAATATGAGAGACCAGGTGGACCTCATGGTGTTAAAAGTAGTTCCTCATATTTTTCACTATAAAGATGAGTGCAAGGTAGTTCTTTTAGAATTCAGAATATCTAATCTCAGTACCAAGCATGGTCCGGCTAAATTAGTAGAGACTATTCTTGCTTCTCGCATCATTCTTCTATGCATGAAGGGAGCCTAATGAACGCTCCATAACAGCCACATATAAGATGAGTAGCCTCCCTTCCACCGTATGCATTAAAACCACTGGGTGTATCAAGTGCTAATTAAGAATTTAAAATGCTTTCATAAATTCATCGTCCCATTAGTAAGTGACTCCCTTCTTCATTAGCATGGTGAAGGGGAGATCCTTACCGGATAGGTCGGATATGAATCACTGAATGTAGGTGAGGTTCCCTTGGATTCCCATTAGTTCTTTCAGATTTTTGGTGGTGACATTCCCAAAATAGCACTAGTCTTCTCTGGGTCAACCTTGATACCATGGTGTCATACCACAAATCCAAGGAAATTTTTTAATGTTACCACAAAGTCACATTTTAGCGGATTCATCTTTATACTATGTTGTCATAGCTTGTGTAATATTTCTTAGAGATCTATCTAGTGATCACATCACTGTTATGATTTAATGGGCAGGTCGTTGACATAACACTCAGTTATCCTTCCCAAAAATATCTTAAAGATGAAATTCATGGTGTGTTGATATGTAGAACCATCATTCTATAATCCAAAGGGCATAACCTGATAGAAGAATATTCTTTGAGGCACTCTAAAGGAATTGGATTCTTCATCCTCGGGGTCCATCTTGATTTGATTGTACCCTGAGAACCTTTCCATGAATGAAATGGCCTAAAAGACATAAATTTCATCGATCCAGAGTTATGTGATCGGTAATAGGAAATTATCCTTGGGAAATGTTGATTTATGTCTCTCTATTCAATAGAGACCTTAATATTCTTGTTCTTCTTCGTGACAGGGACAATGTTGGAATGCCATATCAGGTGCTGCTCTTCTCAAACAAAGTTGGACTCTATCAACGTGTATACTTCCACCTCAACATTGGTGGCATGGGAGGGGTGAATATTCCTGGATTCTTTCTTGAAGCCTCGATGCTCATCAGGAAATCAGAGATGGTGTGTGGAAACATCTATATCTAGTACATGCATTTCGATTTAATTCTAGGTGAACATATATCAATGTTTCTTTAGAAACACAATGCACATATATTTCTCTTAGAGATGCATGGAATCACTAATCAAGGTAGCTGGTTGGTCTTCTTCTATCCCTAGATTTATCTACCTGGGCTCATCTATATTAGTGGAGACGCCTTACTCAAATGATAGAGGATATTTTTTAAGATCATCCTCATCCATTTCTGAGTCTGGTGAGATGTATCTAGGTGAAGATGGAAATTTGGGGCCTCTCTATCATTACCAAGGTGAGGGTGGCCATTATAAGAGATTTCACTATCCCCTAATTTCTAGGTTGTTGTAGAGAGATGCTGGATATGATTTTCACTGGGGACAAGAGAGGTTTTGGACCTCTGGAAATAGATCGACTACATCAACCATGTTTTTAGGGATAACATAATCATCACCGAGCATGCTCTATGGATTGAAAGGTGTGTTTGCTAATCCATTAGGAGAAAAAAACCATATATCATTGTCCATTATTATTTTCTTACCTTCTTTCTCGTAGAAATATTCTTTTTCATATGTGGATCTGCAAACCTCAAAGGGGGAGATATCACTGTATAGTATTCCAACATTTCCATTGATGGGGTACTTTATACATTGAGAGAATTTTGATGGTACCATGAGGTGGCTATGGAGATAGGTCCTTCCAAGAAGAACATTATATGTGTTATCTTACTGAATAACCATGAACTCAACATCATATGTCCGCTCCCAAAATTGGTCTTTGAGCCTGATCTTCTCTAGGGTTATTTTCTCACTCTTTTCATATACCAGGATGGTTATACTTATAGAGGATAATTCCCCTTTTCTATTCCCTAATCTATAGATGGTTTGAACTAGGATAAGATTTATCCCCAATCTATCATCAATCAGAAGCCTTTGGACACTGACATTATTGAGTATGCCTAAAATTTATAATGGAACAATGTGACCTTTTATGGCCTCCTTAGGATCTTGATCAGTGAATGAGATGAAAACAAGGCATCCTAAGGACATATTCTCCAATCGATATACCTCATCCATACCATCTTCTATCTCAAATTTAAATGGGATCTAGAGGTCTTCGAATAGTGCCTCCCTAAGTTCTTTTAAAAGATAGATTGCATCCAAGATCGAGATCTTGGTGGGGACCATACCTATCTATTTCATAACATCATACTTTTGCGCTAGAGTTTATTGCTTCACTATATGGGGTTACTCCTGGGAAAGTTGTTTTGGGGATGGAGTATCCGAGGTAGATGTATCGGGTTCTTGTGCCAAGGATGAGAGAATTTTTACTACCAACGGTGTTAGTTGTGTTGGCCTTCCTTGCTTTCTGGGTTGACCAGATTGAACCCCCACTAAGGGGTCATGCAATATGATTGGATATAGACAACATATAGAGAGATATTAGTCACCTACTTACCTTTTCTAAGACTTTTGGAGCACTTTCCCACGAGTATTATTAGCATATATATCGCCCATATGGATATGACCAGAATATTGATTCTCACCACATCTTTTCTGTCCCTTATATCCTGGTCTCCCATGTATGTGGCCTCCCATTCCCTGGTTATATGAAGGAAAACCATATTCGGGGACATAATCATCATCAATGATGGGGTCCTTCAAGGGTATTGTGTTGACAAAACCAAAGATGATCTCTTCATCTGGTGAGGATTCCGTTTGGTGGATATGTGCATGTCTTGCCTATGTCACATGTAAGAAATAAGTTAGCTTTAACGCCTACTTTAGAGCATCATATGACTCTTCCCCTTCTATTTCATTCTATATTGGTGTTCATGACCACCTTTTAGAGGCTCATTTGTGATGGATCGATAGATACAATAGATATGATACTGATTGTAGTATCAAACTATGATGCAGATACTCAAATAAAAGAGGGGGTGATTTGTATACTTTTAAAAATTCCTTTGGAACTTTAAATATGATTATGTTTAACAAGGTTAAACAAGGTAATTCACAAAACCTCTACATCTATAAACTTGCTTGAATCATGAAATATGATTCTGAGAAATCAATTAAAGAAAAGTGATTCCAGAAATGAAAATTAATGAAAGTTTAATAAGATAAATATTATACCTTAAATCATATAGAATATTACTAAATTATAGTACAAGTGTAAGGAAGTATAAAGTAGTTATACTTTTTTCAACAATACAAATATTCAGAGGAAAACTTGTAAAAAGATAAGTAACAAGTAGTAAATCTTTTAACCCAAAGAGAAGGGTTTCCAAAAACCTTGGATAAAGGTCCCTTGATTTATACATTCAAGAAAGTATGTCCTAACCACACTAGGGTAAGCCCTCGATATGAAGATCAGAGTCTGTCTTGCGATCCCCACAAGCCCTCAACTTCCAAGTAGTCGACACCTCTATCTTCCTCAGCAAGGAAGCCCCCAACTTCAAGGTAGTCAGCACCTCTATCTTCCAATCCGTTGAAGCCCTTGAATGTACTCAGCAATATTCAGAGTCACACAATTCAAATCTGAACAATAATTTCAGTACCCACAAATAATTGAGAGTCTCTCTCTATAAATCACTTCAACATCATGTAACCTCCAGAGTCTTAGGACAGTATTCTCAAAAGATCAGTATTCTAAATAGTTGTGAACTCGTTCAAATGAGATCCTATTTATAGGCACAAATTCAACGGTCAGATCCCTCCTCCAATGGTCATATCTTTCCTTAAATTTCGGATGAGCAACACATGTGTAACTCAAACAATGGTTAGTGAGTAACTGAAAGCACGATATCATTTTATAACAAAAAAAGTCTAAGAAAAAAAATGGTTACATAAATAAAATCCAATATTCAGATTGTAAGGAAATATGAATGTTTTGAGTCTAACCAAAATTCAATTCAGATTTTATAACACATGGATATTCGGATTCTTATTTCTAGGAATTTGGAACCTGAACACTATATAATTTCGGAGTCTGAATTTCAAGGAAATTTGGAATCTGGATTCACAAGAATTCGGAACCTGAACTTACAATGTTCGGAGTCAGAGTCCATGAGAATTCAGAGTCAGAGATCATAAGAGTGTGGAGTCTGTATTCAAAGAACTCAAAGTCAGAACTTGGAAAATTTCGTAACCAGATTTCGTATTTAGAATTCGGAATAAGATCTTAGAAGAGTTTATAACCAGAATTCGTAATTAAAATTCGGAGTCAGATCTTCATAACAGTTCGTAACCAAGAATTCATATTTAGAATTAAGATTCAGAACTCCAAAGAGTTCGTATACATAATTAATAATCATAATTAGAATTCAGAACTCAGAAGAGTTCATATTTAGATTTCGTAATTAGAGTCCGGAGTCAGAACACAGAAGAGTTCATAACCAGAATTATGAGAATTTGGATCTTAAAACAGAATGCTTCATAACTAGGTAATTATAGGATTCCGATGTTTTGGTTTCAAACTGAATTTTATACATAGAAAAATTATGATATGAACAATGAAAACAAGGTAAGGATAAATTTCCTTGGGGAAGGAAATTTTTCCTTATAAAATTAAAACACAGGGTAAAAAGATATTTTCCTTGAGATAAGGTGTTTGTGATTTTCAAAACAATAAGGAATAGTAATGTCATAAGGAAAGCCTTATTGACTCAACAATTTCTCCCTATTTGAAAAGCACAAACATCCTTAAGAAAAAGAATAAAAGGACTTCAAAAAAAATTTCTAGACTTTGAAAATAAAAATTATATCCCTTTTTACATTGGAAAAGATGAATACGACTAACTCCCCCTTAGGATTTGGAACACTAAGGATCGTATTCTAGATTTCTAGAATGAAAATTTTCAATATATTGAGTATGGAAATATCTGTATGAAAAATCCCCCTTAGATAAACTCCAACTTTCTTAGGGATATTTTTTCTTTACTTATAATTATTTTTCCTTTCTCCCCTTTTGTGATTTTCAAAAAGTGTTTGAGGGAATGGAAGAAAATATGGTACCTGAAATATTAGTACAATCATCCAAACAAAACAAGAAACCACAATTTCATTAAGATTGGATGAATTTGTACAAGGAAAACAGATACAACTAAATATCGGATTTGGATATATTTTGCTTATTTTTCCTTGGGTATCTGCTTCTTCACGATGGTTTTCACCTTCTTTAGCTCTTTGTGATCATCCTATGCTTGCTTCTCTAAGGATTTTATCCTATTATCTTGAGCCTTAAGAGCTTCTTCCAGAGCCTTCAGCAAGTCATCTTGCTTCACTTTCTTTTCTTTAATCTCGATCCAGAGATACCTTTCTATTTTCTAACATTGGACAACATAATGCAACTTCCCATTCGGATCTTTGACATCCTGAATCCGATTATTCTTCTCAAGATTTTGCTTTTCCTCAAAGCTATTTGTGAAGTCCTTGATTTTTCTATCTTGAGTATCAAAAGATTCCTAAACATCATATTTAAATTTGTCAAGATCTCTTAGATCTTAGACCATATTCTTTGAAAATCTCACCATTTAATTTCAATATTTTATGTGGGCATCATAGTTGATAAGGAAATTCTTGTGTTCGGCCTCAATCTTTATGCACCTACCCATCACAATGGATATAGAGTCTGATTTCTAATTCATTCTATACTGGAGCATCTGGATTATCTAGTCAATTGTTGGAAATTTCGGAATGGTGTCCACTAGCTTCATCCAGGACTGAATGAAAAAATCATTTCCTAGAACTGATAACTCTGAGTCTGACACTATACTAGGTTGTGGTTCTTCCTCTAGATTGACAATCTTCCTCTTAAGGGATCCACCCGCTTGTTTTTTCCTTAAATAAATTTTGGTTGGTGTGTCAACAACCACTTGTTTTCCTTTTTCGGTTTTCAGAATAACTTCTTCATCTGGAGGTTCATGCTCACTCTCAGACAACTGAACAATCCTATCTTCATCAATTTTTTTGTTTCTCATCTCTAGCCTCAATATCCTCAGGGTGAATGAAGTGATGATTATAACTCTCTTCCTTAGATAATTTGTTCACTTCTTCTTCAGCCTTCTTATCAACTCCAGGGGTAGAAAGTTTCAAATATCCGGCTTGAGAAGTTTGGATTGACAATTTTTTAGAATCACTTTCCTTCTCATTATAATCTTCAACTTGCTTAATCAGATCATTAGTGTGACTACTAATTTATTCCTTTTCTTGCACTTCTTCCACAGCTTCTATCTGTTTAGTAACCTTCTCTTGATCTTTTTCCGGATTCATACACTTTTTCCCTAGTGTCTCAGGTAATGGTTCAACTAAGAAGGATTTAGGTACCAGAATTTTCTCAGATTCTACATCAGTAGCCTTCAAAAGAGATTGCACAATCTTTGCCTCTGACATCTTCTTCTTAAGGTTATTCTCTATGTCTTTCTTCTGAAGCTCTTCAGTAGCTTTCTCTTTCAATGCTTTGGCCTCTCTAAGGTCTCAGCCAAACTGTGGCTCCCCTTCTTTCTAGTTCTTCTTATCCTCCCTCCATTTAGAAACAACTTCATCATGATAAGATTTCTGCTTCTTTGGATTTGGAGGTGCGGTTTGAGCTTCCTTGGATTTAAGGGTTCTACCTTCAGCTTCTACTTCCTTAAATTTTCTTTTCTTTCTAGTTTTCTTTAATGGTTCAGCCTTTTCAGCATTTTTTGAAATAGATTCTACTTCTTCCAATGTCAGATCATAAAACTCTCTTGAATCTTTAGAAAATCCAACATTCATTCTTATAAAAGTGTCATCGCTTACTAACATCAATTTGAAATTCCTCGGCTTAGAACTGTAAGGAATTCTGAAGGACTCAAGACACCGAACAATAAATTTGGAGAGTAGAGTAGGATACATGATTATCTATGCTCTCAAATTCCCATTCTTGATATTCTCTATCATAATGAGAATGTGCTTCATCAGATTGATCTTCCTTAGATTTACTAAAAAATCCAAGATATACATACATATCTCTTTTCTTCAAAGTGTCCTTGCAACCCTTTCTTGGTACAATAGAACCCTGAACCCATAACTCTAGGATCCGATTATTGGTAGACAAGTGAGAAATATTTGTGGTCTTTACATCTGTAAGTCCAAGACTTTACATAGCCTTCACTTTTACAAAACTCCCTTGAACATCTGGGAGCTTGTTGGAACAAAATTCTGCCTCTCCTTCATAATATTAGCCTACCAAGCTAGCAGCCTTGGTGTATGAAAGTGCATATGAATTTCCATAACTCTTGAAGGAAAGTTTTTCTTTTCCATCTTCCTTGAAAAAATAGGGTGATTCAAAAAAACAGAATGAGGAGATCCGGATACACAAGATCTTGAGACCCTGGCTTCGAAATGGATACACTCTCCCATCCATTAAGCTTTATATTATTAGAGATAATAGATTCATATTTTTTGAAGATGTTTGGATGTTCCATCCTCTCCCTGTATATCTGCCACTCTGCAATAATCTTGACAGTTGACATCTCTTGAGAAGGAACTTCACCAGACATTCGGACTTGAGCACTTCTGAAAACTTAGGAACGGGGTTTTGAAGAGGGGAAGAGCTTCAACACGTAAAATCCTTAAAAACCAATGTGAGAAAACCATAAGGGGTCCCCCTGTTATAGGTGTTGAAGTGATGGTTCATCTTCCCATGTCAATCCAATGGCTGAGAATTCTTCTGATAATGTCTGACGGTTGAAATGATAACTGTAAGGAAAATTTGGTTGGATCCGATCTTTTGAGGTTTTTAAATGAAAATGTTTGGATTTAAGAAAACTATAATCCAAGAAACTTTAAAAAACAAAAGATAATACCATCAGGTAAAAGGTGATTATGAAAAATCGAGAAAGAAATCATACTTTTTGGATTCCTAGGAAAAGTATTCGTATTGGGGAGAAATTCTTCTTGAAGAAATTTAGATTCCGAAAATTTTGATTATGAAAAAACAAAAACAAAGAAAACTTCTTTATAAAAATCTTCATTACAAAAATTTCAAGTATGGAAATCTTCATTATGAAAAACTTAAAAAACTTGATTATGAAAAACTTGAAAAACTTCATTACAAAAAATATGAAAAACTTCATTGCGAAAAACATGAAAAACTTCATTATGAAAAATATGAAAAACATCATTACGAAAAATATGAGAAACTTCATTATGAAAAATATTAAAAAAATCATTACAAAAAATATGAAAAACTTCATTATGAAAAATATAAAAAACTTCATTACAAAAAATAAGAAAAACTTCATTAAAAAAATATGAAAAACTTCATTACGAAAAATTTTAAAACATCATTATGAAAAATATGAAAAAACTTATTACGAAAAATATGAAAATATTTATAGAAAATGTACACCCCTATTAAGAAGAGTTTATTACTGTATGGAGATTAGTTTCAACATGAAGTTAATATAGAGGATTACCTTACGGTTATCATTCCTAACTTTTGTTTAATGTATTCAAATCTATCAGAGGGTAATGATTTTGTGAAAATATCAGAAATTTGATCTTGATTTCTGATAAATTGATGAATGATATCTCCTTTTTGTGTGTGATCCCTAACAAAGTGATTTCTAATATCTATGTGCTTTGCACGAGAGTGATGTTCAGAGTTTTTACTAAGACCAATGACACTTGTGTTATCACACAAAATTTTTGTTTTGGTGAAACTCATACCATAGTCTGTGAGTGTGTGTTTCATCCACAACACTTGAGCACAAAAACTTTCGGCTGCTACATATTCAGCTTTAGTAGTGGAAAGTTCTACTGAGTGTTGGTTATTGCAAGACCAATAAACTAATGGATCTCTTAATAAATGACAAGTTCTAGATGTACTTTTTCTATCCATTATACATCCACCAAAGTCAGCATAAGAAAAACTTTTTAGAATAAAATCATATCGAGAATTATAGAAGAGTCATAAATCCATGGTTCCCTTTAAGTAGCGAAAAATTATTTTCACTGCCTTTAAATGAGATTCCTTGGAATTGGATTGATATCTTTCACATAAGCATTCTAAATACATTAAGTCTGGATTACTAGCTCTCAAGTAAAGTAAGCTTCCTATTATACCTCTAAAAGTTGTTTGATCTACTGGTTTCCAAGCTTTATCAAGATCAAGAGTGTTTGAGGTACCAATGGGAGTACTTATACTCTTATTGTTTTCATATCCATACTGTTTAAGACGATATTTAATATACTAATGTTCAGATATATAGATTTGTTTCTAGTTAATGAGAAATT
Organism: Viscum album; assembly: GCA_963277665.1. Taxonomy (NCBI): domain Eukaryota; kingdom Viridiplantae; phylum Streptophyta; class Magnoliopsida; order Santalales; family Viscaceae; genus Viscum; species Viscum album. The sequence goes on from OY728128.1 coordinate 1,738,710,760, forward strand.
TGAAAACCAAGGAAAAAAGTTAACTCACCCATCATACTCATTTCAAACTCAGATTTCATTAGATCCATAAAGGAATCGGTTAAAGATTGCTGAGTTGAACCAAATATAATGTCATCAACATAAATTTGAACAATCAAAACATTTTTATTAACTTTTCTTATAAAAATGGTTAGATTTGTATTACCCTTAACATAGTTATTTTTAATCAAGAATCTTGTAAGTTTATCATACTAAGCTCGTGGGGCTTGTTTAAGGCCATACAAAGCTTTGGTAAGTCTAAAAACATGATCAGGATGTATTTTATATTCAAAACCAGGAGGATGTTCAACAAAAACTTCCTCTTGAACATAACCATTAAGGAAAGCACATTTCACATCCATTTGAAAAATTTTGAAATTGAAGAATGCTGCAAAGTCAAGTAAAATATGAATAGATTCAAATCTAGATACTGGAGCATAGTTTTCTTTATATTCTATTCCTTATTGTTGATTATAGCCGTTAGCAACTAATCTAGCTATATTTCCTACAATGATTCCATTTTCATCACACTTATTTCAGAAGACCCATTTTACACCAATAATAGAAGTTTCCCAAGGTCTTTCAACCAAGGTCCAAACTTTATTCCCTTCGAATTCATTTAGCTCATCTTGAATATCTTTAATCCAATCATCATCACCTAAAGCTTCATCAGTGATTTTTGGCTCTAATTGGGAAAGGAATTATATATGTTTTACTTCATTTATTAAGAAACTTCTAGTCCTTACAGGTTGATTAACATAACCAATGATACTATCACAGGGATGATTCTTTAGAAACAACTGATTTGGATTTTTTAAAACCTGTTCATCAACATAGGGTAGAAAATATTCTGGGGTAAATGTTTTAGAAGTATTTCCTTGAAAATTTTCCTGATCAGAAGGATCTTCTAACATAGCTTGATATTCAGTTTTTTAAAACACATCCGAAGATGTAGGTTGGGGTTGTTTAAAAACAAAAGGATCAGTTTCATCAAATTTAACATGTACAGTCTCTTCAACAGTACAAGTGTTTTTATTGAAAACTCTATATTCCTTAGAAGTTGTGGAGTAGCCTAACAAAATTCCTTCATCAGATATTGGTGCAAATTTATGTAGATTATCTTTAGTATTCAGAATGAATACCTTGAAACCAAAAACCTTGAAGTAGGAAAGTCTATGTATTCTACCATTCCATAACTCATAAGGAGTTTTATTAAGAAAAGGTCTAATCAAAACTCAATTTATATAATAACAATTAGTACTTAAAGCTTCAGCCCAAAAATGTTTGGCTACAGAATATTCACTCAACATGGTTCTTGTTATGTCTTGAATAATTCAATTTCATCTTTCAAAAAAACTATTTTGTTGAGGTGTTATAGGTGTTGAGAAGTTATGAGTACTGCCTTTTCTGCTACAAAAAGTTTCAAAATAAGAATTTTGAAATTATCCTCCATGATCACTATGAATAGTTTTCAATGAAAGTATTTTCTCATTTTTAACATGGGCTCTAGAACGTTGGAAATACAAGAAGGCTTCAGACTTCTTTACTAGAAAATAAACCCATGTAAATCTACTGTAATCATCAACTAGAACAAATACATATTACCTGCCTCCAATGCTTCCAGTTTGTGTTGGAAAACAAATATCCATATTCACTAGCTGTAATGCATCAGTACTTGAGACTTCACTGACTAATTTAAAACTTGGTTTATGTTTCTTTCCATATTGACAAGGGTTACAAACTTTTGAAAAATAAAATCTATGCTCCGGTATATCCTTAACTAATATTTTCTTAGAAATTTTCCATAAGTTCTTAAGGTTACAGTGACCTAACCTTCAATGCCATAACCAATAATGATCTTCCATTGCACTAATACAAGGTATGCCTTGGCTCCTAAGGTCTTCTATGTTTAGTGTGTATACATTCTCTTGTCTATGGGCAGAAAGAATACACTCTTCCATGGAATTGTGTACTAAGCACTTTTCATTCCTAAAATTCACAAGGTAACCTTCGTCACATTATTTACTTATGCTAATGATGTTGTGATTAAGACCCTTAACAAATAAAACATTTGAAATCAATGTTTTTCCAGGAAGAAAGATATTACTTATACCAATAATTTATCCCTGAGCATTATCTACGAAAGTTACTTTTCCTCCTTTCATCTTGATAATCTTTTCATGGTAGTTTTTGTTACCATTCATATGTTGGGAACATACACTATCCATATACCATGTATTGTTGATGGTTCTTTCAATAATTTCCTGAAAAAATAGAGTTAGACTTTTGGAATCCAAACTTTCTTGGATCCAGAAATTTCATAAAGAAAAATTTTAAGCACCCATATCTTCTTAGAAAAATAGGTTTTACGAAATCCTAAGGACTGGGTTTTGTTTAGAGAACAATTCTATGCCAAATGTCCACCACACTGGCACCTAGTACAGAATGGAGCACTTTGAGGAACAAAGTAATTATTACTAAAAATTGGTTTAAAAGTAGTATAACCTAAACTAGAACTATTAATTAGATGTTGGATTTGTGAATACATATTATCAAAATTTTCTTTACCTAAGGTAATGTTTTACAAACACTTTCTTAAGGAAAATATTTCGGATTTGAGTTTGATAACCAAGTTCTTGTCTTCAAAAACATTTTATTTTGAACTAGAGTTATGCTCGAAAACATTTTTCTTAGAAATTACATTTTCTATATCTTTAGAAAGTTTATTCTTCTCAGAACATACATCCTCAATATTTTTTCAAATACTTTCAAAATCAAAATTTTTCTTATCAAGATCTTTCGAAGGATCTGATATTTCCTTAGTGAGAATATTATTCCTAGAATTTTCTTTATCATGTTTTTTCATGAGTTTTGAATTCTCAATCTCAAGAAGTTTGGAAACCTAGAAACTTCTTCATAGGAAGGTAAAGTATTATCTTCATCAGAAGAAGATTCTTCATCCGAAGAGTTATAATATTTATCATTACTATAATTTTCATTTAAAGAAACATTGGTCAATGATTATTCATTGTGTACCATATCCATTAAACAATGATTGTTAATAGGCAGCCTGGCTATTAGACCAAGATTATTCTATCCAAAAGATTCATAATATGAAGATTAAACTGAAGAGTCTCCACCACTGGAACTCCAGGTGTCATTAGAATTCAATAATTTCTTAGCTTTAGTCTTGTAATAGTTCTTTCTGTTTCTCTCAGAATGCTTTTCCTTTCTTTATTTTCTCTTAAGAATAGGAAAATCAGGCCTTATATGTCTAGCTCTCTTGCATTCATAACAAGGGACTTCTGAATCTTTCTTGTCTTTTATTTCTTTATTCTTGTATTTGTAATGAAAGTTCCTATGTCCATCTATCGTTTTCATGCTTCGAGAAAGATTTGATAACTCATTCTCTGAGGATTCACTTCCACTAGATTCTGATTGGATAACAACTTTCTTAGATTTGGATCTAGTAACTCTCTCAGGAGTCTTAGCTTTCATATGATTTGATGTTTTAGTAAAAGAAACACTATTATTTCCATTCTTATTATTTACATTATCAGTATCTCTCTTCATTCTAGTCTCGTGTTAGAGAACAGTTCCAAACTATTCATCAAGAGTAATCTGAGTAACCTTTCTGTTCTCATCTATAGTTGTCCTCTTTGATTCCCATTCATTGGGCATGATGTCTACGATCTTATCAACAAGATCTTCATCATCTAATCCTTTCTTTCCCATTGATTGTAAACTATTCACAATAGTCATGAATATTTGTTGCACCTTACATATGGTTTCTCCATAAAGAAATTTAAAGCCATGGTATTCAGCTCTCAACATAGCTACTCTTGTCTCTATAACTTTAGAAGTACCAAAATGTGTAACTTCATGTTTCTTCCAAATACTATTTTCTACTTCACAAGATGAAATTTGGCTATATATATTTCTAGTCATGGAGCAAATAAAAGTATTACATAACTTATAATTCAGTTGATATTCATGCTTTTCTTGATTTTTGAAAGTACTAACTTCTTTATCAAGGATTTTATATCCTCTAGTAAGCATAACAAAATTATCAACTCTAGTATTGATAATAAATGTCTTCATGCGATCTCTCCAATATTCATAATCATTTCCATCAAAGATAGGTGGTCTTGTAGGATTGAGATTTTCGATGGAACCAACATTGATTCCTGCCATCTTAAAGAAAATTCTTTCCACACAAACTTGTTAACAAAAAAAGTTCGTATACAAGGAAAATATTCATAAGCAAGGAAAATATAGAACAAGAGTATCTCTAAGAAAAAATGAATCTGAACTATACAAGTCTGAAAAACTGATTCCGAGAATAAGAAATGAGATGAATTCTCTTCTAAATATAATCGTGAGATTAATTCATATGGAACCAATCTCTATGATACCAATTGTTGGATCGGTAGATACAAAAGATATGATACTGATTGTAGTATCAAACTATGATGCAGATACTCAAATATAATATGGGGGTGAATTGTATACCATTTAAAATTCCATTTCTAACTTTCAAGATGATTATGTTTAACAAGGTTAAATAAGGTAATTCACAAAACCTCTAGATATATAAACTTGCTTGAATCAGGAAATATGATTCCGAGAAAGAAATTATGGAAAAGTGATTCCAAAAATGAAACTTAATGAAAGTTTACAAAGATGAATATTCTACCTTAAAGAGTATGGAATCTTACTAAAACAGAGTACAAGTGTAAGGAAATATAAGATAGTTATACTTTCCTCAACAATACAAATATGCAGTGGAAAACTTGTAACAAGACAAGTAACAAGTAGTAAATCTTATAACCCAAAGAGAAGGGTATCCAACAACCTTGGATAAAGGTCCCTTTTTTATACTTTCAAGAATGTATGTCTTACCCAAACCAGGGTAAACCCTCGATACGACTATTGGAGTCTATCTCGGTATCCCCAAATGCCCTCAACTTCCAGGTAGTCGGCACCCCTGTCTTCCTCAGCAAGGAAGCCCTCAACATCAAGGTAGTCGGCACCTCTGTCTTCCTATCCCTAGAATCCCTAGAATGTACTCAGCAACATTCGGAGTCGCCCAAAGTAAATCTGAACAAGAAGTTTAGTACGCAGAAATCATTGAGAGTCTCTCTCTAGAAATCACGTCAACAGCATATAATCTTTATAGTCTTAGAACAGTATTCTTAAAAGTTCGGTATTCTAAAAAGTTGTGAGCGCATTTAAATGAGCTCCTATTTATAGGAACATCTCCAATGGTCGGTTCCCTTCTCCAAAGGTCATATTTTTCCTTGAATTTCAGAGTGACCTATACACGTGTCACTCAAACAATGGTTAGTGAGTAACTGAAAGCACGACGTCGTTTTATAACAAAACAAGTGTAAGCAAAAAATGGTTACATAACTAAAATCCAATATTCAGAATGTAAGGAAATATGAAAGTTCGGAGTCTAACCAAAATTGAATTAATAGTATATAAAACAAGAATATTTGGGTTCTGTTTTCTAGGAATTTGAAACCTGAACTCTATAGAATTCCGGAGTCTGAATTTCAAGGAAATTCGGAATCTGGATTCACAAGAATCCAGAACATGAACTTACAAAGTTCGGAGTCAAAGTTCATGAGAATCTGAAGTCATAGATCATAAGAGTTTGGAGTCTGTACATAGAGAACTTGGAGTCAGAACTTGGAAAAGTTCGTAACCAGAATTCGTATTCAGATTTCTGAGTCAGATCTCAGAAGAGTTCATAACCAGAATTCGTAATCAAAATTCGGAGTCAAGACTTTAGAATAGTTCGTAACCAGAATTTGTAATTAGAATTCAGAGTCAGAACTTAGAAGAGTTTGTATCTAGAATTCATAATCAGAATTTGAAGTCATAAATCAGAAGAGTTCGTATCCAGAATTCATAATTTGAATCTGGATTCAAAACTCAGAAGAGTTCGTAACTAGAATTCTGAGAATTCGGATCCTAAAATAGAATGCTTCATAACTAGGTAATTATAGGATTCTGAGGTTTTGGATTCAAACCGAATTGTATACTTAGAAAAATTATGATATGAATAATGAAAACAAGGTAAGTATAAATTTTCTTAGGGAAGTAAAATTTTCCTTATAGAAGTGAAACATAGGGTAAAAAGGGATTTGCCTTGAGATAAGGTGTTTGTGATTTTCAAAACAAGAAGGAATGGTAAAGTCATAAAGAAAGCCTTATTAACTCAACAATTTGATGACTCTTTCTTATGTGATGAAGCTAATATTGGCCTGCACAATTATGCTCTAAAAGAAGTGTGTGCTCGATCAACTATCTTTTAAACCATTCATTTATCGAATTTTCACGCACATCTTCTTGGGACCTTCTATCGATCGTCTTTTTCTTCAGGTTGAACCATGGTTATAGAAACCACTTTCTCTAGGGAATTATCTATCGCCACCTGTTCATAATTGGCCATACATTGAAAGACATCTTTGATGACAAAAAAATCTTGATATTTTGACCCAGCCTTCTGTGGAAAGGGATGTAATCGGGCTAGTTGGTGAGGTTGACCTCATCGGGCTTCCTTGGTTATGGAAGTGTGAGATGGTAATTTTCCCTAGATTCTAGTAAATAATCAATGGCATGTTCATTCTAGATGGAATGCATCTTATTCATCCATTCTTAAAATCTCTGATGACCCTGATTTCATGTTCTTCTAGCTAAGGGAAATTCTATAATTGTTTCTAAAATACATGAGGTGTTGGGTAGTTTGGGGCCTACCTGGGAATGGCCTCCTCCAAAAATTGGGCTATTTCAGAAAATTTATGGAATCTTCCTGGATATCTCACTAGAATCAGGGGTGTCTACAACTCATATATAATATTTTCATCACATATTTCCAACAACTTCTCTTGTGATAGAAGGATAGTAAGTGAGTAGTTAAAACCCTTCCACATTTCTATGAAATTATACACCCTTTAATTATCACATTGTATGTAGTTTTTCTGGTCGACAATCATTGTATTCTATAGTGTAGAACTGAATTGGTAAAGGAATTGATGATGGAGGTATTCTCATATTGATACAGATCCTTCTAGAATTCTACTATACCAAACAAAGGTTGAGCATGTTAGATTCTATACAAAACACCTCATCTTGGTTGCCTACTATTGATCTTGATGGACCTTCATCGGCCCACACTGGGATATAAAGTGTGTGAGATGCTACTCGGGGTGACCCGCATCGTCGAACGTGGAGAAGGTGAGATTTTTAAAGTTGGGTAGAGGTGGGGTATTATCGTACCATTAGGGATATGGGTTTATTTTAGGCTCCACAGGCACATGGTGCCCTTCCATGGAATATATTCGAGTATTTATGGACTCAATGACATTAAGGAGATCTAATGGCAATACATCCTAGATTATCCACCACTCATGATGTGTCGGTTGGGGTTGATGAGGTGGCCCTTTTTTATTTCCTGCTGATTTTCAATTCATCCCATGACTGAATGGTTATCCTAACATGGGAGAGGCTATTTCTATAATGGAAGGAATTCACAATCATTTTCCACTTCCATATATATGTGTGCTGGATAACTAGACCCAAGGCCAATATGATATTAATAATATTACCTTGATAATAGATCAGTTTTGGGAGGGAGAACATTTTTCTCTTCGTGGAGATGATACCTTGAGGGAATATTTCTCCTGAGTAACTCCTCATTAAGTTACTGACAAGTTTGTATTTCACTCTCATATTGTGACAATCAATCCAATAAGGAAGGAACCACGCTCCTCTTCGGAGTTGATCATGATGTTTTTGTACCCTTCCCCTTGGAAGAATTTTTCTAGAGTGGTGGCAACTCGATATTCGAAATTTCTATGTTTTGGAGCTGCCTCTGGTTTCAGGTGCGCGTATCCTCATTTGGGGAATTCAAGTCACCCTCTTCCCAATGAATTTTTTCCATGTTATAACCCTCTATATTTGTGTCATGATCAATATCTACCATGTTCACAGTGACAACATTCATAGAGGAATATCATGAAATGGTGGTCATTTCATTGCTTTCGACGCAACCTGATGATTTTGCAAAGCTTCTAACAGGGTCGTTATTCGAACCCTTGGCCTTATTCATCAATTTTTTCTTGTAACCCATAAAAGGATTAACCATACTCATTATCAATTCCTCCTAAATTGGTCTATGAATAGTTACCCTGAGGGATTCCTCATTCAGGGTTACCGAAGAGGCCCCAACCAGTAGAGGTGTGTCTCACGGTAAGTGGGATGTCAGCTATTGATTCATTTCTCCCAATCTGGAGAAGACTGGTTTTATTTGTGGTGGTTATGATGAAGAAAATACCCCCAACCTTGGGGGGTGTGGGTCATTCAAATCCACATTTGTAAGTGATTGGTCCAATTATTGAGGCTCTAATGTATCAGGTCAGAGATTTGCTGACTCTCAGGACAATCATGATGATATAAATGACCCCATCCTAGTGGATTGGGGTTTTTCTAGGATAACTGATGATTTTTATAGTGTATTCTCATAGGATGATGAACCTAGGGATATTTATTGAGATATAAATGCCCACATCACAGCTGGATGAGGTTCAATTGGTGTAGTTTCTGATGTATCCCAAATTCTCTCAAGAATCGACGATCTGAGAGGTGGAGGTAGTGGTAGATTCCCAAGCCTAGAGGGCTAGGTCTTCTTCTAAATAGATGATACTGCAGCTACAATATCATCTCACTTGATGTGGGGATATTTCTCTCATATAGGATCTGGGTGTAATGGTGACCCATGGTGAGAATCATTTCTTACAAGAAGTTGTTAGGTTGATTACAACTTTGATCTCCATGTTTGAAGTTCCTTATTATTATTTCAAGGGGCCCAATTTAATGTTATGTTATCTAGCCTCCCTCTTTGTTCATAATGTCTTGGCACTGATCGAATAGAGGCATTTTTTTGTAGTTACCAACTGGACTGAGCATTTTCCAGTACCTTGATCACTCCAAAAGAACTGACATTTTTGGATGCGGTATCTAAAGGGAACTGCTATTCCAAGGGATATGAAAAGTGAAACTCTCTATACTATCCCTATCCTCAAATATGGATACATTATGTGGATTTGAGGATAAGTTTCCAAATATTCGTGATGCAATGGCAGGAAGCGTGTTGTAGATTTTCACTATGCTTTTGTAGTTTTAGATCCCAGAACATGGAGATAGCATCTGGGTCTAGCCAAAAACAAATTATATTGATTTTATGGAGGTGAAACTCATATATTGGATAAGAGATATGTCAATCTTTTAGTCACTGATTAGAGGACCACAAATTCGGGAGTATATAAGGCATTCACTCCTTCTATAGCTCCTATAAGATCTCATAGTCAGTGGCGGTGAGGGGAAAAATATGATGGGCAGGTTGTTTCCAGCTAACTCTCTCCATATGTCAATTACATCCTTATTTACATCAGAATAACATGCCTCCATCTGATCATACCACATGGGATGGCCCTAATTGTCACCTGCTAATGAGAATGGGGTGCTGCTGGAAGTTGATGGGGAACCATATACAGTTGACCCTGGTGATTTGAGAACCTCAATGTATGAAGGTATCAGAGTTTGGAACACCTCTCCATACAGAGTTGTCTAGTAAAGGGGAGGATCACATTGTCTATGGGAGATATCATTATGGGGTGGATAGCCATGGTGGATGTCAGGAGTAGAGTTCCTACGATCCTTCTCCATACTACCATGAGGAGTACTGTCTTGGTAACAAGTGCCTTATATTTCCTCTTCAATAAAAGAGATTACAAACCCTCATGGTGTTGATAATGTGTCTAAAAAAATCTCAAGGACACTGACTTTGAAAATATTATGGATGTAGGCCATGTTCTGTGTCACAGTCAGAATATATCGATCTTACTTTCATAGTTGTGTAGGATTTTTCTCCTTCTGGATGAAAGTTTCTAAAACTTGTATATTATCTATTAATTTGATAGGGATAAGATCCTACTGCAGAGAATCTGTCATAATATGCCGATGAGTTGTCTCGTTATTAATAATAATGTGATTCTATCCCAAGGTGTGTTCCATTATCACTCGGTGATCCTTGGTCAGGATGGTTTTATGAGCTTGATCCTTAGCCTTTGGGATACGTCGTCAGTCTTTCTTGGTAGGAATAATATCCTCTCTCGAGGTGTGTCCGCTCTCACCTAGTTATCTCCTGTTGGATCATGAATATGAACCTTTTCTAGATATGCATTCCTTGTCAGAATATGCTGAAGAACCTTCAGAATGGGTGAAGGTATATGATCCTTCCCATGTGTTTCCTTGTAATGATTCCAGTGTAGTTGTTTGTTAGTATAAGTAAGAATATGTTACTGACTTCAATGGTCTTCTAGAATATGTTTTATGTTTCCATTGATAAGAATATGGGCATGTTCTGATGCTTATTCCATTCCCACATGGTCATCCTCATCCAGAACAGATTTATATGCCCGATCCTAGTCCTTCGGAGTATGTCATCAGACTTCTTCAACAGGCATGTTCCCCTATACCAAGTCATGTGTTGCTCTCACCTAGTTGGTCCTGATTTGAATGGGGATATGATCCTGATCTGATGCATCACCCTTCATCAGGGTATGCAAATAATCCTCCCAATCGGGATCAAGAGTGTCTGCTTGCTCCGATACAGCCACTTTTTCATGATTATTAGTGTGTTATGTTGTCCTATCTTTATGGATCGGAGTGTGTGTCTATCCCTTCATCTGTAATAGTGACGTAATATATTAGTGGAGTTCTTCAAATATTTCTCAATTGTATTGAAATTTTAGAGAAGTGTGTGTAGGGATATGAGCCTTCACATTTTATGTCTCCATGATGAACTGTAATATGTCTTCTATTGAAGTGAGGATATGTGCCCACTTATATCCTCCTTCTTCCATCAAGGTATGTCGATGGTCTTCGCATGTGGGGGTAGACTCCCCCATGATTTCTGCAGGAATATACCCACATACATGTTTGGAGTGATCAATAATATCATCCTTCTGGATGGTCCCTACTAGAGTATGGAGGCGGTCATCATCGGTAGGAGAAGGGATATGTGACTTATCGTATATATCTGATGGATTTCTCCTCCGATGAGTTTTCCTTTCAGCCCATGCATGGGCATCATAGGGAACTGTGTATCGGATGGTACATTTAGTAGGAAACCAAGAAGTATAGGTGGAATGGTGTCATCGATGATGGTTAATAGGATCCCTCATGTTCAGCTCATAAACTTAAAAGGAACCCTCACTGGCTTCTTGGTCCACCTTCCTCAAATACAGAAGGTGTCTGCTATCACACTTTGGGGATAATATCCTAAAGTTGTTGGTTGTGGATATGAGAGCCATAGGTTTAGCAGTAGCCTTCCCCAGGTGATGTGAGCTCGTTGGTTATCGCATCAGGAGGACTTCATAAGCAGCCTCTGTGTTCATGATAGTACCATATCATTAGAACTCCCAATCCATCGTATTTTCTACCTATCATTGATGTTTCTATGATAGTGAGATTTTTTTACAAGCAATAGAATTTGCAGTTGTAGACAACTGTGTAGAATGACTGTTGGATGATGACGACATCATCACGAATTGGGTTGTTGAAGCAGTGTCTGCAATTATGTTGATGATAAAAAATAAGGTTACCGATCAGTGAAGTATCGTATGATTAATATTCTCAATAAAATATTAATGGATAACTAATTTGTTCTTTTATTCTCGATTCATCCATCCCACTTATTTGGACTTATCAAAACAAGGAAGGAATTATGAGAACCCCAGTTACAGATGATCACTTTTATGATTATTCTAGTCATATTTCTTTGTTTTTATAGGATTTTCTAAACAATGTTTCTTAATGAATTATAAACAAATAATTCTATAATTATATTTATTCGTATCAGTTTTATCATTTTTTCATATAGGGGAAAACAAAATATGGATCGTCAGATAATAACCGATTGTTTTATCATTAGAGAGACTCATGTCATGTTCACCATTTTTGTTTCATGGGGGATTTAAAATGCGGAACATGGAGTGGGATTTCCCTTTATGGTTTTTTCTAGGGGTATTTTTGGATCTCTCTCAATCCTATACATTGGGCCCTCCATTTATTTCTTATCCCATAGAATCTTCTAATGATTCCCTTATCTATATCTGGGTAGGGACCTGATTTCCAAAGGCTGATGGTTGTCTAGGTTTTTAGGATTTGTAACTATTGGGGACTCATGTTGATTGAGAGTATGAGGTCGGTCTCATCATACCCTTTAGGGAAAAATTATTTCCTACTACGGGACTCTCTTGTAGATTTAATATATATTTTTGAATCGATTCTTAATCCCGATTTGGGACTGATTACACTAGAAAAATGGTTTATCGGTTAATTGTCTCTTAAGATGAATAAGGGGGTCTTTTTGAGGGATCCATCAGTATGTATCTGAGGTTATTTATTTATTTCCCTAATGGGGAGTATCCGCTTTGTGTTTTGTAACCATATAACCATGTGCTTCCGAATGTATTTCCATATAAGGAGGTGGTACATATATAGAGGAGGGGATTGATCCATTATGAGGTATCCTACGTATCCTGAATGTTGCAAGAATAAAAACCAACACAGTTCATTGAGGTTATTAGGAATATCCTTAAATAATATACCCTTATATGAGGGGTATTCAGTCCTGATGACTAATTATATGTTCATTCATAACTCCCTAATCCCACGAGAACTTTTATCGGTGTGAGAAAAAGGGGGTATATGATCAGCCTTATGATGTGTATGTATGGTACTTGCATACTAGGACAATCCTTGGAGTGTTTGGTAAAATGATTGAACTCAGAGAAAGAATCATATGTATCTTGAATATGGAAGGAATCAGAGTAATCGTAGTTTGGTTGATGTATGGGACTCACATATTGATTCTGCCCTATACCAAAGATATTTATAATGCCTACTAAGGTGTATGTTTCATCCCTCTAATCCCATGTGAGCTACGCTCAGTGGGATAAACAAGTGGGATTTTATGATCATACTCATAGTGTATGGATATGGGACATGTGTATTGGGACAGTTGTTGAGTATGTTTGGCATGGATCCCGGGCCTTGAGAAGTCGTCCTACATATCTGATTTATAGTGGGAACTAGTGTTCTCACAATTTATATAATGTTGAGGGTTATGCACTGAGGATTCCCTATACCATTGTAGGGGTTTATGGGTTAGATGATATGACCATTTAAACTCATTAAGCCCATATAAACCATGATCATTTGTTAGAAATGAGGGATATGAAGTAATCAATGTTATTGTTTTGGACATGGGACTCATATGTTGGTCCCTCAATGGATAATCAATATGGATATCAGACCTTGGAGGGAGGTGACCTACGTATCCTCAATATGGCAGGAATCAGAGTAGTCATAGTTTCCTTTATTTCAAGACTTACACATTATGTCATCCCTATTGATCGGGGCTTACACGCTGGGGGAAGACAATATTGTAAAACCCTAGGATTCCCTAAGATCCATTGCATCAAAAAGCATAAAATATATATATGATTTCATGAGAGCTAGTGTTGTACAGTCCAAATGGTTTCATGAGACACAGATTACAGGAGAGAATGCTGTTTTTTGAGTCGTGTAATGTGCCCAAGGGACATCGCAAGTCTTGGCAGACACCTCTATGAGTCCTCTTGAGCCCTGTTTGATATGTGTGGAGTGTGTCCTGAGTCTTAGTTAACTTTCCTAGAGGGATTCATGAGATCTTGGTTGTCATTTTTTGGATTCATTCATGAGACTTGAATGACATGAGATAACACTATTATGTGAATCAGAAAATGTGACTGAGGGATGTCAAAAGTCTTTGCTGATGAACACAGAGGGTTCGCAAAATTGATGTGTCACCCGTGAGAGCAGTATATGATGTTCCGTGACATGTACGGAGGACTTAACGTTTTCCATACGACATGTCAAAGAGGTGTCAAAAATCTAGGTGATTTTCCCTAGTGATATTGTTTGTCTTCAGATGACACACATGTCACAAAGCACCCTAGGTCGACCCTAAACTGGTCAACTGAGCCAGTCCACAACATGGACTGAGAGGCATTCCCAATCCTCCCAGGATGGCGAAAAGTACCAGGGCATCAATCTAGGAGATTTGGGAATGATTTATCCCATAGAAAATAAATAAATCAGTGGAAAATGTAGAATAACATAATGTAAATAAACAATACGAAAAGAAAGAATGATCAACAACAACCAACTAACCTGACCACGACCAAAACTCCTCGCGACTCCGAGAGTCGCTCACCTGTCTACAACCAACTCTCGCCCACAGTGATCATTCTTGAGTAAAACCTTCAACAAAACTAAAAATAGGAAAACACTATAGGTGTGAGTATTAAAAATCAATAAGCATTCCCAAAAAACTATTCCCAATTCACTACCTTTAAATAAAGAATTTACCAATTTCATGTTTGAACTAAATTATACAAAATATGGGTTTCCACACACACACTTTCATTTCTAAAACAAAAAACAGTCCATTTTCATTTTTATTTTAAAAACTAGTTTAATGTTTGAGTGGAACAAGTGAATTTCATTTTAAAACATTTTTTCTAACATTTTAGAAATCCAAATTTTAGTTGTTAGTCAAAAATAAAACCACACACAACACACAACACACACTAAGGGAAATGGAAAAGAAGTGGAACATAGGGTCCAGTAACTGATCTAGACCACTCAATTGTCTGCCACATAAAAATAAACACTAAAGAAAACAGGGGTTGAACCTAGGAGCTCATGAACATTCTAGAACGTACTTCACATGTGACTCATCCTCAATTCATGCCTACTCTCGATGAAGTCATAAAGAACTAACTCTCGATCGTCTCCCTACCTGGCCTGCTCGAGGGGCCCATTCCCATAGAAATAATAACAAAAACACCTCTCTGCTATGGGCCACTAGCTAGTGCATAATCTAAACTAGTGCAGCAATCGTTCTTAGAAGATTCACTCACTATGTCAGGTTCCCATATAAACACGTATAATAAAAAGGAAAGGGGTGAGTCAAAAATATAAAAAAAGTAACCAATCACGATGCACAAACATCACAAGAAACTCACACAATTGAGGTACACAATAGGACCACCCTTGAGTCACCCCAAAGAGAGTTTTCATAATATCTCATTTCATTAAAGTGTAAAACGGGCCTTAACTAACAACTCAATGCCAACCTATTTTCAAGAGATCCAATGAACGCAAACTCATTTCTAAAGAATCAAAGAAACAACACTTTCAATATCAAAACCATTTTAAACCTCAAAGAAGAAATCTATTTTAGAAATTCGAACACATTTCCAACCCAATGTGTTCTTTAAAAGAAATATAATTTACTTATAAAGGCCAACCGGGCATTTTATCAACACTAATGATGCACATTTAAAAGAAAAAAAATTGAGGTAATTCAAAACAATAGAGAACAATTATCCTTCACAATGAAAATTTACTCTAAAACTAATTATTTAATATTATTTACCATTAATCTAAAATTTAATAAAATAACAAGAAATTAATAAATTCTAAATATAAAGGCAAGTGCAGTGGGGACCTACCTCAACTCGCTGTCCAAACACAATGGAACGTCACACATTACATATACGAACAAACATGCGCACATCGATGACCGTAGTATTGCGGGTTTTCCTCACCAACATAATGCCACAACCCCACAACTAAAAAAACATAAACATATACCTAAAACAATTCAAATAAAAAATATCACAAACACCACCTCAACATGTTTTCAAAACACAACTCGCACCTCCCATACAACCCATAGCATGTAAACAAGAAGAAAAAAAAGTATACAAAAATTATTAAACAACATTATGGGTAATTATTTAGTCCTCAAGAAACAAGAAACCACAAGAGATCACCGTAATTCTAAAAATTAAATATAATTGCAAAGGGATCCTACTTCAACCATTGAAGAATGCTCAAAAAATGGTGCAAAGAACCATTCCCACCTTAAACGCACTCGTGAGAATCTGAATTTGACCCAACACACTGAAATTGGTAGTAACATTTAAGGACTTGAGCACAAAAATTAAACCCTACCCATAGAATCACTTTACATCAAAAGGAAGTGGAAATTGTTTACCAAGAGGGGAGGATTTTGGAGAGGTGGTGCGCACGGGGAGTGCGGCCTGGACGGAGGTGAAGGGGAATGCAATTAGAGGGTCATCCAAAGTTGATGTCGACGATGGATGGATGAAATAATTGTGCCAAAGAAAGCCGGAGAGTCAGGGTCGAGCAAAGGGGGTGCACTGGATTGGGAAATAATGGAGCGGTGTCGGGTCGCACTAGTGAAGGAACAGCGGAGCGAATCAGGGGGTGCACAATGGGGACACAGCGATAATTAAGTGGGCACTGGAGAAAAAGGGGTGGTGAGGGTGAAGCCACTAGCAATGGAGATATAAAGAAAAAAGGAATTTCAGGTCATTGGAGCAATCAAGGAGGAGGAGGAGCCACTATCACCAGAGAAGGGGGCTATGCGCTAAAGATGGAGAGGGAGAGGGCCGCTTGGGAGTGAGAAGCACCAGGCTGGGGGTTGTACTGATCTAGCGGGAGGGAATTTGGGGCTGGGTGGAGGCACGGAAAAATTCCAAGAGAGGGGACCAGCGAGTGCTGGCTGGGAGGGTGCTACAAGGGAGGAGTTGTGTCAGTTGGATGGTGCGAGACCTGAAATGGAGCAGCTAGAAGGCGCGTTGCAGGATGTCGCGACAAGAGGAGGCGGATTTGGCTAGTGCACTAGAAAATAGAGAAGCACAATGGGGAGTTAAGAGTTGAGTTAGGTGAGAGGAAAAGAAATAGAGGGAAAAAAGAAAAAGAAGATAAAGAAAAAATAAATGAAACAAAATAAAACAAATAAAAGTAATAAATATTAATAGTAATAGTAGTTATTACATTAATAATAATAATAATATGAAAATGATAATAATGAAAATAATTAGAAAAATCCTTGATGAATTTAATTATTGAAATTCAATGCTTTTATAAGTTTACCCATCATAATTATAATAATAATAATTTTAAATTTTTTTAATTAAAAAACAAGAATAAGATTAAATATAATATCATTAGTTGCAATAACAATAATACTATTATTGTAATTATTCTGTCTCATTTTAATGCATTAGCCACACTTGATTTCATTTTTATTTTATTTAAATATTAAAAGTAATAACATTAATAAAATTTTAATGGTTATGATAATATTAATGAATCTTTTTAATAATAATAATAGTATTAATAATAATAATAACTTGATTATAAGAAAAATAATAATAATAATAATAATAATAATAATAATAAAGTCTTAATAATAATAATAATAATAATAAAATAATTAACAATAATAAATAACATATCCAATTAAAAAAGTTTATCATTTTAATTTTCCGAAGATAGGCGGGTTGTGTCGTTGCATGGGCGAAGCCACGTGGGGTATCCAAAACATGCTCTTCCCAGGCGCTCAGTGTTGTCAATTCAAAAACGTGCATTTTTTTTTTTGAAAAAACTCAAATATCTAGTTCGGGATTCAACCCAGACCTCGACAAAATATTTAAAAACCAAATAAAGTAATAAAATAGATTAATTAGATAGGTCAAGGTGTGATAATTCTCCCCACCATAACACTTTATGCCCTCGTAAAGCCATAATAATATCTAAACCCAAAGATAAAACTTATCAAGCGTCACCCACCAACAAAAGTTTAAGCACCTCCAATTGATCGATCCAATAGACTCTGAAAACCCATGACTCACAAATCATCCTTAAAACACAATCACCTTAATCTTCACCAAGAATAACCCAAACCATCTATTTCAACAAAGGTATTAACAAAATTAAATCACCTTCGAGACTTATCCCTATAATCTTAGTCCAACAGAACCGTGGGGTGTACTCCAATCCCGATGTTTACCCAATAGGAAGAACTTAAAATTAAGAAGTTTTGCATGAGACCACTTTACAACAAATGATACATGAAAAGGAACTCTAATACTGACATGTGGAAGCTCGAACGGACTCCCCACCATAAGGATCTAGCTCACACTAAACTATTTCATGTGTAACTCTATGAGACCCCGTGTGGATCTCCCCACCATAAGAACTAATGAGATTTCTTGAACTTGAAAACTTTCTGCACAACCCAAAAACCCCACTACAAGGGTAGGGGAGGGAAGGGCCCAACCAATAGAGCATTAAAACTACCATCACTACTACCTCAATGACGTCACACCCTCAGAAGGACACAAACCATACCACACTAAATAAAAAGATTAAACTAGGGCCCTTTTTCACCGTAGGGGTTCTCCTGACTGCACGCTAGCTTCACAATGGGACCATTCGCCAGAGCACCGATGATTTAAGCATCTCCTACCTCACATTTATGCTTTAAAAATTCTCAAACAGAGCACACAAACTAGAATTTCACCAAACACACTTCCATTAAAAACAAAGGTATCAAGGTGGTTAAACCATAACCATTCTTACAAATGAATGAAAAAAAACATCACAATATGCTACAGGAGCTGACCACTCCATCTATGGAACACTAGAAAGAGAAAACCTCAAATTTATCCCCAAACATCTTCCTACTCTAACTGACAGGATGAGGTAACCTTCAATGAGCTAGGTTTGGCTTCAGCGTGCTTCTTTGAAACACCTCAACAGAATTGCTGCAAGTGACCCAGATGTCCACAGGTGTGGATGGGTCTCGAAGAACTCTATCATGTTATCCCTTTGTGACCTTTATTACCACACTGATGAAAAATCATGGTCTTATGCTCTGATGGTGTTGATTGTCGGCTTGAATTCCTTTTAATGCTTCTAGTAGACCCACCAGCATTAGGGCGCTTCTCATTCATCCTCTCACCATCCTCTGCACTGCTTCCCAAGGCCGGGGTAGGATTCACCACCTCATGTCCCCCTGCTAACTCAGCTTCAGCAAGAAAGGATTTCCCCACAACATCCAAGAAGGTGGTTTGGTTGAGCTCTCCCACTTTCAATCGCAGTTCGGGACGGAGTCCAGACTCAAAATGTCAAGCCTTCCTGGGATTGTTTGCAACAAACCGTTGGTCGTATGGAACTAGGCCTGAGAAATTGCGATATAATTCTAGTACTAATTCATCACCATGTTCAAGACAACACAACTCCATCCTCTTCCTCAGCTTCATCAACTCAGAGAAGTATTATTAGATGAACGAAGACTTGAATAATTACCAAGTGAGATCTTATCAGGGCTTGCTTCGAGACATGGACTTCCACCATTTCCAAGTTGGACCTTCAAGCATAAAGGTATCCAAGTTCACCTTCAATGCCTCAGAAAATCCAATGTAAATAAAGTTCCTCGCAATCTTTTTCAACCACTCATCCACCTCAAGTGGATCTTCTTGACCATAAAACAAGGGAGGGTTCAACTTTTGGAATTCTAAGACATAGTCTATAGGTTGATCAAATGGAGGATTTCCTAGGGGCGCACCACCCAAAACTGCACCTTGGGAATCCATCAAATCATTGAGGGAGATAACACTAGGTAACATTGAAACAAAGAACTTAATCAAAACATGGTCATCGCCATTTTAAATTCAAATTTTCACAATTTCCAAAATAAAACTTCACTAGATGATTCTTAGAAATAAAGAAGACCCCAAAATATCCACAAGGAGAAACTAGTGTTGATGGGTGACTCGAAGATATGGTTGGCGGCCATATGACAGTCACGCCACTGTCACAAGGAGCACTCTAGGGTAATGTCTCCAGCACCACATGGCTTTCTAGACAATGTGATCTTAAAAAGGTCACTTTCCTGACATCCATTTCATTTCTAAACATAAAAGAATTCAAAAGAGTCAAAAGACACCAACAACCCAAACATCCCATTGTAACACGAGGTTCAGAACGAGCAAGGGTTCCTGACGTCCTTCTCATTTGTACACCCCAAGTCCTGATAATTCTACTCCTTCTACCATGACAACCCCAAATAACGATGGGAACTCTGAAAACAAGGTTCGCTCAAGATCTGAACCTGCTCTGATACCATTTGGTCATGAAACAACACGGGTTGACCCTGAACCGGTCACCCGAGTTGATTCGCGACAAGTCCTGAGAGGCGTTCCCTATCCTCTAGGGATGGCGAAAAGTTCCAGGTCATCAATAGAGGAGTTTTGGGAACAATTTCACCCATTGAAAATAAATAAGGCATCTGAAAAAGTAGAATAATTCAATATAAATAAACAACGCGAAAAGAAAGAATGATCAATAACAACCAACTAACCTGAACACGACCAAAACCCCAGGAAACTCTGAGAGTCACTCACCAGTCTACAACCAACTCTTTCCCATGGTGAGAAAGCTCTATTGAAACCTGCAACAAGACAAAAAACAAGAAAACACTATAGGTGTGAGTATTAAAACTCAATAGGTGTGCCCAAAAAAATATTCCAAATGCACTACCTTTAAATAACGAATTTAACAATTTAATGTTTGAACTAAATTATAAACAATATGGGTTTCCACACACACACTTTCATTTCAAAAACAAGAAACATTCCATTTCCCTTTTTAATTTAAAAAAAAGTTTAATGTTTTAAAGTAACAGGTGTATTGCACTTTAAAACATTTTTTCGAACAATTTAGATATCTAAATTTTAGTTGTTAGTCAAAAATAAAACCACACACACTACACAACACATAATAGGGAAACGGAAAAGAAGTGTCACACAAGGGTCAGCAACCGAACTAGACCTCTCAATCATCCGCCACATACAATTAAACACTAAAGAAAACATGGGTCGAACCTAGGATATCGTGAACAATCAAGAACATACTATATATGTGACTCATCCGGAAAGCATGCCTACTCTCGATGACATCATAACTCCCTAATTCCCAACTGTCACCCTATCTTTCTTAGTCGAGGGGCCCAATCCCATATCATTAATAAAAAAACACCTCTCTGTTATGGGCCACTAGCTTGTGCATAATCTAAACTTGTGAAATAATCGTTCTCATAAGATTCACTCACTATTCCAGATTCCCATGTCAATGCGTTTAATAAAAAGGAAAGTGGTGAGTCAACAATGTAAATCAAATAACCAATCACGATACGCAAACATCACACGCAACTCACACAATCGAGGTACAAAATAAGACCACCCCTGAGTCACCGCAAAGAGAGTTTTAAAAATATATCATTTCTTTAAAGTGCCAAATGGGCCATAACATACCACTCAAAACCAACCTATTTTTAGAAGAACCAACACATGCCAACTCATTTTCAAAGAATCGAAGGAACACCACTTTCAATATCAATACCATTTTAAACCAAATTTAATAAATATATTTTAGAAATCCAAACACATTTTCAACCCAAGACGTTCTTCAAAAGAAACACAATTTACTTATAAATGTCAACCATGCATTTTATCAACACTTATGAGACACATTTAAAATAAAACACTTTTTGGTAATCCAAAACAAGAGACAACCACTATCCTTTATAATGGACATTTATTCTAAAACTAATTACTTAATATTATTTATTGATTATCTAAATTTTAATGAAATAACAAGAAATTAATAAATTATAAATATAAAGGCAAGTTCAGTGGGGACCTACCTCGACTCACTATCCAAACACAATGGCATGTCATGCCTCGCACAGACGCACAAACATGCGCACAATGTTGACATCAGTATTTCGGTTTTTCCTCGCCGACATGATACAAAAACCGCACAACTAAAAATGCATAAACATGGACTTAAACAATTCAAATAAACAAACATCACAAACACCTCCTCGACGTGTTTTCAAAACACAACTCTCTCCTCATATACAACCCATAGAACGTAAACAATAAGAAAACCAAGTATACTAAAATTATTAAACATTGTCCTGGGTAACTATTTAATCCTCAGTAAACAAGAAACCACAAGAGATCACCATAGTTCTAATAGTTAAATGAAAACACAAAGGGATCTTACTTCAATCATTGAAGAACTCCCAAAAACGGTGAAAAGCACCATGCGCACCTTAAACGCACCACCGGGAATCTAAATTTGACATAACACACAGAAATTGGTAACAACATTTAAGGAATTGAGCACAAAAATTAAACGCTAACCATGAAATCACCTTACATAGAAAGGAGGAGGAAATTGTTTTCCCATAGGGGAGGATGTCGGAGAGGTGGTGCGCACGGGGAGTGTGGCCCGGTTGGAGGTTAAGGGGGCACGCAAGTAGAGGGACGGCTGAAGTAGAGGCCGACGATGGCTGGATAAAATAATTGTGCCAAAGAAATTCATAGAGCTAGGGTTTAGAAATGGGGGTACGCCGGCATGGGGAAGAATGGAGCGGCGTTTGGTCGCGCCAATGAAGGAACAGCATTGTGGGTCAGGGGGGAGTTTTTTAATACATTTTTTAAAAAAAATTCAAAAAATGGTTAGGTCGAATTTTTTTTAAAAATTCCCCTCAAAGGTGGCATCGTGGATGTCGCCTTTGCTTTACGGGTGAAAGGCGGCATCGCGGCTGCCGCCTTTCCAATAGGTCTGAAAGGCGGCACACGTGATGCCGCCTTTCCCCTATGAAAAAAAAATTGATTTTTTTTGTTTTGTTTTGTTTATATACATATTTATATACATAATTCATAAAGAATTTTCAGGAGGATTATGCCTTTCACCTAACAAAAAAATTATTAGTTTTTAAAATTTTGTTTCAAAATCACCTATTTGAAAGTTAAAAATGTTTCAAGTACGTGACATTGAAAGACTATAAAATATAAACCATAAGACCAATATAAACAAAACTTTAAACATTCATTAAACATATTACCAATTGTTGTAAACAAAAATCATTTCATAACAACAGTTCATGAAAAATAAATTATAATCTTTCAAAACCGCCTACTTGAAACTTAGAAATGTTTCATGTACGTGACTTTGAAATACTATAAAATATAAACCATATGACGAATCTAAATGAAACCTTAAAAAATCATTAAAAATATATCCAATTGTTGAAAACACAAATCATTTCACAACAACTATTTATGAAAAATAATTTATTAGCTTTCAAAACCGTCTACTTGAAACATAGAAGTGTTTCAAGTACGTGACTTTGAAAGACTATAAAATATAAACCATAAGACCAATCTAAACGAAACATTAAATATTCATTAAAAATATAACCAATTATTGTAAACACAAATCATTTCATAACAAATGTTCGTGAAAAATAATTTATTAGCTTTCAAAACCGCCTACTTGAAACTTAGATTTGTTTCAAGAACGTGACATTGAATGACTATAAAATATAAACCATAAGACCAATCTAAACAAAACTTTTAACATTCATTAAACATATATGATTCCACCCCGCATCAATAGGATGCACATTGTCGCTAGTATCACATACATCTATAATCTTTAATGCATGAAAACATGTTATATCTCCTTTCATGGAACAACAAAATCCATTCTTCCACCCACCATGTCTATATCCATATCAACATCCAGCCACATAAGGGTATGTTCAAAGATATGCAACATGTAATTCTCATATGTTCACATTCCTACAAATATCAAACCCTTCAACACCATCATGCATCCAACCATTATAATTTATTCTACAATTGTCACCCCATTTCCGCACGTCCAGTTGATCAGATGAAAACACCAACGATTCCACATAGCCCATTGAACTATTTATCACCAAATATTTAACTTTTATCATCTTAAAAAGGCCACTGTAGGACCTCCTTGATCTATCCATTTCAAACACTCACATACAAGTATAATATAAACATAAAACCCAACAAAGTTTCAGGTTTTTATGTTTATAGTATACTTTTATGTGAGTGTTTGGGATGGATAGATCATGGAGGTCCTACAGTGGCCTTTTGAAGATGATAAAAGATAAATATTTTGTGATGAAGAGTTCAATGGGATATGTGAAATCGTTGGTGTTTTCATCTAATCAACTGGGCGTGGGAATATGGGGTGAAAATTGTAGAAGAAATTATAATGGTTGGATGCATGGTGGTGTTGAAGGGGTTGATATTTGTAGGAATGGGAACGTATGAGAATTTCATGTGGCATATCATTGAACATACCCTTATGCAGCCAGATGTTGATATGGATATGGACACGGCGGGTGGAAGAATGGATTTTTTTGTTCCATGAAAGAAGATATAACATGTTTTCATGCATCAAAGATTATAGGTGTATGTGATACTAGAGACATCGTGAATCCTATTGATGCGGGGTTGACTCATATATGTTTAATGAATGTTTAATGTTTCGTTTAGATTGGTCTTATGGTTTATATTTCATAGTCTTTAAAATTCACGTACTTGAAACATTTCTATGTTTCAGGTATGCGGTTTTGAAAGCAAATAAATTATTTTTCATGAACAGTTGTTATGAAATTATTTGTGTTTACAACAATTGGTTATATTATTAATGAATGTTTAATGTTTCGTTTAGATTGGTCCTATGGTTTATATTTTATAGTCTTTCAAATTCATGTACTTGAAACATTTCTAAGTTTCAAGTAGGCGGTTTTGAAAGCTAATAAATAATTTTTCATGAACTGTTGTTATGAAATGATTTGTGTTTAAAACAATTTGTTATTTGTTTAATGAATGTTTATGGTTTCATTTAGATAGGTCTTATGGTTTAAATTTTATAGTCTTTCAAAGTCACGTACTCGAAACATTTCTAAGTTTCAAGTAGGAGGTTTTGAAAGCTAATAAATTATTTTTCTTGAATAGTTGTTTTGAAATTATTTGTGTTTACAACAATTGGTTATATGTTTAATGAATGTATAAGGTTTCGTTTAGATTGGTCTTATGGTTTATATTTTGTAGTATTTCAAAGTCACGTACTTGAAACATTTCTAAGTTTCAAGTAGGCGGTTTTGAAAGATAATAGATTATTTTTCATTTCCATAGACATAAAACATATAAATGTACATAAACAATCAATGTCTATGTCTACAGTGAGGAGATCCTGTCCCACATGGTGGTATAACACAAATAATTTAATAAAATATAATTTTTCATTTCCATAGACATAAAACATATAAATGAGCATATAAAATCAATGTCTATGTCTACGGTGAGGAGATCCTGTCCCACATGGTGGTCTAATAATAGGACATCCGCGGTGAGATCTTTGGGGAGTCTGATGAGCTAGAGAGGGCTGGTACTCGGGCGCTGGAACGTCGATTGTCATATTCTCCACCTCTGTGCCAGTGGGAGAAAATGTCAACTCTACCTCGTATGGCCCTCCTAATCCTTCTCCCACCTCGATGGTTGAAGAACTCGGCATCATCGTATTGGAGAACAAATCATATGGTTGTGATATACCCTAACTCTGCGATGGGTCTGGAGCCCAAGGTTGCGATGACTCTGGGCCCAATGGTTGTTCTCTATATAGCCCCCACGATGGAGAAACTGAGGATATCCTATAAAAAATGATGGATTCCATGACAGATGAGGCACATCCTGAATCAGCTCAGACTGGACTACTAGTGGGCCGACCTCTGCATGTGGAACTAGTGAGGCCTGACGTGCAGGACGATGCTGTCTATGTTGTCGTGGTCATGGCTCCTCAGCACCACCATCTTCTTCAGGATCTTCCTCTACGACAGGAACCTACTTTCTCTGTGTCGGACGCTCGAAGAGGCTCTCGGAAAACGCATGGACAGATGACCTCAGCTTCAAAGCTTGATCATGAATGGCATCCTGGCTAAAGACTCTATCCTCAGCCTCATTACTCATATCAATAAGTCTATCTGTCTGACTCTATTGTAAAAAAATTAAAAATTATTTTGATTATAACTCAACAAACATAGTAATATAATATAATTGACTTACAATTGTATGCATCTCTCTGCCGGCTCGGGTAAGATACAGTATAGACTTCAGTCTATACCATGTCTCATACTTGTGCAACGCTGAAAGAGAGAACTGTATCGTAGGAACACCCTGGATGCGAAACTTTGCGCGTCTGTGCCAACAGTCGAGAAATACAACATGTACTCGACGCCAGTCGTCATCCTGACTCCCTGTCAGCTTCATCCCATGAAGTTGATCTGTCTACCTCGGCGGTAATGGAATCTGCTGAGTGAAGAGAAACTGGTGCATGAATCTGTCAGGCTGGTGCCACTCAACAATATGAAAGTGAATGAGTGGCACTATATCTGTAACATCTTCAAGACCAACCGTGAAGTATGGAGGCAACTGGTCTATAATAGACCTGTATGGAACCCATAAAATCTGAAATAACATATTAACCTTGTTAGAAAAACTGTTAACTAAAAAAATGATGTTATTATTAAATTTTTTAGACAGTTATAGATTGTATATACATACCTGATGGGGTAAGATAAATTCCAAATCGAGCCGATATATGGCCAAATCGTGTCTCGGAACCGCATTGAATTTGTGGCATTGTCACCACCTATAAAATACAACATCGACAGTGATAAATAATGAGAAATTAAGGTCAATAACTTATAGTAGCATCAGAAACTTCTAGAAATGAGTGATATTACCAGCGTCCACATGACGCATCATGCAGCACCGCCATCTCGACCGGAGGACCAGAAAGATCAGGGAAGAATGTGGGGATGTGCTCCCATGCCCACATCTGAATAAGGAGGATGCATCCACTGAGACATGTGTGCCGCCTATTGAATATCCTGCATAATGCTCTGTATGTGTATGCCAAGTAGGCAGATCCCCAACTGTACATCCCTGCCCGATCAAAATCCTCTAGCAGGGGTAGATACATCACGTGCACGTGCATCCCTGAATTATCCGTACACATGGTCCCTCCAATAAGTCGTAATATATATGCACGTGCATAACGCAACACCGTCTTCTCATCAGCATCATCAGCTAAAACTGGAATCTGTGCCTCCAGCCAAGGCATGGATATCGAAGCTCCATCAGTAGCACTATGATCAGACAAAATTTCAATTCCTAACAAGCGTTGAGCAAGGTCGGGCCCAGCTGCCCGAGTGGATCCAATAACTGGTCTCCCCTGGATATGAAGACCAAGACGCACATCCACATCCTGGAGGGTGATGGTCATATCTCCCTTAGGCAGGTGGAATGTGTGTGTCCCTGGTCTCCACCTCTCCATGAGTGCAACTAGCAGGTGATGGTCTATAAATGTAAAATTAGATACTGCAATACCATAGAAACCAGCACAACGCAAGTATGGTATAATGGCAGGAGGGGGCTCTGTGTGATGAAAATGGTGCACTCGACGCACCCTGATCAATCAATCTGGACGACCCTCTATCACAACCTGTGAACAATGGGTAGGCTGCTGACTGAGAAGTATGGTGTCAGTCATCTGCATATAAACAAATAATGTTTTATCAAGGATTCACATCATGGATCTTTCATGACCTATAAATGGTTCTGTCTCTAATCTATGATGGATGAATCATGATTTCACTTTGTTTTATAAATTTTTTTCTAAAATAATTGGCATGAAATTTTTATTTTCTGAAAAGGGTTTTTGATAAAATATGATTTCCCCTAATTTTGGAAAATAGAAGGGTGTTTTTAAAGAATTGTGAAATAAAGTGTGAACTAGTTTTCAATGAATTTTTTTATATCAAGAAAGGGTTTTTTATTATTAAAGAATGTTATAATTTCCTTTCTAAATGATTTTATGTATATCTCAAATGTTATCCTTGGGTATATAGGTGGGACGTGTAGTACTAGGGCTCATATTTTGATATTGTAAGAGAGCTCACTTTTTGGGGTGTTATTCTATTACTAGATCAAGATTCATTTGTCTCTATGACTACATTAACAATGTAGGAGGGTCCAATTTCTGGGGTTCTCCTGTATTCCCTAGAACATTATGCATGAGTTATAGGGATTTATAGGGCACATTAGTCATATTGATATATGATTGTACTAGAAAATCTGGTCATATGTTTCATGAATATTTTCTCAATCAGATAATGTTTTGAAAACCGATGTAAAGGGAATATGTTTTTGGGCTTACGGTTCATGTTTTCAATTTTAGGATTTAAATATTAGGGTTTCAAATTTTACCTTTTGGAACTAGTCTTTTGGATTTATTTTAATGTTTTATGGTTTGGGTTAATGATTTCAGAAAAGATTTCCAGGATTATGGTTTAGATTGTTATGATTACGGTATAAAAAAGATGTTTTTGGGTTTACTATTATGATTTTCAGTTTTGGGGGTTAGAAAATAGAGGTAAAATGAAGAGATAACAACATAAAATTTACAATATGTGAATCTCCCAATAACGAAAATACATCATTGTGGCTTATAGTGTGAACTCGACCCAACAGTGTTAGGGCGTCATTTCCGATTATGACCTTCTTGATGAAATATGGTGCATCTCAAACTCTGCATTTGTTCTTGAGGTTATTCCATCTCATTTCGCATCCTGCTGGCCTTCGGTCTCCCAAGAGGATGCAACCGATTCATATCAGGTACCACTATTGGTTGACCTTACGACATTAAGAAATAACAAAACTCGCCAATGGGTGTCCATGGTGCAGCGTAACAGTTAGAAATGGTTTTCATCTGGTACACTGGATCAACATATTCTTCCCATGATATAGTAACAGAGGCACATGCTGCAATGGCGTGTGAGCATGGAAACCTTATGGCCTGAAAGCTTCCACATTGGCATTGCCTCATTTCTAGTAATACCACCATTTTTTCGAAAATGTTATTTGTGGTGGGGTTCGACTTCTCTTGAACATCAAATCATGAGTCTTCTTGTCGAAATAGGCAGACTTGATAACCAGAAGATTCTTCAATATTCTTTTCAATCTCTCGTTGAAAATTTTGTCTGTACGTTAGCCCCTGATTTATTCCATCTGATACTAGTTTTTCTCTATCAACAAAGTACTTCACGCAATGATATAATGTCTCCTGAACTAGGTAAGTTATAGGTAGCTTGAAAATCCCTTTGAAGACACCATTGATGCACTCTAAAATGTTGGTGTTCGTGTGTCTGTACCTCTTCCCCCCATCATATTCCAATGTCCATTTTTCTTTTGGAATTCACATCATATAATCGTAAACTTCTTCATTAACCTTACGGATTTGTTCGAAACATTCTTCAAACCGTCTTTGATCAGAGTCATATGCTACACAAAATAAATGATATTTCACATGTTTTGAATTTATCTTTACGTTGATATAAAAAAAATAACGAATACAATGCGTACCAAGTCTGGTGATTGCCTTCTTCATCGGTTCGTTGTGGAATTTTTTATGCAAGTTTCTAGCAATGTTTCTAATGTAGAACCGATGATGTGCATTTGGGTAACACCATGTATCAGGAACTGCATTTATTTCCTCATTAATTTCCCGGTGTTGATCAGATATCAAACAAACACCCTGAATGTTGGGGAAATGGGTGTTGATACAAGCCAAAACCCAACTCCATGGTTCATAGTTTTCTTTCTCTACAATGGAAAAGGCAAGCGGAAGAGGTGAACGGTTTCCATATTGGGTTGCCACAATCAACAATACGCCCTTGTATTTTCCATATAGAAATGTTCCATCAATCTGAATAATCTTTTTTTAGAAATGAAAGGCGGAGATATAGGGAAGGAATGCCCAGAACAATAGATGAAATTGAACACGAGATGGATCAAGTTAGTTATCGTGAGACACATGTTCGTTTGTATCTAGATGGAAAAAAACATGGTCATGATGCCTCATTATGGCTAGAAATTGAGGCAACACCTGATATGAGTCATCTCAATCACCATAGACCTTCACAATTGCCATCTGTTTCGCCTTCCATGCCTTATTATAGGATATCTTATAACTGAATTTCTATTGTATCCTCTCTTGCACAAGGTATATCGAAACATCTTGACATGTTCTAATCATCTCAACAACAATGGATTACACAAATTCTGCATCCAATGAAGTATGATATTATGTCAGGCTTGGCTGAACGCAAGTATGAGCTGCCTCAATCCTCGAGATTCTCTAACCTCCAAATGCAATGTCTGGAATCGCCCTCAATCGAAATCTAGAATCATCCCCATTCTTCTCACATCGTATGCCATATTTTATACGATCTGATTCGTAAACTAAATAGCTACAGTACCTCTCAATGTGAAATCTCTTTAGCGTATTTTTTAATGCATCTTTAATTGGAAAATTCCTTCCAACATATAAAGTTTTCTCCATCTCACTAAACCTATCTCGTATTACTCTGGGAAACTCAGTTTCCAGTGTGAGAATATTATCTTTGAATCCAGTCACACATGTCATTTCTTCTGATCAAGATTCAAAGAGCGGTGGATGATTTATTGTAGGTCGAGCATGTTGTACAACCAATGCATTTCTCGAAACTTCTGTTGTTCCTTCCTCATCATCACTACTATCACCATTTGTTTCGTTATTACGAAACTCCTCATCAGATGTCGGGTTAACATGTATATCCGGGATATCAAGTAGTTTGTCCTCTACAACATTTGGAATAGTTTCAACTTCATGGGGCGGATTATCCTCAACAACTATTGTAAGTCTACATCTTTCTAAAATTGGATGTTGTTGTTGTACATTATAAAAATCAACATATAACTCCATCATGGTACCATCCAACCGTTGAGAAAATAAATTAATTGTTTGGATCCATTGTGCATCATCAACCAATGGACAAGCTAGATGCCACAATGCTGACAGGAACTACAAATGTCTATAACTCATTGACTTGATCTTCTGATCAGGTCCTAGATTTAATGAGCCATGAATTCTATCTTGAAGGTCACTTAGGGTTACACAATCAATTGTATTAACCACTGTTATTGGTTGTGTGATATAAAAAGATCCTTGATCAGTTTGAATAACCTCCCCATAGCAGTACACACAGGCAAACATTCCTCTCTATGTAAATAAAGTTTTCTGATCAAGATTTTGATAATGTAAGTGACATTCAGAATGATGGTTACCAATATAAGTTAGATTTTATACTTTGAAGATTTAATTAAACTACTTATTAAAAATAAGTTGGATTTTACCTCACGTTTAAATAATAACTATTACTTCTAAACTATACAATCATTATGATGCTTAAATTTGAAAAGATCTTATATCATAAACTAAGATATTTCTTAGTACACTTTCTAATTAGTGAGTTAAAATATAAATAACATCGAGTTAAAAAATAAATAACAGCATGTTTTGAGCTTATAGCCTTTATTTCAGTGAATTGGATATCAAAATTTCAAAAAACCCATTATCACAGGATATTTCTAAAAATTTGATATTCAATTCACTGCAAGAAAGGTTGTAAGCTTGAAACATGCTGTTATTTGTATTTTAACTCCATGTTATTAATTTTTTATCTCCATGTTATTTATTTTTTAACTCCATGTTATTTATTTTTTAACTCCATGTTAATTATTTTTTAACTTCATGTTATTTATTTTTTAACTCTATATTATTTATTTTTTAACTCCATGTTATTGAATATCATTTGAACTATAGTTTTATTTTTAACTCTATGTTATTTATTAATTAATTTCTAATTAATAATTCCTAATAATAACTATCAATATCATTACTAAATTGTTGTTTTTTGACTATGTTATTTTTTAACTCCATATTATTTTTTAACTTCATGTTATTGAATATAATTTGAACTATAGTTTTAATTTTAACTCTACGTTATTTAATATTTAATTTCTAATTAAAAAATCCTAATAATAACTATCAAAATCATTAATAAATTATCAATTTATCATTTCTTTTCTTAGATATTTTAGTATTTTTTAAATAAATATGCATATCTTAAGCATATCCTCCGTGAGTGTCAAACCAGAATGCAGCAAGGCCCATTTTCGTGCACTAGTTCTCATTCGAGTCTAGCTCCAGTTGGTGTTTTCTGGTTTTACCCCTAGGTATATCTGTGCCAGAGCCACATTCACCTATTTGTATCCAGAAAAGGATTTGATTGCTTAGATAACATAGTCTTTATGCTACCAAAATTTCATTAAAATAATCTTACATTAATTTATACTAATGACAATTATAATTCCTAAATATATATAAACAATCTATTAAACAAAGAAATTTAAAACAAACTAAACTATTAAAGATTTAAAAAAATTAACTGTAAAAAATTCCACTAAATAAAAAACATTAAAATTATAAAAATATTTAACTAAAAACAATTCTACAAAATAAAAAACATTAAATTAAAACCATACCTCTAAAAGATTTCCCAAAATTTCAAATCACAGAACACCGCCACAAAAGAGAG
This sequence comes from Viscum album, assembly GCA_963277665.1. Lineage (NCBI taxonomy): Eukaryota > Viridiplantae > Streptophyta > Magnoliopsida > Santalales > Viscaceae > Viscum > Viscum album. Next base: position 1,738,743,158 of record OY728128.1, read on the forward strand.
AAATTGAGAGATAATGGATGTTTGGAAGTGAGTAGAAGGGGATGGGGGCGCTTCCTTTTTATAGGGCGCGGAGGCAAAGGGGGCACCGCGGGTGCTGCCTTTCGTAATGACGCCAGGCGAAAGGTGGCACCTGCGGTGCCACCTTTCGGATGACGTTATACAGAAAGGCAGCACCGTGGGTTCCACCTTTGCCACGTCACTGTTCCACGCCGGTAGTGAAAAGGTGGCATCTGTGATGTCTCCTTTCACCCATAATGAAAAGGCGGTATCGCGGATGCCACCTTTGAGGCTCATTTTGAGAAAAAAATTGACCCAATCGGTTTTTGAAAAATATATATTTTTTAAATGTATTAAAAAACTCATCCGGGGGTACACAAAGGGGACACTATGACTATGAAGTGGGAACCAGAGCAAAGGGGGGTGGAGGCGGTGAAGGTGCTTATGGCGTAGATGTAGGGAAGAAAGGGGGTTTGGGTCATCGGATATGCCCTGGAGGAGGAGGTGATGATGTCACCGGAGAAGGGGGTTACATGCTAGAGAGGGAGAGGGAGAAGGTTGTTTGGGAGTGAGGCACACCAGGTTGGGGGTTGTGCTGATCAAGCGGGAGGGAATCCAGGGCTGGGTGGATGAAGAGAAGAATTCTAAGAGAGGGGAGCAGCAGGTGCCTACTGGGAGGGGGCTATAAGGGCGGATCTGCATCGGTTGGATGGTGCGAGCCTGGAGATGGAATAGTTGGAAGGCACGTTTCAAGATAATAAGACAGGGGGAGGCAGATGCAGCCAATGCTCTGGAAAGGAGAGAAGCACGATGGGGAGTTTAACATTGGGTTAGGGTGAAGAAAAAAAAATATAGGAAAAAAATAAAAATAATATAGGGGAAAAAATAAAAGAAAAAAAATAAAAGTAATAAAACCTAATAATAATAATAGTTATATCATTAATAATAAAAATAATATAATGATGATAATAATGAAAAGAATTAGCAAAACTTTTGTTTAAATTTATTATTGACATTCAAAGCTGTTATAATTTTTACCCATAATAATTATAATAAAAATAATTTTTGAATTTTAATAATTCAAAAACAAGAACAATATTAAATATAATATCATTAGTTACAACAATAATATTATTATTATTGTAATTATTCTGTCCCATTTTAATGTATTAGCCACACATCGTTTCATTTTAATTTTACTTCAATATTAATAGTAATAACATTAAAAAAAATTTAATGGTTATGATAATATTAATAGAACTTTTTAATAATAATAATACTCAGAATAATAATACCATGATTACAATAATAATAATAATAATTTCTTATTAATAATAATATTAATAAGAAAAATAATAATCATATCAATAAAATATAAATAATTTAGATATTTAGTTTACTTTAATAATAATAATAAAATTATTAACAAAAATAAATAACACATCCAATTAAAAAAGTTTCACATTTTAATTTTCTAAAGATAGGCGGGTCTTGTCATTGCATGGGTGAAGCCGCATGGGGTATCCAAAACGCGCTCCACCCAGGTGCTTAACAATGTCAATTAAAAAACGCGGGTTTTTTTGAAAAAACTCAAAAATATAGTTTGGTATTACACCAAAACCTAAAAACAAATTTAAAAAAGGAAGTAACAAAATAAATTAATTAAATAGGTTGGGGTGTGACAACACATTATGCTCGTGAGGGTCAGAGAGCATTTATTTCACTTAATTCTTCTACCTTTGATCGTGGTTCTATCTCTTATATTGTGAATGCCTTGTTTTTATTCTATGTCAATTTTCTTGAGTCTCTCATGATCTAGAAGGCTTGTAGAGGTAATGGAACTGATCCTTGGAGTAGCTTCTTCTCCCAAAACTACGGAATCTAGGGATTCTTCCAATAACGTTTCCCCTTCCCCATCCGACCTAGTCTGTTCATGGTGGTTATCCCTAGTCTCAGCTCGGTGTGGGTGTGGTCACGCATTCGGTTCCCTTGTTCAGAGTCCTCTTCTTGGTAGGTCTCGGCATCTTCTCTTTTTGTTGGTGCTTCTATGTATTTCTCGGTGTGGCTCTCCCCTCTATAGGCGACAATCTCAGTGTCATTGATTTTCTAGTGGGCAAGTGGGGTTTTCTATCAATGATGAGGCTTGACACGTTCACTATTTACTGACTTGTCCGGAATGACCAAGTTCTTCTGCAGTTTTCAGTGCGACTCACCATAGATATACACGACTCGGAGGGGGAGTCTTTGAAACTCATTTTCTGTGAGTTTTTCATGTTTTATTTCGGTATTCTATATTTTTTGTAATTAGATAGAAATGGATTTGGTTTGGTTCAACGTTGATGGTTTGTTTCCTTCATTTCTTGCTGGTTTCTCGACTCCGTGGTGGAGATTAGTGGTTCTGAACTGCTGGAAGGTTTTGGAGATCTTTAAGGTGTTGGAGGAGGTTGCACCTTTTGATTTCTTTTGACTTCGTAAAAGTTGATTTTCCATTGATGAGGATTTTTGGTTTGTATTTTGTGTGTTCACTTGTGGCACTGCGACCTTGGTTCATGAGACATTGCATCTAGTTAATTTTCAAGGGACTGTTCTAGAAGATGTTCAGAGTAGAGAGCGTTCTTCTTATCATCGCTATCCGGAATTTGAATTTTTGAGAGGGAATGGAATTTTCTATTGTTATCGGGCTCATGCATCCTTGAACGGGATAGCTAGCCGAGCGTCTATCGGATGGTGGACGATGATCATATTGTTATTGTTGCTAGGGTGGGAATTTTCTTTGATTTTGAATTGGAATGTATTTTGTCTTGATGATATTGGACATGGAGTTAGGGTTGTGTTTATGTTTTTTATGTCATCACGGTTTCCTACTTTCTCCTAAAAAGTTGTTTAGAAATAAAAAATTTTTTTTTAGTCTAGTAGGATTGTAGAACGGCCTACACATAACCTACCAGAGATCCTTCATCTAATCTATAAATGATCACCAAAGGTTCCTTATGCCTAGTGCATGACAACTCTGGTGTTTCTCCGGTGTATTACCTGACATAAAGTGGGCAGGTTGCATGATCACTTGGAGAAGTCTTTAGAAGTCTAGTGTTGAATCCTACAGAGTTTGGGCATTCAGAATATAATATGAATAGTAGGGATGTATTTTTCCTGTAGGGTGGGGGATTTATAGGTCTATCCACCACAAATACTTTCCATTTTGTGTGGAATATCTCGCATGAGTATAGGTTGGTGCTAGTAGAGAGGTCTGGTACCATGCGGTTTTGTGATTCTCTACCATGGATAGCTTCGTTAATGTCACTTGTTTTTTAGTTATCATGAGTCTCTTCCTTTATTGGATTATTTACTATTGTTGGAGACATTTCTGATTATTCAGATCTGTCTAAGGACTTTCATGTATTCATACTGACATGTCTGAGTTCATTCAAAAGATCCAAGTTCCAGTGATAAGACACTCGTGAGACCTTGGGTGACATGTCTTGGGGTCTCATGGGATAGCACAGCAGATGCGGTGGGAAAATCTCATTCCTTTCAGTGACTGTGAGTACCTCTCACCTCCTCCCTTTTGATCCTCTTTGTTTTATGTAACAATGGTTGGGAGTCATGCAACAAATTTTGTTTGTTATTTAGGGTATTTCTTTAATTTTTTGGAGATGCATTGTGTGACCAATATGGGTTGATTGAGGGTGTTTGAGCATTCCATGTCTAGAAGACAAGGTTGAAAATCCAAAGGGCTTCCATGAGATAAGGTGGGCATTTCGCATAGGGATTGTGGTTCCTTTCAGGTCATCAAGGGTGCATCGCATGTCTTTTATCATCTACAAACCCCTCTCACCTCTTCCCTTTATATCTTCTTTTTTAATTTTAAAAAGTCCAATGATCATGCAAGTTGGCATTTGTAATATCTAGAATTTTAATTCGATTTTTGGATGATGGATTTCTTGACCAATATGGGTCATATTGAGAGTGTAAAATCATGTAGTTTATAGGTCTATCCACCTATCCTTAGAGTGATACAGGCTTCCCTGGACATGTCTGGGGACTTATGTGTGGTGAGGCTGAAAAGACAGAGGGATTCTGTGAGGTTTCTCGATGTCTCATGGATCTCTCAGAGTGCACATCACTAGTATTTCAATGACTGTGATCCCCACTCACCTCCTCCCCTTTGACTCCTTTTTTAATAAGGTAAATTCTTAGATTTCAAGCAATATTTCCAAGATATCGCCAAGGGATTTTATTCTTCCCAATGATCATTTATAATATGATATTCCAGACCATTTGGGGTATCTTCATTTATAATATCATTACTATTTATTTTTTAAGGATTTTAAGTAGTTTTTAGGCACTTTCAGATGAAAAACCAAGTGTCCCAGGGGAGCTTGTTCAATTGTTTGGGGGGGGATTCATAAGAGTATGCAGATATGTTGAAGAGGGCTTCATAAGACTTACAGTGGGTGATGTACCATGCATGGGGCCTTTTCATGACCTTGAAATTCTCATGTGATCATGAGTCTATTAGAGGCTTCAAGAATCTTTTACCATCAACTTATTACATGATTTCATAGGTAAAATAATACCCCTATTCAAATATTTCTTCCTTCGTGATTCTGATGATGCTTATTTGGAAGGCGTCAATAGACTTTCATTCACTTTATAGAACATAGATTATATCAATATATCAATAACTAATACCACCAAAAGGTTATAAACATAATCCTAGAACAATATATCCATCATGTTCATAAAGAAACTAGGTTCATTAGTTAATCTAGATGGCATTACCATAAATTCATAATGTTCATAAATTGTTTTCAATTTTTTCTTTAGTATAACATTCATCTTCACAATTATCTAATGATAACTAGAGGTAATAAAAATATTTTAAAATTATTGGGATCCTTGAAGTTAGTCAAATAATTCATCAATTTTGGTAAAGGAAAGTTATTCTTTATGTTAATAGCATTGATCTCCCAAAAATCAATGCATTATGTAATAGACCTATCCTTATTTTTTAGGAATAAAATCGGTTATCCCTAGGTGAAACACTAGGGAATATAAATACCTTAACACACAAATCCTAAAGGTATTTCTTTGACTCATTTAACCCTACTGGTTCCATTAAATATGGATTTTTAGATATAGGTCTTTAATCAGGAATGTGTTCAGTGGATAACTCAACCTTAAGCTCAGGTGTATAACCGGGTTATTCTTATAGAAAAAAATAAATGAATATTCTCACCACAAGTATATCTATTATTCATAGGATTTCTTTCTTAACAATATATCATTCTTTATCTTTATATATTACCATAATTTCATTAAGGAGTTCTTCTAGGGGTGATCCAGACATGATTTAAATAATGGAATTTCCCATTTAATGACAATTGATTCCACCTCACCATCATGAATTCTAATATCACACTCTTAGAAATAAATATTTATATTATAATTTGAAATATAATCCAAAAAAATTATCATATCAATGTTATCCACAGGTATAATCAATAAAATTAAAATAAGGTATTCCCATGCATCATTATTGAAACTACTAAATACATCTTTGATGTAATAATATTTACACATAGTTTCTTAATTATTATCTCTCTTACTAGGGTGTTATAGAAGTATTTACTTTTTTTTAACAAACATAGAAGATATAAAAGTTTATGATGAACCATAATCAAATAAAAAATTAGATAACTTAAGGATATGATTATAGTAACATTCACCACATAGTTACAAATTTAATGTCCAGCTATGGTAATCACATAAGCTTAGTCATTCTCCCTTAGACTTTTTGAGTGAAATTACCTTGACACTTGGGGAATTGGTACAAATAATATCTCTTCTCCATAAAGATAAATCATTGATCAAAAAAACGTTTTCCTTTCCATTTTATTCATGATATTGATGTCCTTTTTTCTCTACGCTTGTAATAAACTCGTGTTCCCTTCCTATAATCCATGAGGTTATTCTACCCATAGTTTTCACATGTGGTAAATCCCACCCTTACATTATTTATATTTTTCAAATTGTTTTTATCATTATTCTCATCTAATCTCTTCTTCTTCTGATTTCCCTTGAGTATATATATCCTAGAGAACTTCTATTATCTCTAAATAATGTGTGATACTATATCCTCATACAATGACAAATAATAAGAGATCAAAAACCTTTGAATGATTGACTTTAACCCATCAAATTAATAATTAATCGTGGGTTTTTCTCAATGCACATAGTTCACCATAGGTCTAGTGAACCTTGTAAATTTTCCTCATACTGTAACACCTGAGACTTTTATGTTATATAAATCATCAAAGGAATCTTTTTCTACACAACACTTGCTTGGCTTGCTTTACACGCAATCGCGACCTTCCTCGATAGCTTGCGTCGTACGCAATACCGAGTTTCACTAAACAACAATATGCTATTAAAACTAGCCGTTATGAGTAGTAATAACCACTTTTTGAAATTTTATAAATTTTATTTTTCAAAATGGACTTCATTTTTGGCTCAGAATATCGAAATTAGCCTAGGGTGAAATTTTGGTATTTTTCTGAAAACATTCAATTTTTGATGAATAGTGAAACCACTAAGTGGTAGGTTAAAAACTGAATTTTGCATAAAACTTAATTTTACCGCTTCTGTGAATGGAATTTCAAAAATCCGACAGATACGGTTGATATCAGTAAGTAAAATGTGGTTCAATGAGATAAAAATAATTTTTTCGTGAATAGTAACTTTTTACTTTTTTTACCGCGGTTAATAGTAAATAGGGTAACTAAGGGTAAATATGATATTAATATTACCCTAACACATGTCCTAATTCTATTGGATAAGTGTAATTCGACCGAAAACAAACTTAGGAATAAAATATGACCATTTAGGCCCACTTGGATTAGATTAGGACATTTATTATTAATTTATTTAAAGAAGGGTTAAAATAGTTAAAATCAAAGTTTAATAAGTAAATCATTTTTAATATGGGGTTATACATAAGATAAATTCGACTATAAAAATTAATTAGAAAGATAAAAAGATTTCATACATAATGGTATTTTATTTGTAATTTTTAGACATTAAATAATTTAATTTATTTATGACACAATGATGATGCAGTAATTATCTTATTAATGAAATATTGACATAATTGATGTTATAAACACCAAAATAAATGTAATTTGAGACTTTTTATGAATTACTATAATTTTCTAGGTTACTATGATATATTAGTGTTGATTTAATCAACTTGGTTCGAACATATAATTCTGTTATGACTTTCAAAAAAAATCATATATCAAATAGTGTCAAAATTGACACAAAATAGTTTTTAAATAAAATATTATATTATTAATTGTTATTTTATTCCTAAAAATCTAAGGTTCGGCCAAATAACTTAGATAAGGATATATATATTAATAATAAACAATATGGGGTTCTTTTGGCATGTTATAGTAAGTTTATTAACCATATAGTGAAAGAAAACAAAAAGACACGGTAAAAGTTAAATTAATTAACTTAGAGTTAAATCTAATTGATAAGGTTAAAATAATACCCTAAACTTGTCTAAATCCTATTGGTTGATAGGCTTTCGACCCATCCCCACTTTAGCTTCGAAATAAGACCCTTTGGAACCATTATAAACCGATTTTTACTTTAATATAAAATAATATTTTGAGATATTCCTAAGGTGCCCCTCTCCTCCCTTATAAAAGGGCACCTCCTCCCCCTCCTCCTCACACCAATTTTAAAACTCAAGCTCGGCCAACCCCTGCCATTTTCTCATCTCCACTTCCCTAGAATAATCCTAGAGATCCTGGTCTTCTTCAAAGACCAATCTTAGTTCCCTAAGTGGAGGATTCAAAGAGGCGTTCCAAAGAAGAGGTAATATCCATTACCGATCTTTTCAATTTCTTTCTTCTTCAACTTCTTCTTATTTAGTTGTTTCATGATAAAGTAATAACATCAGTATTACTTACATACTGATATGTTATTATAAATATGAAACAACCCTAATTCACCCTCTATCCATCCTACGGAAAAATGAAATCACCGCGCGTGCGTACATACGGAATACCGTCTCCACGCCGTGGTGTAATCTATTTTCCACCATCACTTTACAAGGATGGGTATAATGGTGTAATTAGTAACTATTTATGATTATTATAAATTAATATTGATACTGAAATAATATATATATACTCCAATACAGTTCCACGATCATAGGAACGATATCATCACTCGTGCGTACGTACGGAATACTGTCTCCACGATGTGATGCGACTCGTTCTACATGATCATCATTACATAGTAATTATATAAATTTAATGAATAAATATGATATATGTTACACTAATAACATTCTGGATATAAGGTATCTATAACCTTAAAATAAGAATAAGAATGTATTCGGCAAAACACGCATAAGAACAAACGGCAATAAAGACCCGAGTAACAAGTAACAATGAAATATTACTATCAAGAAGCTAAGAATATGACCATATATGATATCATATCAATATGTATGATTCTGGAATAAGTCAATAACATTATTTAAACCATTATACAGGAGCTTCAGACACGTACAAAGCAAATTGGACCTAAGGTAAGGGAAATATCACAATCTCATTTTTATCCGAGATTGTTTATTCGTAAGTATTTACTGGGGTGTATTTTATCATCCACATCCATGTTTCATCAATATGTAATTTTATTTCCATCCACATAAAATTTTTTAAATCCATTTTTACCCTTCGGTTAGTTTTTAGTAATATCTATGAAAGAAATCTTTTGTCATACGATGTACATTTTGACTTTTCGGACAAAAGTACGAAGAATGTTTTTTTAACTTATACGGCAAGAATGGATTTTTAAAACATTATTTCCAAGAATATTCCTTTATAAGTTTTCAATTTTATTTTTAATCAAATTCTTTTAGTTTATAATTGTATGACATGTTAAGAAAAGAAAAGTGTTTTTGAAGTAGAAAGGATATTTTCCTCAAGAATGGAGTTCAAATGTTTTATCAAAATTATTTTCCATATAAGATAATATAGGGTTCTGTTTTTATCCCTATTATTACATTTATTTGATTATGTTTTGAGGAAATTATTTTTATGAAGTCATTTACCTTATATGATTTGTTTTATGATGTCATGATGTTTCAAGAATCCCATTTTTGTTACATGTGTTATGCGATGATGTATGATTTATGATTATGTGGCACACATAAGAAAGGATTAATTATAAGATGGGTGGGACCTATATCTCCCTCCAATGCATTGGGTAAAGATTTTATATCTCATGAGATAGACATGGCTGGAAGAGTAGGTTATACCGGTTCAGTGAAACAGGACTGGAACGAGGGTGACTCGGTTCAGAAAGGGACTTTGTCCACTAAGATAGTCTTGGCAATGAGTCATGACTAACAAGAAATGATTTTCCATGATTATGTGTGCATGCCACAAAGTTTCAAGTTTTATGTTATGATTATGGGGATCTCATTTTTACTTCTATGATTTATTCCATGTTAAGATATTATGATCTCTTTTGCAGGTTTTGATTTTCAAAAAGATATGATATTATTTTTATTTCCTTTATTTTCCCTTGCTGAGCATTTGAGCTCACCCTTTTATGTTTTCTCTTCCCCAGGTCAGGAAGATGGATATTAAGTAGAATATGCTAAAAGGGACCCTAGATATGATGAAATAAATGGGAGACACTGTATAAGATTTATGAACCAGTTGTTTATGTTTCCCAGTTTCTAAAGACACTATACCTATACGGTCCTTTGTGGTTTTGTCATATGTTGTAATAAGTGTGCTTCAATTTTGAAGTATTAACAATGTATGTAAAGTATGGGTCGTTATAGTTGGTATCAGAGGAAAGGTATAGTCAACCTTTGGAAACTAGGATGTGAAATCCTTAGTAAGAACCCTAAGGATAAGTCTAAGAATAGAACACAATCTTAGTGTTTTAGAAATGTCCATGAATAACCTAGGATAAGACCTTAAGCATTAAAATTTTTATTCTTGAATTATGTGGTTTTCCTATTATAATTAGTGTTGCTCACGCTATTCTTCTTGGTTTTAGTCAATGGCTGGAACCCGAAGGAACCGTGTTAATGCGGAATGCGATGGGCAATGCAATGATTGTCCCCCTGAGCAACCAAACGATATGGGAGCTGGAATGCAAAATCTTGTAGCCATGCTCACAAAACTTTCTCAAGCTATGAATCATGCAGGACTTCCAAACGAGCAAAGGAAGGAGCAACATTCTGTTGAATCCTTCATGAGGCAGCGTCCACCTTCTTTCAGCGGGTCTACTGGTCCATTAGTTGCTGAACAATGGATTAGTACTACTGAAAAGATATTTTCAGTTCTTCAATGTTCTGAACATGATAAAGTCATCCTAGCAGTGTATCGTTTGGAAGGAGATGTTGATCAATGGTGGAATCTTATTATGAATATGAGGAAAAGGGATGAAATTGAGTCTATGGAATGGGATGAGTTCAAGAACTTATTTTTCAACAAGTACTTCCCTCGTATTCTCCGAAAAAAGATGGACAAAGAGTTCCTTGAACTGAAGCAAAGGGATGATGAATCTGTTGGTACCTATGAAGAAAATATTACAAGACTTGCAAGGTACGCTTCTGGTATTATTATCCAACCTGAGAGTAAGATCGATCGATTCTTTAGTGGCTTAAAACCAAGTCTTCGAAGGGAGTTTTCCATAAGGGACTTCAATAGCTACGAGGAAATCGTTCGATGTGCTCTCAAAGTCGAGATGGAGATTGGAGTAACCCATCAGTCACATGGGTTTGATAAGAAGAGGAAGATGGAATTCAAAGAAAAATCTAAAGAGCACACGGAAAAGAATATAAGCTTTTTCTTATGCTCAAAGTGTGGAAAGAAACATGGAGGGAGTTGTCTTAAAGGGAAAAGTAAATGTTTTAAATGTGGAAAGGAAGGTCATCGGGCATTTGAATGCCATGATAATGGGAAGAAGATGTCTAATGACGCAAACAAAGGAAGGGATACACAGAATGAACCTACTACACTTCAATGTTTCAAGTGCAAGGAGATGGGGCATTATGCCAATCAATGCCCAAATCCAAGCATTGATGATGATGGTCGACGTCAACAAAATCTTAAGGCTAAAGACAAAGGAAAGTCACATGCAATTTCTATCAGCGATGTGGAGTACGATAACGAAGTGGTGAAAGGTACACTTACCGTCCACTCTAAAGTTGCAAATGTTTTATTTGATTCTGGATCCACCCACTCTTTTATTTCTAAAGAATTTTCTAAGGGTATCACCGTATTACCTCAACAATTAGATTTTGAGTTAGCTGTGACAACACCTAATGGCACAACAGTCGCATCAAAAGTTTATAATTCTTCTCCGATCGAAGTTTGTGGGAAAGTGCTTCCTGCAAATCTTGTGATCCTTCCTTTAGTGGAATTTGATGTGATTCTTGGCATGGATTGGCTTTCTCTACATGGATCTCATATTAATTGCCAAACAAGGGAAGTCACATTTCATATTCCAGATCAATCTATGATCGTATACCAATGCAAGGATGAACATAACCTTCCAGTGGAAATTTCTTCCATCTTATGGGTATTGATTCCACTAAATTAAGGTTATTTATCTCAAATGGTTGGTGAGAAACTCAGGATTAAGAATATTCCCATTGTACGGGAGTTTGATGATGTCTTTTGGGAGGAATTACTGGGTCTTCCACCAAATCGTGAAGTTGAGTTTTCAATAGAACTCGTACCGGGTGCTTTGCCTATTTCAAAGACACCTTATAGAATGGCCCCAATTGAGTTGCAGGAATTGAAGAAGCAACTCCAAGAGAATCTTGATAAGGGATTCATATTCCCTAGTGCGTCACCTTGGGGAGCACCTGTTCTATTTGTTAAGAAGAAAGATGGATCAATGAGACTCTGCATTGATTATCGAGAACTTAACAAGATCACTATCAAGAAAAAATATCCTCTCCCACGCATTGATGACTTATTTGACCAACTATGCGGAGCTCAATACTTTTCCAAGATTGATCTTCGTTCAGGGTATCATCAATTAAGGGTCAAAAGGGAGGATATACCAAAGACGGATTTCCGTACAAGTTATGGACACTATGAATTTATAGTGATGCCATTTGGTCTTACTAATACCCCTGCTATCTTCATGGATCTAATGAATAGAGTCTTTAGAGACTATCTTGATCAATTTGTGGTAGTATTTATATACGATATTCTTGTCTATTCAAAGAGCAAGGAAGAGCATGAAGATCACTTGAGAATTATATTGAAGACCCTGAGAAATGAGAAGCTGTATGCCAAATTTACCAAGTGTGAATTTTGGCTTCAAAAAGTTTCATTTTTGGGTCACATAATCTCAAAAGAGGGGATATTTGTGGATCCAGCAAAAACAGAGGTTATCGAATGATGGTCGAGACCAACAACAGTAACTGAGATTTGAAGTTTTCTTGGTTTGGCTGGATATTATCGACGTTTTGTAAAAGATTTTTCACGATTATCTAATCCACTCACCAAGTTGACTCGGAAATGAGTTAAGTTTGTCTGGACAGAGGAATGTGAAGAGAATTTCAAGGAGTTGAAAAGAAGGTTATCCAGTGCACCTATGCTCACACTTCCTTGTAGTGGAGAAAGGTTTGTGATCTACAGTGATGCATCCAAGAAGGTATTGGGGTGTGTTCTTATGCAAAATGATATGGTGATAGCTTATGCCTCGCGACAGTTGAAAATCCATGAGCAAAATTACCCAACACATGATTTGGAGTTGGCTGCGGTAATCTTTGCATTAAATATTTGGAGGCATTACCTTTATGGTGAAAGATGTGATATTTATACTGATCATAAAAGTTTAAAGTATATTTTCACACAAAAGGAGCTGAATATGCGCCAAAGAAGATGGTTGGAGCTGATTAAGGATTATGACTGCTCAATACATTACCACCCTGGGAAAGCAAACAAGGTGGCAGATGCATTAAGTCGACAAGACTATGCTAGTTTATCCATGATGAGGATCACAAAAGATCCAATATTTATGGATTTACAAAGGATGGATCTTGGAATTATAATGGAAGGGGAAAAATCATATATTTCTCAAATGAATGTTCAACCATCTATACATGTGAAGATTAAAGAGGCATAGAAAGAAGATGTCGAGTTACAAAAGAAGGTGAGAAATGTTCCTGAATTCAACCTTGATTGTGATGGGATAATAATGTTTAGGAATCGGGTTTGTGTTCCTTCCATCCCCGAATTAAAGAAGGAGCTGCTGGATGAGGCTCATAGTTCTTCATTCTCTATTCATCCTGGAAGCACGAAGATGTATAGGGACCTGAAAGAGTACTTCTGGTGGGATGGCATGAAAAGAGATGTTGCTGAATATGTCTCTCAATGCTTGGTTTGTCAACAAGTTAAAGCTGAGAGACAGAAGTCTAAGGGGATGTTACAACCATTACCCATACCTGAATGGAAATGGGAAAACATCACTATGGACTTTGTCACAGGACTTCCTAAAACATCCAATGGTAATAATGCTATCTGGGTCATAGTTGATTGTCTTACAAAGTCTGCACACTTCATTCCTATTAGAGAGGATTTCTCTCTAGATCAGCTTGCCAGGATATATGTAAAGGAAGTGGTAAGATTGCATAGAGTAGCACTTTCTATTATATCTGATCGGGATCCGAGATTTACCTTGAAGTTCTGGCGAAGTCTTCAGCATACTCTGGATACAGAGTTGAGTTTCAGCACTGCTTATCATCCCCAGACAGACGGTCAGTCTGAGAGAACAATTCAAACCCTAGAAGATATGTTGAGAGCTTTCTCTATGGATTTCAAAGGAGGTTGGGATCAACACCTACCTTTGGTGGAATTTTCTTATAATAATAGCTTTCACTCCAGTATTCAGATGGCTCCTTATGAAGCTCTCTATGGAAAGAAATGCAGGACTCCAACTTACTGGGATGAAGTTGGGGAAAGAAAGCTATTAGGACCTGATCTCGTTGATGAAATGGCAGAAAAGGTCAGATCTATTCAACAACACATAAGAGCAGCTCAGAGTCGATAGAAAAGTTATACCGACAACCGAAGAAAAGACCTAGAGTTTGAAGTGGGTGATAAAGTGTTCTTACGAATATCTCCCTGGAAAAGGGTTATGAGATTTGGAAAGAAGGGGAAGTTGGGACCTAGATATATCGGTCCTTTCGAAATACTAGATCGTGTTGGGAAGGTAGCTTACCGATTGGCGCTTCCACCGAATCTCTCTCAAGTTCACGATGTGTTCCATGTATCTCTCCTGAGAAAGTTCATACCAGATCATTCACATGTACTCAGCTCAAAAGTTGTACCGTTGGAGCAAGATCTTTCTTATGAAGAACAGCCGATAGAGATTCTGGATCATAGCGAAAAAGTCCTACGAAATAAGACCACTCGATTGGTGAAAGTTTTATGGAGGAACCACCAACTTGAAGAAGCTACATGGGAGCTTGAGGATATGATGAGGGAGAAGTATCCTCATCTGTTTGTTACAAAGTGACGAATTTCGAGAGAGAAATTCTTTTTAAGGGGGGTAGAATGTAACACCCGAGACTTTTATGTTATATAAATCATCAAAGGAATCTTTTTCTACACAACACTTGCTTGGCTTGCTTTACACGCAATCGCGACCTTCCTCGATAGCTTGAGTCGTACGCAATACCGAGTTTCACTAAACAACAATATGCTATTAAAACTAGCCGTTATGAATAGTAATAACCACTTTTTGAAATTTTATAAATTTTATTTTCCAAAATGGACTTCATTTTTGGACTCAGAATATCGAAATTAGTCTAGGGTGAAATTTTGGTATTTTTCTGAAAACTTTCAATTTTTGATGAATAGTGAAACCACTAAGTGGTAGGTTAAAAACTGAATTTTGCATAAAACTTAATTTTACCGCTTCTGTTAATGGAATTTCAAAAATCTGACAGACACGGTTGATATCAGTAAGTAAAATGTGGTTCAATGAGATAAAAATAATTTTTTGGTGAATTGTAACTTTTTACTTTTTTTACCGCGGTTAATAGTAAAGAGGGCAACTAAGGGTAAATATGATATTAATATTACCCTAACACATGTCCTAATTCTATTGGACAAGTTTAATTCGACCAAAAACAAACTTAGGAATAACATATGACTATTTAGGCCCACTTGGATTAGATTAGGACATTTATTATTAATTTATTTAAAGAAGGGTTAAAATAGTTAAAATCAATGTTTAATAAGTAAATCATTTTTAATATGGGGTTATACATAAGATAAATTGGACTATAAATATTCATTACAAAGATAAAAATCTTTCCTACATAATTGTATTTTATTTGTAATTTTTAGACGTTAAATAATTTAATTTATTTATGACACAATGATGATGCAGTAATTATCTTATTAATGAAATATTGACATAATTGATGTTATAAACACCAAAATAAATGTAATTTGAGACTTTTTATGAATTACACTAATTTTCTAGGTTACTATGATATATTATTGTTGATTTAATCAACTTGGTTCGAACATATAATTCTGTTATGACTTTAAAAAAAATCATATATCAAATAGTGTCAAAATTGACACAAAATAGTTTTTAAATCAAATATTATATTATTAATTGTTATTTTTTTCCTAAAAATCTAAGGTTCGGCCAAATAACTTAGATAAGGATATATATATTAATAATAAACAATTTGGGGTTCGTTTGGCATGTTATAGTAAGTTTATTAACCATATAGTGAAAGAAAACAAAAAGACACGGTAAAAGTTAAATTAATTAACTTAGAGTTAAATCTAATTGATAAGGTTAAAATAATACCCTAAACTTGTCTAAATCCTATTGGTTGATATGCTTTCGACCCATCCCCACTTTAGCTTCGAAATAAGACCCTTTGTAACCATTATAAACCGATTTTTACTTAAATATAAAATAATATTTTGAGATATTCCTAAGGTGCCCCTCTCCTCCCTTATAAAAGGGCACCTCCTCCCCCTCCTCCTCACACCAATTTTAGCACTCAAGCTCGGCCAACCCCTGCCATTTTCTCCTCTCCACTTCCCTAGAATAATCCTAGAGGTCCTGGTCTTCTTCAAAGACCAATCTTAGTTCCCTAAGTGGAGGATTCAAAGAGGCGTTCCAAAGAAGAGGTAATATCCATTACCGATCTTTTCAATTTCTTTCTTCTTCAACTTCTTCTTCTTTAGTTGTTTCATGATAAAGTAATAACAACAGTATTACTTACATACTGATATGTTATTATAAATATGAAACAACCCTAATTCACCTTCTATCCATCCTACGGAAAAATGAAATCACCGCGCGTGCGTACGTACGGAATACCGTCACCACGCCGTGGTGTAATCTATTTTCCACCATCAATTTACAAGGATGGGTATAATGGTGTAATTAGTAACTATTTATGATTATTATAAAGTAATATTGATACTGAAATAATATATATATACTCCAATACAGTTCCACGATCATAGGAACGATATCATCACTCGTGCGTACGTACGGAATACCGTCTCCACGATGTGATGCGACTCGTTCTACATGATCATAATTACATAGTAATTATATAAATTGAATGAATAAATATGATATATGTTAACTAATAACATTCTGGATATAAGGTATCTATAACCTTAAAAGAAGAATAAGAATGTATTCGGAAAAACACGCATAAGTACAAAAGGCAATAAAGACCCGAGTAACAAGTAACAATGAAATATTACTATCAAGAAGCTAATAATATGACCATATATGATATCATATCAATATGTATGATTCTGGAGTAAGTCAATAAAATTATTTAAACTATTATACAGGAGCATCAGACACGTACAAAGCAAATTGGACCTAAGGTAAGGGAAATATCACAATCTCATTTTTATCCGAGATTGTTTATTTGTAAGTATTTACTGGGGTGTATTTTATCATCCACATCCATGTTTCATCAATATGTAATATTATTTCCATCCACCTACAATTGTTTAAATCCATTTTTACCCTTCGGTGAGTTTTTAGTAATATCTATGAAAGTAATCTTTTGTCATACGAGGTACTTTTTGACTTTTCCGACAAAAGTACGAAGAATTTTTTTTTAACTTATACGGAAAGAATAGATTTTTAAAACCTTATTTCCAAGAATATTCCTTTATAAGTTTTCAAGTTTATTTTTAATCAACTTCTTTTAGTTTATAATTGTATGACATGTTAATAAAAGAAAAGTTTTTTTGAAGTAGAAAGGATATTTTCCTCAAGAATGGAGTTCAAATGTTTTATCAAAATTATTTTCCATATAAGATAATATAGGGTTCTGTTTTTATCCCTATTATTACATTTATTTGATTATGTTTTGAGGAAATTATTTTTATGAAGTCATTTACCTTATATGATTTGTTTTATGATGTCATGATGTTTCAAGAATCCCATTTTTGTTACATGTGTTATGCGATGATGTATGATTTATGATTATGTGGCACACATAAGAAAGGATTCATTATAAGATGGGTGGGACCTATATCTCCCTCCAATGCATTGGGTAAAGATTTTATATCTCATGAGATAGACATGGTTGGAACGGTAGGTTATACCGGTTCAGTGAAACAGGACTGGAACGAGGGTGACTCGGTTCAGAAATGGACTTTGTCCACTAAGATAGTCTTGGAAATGAGTCATGACTAACAAGAAATGATTTTCCATGATTATGTGTGCATGCCACAAAGTTTCAAGTTTTATGTTATGATTATGGGGATCTCATTTTCACTTCTATGATTTATTCCATGTTAAGATATTATGATCTCTTTTGCAGGTTTTGATTTTCAAAAAGATATGATATGATTTTTATTTCCTTTATTTTCCCTTGCTGAGCATTTGAGCTCACCCTTTTATGTTTTCTTTTCCCCAGGTCAGGAAGATGGATATTAAGTAGAATATGCTAAAAGGGAACCTAGATATGATGAAATAAATGCGAGACACTGTAGAAGATTTATGAACCAGTTGTTTATGTTTCCCAGTTTCTAAAGACACTATACCTATACGGTCCTTTTTGGTTTTGTCATATGTTGTAATAAGTGTGCTTCAATTTTGAAGTATTAACAATGTATGTAAAGTATGGGTTGTTATAGTTGGTATTAGAGGAAAGGTATAGTCAACCTTTGGAAACTAGGATGTGAAAGCCTTAGTAAGAACCCTAAGGATAAGTCTAAGAATAGAACACAATCTTAGTGTTTTAGAAATGGCCATGAATAACCTAGGATAAGACCTTAAGCATGAAAATTTTTATTCTTGAATTCTGTGGTTTTCCTATTATAATTAGTGTTGCTCACACTATTCTTCTTGGTTTTAGTCAATGGCTGGAACCCGAAGGAACCGTGTTAATGCGGAATGCGATGGGAAATGCAATGATTGTCCCCCTGAGCAACCAAATGATATGGGAGCTAGAATGCAAAATCTTGTAGCCATGCTCACACAACTTTCTCAAGCTATGAATCATGCAGGACTTCCAAACGATCAAAGGAAGGAGCAACATTCTGTTGAATCCTTCATGAGGCAGCGTCCACCTTCTTTCAGCGGGTCTACTGATCCATTAGTTGCTGAACAATGGATTAGTACTACTGAAAAGATATTTTCAGTTCTTCAATGTTCTGAACATGATAAAGTCATCCTAGCAGTGTATCGTTTGGAAGGAGATGCTGATCAATGGTGGAATCTTATTAAGAATACGAGGCAAAGGGATGAAATTGAGTCTATGGAATGGGACGAGTTCAAGAACTTATTTTTCAACAAGTACTTCCCTCGTATTCTCTGAACAAAGATGGAGAAAGAGTTCCTTGAACTGAAACAAAGGGATGATGAATCTGTTGGTACCTATGAAGCAAATTTTACAAGACTTGCAAGGTACGCTTCTGGTATTATTATCCAACCTGAGAGTAAGATCGATCGATTCTTTAGTGGCTTAAAACCAAGTCTTCGAAGGGCGTTATCCATAAGGGACTTCAATAGCTAAGAGAAAATCGTTCGATGTGCTCTCAAAGTCGAGATGGAGATTGGAGTAACCCATCAGTCACATGGGTTTGATAAGAAGAGGAAGATGGAATTAAAAGAAAAATCTAAACAGCACACAGAAAACAAGATGAGCTTTTCCTTATGCTCAAAGTGTAGAAAGAAACATGGAGGGAGTTGTCTTAAAGGGACAAGTAAATGTTTTAAATGTGGAAAGGAAGGTCATCGGGCATTTGAATGCCGTGATAATGGGAAGAAGATGTCTAATGACGCAAACAAAGGAAGGGATACACAAAATGAACCTACTACACTTCAATGATTCAAGTGCAAGGAGATGGGGCATTATACCAATCAATTCCCAAATACAAGGGTTGATGATGATGGTCGACGTCAACAAAATCTTAAGGCTAAAGACAAAGGAAGGTCACATGCAATTTCTATCAGCGATGTGGAGTACGATAACGAAGTGGTGAAAGGTACACTTACCGTCCACTCTAAAGTTGCAAATGTTTTATTTGATTCTGGATCCACCCACTCTTTTATTTCTAAAGAATTTTCTAAGGGTATCACCGTATTACCTCAACAATTAGATGTTGAGTTAGCTGTGACAACACCTAATGGCACAACAGTCGCATCAAAAGTTTATAATTCTTCTCCGATCGAAGTTTGTGGGAAAGTGATTCCTGCAAATCTTGTGATCCTTCCTTTAGTGGAATTTGATGTGATTCTTGGCATGGATTGGCTTTCTCTACATGGAGCTCATATTAATTGCCAAATAAGGGAAGTCACATTTCATATTCCAGATCAATCTACGATCGTATACCAATGCAAGGATGAACATAACCTTCCAGTGGAAATTTCATCCATCTTATGGGTATTGATTCCACTAAATGAAGGTTATTTATCTCAAATGGTTGGTGAGAAACTCACGATTAAGAATATGCCCATTGTACGGGAGTTTGATGATGTCTTTCCGGAGGAATTACTGGGTCTTCCACCAAATCGTGAAGTTTATTTTTCAATAGAACTCGTACCGGGTGCTTTGCCTATTTCAAAGACACCTTATAGAATGGCCCCAATTGAGTTGCAGGAATTGAAGAAGCAACTCCAAGAGAATCTTGATAAGGGATTCATACGCCCTAGTGCGTCACCTTGGGGAGAACCTGTTCTATTTGTTAAGAAGAAAGATGGATCAATGAGACTCTGCATTGATTATCGAGAACTTAACAAGATCACTATCAAGAACAAATATCCTCTCCCACACATTGATGACTTATTTGACCAACTACGCGGAGCTCAATACTTTTCCAAGATTGATCTTCGTTCAGGGTATCATCAATTAAGGGTCAAAAGGGAGGATATACCAAAGACGGCTTTCCGTACAAGGTATGGACACTATGAATTTATAGTGATGCCATTTGGTCTTACTAATACCCCTGCTATCTTCATGGATCTAATGAATAGAGTCTTTAGAGACTATCTTGATCAATTTGTGGTAGTATTTATAGACGATATTCTTGTCTATTCAAAGAGAAAGGAAGAGCATGAAGATCACTTGAGAATTATATTGAAGGCCCTGAGAAAGGAGAAGCTTTATGCCAAATTTACCAAGTGTGAATTTTGGCTTCAAAAAGTTGCATTTTTGGGTCACATAATCTCAAAAGAGGGGATATCTATGGATCCAGCAAAAACAGAGGTTATTGAAAGATGGTCGATACCAACAACAGTAACTGAGATTCGAAGTTTTCTTGGTTTGGCTGGATATTATCGACGTTTTGTAAAATATTTTTCACGATTATCTAATCCACTCACCAAGTTGACTCGGAAAGGAGTTAAGTTTGTCTGGACAGAGGAATGTGAAGAGAATTTCAAGGAGTTGAAAAGAAGGTTATCCAGTGCACCTGTGCTCACACTGCCTTGTAGTGGAGAAAGGTTTGTGATCTACAGTGATGCATCCAAGAAGGGATTGGGGTGTGTTCTTATGCAAAATGATATGGTGATAGCTTATGCCTCACGACAGTTGAAAATCCATGAGCAAAATTACCCAACACATGATTTCGAGTTGGCTGCGGTAATCTTTGCATTAAATATTTGGAGGCATTACCTTTATGGTGAATGGTGTGATATTTATACTGATCATAAAAGTTTAAAGTATATTTTCACACAAAAGGAGCTGAATATGCACCAAAGAAGATGGTTGGAGCTGATTAAGGATTATGACTGCTCAATCCATTACCACCCTGGGAAAGCAAACAAGGTGGCAGATGCATTAAGTCGACAAGACCATGCTAGTTTATCCATGATGAGGATCACAAAAGATCCAATATTTATGGATTTACAAAGGATGGATCTTGGAATTATAATGGAAGGGGAAAAATCTTATCTTTCTCAAATGAATGTTCAACCATCTATACATGTGAAGATTAAAGAGGCATAGAAAGAAGATGTCGAGTTACAAAAGAAGTTGAGAAATGTTCCTGAATTCAACCTTGATTGTGATGGGATAATAAAGTTTAGGAATCAGGTTTGTGTTCCCTCCATCCCCGAATTAAAGAAGGAGCTGCTGGATGAGGCTCATAGTTCTTCATTCTCCATTCATCCTGGAAGCACGAAGATGTATAGGGACCTAAAAGAGTACTTCTGGTGGGATGGCATGAAAAGAGATGTTGCTGAATATGTCTCTCGATGCTTGGTTTGTCAACAAGTTAAAGCTGAGAGACAGAAGTCTAAGGGGATGTTACAACCATTACCCATACCCGAATGGAAATGGGAAAACATCACTATGGACTTTGTCACAGGACTTCCTAAAACATCCAAAGGCAATAATGCTATCTGGGTCATAGTTGATCGTCTTAAAAAGTCAGCACACTTCATTACTATTAGAGAGGATTTCTCTCTAGATCAGCTTGCCAGGATATATGTAAAGGAAGTGGTAAGATTGCATGGAGTACCAATTTGTATTATATCTGATCGGGATCCGAGATTTACCTTGAAGTTCTGGCGAAGTCTTCAGCATACTCTGGATACAGAGTTGAGTTTCAGCATTGCTTATCATCCCCAGACAGACGGTCAGTCTGAGAGAACAATTCAAACCCTAGAAGATATGTTGAGAGCTTGCTCTATGGATTTCAAAGGAGGTTGGGATCAACACCTACCTTTGGTGGAATTTTCTTATAATAATAGCTTTCACTCCAGTATTCAGATGGCTCCTTATGAAGCTCTCTATGGAAAGAAATGCAGGACTCCAACTTACTGGGATGAAGTTGGGGAAAGAAAGCTATTAGGACCTGATCTCATTGATGAAATGGCAGAAAAGGTCAGATCTATTCAACAACACATAAGAGCAGCTCAGAGTCGATAGAAAAGTTATGCGGACAACCGAAGAAAAGACCTAGAGTTTGAAGTGGGTGATAAAGTGTTCTTACGAATATCTCCCTGGAAAAGGGTTATGAGATTTGGAAAGAAGGGGAAGTTGAGCCCTAGATATATCAGTCCTTTCGAAATACTAGATCGTGTTGGGAAGGTAGCTTACCGATTGGCGCTTCCACCGAATCTCTCTTAAGTTCACGGTGTGTTCCATGTATCTCTCCTGAGAAAGTACATACCAGATCCTTCACATGTACTCAGCTCAGAAGTTGTACCGCTGGAGCAAGATCTTTCTTATGAAGAACAGCCGATAGAGATTCTGGATCGTAGCAAAAAAGTCCTACGAAATAAGACCACTCGATTGGTGAAAGTTTTATGGAGGAACCACCAACTTGAAGAAGCTACAGGGGAGCTTGAGGATATGATGAGGGAGAAGTATCCTCATCTGTTTGTTACAAAGTGACGAATTTCGAGGGAGAAATTCTTTTTAAGGGGGGTAGAATGTAACACCCGAGACTTTTATGTTATATAAATCATCAAAGGAATCTTTTTCTACACAACACTTGCTTGGCTTGCTTTACACGCAATCGCAACCTTCCTCGATAGCTTGCGTCGTACGCAATACCGAGTTTCACTAAACAACAATATGCTATTAAAACTAGCCGTTATGAATAGTAATAACCACTTTTTGAAATTTTATAAATTTTATTTTTCAAAATGGTCTTCATTTTTGGACTCAGAATGTCGAAATTATCCTAGGGAGAAATTTTGGTATTTTTCTGAAAACTTTCAATTTTTGATGAATAGTGAAACCACTAAGTGGTAGGTTAAAAACTGAATTTTGCATAAAACTTAATTTTACCGCTTCTGTGAATGGAATTTCAAAAATCCGACAGACACGGTTGATATCAGTAAGTAAAATGTGGTTCAATGAGATAAAAATAATTTTTTGGTGAATAGTAACTTTTTACTTTTTTTACCGCAGTTAATAGTAAATAGGGTAACTAAGGGTAAATATGATATTAATATTACCCTAACACATGTCCTAATTCTATTGGACAAGTGTAATTCGACTAAAAACAAACTTAGGAATAACATATGACCATTTAGGCCCACTTGGATTAGATTAGGACATTTATTATTTATTTATTTAAAGAAGGGTTAAAATAGTTAAAATCAAAGTTTAATAAGTAAATAATTTTTAATATGGGGTTATACATAAGATAAATTAGACTATAAATATTCATTACAAAGATAAAAATATTTCCTACATAATGGTATTTTATTTGTAATTTTTAGACATTAAATAGTTTAATTTATTTATGACACAATGATGATGCAGTAATTATCTTATTAATGAAATATTGACATAATTGATGTTATAAACACCAAAATAAATGTAATTTGAGACTTTTTATGAATTCCACTAATTTTCTAGGTTACTATGATATATTATTGTTGATTTAATCAACTTGGTTCGAACATATAATTCTGTTATGACTTTCAAAAAAATCATATATCAAATAGTGTCAAAATTGATACAAAATAGTTTTTAAATCAAATATTATATTATTAATTGTTATTTTATTCCTAAAAATCTAAGGTTCGGCCAAATAACTTAGATACGGATATATATATTAATAATAAACATTTTGGGGTTCGTTTGGCATGTTATAGTAAGTGTATTAACCATATAGTGAAAGAAAACAAAAAGACACGGTAAAAGTTAAATTAATTAATTTAGAGTTAAATCTAATTGATAAGGTTAAAATAATACCCTAAACTAGTCTAAATCCTATTGGTTGATAGGATTTCGACCCATCCCCACTTTAGCTTCGAAATAAGACCCTTTGGAACCATTATAAACCGATTTTGACTTTAATATAAAATAATATTTTGAGATATTCCTAAGGTGCCCCTCTCCTCCCTTATAAAAGGGCACCTCCTCCACATCCTCCCCACACCAATTTGAGCACTCAAGCTCGGCCAACCCCTGCCATTTTCTCCTCTCCACTTCCCTAGAATAATCCTAGATGTCCTGTTCTTCTTCAAAGACCAATCTTAGTTCCCTAAGTGGAGGATTTAAAGAGGCGTTCCAAAGAAGAGGTAATATCCATTACCGATCTTTTCAATTTCTTTCTTCTTCAACTTATTCTTCTTTAGTTGTTTCATGATAAAGTAATAACATCAGTATTACTTACATACTGATATGTTATTATAAATTTGAAACAACCCTAATTCACCTTCTATCCATCCTACGGAAAAATGAAATCACCGCGCGTGCGTACGTACAGAATACCGTCTCCACGCCGTGGTGTAATCTATTTTCCACCATCACTTTACAAGGATGGGTGTAATGGTGTAATGAGTAACTATTTATGATTATTATAAAGTAATATTGATACTGAAATAATATATATATACTCCAATACAGTTCCACGATCATAGGAACGATATCATCACTCGTGCGTACGTACGGAATACCGTCTCCACGATGTGATGCGACTCGTTCTACATGATCATCATTACATAGTAATTATATAAATTGAATAAATAAATATGATATATGTTACACTAATACCATTATGGATATAAGGTATCTATAACCTTAAAAGAATAATAATAATGTATTCGGCAAAACACGCATAAGAACAAAAGGCAATAAAGACCCGAGTAACAAGTAACAATGAAATATTACTATCAAGAAGCTAAGAATATGACCATATATGATATCATATCAATATGTATGATTCTGTAATAAGTCAATAACATTATTTAAACCATTATACAGGAGCTTTGGACACGTACCAAGAAAATTGGACCTAAGGTAAGGGAAATATCACAATCTCATTTTTATCCAAGATTTTTATTCGTAAGTATTTACTGGGGTGTATTTTATCATCCACATCCATGTTTCATCAATATGTAATATTATTTCCATCCACCTACAATTGTTTAAATCCATTTTTACCCTTCAGTGAGTTTTTAGTAATATCTATGAAAGGAATCTTTTGTCATACGAGGTACCTTTTGACTTTTCCGACAAAAGTACGAAGAATGTTTTTTTTAACTTATACGGCAAGAATGGATTTTTAAAACATTATTTCCAAGAATATTCCTTTATAAGTTTTCAAGTTTATTTTTAATCAACTTCTTTTAGTTTATAATTGTATGACATGTTAAGAAAAGAAAAGTGTTTTTGAAGTAGAAAGGATATTTTCCTCAAGAATGGAGTTCAAATGTTTTATCAAAATTATTTTCCATATAAGATAATATAGGGTTCTGTTTTTATCCCTATTATTACATTTATTTGATTATGTTTTGAGGAAATTATTTTTATGAATTCATTTACCTTATATGATTTGTTTTATGATGTCATGATGTTTCAAGAATCCCATTTTTGTTACATGTGTTATGCGATGATGTATGATTTATGATTATGTGGCACACATAAGAAAGGATTCATTATAAGATGGGTGGGACCTATATCTCCCTCCAATGCATTGGGTAAAGATTTTATATCTCATGAGATAGACATGGCTGGAACGGTAGGTTATACCGATTCAGTGAAACAGGACTGGAACGAGGGTGACTCGGTTCAGAAAGGGACTTTGTCCACTAAGATAGTCTTGGCAATGAGTCATGACTAACAAGAAATGATTTTCCATGATTATGTGTGCATGCCACAAAGTTTCAAGTTTTATGTTATGATTATGGGGATCTCATTTTCACTTATATGATTTATTCCATGTTAAGATATTATGATCTCTTTTGCAGGTTTTGATTTTCAAAAAGATATGATATGATTTTTATTTTCTTTTATTTTCCCTTGCTGAGCATTTGAGCTCACCCTTTTATGTTTTCTTTTCCTCCGGTCAGGAAGATGGATATTAAGTAGAATATGCTAAAAGGGACCCTAGATATTATGAAATAAATGGGAGACACTGTAGAAGATTTATGAACTAGTTCTTTATGTTTCCCAGTTTCTAAAGACACTATACCTATACGGTCCTTTGTGGTTTTGTCATATGTTGTAATAAGTGTGCTTCAATTTTGAAGTATTAATAATGTATGTAAAGTATGGGTCGTTATACATACTAAGCAAAAGTTTCCTCTTTCTTCTGTCTAAGGTTAAGAAACTTCCTTTACATTTCTTTTATTTGAAAATAATAAAATAATTTTTCATATAATACCTCCTTAAATGTTTACCGTTCCATGAAATTAATCTTATCTTCCTCTTTAGAGTTTTTAATTTTTAAAAACTATTTATCTATATCTTTCTTAAAATGGTAGACTTCCATGATGAAATTTTCCTTCTCACTACTTTCCAAAGTGATAAATATGTTCTCAGAGGAAATATTCCATTGTTCAGATAACAATGGATTAACAGTTACACTGATCTCTAGAGGTTGATGTCATATGAAGTATTCTAACATAGTTACACCATGTTTTGGATCATAATGTTTCATATAAATTCAAGATTATTTGTCACACCCTATATCAACTACCTTAGCATGGTTATGAAGTAATTTTCCTCAACTCTATATTTATTTCATGTTTAGGGGGAATATCCCTACATTGACTATGTTTGTTGATATGATTCCTATTCCTCTTGTTAATCTTCATCTTTATATATTTATATACACATAATTATCTAATGATATTAAATTTTAAAATATATTTCATATAACGTTTTCTATAGTCTTACCTATAAAAAAGAGGATATTCACAGTACATGTGATATCTTACTAGAATCCTCTAAATATATTCTCTATAATTCCTAAAAAACTTGTTTTGATACCAATTGTATCATATGAGACCCTAAAAACTCATATCCAATAATTATACTACATTATTTAAAATAATAAAATAGTTCTCATGGAATCGAAATACATAGTATTATTAGAAGACTAGACACATACATATATTACATTTCAAAATATAATATACAACATGAACACATTACAAGAACATTATTATCCATTCCATAAATTCATTTAAATTTATGTATTGTTCTCTACTAGGTTTCAAAGGAAAAGGAAAACAAAAAATTGTGCGCTCAGATGCATGGTAAGGGGAAACATGTAGTATAAGCTATTATAACATAAACATAGAATAAGTGATGTGGTTGTAATAAATGAATAACACGAATCCATAATAAACTAAAACTAATTTCTTTATATATACCTAACAATAAATGATAATATGGATAAAAATTTTGATTTGTCTCATATTTATGGGATTCATAATGATGAACACACAAGCATGTTGTCAAGGGCTTGTGCCCAGAAATAATCATATTTATGAGAAAAGGAATGCACCAAAATCCAACTTGTATTGTCATGCGATAGGTGGTGATGTATTGAGGGGATATATAATTTTGGGTCACACCCCTCACCTGATTATGTCCAATTCATTCTCCCTAAGAGTCATCAAGATCTTTTATACAATTCTGTAAGGAACATCTAGTTGAGTAAAAAAATAGATTTTGATTTAATGAGAATTATAGAAATTAAAAACATCACCATTAAATAGAATATATTTTATGTCTAGGAGAACATTCTTTAATCAACCTAGATGATTTGGGGTATTTCCAAAGTAATATGAAGTACCCTTATTAAATAAATATAATGGTGGGGGTACATTCAATGTGTTGGTTTCTCTATGAAAAATAGTAATTGGGTTTAATAGTTTAAATGTATAAGTTACCAAGGTAATTCTAGTAAAATCATTTATTATTGTTTAAAAAGAGTAACTTAATTATTAAAATTATATCCCCTGGGAGTGTCTCCCTAAGTGAACAGTCTTAGGACCACTCATCATGCATAAGGGTGATGATTGATTCAATGATCCACAAACCCTTTTGGGCAGATTACCCCTAGGTGTATATGACAAATATATGCATGAACATTCCAATATCTTGATAGATATGTCTTTTCTAGTAAATTATACACCAATTTAATTTACCAAACATATGGATGGTTTATCCAACACAGAGAATATTGATTTTTAAAAAGGTTTTGATGACTCTTGAATCAAAAGAATATAAAAGAGGGTTATTAATATAGAATTGTAATTCTATTAAATCTCATGAGTAATATAGAAAAAAAATTTCCAAGTAAATTTATTCACCATAAAATATAAAATAGATGATGAATATTACATGAGTCCCAAAGAATGAAAATTTTGATGAAAAACCCACACATATGACTTGGGTATAAATTCAATCAAAAACCTGAATGAGAAGAATTAAAATTTATATTTAAATGACTTGAATAAATTAATTTAATGACATAAAATATCAAATATTAAGTATATAAATAAGATGATGTAGATTAGATGCATAATACCAAAAATTTCCCAAAGTAAGGAATTTTAGATGAAAAACACTTACCACTTGTATTCACTTAAATGAACATAATTTAACCTATTATATAGAAAACATATCTAAATTAATAACATAATTAAAAACCTTAATAATAAAAATTTTCCATTATACTCTTTTTAAATATTTATTCTCTTAAAAAATTCTACCAATTTTCACATCAATTGTCTATAGTTCTGATCATTTGTACTAGTTTCATAATGAAAGTGTTAGAATTCATTATTCTTAAAAATTTTATCATTAATATTTCATTAAAATTATTTATTAAGGATTTGTATAATTATTTATGATATTTAAAATTCCTTTTAGGAGTTTTCTTGTCTTTTTCCTTGAATATGAGATTGATAATGAGCAAGTTTTAGTGATTCTTATCGAATAAGGGTTGTTTTCTTAGTTAATGAATTAAATATTGATATAAAATATCAAAAATAAAAAAAAAATATTTAAACATTTTTCTTATAATATACCAGTAATTATGTTCCCATAATAATTCATTACAAATTCATATTATTCTTCAAGTACGTGGTTAAACTGGCCCGAACATGAAAATGCCATGATTTAATGATTGGTTGTGAGTTGGTTTTATTATAATATCTTTTAACTAAAGACATAATGATATTATTTAGTGTATATTTTCATGATATATACTAATTAGAAATTTTTTATCATGATAAGTATTGGATATGTAAATATTACCTAATTCAATAAAATATTTTCCTCTTAATCACGCTTATTTTAAATGATTGAATTAATGATGACGGTTCTTCGATTATATCATTAATATGTTATTAATTTTTTCATAATAGAACCTTAATGATGTAATAATATTATTATTTTCCCATTAAACCATTATAGTCACCATCCATTATGGGTGGTGATGAAAAAATAATTCATTGCCTTTGGTGGAGGTAGTCTATTTGTATGTACGAATGAGGATATTGTTTTACTTAATGGATGCAATAGATGAATAAAAAATGATTATACCCTTAATATAGTAAAATTATATTACATAAATGATATAAATATAATTATATTATTCTTTCTAGAATAAAATTGAATAAATATAATAAAGAAGAAAAGCTAAGTAGTTGATAATGCACAGGTCAGGGACTTGAATTTTCCTACGAACTATCCTTAGAAATAATGGAATTATGGAAATTAATGGTGACCATAAGATTTTGAATGTGGGAGAGGGTTATAATAAGTGAAATTTGAAATTATTTCATCAATATATTCTTAGTAGTTATGATTTCTTAAGTGGTTGGTGTGTTACTCTTTTATAGGTGGAGGGAAGGGTAGTTTTTTGAGTAACCCTTACATTTTCAACAATTAAATGATATTATTCCAAGGTAAATGGATAAAATATGGATAAAATTTGGTGGGATAGTGATTTAGGGTGGAAACTAAACCCATATGCACCTTTTGAGATAACATTGAGGGGTTTAGGGGGTTTTTTTAAAAAATTTAACTTTTTCCCAAGTTTACTTTTACCTTTGTAATTATTTTTTATCCTTATAAATAACTTTTATTTAAAAAAATAATATCACCCATTTTAACAAAATGGATCCTTCTAATTATAGATTTTAATATAATTATATACAATAAAATTTCTAAATGGTCTAAATTACAATTTTAAAAATAAACACACTTAATCGGGTAAAAAATTGGAAAATAACTTTTTTAAAATTTAAATTTATTAATGTGATAAAATTATATTAAATACAGATTTTAATGAAATAATTTAAATTATTAGAAAAAACATATAATGTACAAGGATTTCTAGGCAACCCAAAACTGAATATCCCGTGAAAATTCTTGATGAAATGAAAATATGAAAAACAAATTTTTATTTAAGTAATAATTTTGTTAGTTATAAAAATTTTGTAAATATGATTAATTAGGGAAAATAATATTTTAAAATTCATATTTTTATTATTTAAATTAAAATTTGATTACATAAAATGTTTATTAAGCATTTATGTCATTATCATATAATGATGAATCGATACAAATTTCTAATTTTTTCAAAACCATATTTTTCCACCAAAAAACAACCTTTTTAGAAAAATATCCCATATTCATACTACGATAATTTTAACATTATAAATTTAAAAATTATATTATTTTTTTTAATTTTAAATTATAATATTTATCTTTGAAGTAATGTATTGAGTATTGTCACTTTAGTATGTGAATTAGGTAATAGTTTAGGATATAGTGTTTACCTACTAGCGTAGGGTCTTGAGTATTACATGAGTTAGCACAACCATAATATTTTTCACATCACATCCCATCATATCTAGTTATTAATTTTTTGAATTGTATATTTTTTCACTCAGTTATTTCTAATTATATTTATTTATTAAAATCCAAAATGCTCAGTGTGGGTAAAGATTGTATCCAATACTATTAGAATAACCCATTATATGAAAAACTAATACTAATTTTTTCTAACCTTTAATTCAATCAATTTATTTATAATGTGTAGAATTTATTTCGGCCTATGATTCTTTAGTTTTAACATTGGGTTCCTTAAGTTTTATCTTCTTATTAATTGTATTTTAATCCCCAAAAATCAACTGAACCCTTGAAATTAAACTTACCAAATTTGAAAACAAAAAATTATGAAAAAATATATCAAATATTATCTTTAAAAAAAACTTGATGTTTATACAAAAATTTATTAAATTTAAAATATCACAAAAAAATATTGTATAGAATTTTCTATACTGAAAATATATTAATTCTTTACCAAAATAACTTGAATCATCATGAAATTAAAACTTAATAAAATTATATATTATATACGAAATTAACTTAATATTTACCCCTCAAGTAATATAAAACTATTTTATATAAAATCACATAGTATCCAATAATGTTTTAAATATACCTTAAAAATATAATGTCCCAAAAAATATAGAAAACTTCTCCTAATAAAACATTAATCACCTTATCAATAAATAAATTTTAAAACACCCAATGTTATATATAATACTCAATTTATATTTCCAAAATAAAATAAACATTGTCCCAAATAACCATAATTACCTCAACCTAAAATTAAATGCCAACCCCAATGGTTATTTACACCAAAATCCTGTATTCTTACTAAAACCCACTAAATATATCCTAAAATATTATTAACCAATTTAAAATATAATCACATAAGACCTAAAAAGGGTATTTATACCATTTAATTTTAGATCACGCATAAACTTATCAATCAATGATGGTATCCAAAACTCTTAAACTACTCTAAAAAATAACAACCTAATCTATAAAGTTGTCAAACCACTGTATTGATGCCAACATTAAATACTCAAATAAAATTATCCCATAATTACATGATTTATAGTGAATATTTCACCACTTACAAACTGATGATCCTTTAGGTTTATATATTTAGATAATTATGGAAAATTCTTACATAAAAAATCCATATTTTCCACCAAACGAACATTATTTCTAATAAACCAAACACTTTAAATGATAAATATTCATTATTCAAGGCCAAAACCTCAAACCTAAAACATTGACTACATAATTAATAATCATCATTTTTAATCCCTGTAAAATCATTTAAAAAATAGGGTTAGCATATAAATCATAGTTAGGTGTATAAATAAAGGAAATGTTTTTTGACATTTGAAAAACATGAAAGCCCATGAAAAAATTTCCCATTCTAAAATAAAAAGTTATGAACTTGTAAAAGATTATAATCATTCTTATAAACATGTAATCAACTTATTTTCCAAAAAAAATATCTCAATTTCATAAGAAAGCATCAGATAAATATACTAATCATAAATTTAACAAGTAATGTCATAATCATATCACATTAATCACTCATAATCACCCATAATGGAATAACTTATAATCAGTTAATTACAATATCATTACTCTATAAAATAAGTAATTACCCAATGATTTATGGGGATGCATCCTAGACCCACCCATCATCATATATAATTTAAAATAAATTTAACATTGATAAAACAAAAAATATCCTTCATTTCATTATCACTTGAATAAAACTAATAAAACATACTTTTTAACCCCTAATAACAATCCATTTTCGTTAACCTATAAAAATAAAATTATTTTAAAAAAGGAATTTAATTATATATTGAGATTAAAATAATATACAAACATATAATATTGATACATAATTATAAAAAGATGATAAATAATGATATTTAAAATGATTAGAGAGAGAAAGTTAAGAGAAATAATTCAAAACATTTAATGTAGTAGTTTAAAATAAATCCCCTTGAATTTTTTATAATTTTTTTTAAAAGAAATTTTCTTTTTTAAAATGAGAATAAAAATAAATTTGGAAAACCATGGAAACAAGGAAAGGAATATTCATATAGAAAACTGAAGAAAATAGTTGGGGAAAAAAATTGTGAATTTTTTAAATATATATATATATATATATATTCCTTTGACCCTATTGTAAAGATAGTGAAAGTCAAAAAAAAGTGTACATTGATGATAATATAAGTACCGATAAGGATAATATAAATTATATGGATTTCTAAGAGAAGAAAAAACATTGGGTTTTATAAAGAAATAATATATAATTTTCCTCAATTGCAATTTTTTATAAATAATCTCAATTAAAATGTGAGATTAGACAAGAAAACTTTGCTACAAAGACCATACCACATGATGTAAGGATCTATCAAGGAAGATATTATTTGAAAAAAATTTCAAAAAACATAACAAAAATTGTAAATAAACTATAAACATCCATAGGGTATAATATATATAATCTTACAATAACAAATTCAATGAATAAAGGATATAATTTTAGAAAAAGTAAATTGAGGTTATAATGTCCTTACCTTGAGTCCCAAATAACCTCACATGTCCCATAACCTCATGAATAATAAAATTAAATTAACTATTTAATTATTTTGGAACATTTTTCATATTCATTTCCTTATTATAATTGTTATATTTAATTAACTTATTATCATATTTTATTCTATTACTAAATTGGAATTGTTCGGGTTGGTAATTTAGTTCACAATATTTAATAGTACTTCAGTATAATTGTAATTAGTAAAGAAAATTTTTCAATGGTTTTATAATATCAAAAAATTTTATGGCATTTTATCTATATCATTCCATAATAAGAATAGTTTATTTGGTCAGAAAAGAGTTACCATTCATATAATCTTCCTCAACAATCCTTTTTCATGATTAAAATGACTACGATTATTAAATTTTAATTTCATAATTATAATAGATATTTTACCATTAATTAAAAAAAATAATGAAATAATTTTAATATGAATTGTATATTAAATAATGAAATAATATTTTAATATTATCTATAGAAGACACTAATTTATGAAAAAACCATTGTTTACTTTTGTAGTGTAAAACTACTAAGGTAAGAGATGTTTTTTGAAAGAGTTTAAAAGAAGGAAAACCTAATAAATATTTAAGTTATATAAAATTAGTATCTAATAATTGAAATTATCTTTTAGAGTTCATTTTATATATTTTTTATGTTATTCAATATAATAAAATAAGGGTTTGAATTAATAAACATCATTTTGGAGAAACCTACATTTTAGCATAGTAATGGATTACGCAAATAGTTTAGTGAGTGATAATGGGTGATTTTAAATCATTGATGAATAAAATGGGTTATCATATTATAATAATAATAAAATTTCAACAAAATAGGATAAGGTTTAAATTATTTTTAATAATAAATAATTTAACATAATAAAGTAAAGATTGATTTTGGAATTCCTACAAAACTCTTTGAATCACCACCTTCAGATTCAATATTATACTTTAATAGAAGTGTATTTTGAAATAAAATAT
The DNA here is from genome assembly GCA_963277665.1 of Viscum album. Classification (NCBI taxonomy): domain Eukaryota; kingdom Viridiplantae; phylum Streptophyta; class Magnoliopsida; order Santalales; family Viscaceae; genus Viscum; species Viscum album. The sequence goes on from OY728128.1 coordinate 1,738,777,836, forward strand.
ACTTATAAACTGTGAAAAGTGTTGTTATAGAATTATTCTTATATAATATAGATATAAAACCAAATTTTATATTTGTTTTAGAAATTTTAGAATGAATACCCTTGTATAAGAAAACTTAAATTGTATTTTCCCAAACATTCAGACATTAAGGGTCATGAATGTTAAATTAATATATAAAGTCACTCATAAGTGAAACATATATGATAATATGCACAATTAACCCTCCTAAATTGATTGAAAATAAATTTTTTTATTTTTTATCAATTTATGATTCATTTTGAAAATTAAATGCCATTTAAAGTATTTTTTAGGGTTATTCTTTCAATTGGACTTTAAAAATATTTAGAAAACTCTGAAATTAAGACTTAAAAATTTAAATAATTTCTTTCATATCAAATTCACCTCAAAAAGCAAAGAAAAGACTCTAATTAATCTTAATATTACCACTTAAAATACGTTAAATCAATCATATTCGACTTTTATCATGTTTTCTAGAATAGTTGTGTCCATGTTGCATAAACATTTCAAATAACTACAATATTATTTAATTTAAAAAAATCAATTAACTAAATAAATATAATTTTTTATTCATTATCATTATCATTTAATACCATTCATGATACTATTTATTACTATTTATATCAGGATAAAAAATTTAAGATAAGAATTTTTATTTTTCTTATCTTACGAAAGCGATGGGTAAGCATTTAAAAAATAAATTTTTTATAAATTAATAAATAATAAATATCAATTAAAATAATTTAATAGTTTTCATATTTATCCTTAATGTTTTTCATGTCCTTATAAATTTTTAAAAATTATCTCAAAGACACCAAGTTTCATTTTTTCATTGTTGTGCATGCACTATATTAGCCCCAATAATTGTTTACGTATTTATCTTGAAATAAAACATTACTTTATACTATTATTTTATAAGTAATTTAAATTAAAATGTATCAGTCAACATATAAGTACGTTAAATTCAAATATATAATTTATTATCACTTAATATCTTTTTTAAAAAAATAATAAAAACTGTTATTATAAATGACACTTATTATTTACTATCATATCATTTTTTTATATATTTTTAGAAAAACACCTTCCACCAAATTTTGAAATGAAGATTAAAAATATAATATTTAATTAATTAAAATCAATACAAAATTGTTGAAGGTTAACTTTTTAAATCAAAATTCTTAATATATTAAAAATAATATGTTATTTATTAAAGCATGCATTCCTCTTCAACCAAAAGAGGCACTCTTATTTCAAAAAAAGTAATAATTATTTATAATATTATCATAAAAATAAATATGAATAAAAAACTATATATTTAACTTAAATATAAATTTATACACTATATAATAATTAAATAATTCTATTAAAACATCAAAATAAGATATTATAATTGATAAATTATATTCTAACATTTAAATATAGTTTTATTTCATAAAGTAAAAAATAATAATTTATATGTATAATAATTATATAATTTATCATTTATCATCTATGATATAATCATATAAAAATTAAAAAAAATATTGAATGAATAAAAATTTATAATATGAATATTTATAAAAAAAATTATATTGATAAACAAACATGGATTATAATTGTGTAAATGTGTTTATATATATATAAAAATTATATATATATATATATGTTTCACTTTTATATTTTATAATATACATATTTTTTTAACAAAACATTTGATGGTGATAAATGTATGATTTTATTGGTCGTAAAACAAATGCTAATAAAGGTTGAGTTTTATCACTGCTTACAAAGGTACTAATAATTGTTGTCACTTATCAACTATCTTAATTACCTTTACTTAATCTTATTATTTATCAACTATTTCGTTAAATACTGATAAAATTCACCTCTTTTTATCATCATTCCTATAGTAATGCATAGCTGATCAAGGAGAATATTTTAGAAAATAATTTTTTCTTTATATTATTTTAATGCATAAAATTAGAAATTTTAACGACTATAATATAAAATTTAATATTAGAAAATAATATTGGTGAAATGTTTTTAAAAAATCCCTATAAAGACTCATAAAATGGGAGTAATCAGGTAGAGAGAATAAGTTACAAGAATAAGTATGTGGTGGAAAGGGGTAATTTCTGGTTGATGGAAGTAGTGGAGATGGGTAAGAAATGGAATTTATTGATCCCAAATTATGTGTTTGGTTTTTGTTTTTAGTGAATGTAAATAAAAAATATAGAAGAAATGAATTTGTTTTTAAATAGGGTAAAAAATAATTGTATTGGAGAATAAAATATTACATGCTTAGCTGGATAACCCTATCAAGTTATGAAGAATTATCCCCAAGACAGTGTCACTTTTACTAAGTGAATGTTTATTTAAATACATATCTCAGAATATGGTTGGAGTTATTATCTTGTAAGTGTTATATTATTATTAAAGGAAAAAATATTTGAATCGATTGAGTTCCGTGTTGAAGTTATGATGGTTAACACTATATCTCTATGATAAAGGTTCTTATGGAGTTCTATCCATATGTCTCAAAATTAATAAAAAAAATTGTTGGATACACTTGAGAAATCCATGACTTTTTTTAAATGAATTTTTAATTATTAAAAGTTTTTATATTTCAAAATTTTTGTGTATGAGTTTTCATAATAATTTTTTTGAAGTGTTAATTTTATGGAAGAATGTTTTTAAAATGATATCTTATCCTTGTAAATTGGATGTCCATATGACAAAAAATATGGCTAGATCAAGACCAGATGAACACCTGAGTAGTTAGGCCACCCCGAAGAGATAGACCATCCAATATTAAATGTGTGTCAGATATCTAGGATAGGTAATTTTGAGATATATCCCATACATAGGATGGTGTTGGAGAAGTATAAATACATATGTGTGTGGCATCACAGTGACCCACCAGATTGGGAAGGGCCTAAAAGGATTTTTTTGACGCTTGTGGGGACTATTTTTGTTTATTAAGAAGACACATTTCCCATTAATCTTTTGATTTGTGACTTAAAAACTTGTGTATTGTATATCATTAAAATCCACATGATATTTAGGTAATAATGATTTTTTATATCATATTTCATGAGAATATACACAGCGCCTATAATTTCAATGTCATTTTATTCTATTGAAGTAGTTTTGAAATCAAATTGTATTCAAAAAATTCATGTAGTTATTTTCATGAGATCATTGGAACTCCATGAATACACGCATACAAATATCAATTGTAAAATAGTGTAATAGGGAACTAGGGATTACCAAAGGAGCATATCGTTGATCTATTTTTATAATATCATTAAAATTTCATAAACTTTTTAAGTACATATAATGTTTAAAAAATATAAGAAGATACTCAGTCTTTGGAAGGTGAAGATGATTTGTGAAAAGATTACCAGAAATTATTGGAATATCCACAAAAATATATGTACACTATAATTCCATTGGAAGAAATTGACAATTGAATAACATGTTGGAGAATAAAATGACTCAATGTGAATATTTATGTAAATTAAATCCACATAATGGTATTAATGAATAGAGTTATATGTAAGGGGAATCCATTTAAGGATAGATTATATATAAATATGGATCTCAATGTAATAGTGGGATTAAGCCATATATGATTCCTCATATTTTTTTACGTGTGAGTCTTGTGTAAATTATATATTAGTTTACCGCGTTTGATTCACTAGATATTATGTAATATTCCTTTGAATGGATGGAAATTATGAGTCATATACTCATAATAAGATGTTAAATATGATGGTGATAAATAATTAATTCAAATTCAAATATAAAGATACATTTAACCATGGTACTTATTAAAGATGGAAATAATATCGATGGAGATTATTTATACCAATAATAAAGTATCACTGTGATCATAAATGAATTTTTCATGCATATATGGAACCAGCTTTCAAATATAAGTATTTTTTACGCAAACATAAAGATTATAGTGTTTTCAACTTATAATTGAAGGATGTAAAAGTATTCTAGGATTTTAAATAAGAGAGATATTTTAGGACAATTGAGAATTTTAGAAGAAGGGAGAAACAAGATCTAGAATTTATATTTTAATATATATTACTATAGGATGAAGAAAATATGGTATGAGATTATGTGATATTGCATTATGATATTTAAAATTTGTGAGTATCACAGAATAGAGAGGGAGTTATTTTATTTTTTGTGTGCACTGAATAAAGAGAATAAGAATAGGGAATAGAGAGAGTTATGTGTATATTAGTTCACATAGAAAAACAAGTGTCTTGATGCTAGTGAAAGAGAAAAATAAAAGAATAATTTTTTGTTTAGTACCACATTCATAGAGAAATAAGTGATCATAATAGATAATCAATTTTCTACAGTTAAGTGGATGATATGATAGCCTTAATATTTTCTACATAGAATATGAAAAGAGGTGTGTGAGCATTATTGTACATACAGAAGAATTATTCGTGATTTAATACTATTATAAAAGTTATATAAGAAGAATAATAAGACCTAAGAAACACAATATCAACTTATTGAGTCTATATTGATTAAGGACTTTGTTTTTGTTACCACACTTATTTTGAAACTTTCAGAACGTAGTATAAATAATCAGTGATATGCAACTAAGAAAGTTATAGGATACTCTCTACTCATTATTTATCACAAGTTAATTGATAGTAGGTCATGTGATTTTGGATATTTTCCATTATCAATAAGGATTATATACTCTTAGTGAGTAGTGTACCTTTTAAATCATTATCCCCTTTTTTGTGTTTTTTAGATGTTTTTCTTATATAAATGAAGTTGAGAAATGGATAATATAATAACCATTCACATAATAGTTATATAGCTAAAGATAAAATTGGATAAAATTTAAAATTTTATTAAAGCCTAACTACAATAATTCACCCCATAGAATTGTTGAATACATTATTGATTAGTCCTCTCAGGGGGTATCAGGGCCTAATTCACCTCTAATTGGATTCTCTACTTTTTATTTGTTCACTTTTTGAGGATGTGTCCCTCTTTTAGAATTTTTAAAAAATTCTAACTTTGGTCAATATATCTCTATTTATGAGAAAAAGAACATATCTACTGCAACTATGATGAAAATTAAAAATAAAGAGTAGATTAGGTCAAACAATTATCCTTCCCATTACAAGTATATATATAATTTCTTTCTCTTGACATTGTACTAAAAAATAACTTACTAGTTTGAATAGATAAGTACTTGTGGTTTAGTATTCCTCTAAACAAATATATTTTCTCTCTTCCTCTAAATATTCAATACATTTAGCTAATGATGTGTTATGAGTTAATTCTTATCAAAAAAATTCATAAGAAAATCCAAGAACTTTTGATGATCATCATATATCTATATGTTCTCATGAAATATCAGTTAATGGGTTGAAATATATTCCAAACCATATTAAAAAAGAAAAAATATCATTTTTCTCATATATATATCCATGTAGTAATATATCACCATAATTAAATGTGAAAAGGATAATAAGTTGAATGATTTAGAAGAAATGATTCAATAATGTATAAAGATCCTAAAAAAATTTCAAGATATAGAATGTTTGAATATAGATCCTTAGATGATATAATTAAAATTTGATGATAAATGGATCTAATAAATTAAATAGAATTTCTAAGTCAATAATTTACTTGAATAAAATATATGTTCACCTGATACAACATAGAATAATATCATTAATGTTAAGAATTTACAATTGGAAGTTAAATACAGGCAGATCGGGGAACGTAAAACTTTAATTTATGGAAGGAATATAATGAATTAGAATGAAATTAGAATAATTGTGATGGATTTTAAATATTATTATAAGGATATTGAATATCTTAAGAACACAATCAACATAAAGTTCCTTTATTTTGAGATCAAATTATCAAATTTTGAAATTATTCAAGGAAAATATTCACAAGTAATTGAGGGAATATTTTTTCTACCACAAAATTTTTAGGGGAGTGATATTGTTATATAAATAATACATTATGTGTAAATAATTCATTGATATCACATAATGATCAATCCTCAGATATATCATAATAAAAGGTACCATCCATTTTAAAAAATATTTTTTTTTCTAAATTTATTTTCATATACAGTTCAAGTATAGAATTAAAAGTCATACAAAATAGATGATGAAAAAGGTTGATAATCTAATGAACATATAAATAGTGTATATTAGTAGTTTCTTTCATTTTGTTTCCACAAAATAGTACAAAAAGTGTAGAATAAATTTGGAAAACAATTCTTATAGAAAAATTTATGAAAACTAAAAACTCAAGGAAAGAGAACATGGTTTGATGGGAATTTTTTGAGATGAAAAATATTTTGTATTAGTTTATTATATTGTCTATTTAATCTATCAACTCTATAAGATCAATGGAATCCAAATTCTATGGGAATAAATCCTAATAATATGCAGTATCCACATATTATGAAAAATATGTCAACCTCAAATATATTTGGAAACTTTAGAAAAATATGTGATGTTTGTAGTGTTTATTTTCAAGAATATTGTGAATTATAACGTCAAAATTTATTAAAATAAAATATAATTATAATTCTATACAAATGAAATAAAAAAGGGTGAGACTAACCTGAAAAATTAGATAAAGAAAGTTTCAAACCATAATCCTCTGAGGAAGCTTCAACAGATGAATGAGTCATCCATAAAAAACAATTAGAAGGAATATCACGTTAAAATAATGTACAAGAAGACTATAATGAGTCATAAATAAAATTAATATAGAAACATAGAGAGGTAACATTGTGGACTCGTGAAAAAAATCAATGGATGTCTGTGTTTGTGGAGGCAAGAAAAATAAAGAAGGGAAATCAATCTAAGAAAAACATAAAGGGATTTATTTGGTGAAGAGTGCTCAAAATAATCCATGTGAAGACTCTAATAATTATACCAATTCACCTATATATTTTTTAGTTATATAGACATCAAATTTATAGAAATTGAGGAATATAAAGGAATCATAAATAAAATCTTAAATAAAATAAAGATAAGTTTTTCCATATGGGGGAGCTATATTTCTAGTAAAGTTGTCAAAAAATGACCAATCAAGTAGAAAATAATAAATTTATGGGTGATATAAGAAGGTTGAGAGAAATTCCAATGGTATTTTAACCATACTATAAAAACATTATGATTCTTTAAAAGTAATTAAAGTTTCATCACATGATGAATATGACCTCAAGGCTTATTAAAAGTCAAGTTCTCCAGAATAAGAGGATGTGAAGAGTATAATGATTCCTAAAATAAAGTCATTTCTAAAAATCAGATGTGGAATAATGAAAATTTTATCGACATGTTTGAGTTAATCTACTAAAACATTTTTTCAAATCACAGAACAATTATTCCCATAATAATTCCTATCATTTGTGTATATTTATATACTAACCGTATTGAGGATTTAAAGGTGAAGTATGATCATTTAATGAGAACCTAGGGAGTGAATTTTCTCAATATTAGATAGAAATATTAAGAATAGACTACACTATATTGATCTCTCAAATGGTATTATACCGAAAATCTAAATAAAGGGTCATCACTAATGAAGTTGAGGTATACTGTAAAATATAGATATTCTGGTAAAAGACTCCATTTTGGTGCATTATTAACTTGGTACATCTTGGAATCTATACATGGAATAGAGACACCTTTGTGAAGGTTTTGAGAAGAGTATCTGTGTGGGGGACATATGTGAAATATATTTTAAGAATCTACTGGACTAATCTATATCACTCAATTCTATTTTTACTAAAAAAATTGAATAGGTGTCATTTACAAAAAAAATAATTTATTTTTCTCTCATACTTGGTTATAAAAAAAATATCATAACACTTATGGTGATAAAATATTTTTAATCAATGACATGAAAGTATGGGATAATAAATATTTCGCGATGTTATTTAAAATTTAAATCCTTCCAATTTTACTTTAATTATTTTTACCTATGAGTTGAAGTGATTAAAAGAAAATTAGGTTGAAAATTACATGAGAATAGTTGTATTAATTGGTTTAGGTTGTCTATATTAGAATAAAAATAGTTTGGGTAGCTTTTGGTAAATTAAATGAGTGTATTATTTCAGTTCGTGTAATATTATTTTTAATGGATAACATTGTTTTGTAAATCGTATCCTCTTTTTTAATAAATTAATCATGGACTATGTAGAAATAGAGTGGAATGTTTAATTAAACATTGATTAAGGATGAAATCGTACCATCCTCTATCAATACTTTTTAATTATATTCAATAATGGGAAGAGAGTAAAATGAAATAAAACATTGTTCATAAATTGGTATATAATGAATAAATGGATATGGACCATATTTATATATAACATTAGTGTGTATTGATAAAAAATACAAAGGATGAGATTATTCATCCCACTTTTTTAGTGTTATATGTTTCAATTAATTCCAACAAATCATGTTGTATCAATGAATATTATTTTCAATATATTTAAGAATAATTGGTGTGGATAAGAATATATTAGAAGTTTCATTGGAAAACACAAGAAATTTTTAAAGAAGAATCAATAAGAAGTTGTCACTTATTGTAAGTAAATAAAACTGAAATATGAATCTTAGTAAATGGGTTGAAGTTATCTCATTGGAAGTATGTGATTTATATTATAGGAAAAAGTATTTAAAAAATTTCAGTTCCATAGAGTACTTATAATGATAACCTTTATATCTCTATGATAAGGGTTCTTATGGATTTCCATCCAACTATTGCAAGATTAAAAATTCAAAATTATATTGTATGAGGTTGGGAAATCCAATAATTTTTTTGAAGGAATTTTAAATTAATATGAGCTATTATATTTAGAAAAATGATGCATGTATTAGTTATTTTAATTATTTTGGGAAGTGGTAATTTAGAAAAGGACCAAAGGTTTTGTAAGGATGATTTATTTTTACAAAGTAGATGATCACTTATTAAAAAAATATTTTTGGATTAAGGCTAACAGAACACCTGAGTAGATAGAATATTTTAGAGAGATCACCCGGCCAAAATTGGTGGTGATCTAGCCAGCCAAGAGTGGTAGGGTGAAGGAATACCGCTACATGGGATGGTACAGGAGCAGGAGGATGGAATATGTTCGATGTGTCATTTTGACACATCATAATAGTGAGGGTGTATAGGGATTTGTTTGATTCCATTGGGGGTGTTATGTTTTATTAATAAGTGATATTCCCCATTGATCTTTTAATGCAAACCTCTAAAAAATAAACTATTCGTCAATAAAATTCCATGTGATGGTTGGGTATAAGTGTTTTTGTGTACTTATTCTTCAATGGGAATAAACACTAAGCCTATAATTATAATGTTTTTATGAATTTAAATAAGTTTTTAACTCGAATTGTAACACTATATTTCATATGAGAGTTCTCAAAAGATCATTGGAACTTTATTCACACTTGTTCAAGAATCCAAATGGATAAATGGTGGAAGAAAGAACTGGGGATGATCAAAGGATTATCTCATCTAAATAATTTCCCTAACATCATCCTGAGATTATGTGCACTATAAGTATACATGAAGTTTAGAAAATATTAAAATATACTTGATATTTGGAATATTAATATGATCTATGAAATTATTACTAGAAGTTAGTGTAAGATCCATCAAAATATATGGACATTGTTATTCCATTGAATGAATGTGTCACTTAAAGAAAGAGAGTAGCATTAAATGATTCAAGGTGAAGATCTATGTAAAATAAATCCATATAATGGATTAACATAGTCCTATGTGAGAGGAATATCTATAAGTATAATTGATGCATAAAGATGGATCTCGATGTAAGAGTGGGAGTAAAATACATAGATATATATGTATGAGTATTTCTATAATCCTTTTTCAAAATACGTATGATTTAACTATGTATGAGTCACTTGAAATTGTCTATGAGTTAGAAAAATGGATAGAACATATGAGTCATCTACTCATAAAAAGATTCTAAATATGAAAATGTTAATCCATGAATTTAAATTCAAATATCACAATTCTTTTAATCTTGGTCCCAAGTAAATATGGAAATAAGATTAAATGAGATTAATTATAATTCATAATAAGGGGCATTGTAACTATAAATTCATACTCTATGAATATGGGTAACCAATTTTCAAATATATGGATTTTTTGGAAGAAAAATATATTAAATATGTTTCCATGTTATGAATGAAAGATGTATGAGTCTATTTTGATTTTAATTGGGAGAGAGATTTTAAGAAAACTGAGAGTTAAAGAAGAAGGAATATGGAAGATATGATGCTTCAATACAGATATATATATTCCTATAGATTGAATAAAATGTGGTACGAGAAGATATGATACTGCATTCCAAAATTCTAGACCTATGAGTTTCAAATAATTGAAGGAGTGTTCAAATTACTTTCATGTTCACTAAAGAAGGAGAAGAATAAGTGGGAAGAGGGAGAGTTTTATATGTATCAGGTCATGCAAAAAAGGATGTATATTATATCTTGTTCAAGAGAATAAGAAAATAAGTATATGCTTCTTATTTTCAGTCACATAGAGGAATAGTTGAAAATAATAACCTATATGGTTACTACAATGAAGAGGAAGAAGTATTGTACATATTATTCGCTACTAAGAAGAGGAAAAAGAGGTGTGTTTTCATTCTTGTGCATGCTGTAAAAAGATAATTCTTGCATGATATTTTATAATTAGAATAAAAAAGAAGACCCAAGAAGCACACTGATAATTTATAGAGTCTATATTAGTGAAAGACTTTATTATTGTTTCCACACACATTATATAATTATCTGGAGAAAGTATAATGAACCTGTTGGATGATATTACATGAGTTACAGGAAACTCCCTACTCATTTGTGCACATAGTTTATTTTTTAATTCAGTCCTAGGATTATAGTATTTTCTCATCTGTACCAAGGATTAGCTACTCTTATTGATTAGTGGACTTTAAAAATTACTTTACTCTATGTGTTTGTGTTTAGGCACGTGTTTAGATGTGTTTCAAGTATAATTGACGTGATAAAGAGAAAACATGAGAAACATTCACATAAAAGTGACATTGGTAAAAAGAAAAAGGGATAAAAACTAAAAAAAATTAAATTTCACCTACACTATTCACGGCCACCCCCCCCCCCACTCAGGGTTGATTAAATCCCTTACTTGTCATCTCAATGTTATGGATAATTATGAGAAGGAAGGGGTATGAAGTTTTATTGAGGGAAAGGTGGGAGGGGTTGTGATGGAGTTGGGAGGAGAGGTTGTGGTAGTGGAGGAGAGGTTGTGATTTTGGGGTGTCAAGTAAGAAGAGGGTTGTTGCAGAAAATTTTAGGGTTTTTTAAGAATCTAGTTATTACCATTTATCAATTAATATTGGTCTTATTAGTGATCTTCAGGTGGAAGTTTCACAGTTCTATATATGTAGAATTGAAATTTTTAATTGTGATAATATTTTTCACTTAAACCATTATAATTTTAGTATTTTTGGATTAAATAGCTTATTTTTATCCCTATATAAATGTATCTAGTGAAATAAATGTTTCAAGATTCAATATTATACATAAAATAAAAAAATTATAGGAATAATATGTTCACCATCTAAATGAAAATAAGACATGTATACATTCAAATGTGTTACAATATTCATTATTTAAGATTTATATTTCACTAATTATATATCATAATTGAGGGTGAAATGTATAATTTTAGTATAATCCTCTTAAATATAACTTGTTCCACTAAATCATATTATTTTATGGTTTATATTGTTAATTTTACCTAGATTTTTTGAAGGATATATGACCTAAAGAAACTCTGTATATGTTACAACATGTCTATATAATATTTTATTACTATTTAGATATCATAAATCATGTAAACATGCTTTTTCATTAGGCCAATCATATCATAAAATTGGTAAATATCATAATAACACTTCCCATGAAAGTTATAAAGTATAATTTTTCATGTTGGATAACATGGTGTATATGCCACTATAGACAATTTTTTGGGCATATAAATGGTAGTAGTTATCATTCAAGTGAATCATTATTATATTGGATATCATTAAAAACTATTTCATGAGGTGAAACAATCAATAGTTTGTTTCAATAATTCAAAATTTTCAAGAGACAATCGATACATATCCCATGTATTATATTTCATGAATAAATTCATGAATTACTGAGAAGAATCTTCTCAGGGTTTATAAATGCTACGATATTGTGATAGTGGGTTCATGATATCTCATTCATTACTTTATGAAACACCCTCATCTCATAGAACACTTATTATTTTACCGTTACCTAGAAAGGTGCTAGCATTCCATGGTGAGAAGAATGATCTCACTCATATCATGACTGATTTAGCAACCCATTGTTACCCTTCGAGGATGGATGTCATTTGTTTGTCTTTCATGTGATATTCATATTATGAGTGGATCCTTCTTAATATAACTAATTATGTTTTTATAATTTTAAAATTCTCACTTTATTCCCTCTAACATGAGTGAATAATTTTGTATTAACCATTCACTGATTTTAGAAGAAGTGAATATTGACTGATTTCATTTGTTATTCTTCATGCTTGTAATGTTTCATATAAACTAATTTTTAATAAAATTTCACTTCATTATTATTTTATTAATTATTCATAAACCCAACTAATTGAATTTTATTCATCCTATAATGTCATAAAAGTATTTTTTTTAAGCTTATGTTAATAAGTCCAAACCTTAAGGCTATATGTCCAAACATTAAAAGTATATGTCTCAACTTGATAGTCATAAAGTCTGATCATTATGATAAATTTTATAGGCTTAATAGAAGTATTTATTAACATTATGGAAGCTCATTCATACCCAATAAAAGTTTTTTCAGACCATAATAAATGTAACATCATGATATCATGAACCTTATGCACTGATTTTCAAAACCTTATGAGGTTTTCTTAACCATACCATATGAAACGTATTATATTTTTTAAAAAGTATGGAAAATAACATGAGTATGTTGAAACATACATTAAAATTAACCTTAAAAATATATACCCTATAAAATAATTATACCTTGTTGAAATATTTTTAAAATATGTTTTTTTCTTATTTTTTGTAGTTCAATTCACTGAATTTAAAAATTATTATTTTTTAATTTATCTATCCTTAAATTTTATATTAATTATTTTGATTCTATGGAAACTAAATTGGATTTTATTTGTATTGAATAAATTAAAATTTATTGATATATTTTGTATACATTTTTAGTTTTATATAATATTGAAATTTATTATTTGATATCATCATCAAATTACTCCAAAGTAGTTCATTGGTTTCAAATGTTCAATTGTCACTTCAAAAATGAGTAATTGTAATGGATATTCTTTTGAAGTTTTTATTAATGTTATAAATATTTTTTTTTTAATTTAAAATTCACAAATAAAAATATATAAATCATTTTTCATAACTAGAACAAAGTGTTGAGGACACATGAGCTGGATGAGATCACATGAGTAGTGAAATATGAAAAATTCAAATGGGGTCACTATAAATTTTTATGTTTAATACTAATGCATTAAATTTTAATTTAATTTCAATATTTATCATTCTATCACTCTCAAATCACAATTAAGGCTACATAGACACACACATCTTTATTTTCTAAATTCTAGTTTTTAAAGTGTTTTATTTTATTTATCCTCTATGTGTGCATAATTTTCGGTTTACAAATTTTCATTAAAAGTAAATAACTTTTTTCAATTTATACTACCCATTAAAAGGTATTTCATAGGTTATTCTTATAGGTTATAAATTTTAATGGATTTTCATTTTGTGCCACCATGTAAAAAAGGTAGGGATAATTAGGTGGAGACTCTAAGTGTGAAAAAGTTAGTTATAACAAGTTTTGACATCCCTTAAAAGTCCAGACCACCTTATAATGGGTACCACACACTCAATTTCAGAGTCTTAAGATTATAAATAGGATCATTTTGATTTGAACTACTATAAAAATCTATTGTTATCTTTATTTTTAATTTTCACTGGTGATTTAATTCAAAAATCATAAGTTGTTCAATCCCCCCCCCCCCCCCTTGACTATTAAATCATCCTTATATCTCAGAAAAATAATAGGTGTCAAAATGTACAACTTGAAAAAATTATTATAATTATTTTATATATCTTTATGTTTATAAGAATATACTATACTCAATTGTCTAACAAAAATATCAAATATGAGATGGCAGGAACAAGTTTTGATGACTAATGGATTTCTTGGTGACCAAATTTTTTTAATAGTATTGATTATAGTTATTAGAAGGTAATAATCGAAGATTACCATTAGTGGCTAAGCATTTATCAATAGACCATAATAGTAAGTACCAACAAATTAGATAAAATTGATCTAGAGTCATTGAATATTAGTGATTTTATTATTTTTGTTTTAAAATATTAGGGGAATGAATATATTATATTATCAAATTTTATGAAATTTATTTAGTCAAATATCTTAATGTAAAATTACAAATTATATTTAGAGAATATTTCATGTTACTCATTATGGGACAGATAATTAAAAAACCCTATAATTCTTGGAGTTGAATATCAATATTTCAAAATAGGTGAAGAAGAAACGGTTTATCAAATATTTCATATATTTATTAAAATAATAAATAGTATGATTTCATTAGGATAAACCTTAGAAAATAAAATTATTCTTGAATAATTTTATAGGTAATTTCCAAATAAATAGCCTAAAACTATGGTTGTTATAAATTATATAAATAATTATAAGTAATATACTCTTGAGGAACATATTATTCCTCAATTTCAATATGAATTAGAAAGTTAGAATGTTTTTTATGGAGATAATACTTAAAAAAAGGAATTGTATTTAAATATATAAATGTTATTTCATCCTCATAAAATTCTAAGATATAAGAAAATTAAATTTATGAAGTAGTCCAACTTTAAAAATGAGTGTACAAATTCACGATGGGATACTCAATAAGGAATAGAAGAGATTATCCTAGAGGTAATCATAAATCTAACCAGAAAGAAAATTTTCTTTCTAATTAAGTTTTATATCTAAATTTTTATAAATTAATAAAAAAATACAGATTAAACCAAAATTTATAATTTTAAAGGAACAGAAAAAGAACAAAAATCCGAATAAAAATGGGAAGAGAGACCTTTAAGCTAGACAGAACTACACCAAAGACCTGGATTCAAGTGTAAATTTAGGTTCTGAAATTGAATTAGAAATTTTTTACTTAATATCTTGGTCAAATCTAGATATTTATTATTAAAATGACTTTAATTAATTATATTTTAGAAAATATTTGATTGAGGAATTATATTTTGAAATTAATAGGTGAAAAATTATGTTTTTAGAATTTCATATCTATGAAAAAATTAAGACAATCATTAGTAATTTTTTGAAGAAATTAAGATAAATATTGAATAAAATAAATCATTTAGAAAAATAAATTATAAAAATAATGATAAAATTAGTGCATATTTAGATATTATTCAAAAATAAATTCATAAACTCAAATTTTATATTTTTAAAAATATTTTGGCGGAAGGAATAATATTTTAATACCTATTAGAAGAAAATGAAAAGATTAAAAATTCAGTATAAAGTTTAAATTTAGATTTTTTAATCTTAGGATAAATTTGGAAGTTTTTGTGTACTTGGTGATATTTATGGGACCATAAGATTCATCTAGAATTTGGTATTTATTAAGAGAATAATAATATAATGTGATTAAGTGGATATGTTTATTGTGTTGTCTCCTATTATCAATTAATAAATAACATTTAAACTCAAATTTTATAATATATTCTTTTGTGAGGTGATGGTATTTGGATGTTTAGATGTGTTTGGATCAAGTTTTAAGAGGTTTAGAGATAAATATGATGAATTTTATAATTGGATAATTATGTCTAAAAATTTATAAATCTTGAATTGTGTAAGGATAAAAAAACTTTGTATGTATCATTGGTTCAATGTGTAAACTACATTTCTCTTTTTCAAAGTATCATATCTATTTTATATAAACATAATCTGCATAACAATCATTTCTTAAGGATGAATTAATGATATACATAAATATAATTTGTATAAGGATAATATGTTTCAAGATGATTTTTGATATGTACAAGAATTATTCGGTGTAAGGAACATTACTTAGTAAAAATTTATATTTTTATAGAAATAAAATACTCAGTTTCGAGAATTTATATATTATGAATCAAGATTATTTGGATGATTTAAAATCATTTCAATCATTGTTTAAACAACTCAAAATGTATTTTTTGATTTAGTAAAAGGAAGAAGAAGGTTCATACTTTAAATAAAGGGTTGTTTTGAATGAATGAGGAGTAGTTACAATGTAACTTCATGGTCATATTGTATCCTATACTATTACACAGAAACAACCTAGATTATAATTAAAGAAGAATCACAGAAGAAGGAATAAATATAAAAAGTTATAAAATAGTTGGGGGTAGTTACATGTTTATATTTCAATTTTAAATTCTAATTCAAATGATATTTTCTATTGTTGGTGCATGAAATATATTGTGTCACACATGCGTGATAGAGGTATAACCTGTGATAAGAAAAATAAAAATAAAAATTGATATTTCTCTTTAGAAATTATCATGATTAATTTTGAGTGAGAAAGAAGAATAAGACATGGGAGTGTAGCTTTTAAAGAATTAAGTACTTGCATCCTTATTGGTTGGAGAAGAAGAATCAGAGCAGTATTTTAACAACTTAAATAGAAGTTCATCTAGATTTGATACTTCCTTAATATTTAAAAATCAAATCATTTATTATTTTAATAGCATGGTAATTTCACAAAAAAAGTTTGGATAATTTTTGTAACATTACTAAAAATATATTCCTTTCTCTTTATTCTTATATGTTGATACCAGTTGATCGTATGGTATCTGTGAAATCTATATAATTTTAAGTATTATACTTTTATTTTGAAAGCTAAACCATGAAAATATTTTATTTCTTCATGTGTGTTTTTGTTTTTAGAGGTTGTATAAATTTACTTAAATTTTTTTTTAGGGTTGTTTCAATAGTTAAACTGAAAAATAATATAAATCACTAATTACCCCCCCCCCCCCACCCACCCACTTAAAGATTTCCATTGATCTGTGGGATCCTTTTTTATTGGTATTATATTTATTTACCCTTTATTGTGATTTATTCTTTAATGTTTATTAGATTGTAGATAATCTAGAGTTGAAAATATTATCACTAAATTTACGGTATATATAATATAAAACCATAATTCAATTAACAATAAGTGAATTCCCACATTTAATTAGAAATGTTATCATATATGTAAGGGAATGATGTTAACATACCTATTATCTATCAGTTATTATAGCTTAAAATACACAAATAAGGGGTTCCCACCTCATTTTAATAATGGTTCAATTATGGTAGTAGATAATAATAATTTTTAAATGATTCACATTCTTGGAATGAAATATTTTCATCACTTTTATAGAGTGAAATTTTTCAATTAAAAGGAATAAATATGGTAAAAGTAATCTTTTATAAACTTGAGATCATTTATGAAGGTAGTGAAAAGTTAAAAGGGGAAAACTATAGACTTTTAGTGTAAATTATGAAGATATTAAAATATGGGATAATGAGATTATAGATATATTCTCTACAAGGGTTACATATAGTGTGATCACAATGATGATAATTTGTGGGAAGATGGAATATACAATAGTGGTAGGAAAGATACCTATCATCCTTCCAGAAAGGTTTTATACTAAATTCTATGATTTATAAGAGAAATATCAAGGAATACTCCATATTGATGACTTACATGACATTATAATTAGCTATGAGATGAAAATATATAACATTTTTTTGAATAACGTTAAGGTAAGAAAATGAATATCTTCTAAAGCCACAGAGAAAGAGAAGTATAATAAAATAGTTCGTGAAAATGATGTTGGATATTTATATTCAGGTTCATATGTGATTCTAAAGTTTCAAAAATGATTTATCTTATTTATAGAAATTTTAAATAAGGAAATAAATATTTACAATGGAATATTATACTCAAATGTATTAAGTTTACCAAAATTATATTTTTTTCTAAAAATTTTTAAATATTGAAAGAAGAAGAAAATAGTGAAAATGAAGAAGAAAAAATGAGATGAACATTCAAATATAAAGTAATAAATACTAACAGGTAAATTTTTTCTTCCAAAGGTAAGTGAAAGAATTTATATAAATAAAAAAGAGATACTTATTATCTCAGTTTGAATATTTTGAGAGTAGTAATGAGGATGAGTAAATTGAGGCTTCTAGTTAAAATAATAAAAGATTATAATTACTAAGGTGAAAAATGTGAAATTCACTAGTGCTGGAAGTAGTGGAGCTATGAGTGATGAATAAAATCAAATGAAATTTATGTTGAATATTTAATTGAAGTAAATTATACAAAATATCATAATGTTGTAGAAAGTTATTGGAATTCTGAAGAAAAATATTCAATCTTCTTGATGTAATGAATCTAATAATGAAAAATAAAAATCAAATATTCTCAATGAAATTAAATAAATATATAATAATATTGATGGTGAGAAATAACAAAACATCAATATAGATAAAATGTTAAAATAGAAAGATAAATAGTTTTCCCATATTCAATAAATACTGGTTATGGTAAAAGAAAAATAGAATAATTTCAAATCTAACTTAAAAAATAATATTTTATAGGTTGGATAGTTTTCAGACAACTATGAAGTTTGTTAAGGAAAACAAAAATCAACCAATATTGTTGAATAAAATCTGATTTTTTAAGTCCTAGAAGAAGAATAAATTAAATAAGATAACATTTATAGAAAAATTGGCGACCCATAAATATCATTAAATTCTAGGAACACCATATAGAAATAAAAAATATGACAGTTAGAGACTCAAAAAATGATGAAAAAGATTTTAATATAAATAATAATATGTTGGTATTCCATAATATTTTTTGTTCCCAAACAGGATCAAAAATTGGTAACTCAAAGAAGGATGAAATACATGTGTGTATATCTGGATAACAATCAATCTAGAGGGGAAATTATAATTTATACTACTATTATTATCACTATAGAAGTTTCTATCACTAGAAAAGATGTTTTTCATTAAATTATGAGTATTATTATCTGACTTTGTGGTTTTGGAGGAGAATAATTATGGAGTGTCATCCCTCTCAAAATAGATATGTTCAAAAAACATATTATAAATTTTGAACAGAAATTTCATAACCTGTTTGAAGTTATTAAATAATTTTCTAGAAGATGTGAATAGTCTGGTCACCATAAAACTGAATGTCTCATACTTTTACCAACCTATGAAAATATGAGTTACAATATTCAAAATCCTTAGAATAAAAATATCAAAGTAAAGGATAGATATTTGGTTGTGGAAGTGGTACTAAAATCATCAAAATGGGATAATCTTATACTCCAAATAGTGGATATTATTTTCATATGATAGGGAAATTTAAACTATTAAATAATATTAAAAACTAAAATGGATTTATTTATAGTTATTTGGAATATGGGTAACTCAAAATAAAATTTTTGGGTTTAACAATATTGGTAAAAGAACAATGAAATCCGAGAATAAATTATTTTTTAATTATAGAAACACAATATTCTTAGTGTTTCAAAGTTATGTGATGAAGGAAATGAGGTGATATATCAAAATCATGATTTTTTTAAGATCATGTAATATAGGATAATTTACAAAGGATTTCAATGAACAACTATAATTCTATTTCAAGTGGGTGATGCTATAAATTTATGTTTCTTAATAAAGAAATAGGAAAACTAACTCTAAATTTAAAAGACTTGGTCATCTTGTCTAAAATAATATGAGTGATATCACTTAGAGTGAAAATTTTTATGATGTGAATATGCTAAAAAGAGTATAATTTAAGGTTTTAAATATTGAAAAATGTAACAATTATTAATTCTCCCCATAATAAGGTTGATATTCTGTAATCTTATCCATTTAAGCTTATCCATTTTGACAATTAAGGGCCAATGAAGAAGAAATTAAAAAATATGGATTTCTATTTTAATATTTTTATTGAGATTGTAAATAATAATACTTTTATTAATTTTAAGAAACATAAATATGAGGCTATACAAATATTCAATAATTTTAGTAGAAGTGTATAAAAGGAGTTTGAATTCACATTAAAAAATATTGATATATATAATTGTGATCAATATACAAGTGGAATGTTTTATACTTTTCTTGAAAAATATCACATTTATCATTAATTAATTTCACCATATACACCACAAAAAATGGTGTGGTTGATATAAATAATAAAATCTTATAATATATGGCTTGAATTATGTTATTAGAGCATGATACCCCTTGGTATTTTTTGATGAAATATATTTTTTGTAGTAGTTCACACTCAAAATCATTACTAAAATGAGAAAATTTTTGATATATCCCCATAAAATATGTATTATACGTATTATACATTTTTTAAGTATCTAAGGATGCTTGGTAGCAATTGTGTGACAAAATTTAGTGAAAAAAAATTAATATGTTTGAGCAGAAAGATATTGATGTGATATTCCTTGGTTATACTCTAAATGGAATAGGATACTATTTCTAAAAAAATTATAGATAATATTATTGTTTTTTCTGATATTAAGGTGTTTAAACACATAATGATGGAAATATGACAACAAATAACAAGTTCATTAAGTGATAAAGATAAATATATTTCAATTAAAAAGCATGGAGATGCTTCAAAAATAGTGAAATTTAAAAATAATTTCAAGGTGAATAATATGTTTGGTTATTTATAATTATTAATAAAAACCTAATTAATCTCATCCAAGGATTATAAATCACATTCTAGTGTAGAATATAATAACAGAACATGGATAGCAGGTTCAAACAAAAATAATGTTTATCGTAGCATCGCATACCTCACTACTTTATCAAGTAGGACTAAGAGATCTGAAAGAAGAATTAGATAATCTAGATTGGGTTGATTATATGAATAAATAGTTGGATAAGATAGATAATAATGAATATTGGGAGTAAGTACCCATTCTATAAAATAATTTTATTGGAATAAAATGGATATTTTTTAAAAAATTAATGAAAGGTGTGAATTTGTGAAAACAAATGACGTCTGTATAAATTATATTCTCAAGTGTAAGTAATTAATTTTTAGGTGACTAACTCCCTACTATAAAGGATAGATACCACAAGTATATTTTTTCTATTATATCCTAAATTAAATACAAGATATTCCAAATGGGTTTAAATTATTCCATCCTCAATGGTGACATTGAATAAAATGTCTATATTGAAAAACCTTATAGATTATTACATATTGAATAACATAATTATGTTTTTATACTAAATAAGTATTTATATGGGTTGAAAGAATCCCCAAGATATTGGTATTGAAACCTATATTCCTACTTGATGAAGATAATGTTTAAAAATGTTATAGTGGATAGAAAACACTATATAAAAGATGAAAAATATGTATGTATCGTTGTTATTATTTATATAGATGATATTATGTCATCTGGAAATGAAGAAAGATTTTTTTAAAGAATTCTATACAGAGATGAAGAATTTATTTGAAATTTACATTATTGGTGAGATTATACATTTTTTGGGATTAAAAATAATTCAAGATAAATATCACATTTTTCATCCATAAAATAATTATTCTAGAGAGATTCTAAAGAAGGGTGAAATGGAGGATTCAAATCCAATTTCCAATATCGGTGGGAACTATGTCATTTAAAGATATAGAAGGAAATTAAGTAGATCCAAGATAATTATGAAAACTTTTTAGAAGTCTATTATAATTGACACCGTTAAGATTGAGATTTTTTTATGTTGTTACAATTTGTGACAGTTACAAAAGTGAACCAAAAGAATCTTATTTCAAGGATGAAAATTGTATAATCAGGTACATTCAAGGAAAGGAATATATTGGGATTAAATATAGTATCAAATCGTAGTTTAATATATTTTTTATTTTCATATGATGATTGGGAAGGATATATTTCTGTTAAGAGGTTTATATCTGTCATAGTTTTATTCCTATGAAATATATGTGTATAATGAAACACTAAGATATAGAGTTATGTAACTCTAAGTACTATTGAAGAAGATTATGTGGCTACCACTCAAGATAAAACACAACTTATGTGGATAAGAACTTAGTTGGAATAAAATAAGGTGGATTAGACATTACCAAAACTCATGACCTATGAAAATCAAAGTGCTATTAATATTTCAATAAATTAAATTCACCATTCAATATTAATGTACGTTGTTATAAAGCATCATTTCATCAAAGAGATTATGTAAGTCAATGAGTGGAACATATAATTTCTTCCTAGAAAGGATAAAATGGTATATATTTTCACTAAACCAATGAAAAAGGATTCTTTTAAAAGGATTATGTCAATAATGGGTTTTTAACCTCACATAATTCAAGTCTAAGGTGTGGTGGTTTAGTCTCAACTCTCATCTTGTTCTTTGGATTATTTTTTATGTAGGTAGATAAAATACAACATAAATTTTTTTATTACTTTTAGTATTCAATGGGCGGGGAACTATTTTTCTATGAGTCCATAAATATATTTTTTCCCATGGGGATAAATATCTTAATTAAGGGGTACAAGTGTTCAGAGAGATTTATTAAATGGGGAATGTTGTGAGGGATAGTATGTGAGTGTATAAGTGAATTTCTGTATTTTTATAATAGTTTATTGAATTCCATGTAGTAATTTCTTCATTACATATTCCACATATATAATTTCTATCTTTATGGTAAACTTATTGATATGTTAAAGTATTTATTGAAGAATTAATCAATTAACTAATCAATATTAAAGTGGTGTCATTTCATCAAGGAGAATAAAGAGTATTAGGCTTATAGTGGTTGAATATAAGTCATTTTTTTATGAAAACATGATATTATTATTCAATATTCTTTCTTTATATAAATTGTTTGGTTACATAGGCTAATAATTATCTTATAATGATTCATTAATAAGATGATTGAGTTTGATAGTGATTTATGTTCTTTCATTTCCTATAAAATCTAACCGAGGATTTTTTATAACAATATTCATTTAGAAGTTGTTGAGTAATGGGGATATGGTTAAAAAAGATTATTCCTCTAGCATTTAGTATTTTTATAGAGAATTATAATTGATGTTAATGAGTTATAAATGATAATTATAAAGGATTTTGTTATCAATGAGTAATTCATATTTAAAATCACATGTTATCATATTTATTTATATGAGTTGAACTTTTTTTATTTTTAGAGTTTTTCTAATAATATTCGAATAGGTTTAAAGGATAATTTGAAGAATTATGGAATTCAAGGTTTGTGCAAGAAAATTATTAAGTCTATAAGGGTATAGGGATCGTATGCTAACTTTGTAAGCATTATTTGGTCACTGTGTAATCATAATTTCTATTGTCCATAAGTATTATATTTGTTTTTTATAAACATTAACTTTGTAACAAATACTCCATAAGGATGAATAAATGGTGTGTATAAACATGATTTGTACAAGGATATTATACGTATATATGATTTGTGATATGTCTAAGAATTATTTCCAATTTTTATATGGACCATTCGTTAGTAGGATGTTAAAATTTCTATAGAATGATATACATAATTTAAATAATTTTTATATTATGAAATTATATTATTCATACAATTTCAATTTTACTGATCATGATATAAATACTACATAATATTATTTTTGATTTAAGTAATAGGATAATAAGGTTTATAATTTGAAAAAATAGTAGTTATAAATGAATAAGGAGAAATTACAGTGTCACCATTTAAATATACTAAAACCTTTTCTTCTATACTATAGTGGTCTGTGATTATAATAAAATATTAAGGGGTAAATGGGAATGAAGATAATTAGATGGAAATTTGTTCAAGAATTCAATCAATTTGAATATAAATTTTAAATTAAAATTAAAATGATATTTACTATTTTTGTTTCATGATATATGTTGTGTCATTCATGTATGACGGAGGTGTTATGTGAAAAAGAAAGAAAAAAATAAAAATATATATTTCATTATATAGAAATTATAAAGATTTGTTTTACAGAGAAGTAATAATAATAAGTGCGTGTGTTGTTTTAACAAAGTGAAGAAATAAAGTATGTCATTATTATTTGAAGAAGTAAAAAAAAAATAGAAACACTGTAAAAACATCAAAATAAGTCCATTTTTGTTTGATAATTTCTTTTTGTTAAAAAATATAATTATTTATCATTAGAATAGTGAATTAAGCCCCAAAACATAGTCAGTAGAATTTTTCTAACTTGATTACTAGGATATTAATTTCTCAATGTTCATATATGTTAATACTATAGTGTCATATTAATATAGTGAAATCCATATCATTCCAATGATTGGACTGTTGTTTTGAATTTAAGCTTCATGAATGTTTTTTAGTAATATTAATTCAAATTAAAAAGTGTTATGGGTTTATTCAATAAATAAACATAAAAATATTTTTAATAAATAATTATCCCCTCCCTTTGAGTTATTTCCATTGATATATTTGTTCCTTTTCAAGATATATAAATATTTTATTAATGAATATAAAGTTATGATAAAATAGTATGAATAAAGAAAATAAATAAATGCAAGACTAGTCTTCATAAAATAATAAATTACCTAAAATATAAAGTATATTCTTTGTTAAAAGTTTAAATAAAAGTGTATATACTACCACTTATTTTATATATGAGATAAAATAAACATACACAAGTTATGGTTCTTTAGGAATTCCACAATATCATGAACATACTAAGGCCTTCATATAAAACCTATTACCCTAAATATTCCTTGTAAAAAATGTTTGAAATCAATTTGGGTTCTTAAGAAAGTTCCTAACGAATACAGTTTTCATGATTAGACACTATATATATATATATGGGATTTTATTCAAATTTAGCACACTGTAATGGGTACTGTGGGACCTTAAAATTAATATATTAAATATTTTAAACCATGTATGTGAATATTTTTAGAATAAATAAAATTCCGGTTAATGGAGTCTCAAATTGGAAAATGGGGACTATTATTGCATCTAGAACTTGGGGTTTCTCTAAGAACTACATAAATTTCATACATATCCAGTTTTTGGATGATATTTTATCATAGAAAAATTTAAATGAATAAAATTAATTAATAAATTTTATTTTATTTATATGTTAAACCTAGCTACATCCCCTATATAATATATGTTATATCTCATCTCAAAGATTTTTTATATAACCAAATGATATTGAAGATGGTTCTAAAAAGAGTGTAAGAGTACATAGGTGGGTGATATATTAAAATTTATTTTAATAATAATTTCCTGAAACCAAGAGAAAGGATCTAACATGTCAATTTTATAATTAATTTAATTAATATTCAATGAAATATATACATGGGCTTAAGAAATTTATTCTTTGGTGAATATCGATCATTTGTAAATACCCTTTTGGATTACCTTCGTTTCACTGTGAGGATCCAAGGATATAATCTCTCTAGTAGTGATGCACAGGTGCTCCTATGATCTACGACCAATAGCACTTGATCTCCAGGTGCTAGTGTGGTGAGTCGAATGTCTTGCATTATGTTTTATTGATCGATCATTCTTTGGTTTTGAAACAATATCACTTTCACTTCTTATTCTTGTGAATGATAGAGAAAGATGAGTTGAGAGAGAATTCATTGAGCACAACAATTCTCAATTCTCAATTTTAGATTCTCTACACAATAAACATAGTCTCCTATTTATAGAGTAGGGATTTAAATTAAAATATTAATTAATTACATACCATCTATTAAAAAACATTTTTACCAATAATAAACACAATTCCTATTAAAAATAGTAAAATAATTATTAAAAAATTAAATAAATATTTTATTCAAAAATAAATATTTCATTCACAATCTAGTGAATAAATATTTTATTCATATTCCAATGAATAAATATTTATTTATTTTATGTGATCAAAATAACTAGAATAAAATTAGTCCTCAAACATAAGAATAATATTTATTCCATTTATTAAACTAAAATAATATTTAATTGAGATCAACAGAATCACATATTGTGTGACCCTATAGGATTCTTTCTCATTGACCTTAGGGAGGCTTTCCAAAAGCCCATTATTCATATCTAGCAATGGGTTAAGGCACCCAAGAGAAATAACTTAATGTCACAACATCTACAACCACATATGAATGATCACTATGTAATATAATCTATTTTTCACAATATCTCATCAATCAGGTTTCACAGCTATGTCACTAACCCATATCCTCGATATGTATTCCTATTATTATCTGAAATAAACATGTCATTACACCATGTCCCTGGAATTGAATGTGATGTTTCTATTCCAACCAAATTTTTGAGGTATTAGCTTCCATAAATATGGAAGGGATAAAAAATACCTAGACTTATTCATTAATGACATGTCACTCATGATGAACCCAACATATTCAACTTCACAATGAGTTATTATCATCCTAGTTTACAAAATACATCTAAGTATTTGAGCTGTAACATGAATTAATAATAATATTAAAGTCTAAGTACCATCACACACGCTTCTAGATAGGATTATCTGAGGACACAAAAACGTGTATAATTCTAACTAGAGGGTATATTCTTGTAATCTCTTATCTTGGGGATTACCATGTACAAACATCATGAGAAGAATCCTCATATTCTTATGGGTACTCACATTTGAAAATAATTTTACTATGTATACCATCATTGTATGTTATCCAACCATGGAAAATTATTAGGGAATATCGTCTTAGCACATCGAGGTTATCATCATAACGAGGAACTAGTATGAACTTATCAATGCGATGTATACTATAGGACATAATTACATTAGTGTCATACATAAAAGTAGACAATATGAAATAATAATTTTTTTCAAATTAAATACAGAAAATATACACGTAATCCAAGTACAAAGGTTGGTTCTAGGACTCCATCTCTAAAAAACTCCCACTGGACTAGAGCCAACTGCCTACGACCTTCAGTTTGTTAGAACTCACATGATATTCTTGTTTCTTCAAATTTAGGGCTTTATTCAAGGGTTCCTCTATATTGTTTTCTAAGGAAATACTTTTCAATGAAACTTCACCTCTCTAAGAAAAATCCCTCATGAGTTGACACATCCAAAGTATGTGCTTCATCATTTGATATGACATTATATATTTTTCAAGAGCCATCACGACAGTATTATCACAATAGAGTGTGATAAGATCTTTACTAATGTAGAATATGCATCCATATCCTACTTTGAGATCTTCCATCTTACAATGCCTCCATTCAAAATGAATATGTATCTTGTATGTGATTTCAAGTCACCTTGATTAGTTTGGAAACATGGATCTGAATATCCTCTACTGATTAGATCTACATCTCCTCCATAAACGAGGAACACATCCTTAGTAGGCCTCACATACTTAAAAATAGTCTTGACTATCATCCAATGGCGGTCACCTAGATCAGATTGACATGTTCCAAATACACATAATGAAAAGGTGACATCTAGCCTAGTACATAGCATGTCAAACATGACTAACCCAATCACTAAATCATTTGGAATAGCTATCATTTTGTCTTTTTTCTTGTGTGTTTGAGGACATATTTTCCTAGAAATATGAATTTCATTTGATGTTGGAAACAATAATCTCTTGAATTTTTCCATACTGAATCTCTTTAGTATCCTATTAACGAATATACTTTGACTTAGGTTGAGAAACCTCTTGAATCTTTCATGATAGATCTTTATCCCAAGAATATATGATGCCTCTCTCAAGTCCTCCATAGAAAAGAATTTATTCAACCATACCTTAATAGACTGTATGACTAGTATTTCATTTACAATGAGTAATATGTCATCAACATATACTATTAATAAAATCACTACACTCCCACTAAACCATTTATAGACAAATGGATCACATTAATTATTTATAAAACCACATTTTGTTATGGAATCATAAAATTAATGTTCCCTGGCCTATAAGCTTGCTTTAATCCATAAATGGATCTTTCTAACTTTCATAATATTTTGGAATCCTTTGAAGTCACAACCCCTTTGAGTTGTTTCATATAGACATCTTAATTAAGGTTCCTATTATAGAATTCTATTTTGGTATCCATTTTAAAAATCTAAAAAACATGCAAATCCATAATGGAAAGTATAATTCTGATGGATTTAACAATTTTAATTGTTGAAACTTTTTCATCATAGTCAATTCCTTGATGTTGTTTAAAGTCTTTTACAACCATTCACGCCTTATAAGTACTAACTTGTCCTTCTATGTCTAGTTTTTTCTTGAATATCCATTTCAAACCAAATATATTTACATGTACTGGAGGGTATATCAAAATCCACACTTGGTTTTGGTACATAGAATCCATTTCATAATTCATGGATTCTTTCCTCTTGGAAACATCTTAGCCACTTACTACTTCGTTGTTGGTTATAGAATCATTATTATCAACTAATAATGAGTCATCATCCTTGGTGAATAGAAAACCATATTACTCTGGTTCTCTAACATCTCTAGTACTCCTATATAGTAATTGTGTCTCTAGAACAATTTCTTCTTCCATGGGGATTTGTGGAATTTTTTCATGTTCCAACTTTTGTGTATCTTGAGCCTGGACTTCATCGAAGTCTATCTCCATCCTAATATCTATTTTATAGATATGATATTCTTCAAAAACTGTATGATGTATATCAACCACAACATTTTTTCTAACATATTTTATATGTAGTATCCCTTTGTTTCTTTGGGATATCCAATAAAGATAAACATTGTGCCATGGGTTGCTATCTTGTTATCTAAAGAGGCATTAACAAATGATTTGAAACCCCACACATGTATGTAAGACAACACGGGTTTCTTTCCACTCCATAATTATTATGGTATACCACTTTTTTCTTTATTTTTCACTCAATTTAGTATGTATGTTGTTGTTTATAATGTCTACCCTCTAAAGGATAATGGAAGAATCACATGAGTCACCGTTGATCACACCATGTCCAAAAAATTGTGGTTCCTCCTTTCACTTACACCATTCAATTGATGCGTATAAACTAGAGTGAGTCAATATAAAATCTCAAAATCCCATAAATAATAAATGGAGTATTCATTAAGATATTCTCCACCATAGTCTGAGTTAAGTTTATTAATATTATTATGAAGCTGGTTATCAAATTCATTCTTATATTCCTTTAATTTATCAAAAGATTCTGACTTATACCTCATTAAGTAGAGATATCCATATCTACTTAAATCATCATTAAAAGTTATGAAGTATAACTACCCACCCTGTGATTCAATAGGAAATGGTCCACACACATCGTTATGAACTAATTCAATAAGCTATATAGCCCTTTCACCTTTCCCACTAAATGGGGGTTCAATCATTATTTTCAGTAAACATGTATGACATACACTAAATGTTTTTAGTTCAAAATAATATAAATATCCATATTGATGTAATTTAGTCAAGAGCGTTACATTTACCTGAGCAAGCATGTGATGTCTATGTTAGGTGTGGTTTGAGTCATGTGAAGTAACTTTATTATCGATTTCCATTATTTAGTTCATGTAATCCAAGAAATAAATACCTTTATATAATTTTTCCTTACCATAACAAATGATATATTTATAAAAGAAGCAAAAATTATTCCCAAATTGAAAAATAAATCCATCCATATCATGTCTAGATATAGAAATAATGATTTTGGTAACTGAAGGCACATAATAACAACCCTTTAAAACCATGATCATTCTAGTTAGAAATGTGAGGTGGTAGTCCTAGATAGCTATAGTAGAACATTTATCTTTATTATTTTCTTGAATATCTACCCCTCCTTGGTCAATCTTTCTAAATATATTTGGTTCCTATATTTTAATATATATATATATATATATATATATATATATATGAGGTAACAAGATGTATGTAATACCCAATTTGTAGAAACAGATAAATTTCCCTCGATAACAAATTCCTATGAATCTTACACTTTCTTATTTATTTGGGTTCAGTTTTTCTTCTAGTGTCTCTTATTTCCACATAAAAAACAGACAACATTTTGTTTCCTTTCTTTCCCCTTGATCATACTCTTCCTAGAAGGCCATGAATAATCTTTGGGATCGAATATCTTTACATTTTCTTTCTATTTGTTCACCATAAAGACATAAGGTTTTTCACGATTTGTATCCTTATCTACATGGAAAAGAAAATTAATAAGATGTGCGAGAGACTTTTCAATGAAGTCCATATTAAAATTCACAACAAAGTTGGAGAAGCTCTGAGGTAGTGATTCAAAAATGTGGTTGGTTCCCACTTTAGGGAGTTTAAACCCAAGAACCTCTAAGAGCTCAATGTATACAGTGATCTTGAATATGTGAGGCTCAGTTAGGGAACCCTCTCAAATATTTCAGTGAAAGAGTACCTTATAAATCTCTAATTGTTCCTATCTAACTCTCTCTTGGTAAATACAATGAAGGTTATCAGGCATATTATATGTATCCATGTTTTCATGAGACTTCATTAGTGTGTTGAACATTAATTACAGCATCAAACATTGAACTTCAACTATGTAACTAAAATATTTTCCATGGACAAGGAACTCTTGATCACATGCCTCTTTAGCTAAAAGATCAGGCATTTGGGATTCTAGCATGTAATATTTTTGTTCATGGCATAGCACAACCCAAAATTTCTTAAACCACTCCTAGAAGTTATTTCTATACAAGATGTTACCTTTCCCCAATATTAATCATAGGGATAGTGTGTATGGTGAACTTTTTTTTTATTCTACAATTAAAAATAGAATATTATTAGTATTTTCTTTGATTACAAAATAAGTGAGATATAAAAAATTAAATGTTTTTTTATTTTTGGTATTAAATCTCCCACTATTTTATCAAGTCTCAATAGCCCTCACCATTGAACTTATAATTTCATTTTTCTTTAACATTCTAGTGGAAAATATCCTGATTAATTTTTTCAATTATCTACACTTTGTTCATTAAAACCATAATTAAGTTATTAGGTAGGTAGTCTTATCAATTATTGACTTGCAGCTCCTTTAACCATTGAGTAGATTCCCCTATCCTAAAATCCTAACATGGATTTCCTTAACACTTACCTCCAAATTTATATTGAATAGAATTTAGCCGTTAAACTAAATAAAATTTTGGTTAATTCATCCCAAAACTCTCATGATAACTCCCTGATAAAAGTAAGTTTTTATACTTTTCCCATGTACTACAATTAGTTCTATGGTTTTATTCCTAATAAATTAATGGTATGCTTAGTCTAACATAATATTTAATTGAAGGATTTAAATTTATTATGCATAAATTTATCTTGTTTTATCCTTTACAAATGTTGTTAATATTTAGTGGATAATACATTATTAATTAACCATGTTGGATAAAACATTTACGCATAATTAATTTATTTAATTTCCAACTTGGCACATTAATTCATTTATTTATTTCATTTTGGCCTCGCATAAATAAAATAAATAATTAAATAGACCAAAATAAATAATTAAATAAATAACCTATTTAGTAGCTTTATCTAAATGTTGATTTAATGAGTGGACATTAAATTAACCATTGACCATGGGAAAATAACTCTGATTTCCATTCTTGGCATGAGTTACATCATTCCAGTTATCCACCTATGTATCACTTGGGTTGGAATTACTTTGGTTCCAACATAAACCACCACCATGCACCTTGAGATTATCTATTAATGAAAAATATATATTACCTGCACACAGGTGAGGGGAACCAAAGGATTTGTTAAAGCGGATTATATAAATATTTAGACATGAAGTTCCTACAAAATAATGGAGGGAGGGATGAATCGCATACCATAATTTAATTTAATATTAAATAATAGAAAACTTCTGAAATAAATAAAATTAAAACATAAAACACATACACAGGTCTTGTTCAATATCATGAATGGTCATACATGAAACAAATACTCAAAAGTAAATGAATAACATTCATTTGATTTTCTATTCTTTTATTATTTAAGAAAAACACACTTACATTAATTAATTAATTATTTAATTAATTAATTAATTAAATACCTTCATATTTAATGACCATCAGATATTATTTGGATATAATCATCAGTAATGTAATTCATGGAAAATAAACTGGTGAACTAACAAGGATATATTTATGATAATAAATTAATTGACAATTTAAAATTCTTTAAAATTATTATTAATTATTTAAACACACAATGGTGTGACAATCAATAACATGAGGTTTTAAATTGGAAATTACTAATTTTAATTTAATTATAACTTTTTCCATTAATGGAAAACTACAAAATGTGTACATGTAGCTACATTCCATGTACCAAAGTTTTCGTATATCCAAGTCATGTGCCTATGTCTTTGGTGTGTTAACTCGGTTGGACTACATAGTGTGTACATGCCAACTACATTGCCTATATCTTTTTTTCGTGTGTCAGGTTGAACCGATCAACACACGGTGTGAAATAAAACCAATTTCTGTAGTTAATTGCTTGGTGCATCTAGATACAATGTGCATGGGTACACAGCATGTGCTCCAGCTTCATGTCGTGTAACCCATTTTTACTAGTCAATGATTTGGAAATTCCTAACTGCATATCCTAACATTCATCATTTTCTCTTAATCCATTAAGAAAATGAAACACTTAACGACCATGATTAATATTTTGATACCATGTTAATCCAAATTAGATTAAAGAAAGAGTAACATGAAATGAAAATATTACCACAATTTTCGGTAGGTAAACAATCAAATAAATAATTAAAATTTAATTGTGACTACTCTAATACCATTTGATGGTTTCGAGCGTAGAGGGAAAGTCATTAGGTGGGCGATATATTAAAATTCATTTTCATAATCATTTCCCAAAACCAAAGATGGGATCTTTAATATCAAATTTATAATTAATATATATTAAATATTTGAAGAAATAAATACTAGGGCTTAGGAACATTCTTCATTGGTGAGTGTTGATCATCCAAAAATACACTTTTAGATTACATTTATTGTGATATGAGGATCCAAGGATAGAATACCTCTATTAGTGATCCACATGTGATCCTATGATCTTTGAGAAACACCACTCAATCTCTAGGTGCTAGCGCGGCAATTCAAATGTCTTGTGTTGTTCATTCTTGATCACTCACTCTTTATTCATGAAGAAATCTCCCTTTCACTTCTCATTCTAGATAGGGATATAAAATGAAGATTTGATAGATTTAATTTTGCGCAACAATTCTATATTCTCATTTTTGTATTCTCTATAAAATATGAAAATCATCTTATTTAAAAATATTAGTTTTAAGATAAAATATTATTTAATTGAAAACATGCCATTAAATAAAATTTATTACTTTTAACAAACCACATGCTGCATAATAATTATATAATTATTATTTTTGTGGTCTTTGCCAACTTTTTTCACAAAAAATATCATATCACAGTATTATTAATTAATATTTGTAAAAGAACTCAGTCATGGTCCATTCACACTTCTTTATCATTTATTGAAAAACTAAATAAATATTTTATTCAAAATATAGAGAATAAATATTTATTAAAATACTCAAAAAATAAAATAAATGTTTTATTCAAAAGCTGGAGAATAAATATATATTTAATTTATGTGATCCATATAAATTGAATAAAATTATTCCTCAGACTTGAGAATAATATTTAATCCATTAATTGAACTCAAATATAATTTAATTGAGATCAATGGAAATACTTGGTGTGTGTACCTATAGAATTATTTCTAATTTTCATTAGGTAGGCTTCTCTAAAGTCCATGATTATTATCAAGAACTGGGTCAAGGCACCCAAGAGAAAGCACTTAATGTCATAACATCAACAACCACATATAGACTCTCACTCTATAATATAATCCATTTGTCCCAATATCTCATCAAGCATGTTTCACATCTATGTCACCAACCGATATATTCGATATTTCATTCTTTGACTATTTGAAACAAACATTCCATTGAACCATGGCCATGTAATTTAATGTGATGGTTATATTTTAATAAAAGGGATGAGATATCATCTTCCATAAATATGGAAGGGGAAATTCTTCCTCGACATATTCATTAATGGCATGTCACTTGTAATTCACCCAATATATCCAACTTCCCCATGAACTATTATCATCATTGTTTATGAAATACATCTAAGAACACAAATTTTTTCATGCATTAATAATAATATTATAGTTTAAAGACCATCACACATGCTCATAGAAAGGAATATATGATGACACAAAAACCTACAAATTCTTAGTTGGGGGTCGGTTCTCATAATCTCCCATCTTGGAGATTACCAAGTGTGAACTTCATGAGAAAAGCCTCATCTTCTTATGAGTACTTGTACATGGCCATCTATGTACTATGTGTCATATCATAGTACATTATCCAATCGTGGAACATTATTTAAGAATATCATCATAGAACAAAAAGGTTATTATCATATAGGGGAACTACTATGACCTTATTAATGTGATGTATACTCTAGAAGATTATTCAATTAGATTCATGGAGAACAACAAACAATATATAATAATAAGTTTTATTAATATTCAATAAATCGAATATAAATTTAATAAACGTAAAAATATTTGGTCCTAGGACACCAACTCCAACAATTGAGATGTATAAGATATGTAAATTAGGGGAAGGACCTTAAATGATAAAATGAAGGATAAATCAAGGATCAATGTCCTGTTATTATGGATAATTATGGAATAAAAGATGAATGGAACATATTTTCCAACAACATCTCTAGAAAATATTTTATTTCTCAATTATTTATCTATTTTTAAGGTTGGGTGTTATTATTTATAGATTTTCCACCATTGCATTCTTTATTTATAGCAGGGATTAATTTAAATTCTATGGATTATAATTTTTTTCCCATTTTTTATGGCCCAGATAATTCATAATTTGGATTAAAATTAGAATAATTAAATTTTCTTTATTTTTTATTTCTACAAATATGATTTTTAGTCCAATTCATATTTTCTAATTATGTTTCTCACTTTGAATTTTATTTGTTTTTTTCACCATTAATTATATTATACATCATCAAGCTCATTACAGCAGGCAGTTTGACTATTTACAGTTCATTTTGAATCATGATCAAAACCATGGAATTGTTTTGATGTTTTTAAGAATTAATGAAATGATATTCATGCTCTCAAATTCAAGTAATGTTGGTAGAAATGATATTGGAAGATTGATCGAGTTTGGTTTTCCTAAGTTTAGACGTACATGGATGATGGGCTTCAATGATGACTTACATTCAAATGATGTAAAGTGGTTGAAAATATAATTTTGATGGAATTATATCTATGACTCATGCTTTTGGGGGAATATTTGGTCATACCTGTGGAAATATCAATGGATGTGTGATGATTTTAAAGATCACAATTTTCTAGTAGTGAAATTCTTAACTACATGATATGTGTTATAAAATAACACATTATATGTAGTCATATTTTTGTGGTATCTAGGGTTTCCAACTAGGTTAAATATCACACGGCTATGTGGAGGGCCAATAAATCATGTGACCATTCTTTGGAAGCCAATCCTTGTAGAAGGAGTACAATACTAGGACCATAGGTGGTCCCACACACCATGTTCCTCATCTCACACACAATTAATGTGAAACTCCATGCACTAAGTGGATTATCAGGAAAGAGGAAGTCTTGGAAAACTAAGGGAAACTCAATCTACTTTTCATAGAAGGTTCTACATTCCATATCTTCTTATTTAAGACTCGATTTTATACACATGGGTAATCCATTATAAGTAAAATTCTATGAAGAACATGATGGTGAACATTTTTATGATAGCCATGATATTCCACGAGGTGGTATGATCATATAACTCCTTCCTACATGGTTTGATGATGATGCTACATGAGTTTGATCTTAGGAGTGATATCAGAATTGGTAACCCCCTTACGGTACACGTAAGCCTATGAATCGATCTCTTATTTCCTATATAGGTAGGATCGGAAACTCCCCACCCCCATACACACCCAAAGTTATGTTTTCCCAAGGTATTATAGAAAATTAAATACAATAGAGGTGAATTATAATTTAAAAAATAAATATAAAATATTCATCCACTTCAAGTATTAAGTTTATCAAATTTTTGAATTTATAATGAATAAAATTATTGATCGGTTTTTTGAATTACTAATGAAACAGAACATTATTGTAAAATTATTATATAAAATATTGAAATACAATTAGTAAATGGAAATAAATGATTAATTTTATAAATTATTAATTAAATAGTTAACGTAGAAGAAATTCAAAAATTAAACACAGACTTTTGGTTAGAAAACTAAAAAATTCATCAAAGTATTATTATTGAAATCATGATTTTAAACCAAAGTTGAAAGGTATATCTTTAAACCAGATATAAGATATCCATGAATTTCAACCTATTGTATGGTATCCCTGATTTTATACCTATGAGATGTTTTGTCCTACTATCCCCATAAGCCCTCGACTAAACTTGTTAGTGGTGGCTCACTTCACATACCAAAAGTACTCAACCTCTATCTTCCTAAACCTAGAATCCCAGGATCAAATAATTATATTTTATATCTTTATATGCCCAAAATACATCATTAATTTAATATCATAAATAGAGAAAATATAATCTATATACTAATAAAGTTACAAGGAAAACTGCACACAATGATATCTCTTAATAGAAACACTCAGAAAGAAAAATATTACACTGATAAAAATTTCTCTCAAAAATAAGAAATTATAAATATTATAAAACCATATGGACTTTTATAATAATATTTCTTTTTTAATACTAACATAATATTCTAATAGAGAATTATTATTTGTAGAAAACACTATAACAAACTTCAATGCTTTAATTCATCAAAACTCAGGATCAATTGTAACTAATTCAACAAAAAAAATCTTTATCTACAAATGAAATCATCATGTTTCTTCATAAATAGATGAGTTATATCATTTCATATATAGTGATTCTAAATGTGATATATTTAATCTACACTGATCTTTATAACACTGAATTTTTGTAAAAAAATAGAGCTTTTGTATTTTAGTTATAGAAGTTTATTCTTCATAAAAAAATCTTAAAAAAACATATGCTCGATTATTTCCATATAAAATATATTTTTATTTATGAAAAAAATAAATACCTGTGAAATTTACTCAAAATATTCCCCAAATATTTCACCCTTTTTGAAAAAAAATAAAAAAATGTATAAAAATTTGAACATAAGAACTGATATTAAATAGAAAGATCCACATATTCTTCATCAGAGAGAATTTACCAGCATTTGTTTTGAGATAAAAAATAATCAATTTTTATTATATAAAAATAGTAATTTCACTTTTAAAAACTACTCATAAAATAAAAATAATAAAATATACAAGATAAAAAAATGATAATAGACAGAAAAAAAATTCTTAAATTTATCTGCCTTTGTGGCTTATAAAAAGAAATGCATGAGAGAAGAAATTAATAATAAATAAAAATAAAAATTATATTTGAGAAATTTATAATCATATATTTTAGATTCATTTGGAACTTTTATAGATATTTAGATCATTAAGAAAAGTCATTTTTTTCAGAGTCGATGTAATCAAATTTTTCTACATCAAATCCATTTCTATTATGATTTCCTATCAAATAGGATATTTTTATAAAGTGAGTTTACATTAAACTTAACTCTATACCCCATTATTATGGATATTATCCAAAATATCTATATAATAAAATACATAATTCTATATTATCATACTTTGAACTTCACATTCTTCACTAATAAAAAAGAGAAAATACTTCAGTTATAGCATATGTTCTTTCGATTTTGGAAATGGAAAAATTAAGCTTTTTGGATGGTCTTATTATCTTATTTAGATAAAATTTTAAAAATATACATCTAAAGATAAATTTTTTTATAGAAAAAAAATGTGAAAAATCCTTGATATTATAGTCCCTATATATCCATTTGAGATTGTTATCATCCAAATATTTTCCTTTGTAATACGATTTGAAATTAAAAACATTAACATAGAACATAAGGCCAAAACATAGGCTTTACATATTATATTAACAAATAAATTTAATTTTTTTAATGGAATAGAAAAATATACCTTTTTTAATTTATTAAAAAATACCCCTATAATAATTAATTAAACAAATTTAAAAAAATATATCCATACACGATTAATAATTTATAACAAAAAACATTGAAATATATAGATAAAAAGATTAAGCCTTATTGAATTTTTCTTTTGATGAATGATATTCCTCTTTCAAATATGGTTTAAGAAAAAATTTATTAAAAGGTGTAAATCTTTTACTATAAAAAATATAAAACATAAGGATAAAATTTGAAAAATAGTCAAATATGAAAAATAGTAAAATTTAATAAAAAATTTCAAACAAATCTGAAAATCATATAATTTTAAAAAACAAATAAGTTTTAAAATTAGATAACTATGAGAATTATAAATCTTCAAAATTAGATAAGTTTAAATACTAAATAATTTTAAAAATAAGATAAGTTTTAAAAAAAGAAATTTTAAAATCAAATGAATTTAAAAATAAAATAAATTTGAAAATTAGATGATTTTGAAAACTATAGAAATTTTAAAATAAAAAAATTGAAAACATTATAGGTTTGAAAACTAGATAAATTTGAAAATACGATAGATGTTAATGTCAACTATTTTTTAAAATTATAAATATTAGAGTATCAAATAATTTGAAAATTTAGATAGATTTGAAAATTAGATAGGTTTGATAAGTAAATAAGTTTGAAATTTTGATAATTTTGAAAATAAAACAGACTTGAAAATTATATAACATTGAAAATGAGATGATATTGAAAATCAGATAGATTTCAAAATCACAGAAATTTGAAAAAATATATCTACTTTCAAATAGATTAGTTTTTAATATTTGGATGTGGATTAAATAAGAAGTGGATTAAAGATCACTTAAGATTGATCATTCCCAAATTCTGTTTAATGAATTTGAATCTATCATAAGTAAGAGGTTCTATA
This sequence comes from Viscum album, assembly GCA_963277665.1. Classification (NCBI taxonomy): domain Eukaryota; kingdom Viridiplantae; phylum Streptophyta; class Magnoliopsida; order Santalales; family Viscaceae; genus Viscum; species Viscum album. The sequence goes on from OY728128.1 coordinate 1,738,817,157, forward strand.
TTGATATTAGAAATATTATTTTCCACACTAATAGAGTCTAGAATAGTATCTTATTTTTATGTGTGATACATAAAGAGGTGGTGTCTTATATCTATGTTATTTTATTTTTGAGTGATGTTCTAGGTTTATAGATAACAAAATTGTATTAATATTATCAAAAGGAATAGAAGTTTGAGTAAAACTAAAAACAAAATCTATGAGTGTGTGTTGCATTCCCAACATTTGAGTATAATAACTTTCGTCTGCGAGATATTCGGATTCAATAGTGGAAGGTGTTACGGAATTTTGTTTCTTGTTGGACTAAGTTAATGAAGCTTCTCCTAATAATGGAAATGTTCTAGAAATTATCTAACCCACACCCTCTAAAGTTGGTGGCTAATAAAATTCTAAAATAAATTATTTCTAGAAGAAAAAAAATATTCATGGTTTTAAAGTTCTATTAAAGTATATTAAAATTAATTTTACTACGTTCAAACGGGATTATTTTAGATTACATTGAAATATATGATATAGAAAAACAGAAAACTTAATTTCTAGTCAACTTGAAATATGATATATTAAACTTCTAATCATATACCTACAAATTTTTCAATCTATTTATTTATTGGTTTTATTAAGATAAAGTTTCCTAAAATTTGTAACAGGAGAAATAATGTATGATGTATTGTTAAAACCAAAACGTTTGAGTAAATATTTAATGTATTTTTGCCGAGTAAAATTATTTCCATCTAGTTTTGGAAATTTTTTAACAATATGTAAAAAAAATTGAGTTCTCCCATCATTCTCATTTCAAAATCATTTTTTATAAGTTAAAAAAAATAAATTAGAAGTAGATATTTTATTTGAACCAAAAAAATAATCTCATCAATATAAATTTGAACAATGATGATGTTTTTAAAAAAATCTATATAAAAAGGGTTGGATCCAAAAAACCTTTCACAAATTTATTTTTTATTAAATATTCAACAGTTCTATCATACCAATGCCTTTTTTGTTTTTTAAGTACATAAAGTTCTTTATTAAGTTTAAATACCAATCATTTTGTTTTTTTATTTGGTCTTTCATATAATCATTAAGGGAAGAACGTTTTACATTAATTCCAAATAAAGTAAAGTTAAGATGAGCTTAGATGGCTAATAAGATCATGATAGATTCTAGTCTAGCTATGAGTGAAAAAATTTCACAATAATATATGAGTTCTTATTGAAAATATTATTTAGGAACAATTTTTTTATTTATAATAATAATACCATTTTAGAAATATTTTTTTTCTAAAACCCGATTTTATTATAATTTTTGGCATACCTCTAAGAAATTCAACTAAGGTCCAAAATTGGTTCTATTCAAATTGATTAATATCTTCTTATATAGAACATATCCAACTATCACCACCTAAATTGTTATCTATTATTTTAGGATTAGATTATGATAGGAAGGTAGTATTCTTATAATGATTTCTTATGAAACTTATAGTTTTTACTAGTTGACTTGCATCTACAAAAATATAATTGAAAGGATGATTTGTTAAGATTGACATATTTTTGGGTAAATTGGTAAGATTATCTCAAACTAATGGGTGTAAATATTCTATTGAAGTAGAATTTGGATATAAAAAATCAAATTTTCTTACTTATAGAAAATTTAGAAATGGTAGTTGTAAATTTTCATCCTATTAATTAATAGAATAATTATTTAAAATATCATCGGTATTTTGAAAAGTATATAGTTTTAAAAAAAAAAGGTTATAATTCCTCAAATTTTACATAAAACATTTCCTCAACAACATTGGTTCTATTATTAAATACTCTATAAGAATTACAAGTTGTAGAATAACCCATAAAAAATTACTTCATCAGTTTTTAAACCAAATTTATATAATTGATATTTTGTTTTCAAAATTAATATTTTATATCCAAAAACTATGAAGAAAGGAATTTTTGTATTTACTATAGTGCCCGAGTCATTAGGATCTCTATAAAGAACAGGACTAAATAAAACATGATTTATAGTATAACAATAATTACTCACAGCCTCCGTAAAAAAATATCTAGCGATAGAATACTCACCTAGGAAAGTGAAATTGATTTTCTAAAAAATTATATTTCATCATTAATATACACCATTTTTTTATGGTATTCTTGGTGTATAAAAATTAAGTGTACAACCTTTTTATGACAAAAAGTTTCAAAATAAGATTTAAAAAACTCACCATCATGATCACTCTGGATAGTAACCAAAGGTAGGTTTTTCTCATTTCAAAATGTAGCACAGAATACCTTAAATAATTAAAATATTTAGAAATAAAGTGGTATAATAGACCCATGTATATCTAGTGTAATCATCAAGTAAGACAAATATATTATATTTTCCTCTAATACTTCCTATTTTTGTATAACCGAATAGATTCATGTGCACTAACCATAAATATTTTTTAGTTGAGAATTCACTTTTAGTTTTAAATCTTGACTTATGTTTCTTACCAAATTTCCAAGGATTATAGAGTCTGATGGAATTAAAATTAATTTCAGGTAGATCCCTAGTAAGTCCTTTCCTAAAAAGCTTATTTATTTTTTGAATATTACAATGTCCAACTATCATATTCCATAAGCAATATAATTATATCGTTGCAATTAAACAATGAAAATTCTAATTATTTAATTCTTCTAAGTCAAGTTTGTAAACATTTTCATGTCTATAGGTAGATAAAATAAAATTACCTTATGAAAATTGAAATATAAATTTTTTATTCATAATGTTTACAATATATCTGTCATTACATAATTGAATTATGTTGATAAGGTTATTCTTAATTCCTAAAACATATAAAACATTTGAAATAAGTGTTTCTCAAAGAAAAAAAATCAATGACTCTCATGAATTCACATCATGAATTATATACAAAAGGGACTCATCCTAAATTTAATTTTTTTAAAATTTTATACTTTTTGTTTTTATACTGTCATATCTCGAGATCAAACAATATCCATGTACCATTTTTTATGGTACTCAACTTATTTTCCTAAAAAATATAAAATTATGTACTTACTATCCATACATGTTAGGGTCTAGTTACATTAGAAAATAAAATTTCATAAACCCACATCTTTCTAACTATTTTGTGTTGTATAGATAGTAGTTTTTATAAAATAAAATATTTGAAACAAAACTGATCTTTTTTTGAAGAACTACATTTACTCAAGTGACCTCCCCTTTGATATTTAGCATAAAAAGGTGAACTTTTAAGTACATGATAGTTTGACTAAATATAATTATTTTTGGAAGTAAAACCTATTCCACATGAAGTTATAGAGGGTCTTATTTGTTTATAACTTTTATCAAATTTTTATTTTATGGAAATAAAATTATGTAAAATTTTCCTTAAACAAGAAAATTAGAATATAATTTAAAAAATAAAATCCAAACAGTCTATTATATTTCTAATTAGCTGAATTCTGATCAACAAATTTCTAATCAACTGAATTCATACAAGAAATATTTTTGAATCTAATTTAATTTAATGTTTTAAAATTTATAAAGTTAATTTTGAAATTATTTTTTTATATTTACTAGTTTTTTATTTAACAAACACATAGGTGTTTTTATCTTGTTATTTTCCTAATTCATAAGGTTTACATATCTGTTCATTTCGAATATAGTAGGTAAAGTTTATATATATTCTAATTAGTTGACTTTAAATTTTCATGGATTATATTTTTTATCTTTAAAGAGTTTTAATAATCAAATTCAGTGTTATATATAAATTTAGAATCTAGATTTAAATTTTGAGAGATTATATAATTAGCTTTTCCAGGAATAATTTTTCATTCCTTTGAATATTCGAATAAAATCCAACTATTTTATAGATTTTTATTACACATTCTTCTGATGAACTATCTAAAGATGTGTAACTTTCACTAGTACACCAAGTATCTAATGATTTCAAGATTTTTTCCTTTTTATTTAGAATACCTTCTTGGATTCTATTTTAATTCTTCAATTTAGGATAATCAAGTATGATATGACCTTCCTTCTAACATTCAATACGTAAAAATTCTTAATATTCCTTCTTATCATTTCTTTATTTCTTGTCTTTCCAGTATTTTTTTTGAAAATTTTAGAAATTTTAATTACTAACAAGCTTATTCATACTTCATTTAATTTGTGAAATTAAACTATTATTATCATCTTAATCAGTTTGATCATAATACTTACCTTTATTCATTGAAATAAGATATTTAAAAGTGTTGTCATAAGTATTAATTATAGAACCCCAAGGATTTAAAAATAAATTTAATATATAATTCATGAAACACTAAGTATCTATAAAAAAATCAATAATGTAACCAAGCTAATAAACATAATTTTTTCACTTCTATAATTTGAATTTTGAAAAATAGACATATACAGTTGCGTTCGGTAAGATATTTATAGTATGATAATATCAACTTATTTTTTTAGTGTATAATAACTTAACCCTTATCAATATTAATATACCCTTATGAAAAGTAATTTTACCTTTATGAATAGTAATATGACCCTTATGAATAGTAACCTCACCCATTAAAGTATAAATAAAATTTAGGAACCTTATAAATGAAATAGAATATTTTAAAATTAATAATTAAGTGTTGGTATTTTTATGATTAATAAATATTTAATTAAAATTTCATAATTAATAAATTTATTTAAAAGAAAAATTATTTTCATAAAATGTATTCAAAAATAAATATTTTTTTGTCCTATGATTTTTGGATAATTTAATAAGACCTTATTTAATTTCCAGGGTGTTATAAAATCAATTTTAATTTTAAATACTATTTTTCAAGTAAATGATTATTTTGATTAAAAAAATAAATTTATCATATTTAGAAAATTATTTTGATAAAATGGAGTCAATTTTTTAGTTCTACACATCCAAAAATGGTTATATTGATTTTTTTGGATTTTTCAAAAATACATGAATTTTTTATTAATAGTAGTATATGATATTTTATGATAAATTCTAAATTCATGATTTATTATATCATAAGGTGATGTATGGATGATGTAAGTACACTTGGATTGAGATCACATGCACTTATCACTGTTTTGGGTCACAAGAATCTAACACTATTTTTTTCTTGACCTAACTAAAAATATAATGAATAAGATATTAAAAAATCACCTCTCTCCCCCACTATAACCCCCCCCCCCCAATACCTATTCTATTCACTCATAAAATCCATTAATATTTTCAAAGTTCTTCCAAAATAATTTTCCCTAATTTATTCAAACTTACAGAATCTCTTGTTCTTTCCGAACGACCAAAAACTCTTCCCTTAAAGGGGTTATTTCAAGAGGAAAATCATCTTCCCTTTTCTTTTAATTTCATTTCGATTTATTTTCTTTTCTTAGTCTCTCACTAACCTCCTATATAAAAATTATAATTATATATCAATTATAATCTATATACTTTAATTATATCATGTTAATGGAACATCCATCACCAATCTCTTTACTCTCTTTTATTTAAGAGATTAAATCATCATCTGGGAGACGCTCATTTACAAACTTCGTGGAAGAAACATTTTAGTTCTTCAATTTATCCTTAAATTATGGTAATTAAACCATTTTTATGGTTGAAAAAATCTATAATATATTTATTGTAACCTATTTAATGTTCTAGTACCAATATATATATATATAACATTAATTCATACAAAAAACTAGTTTGTAATAATCAAAAAACCGCCAAAATAATCTAAATGACTGTCATTAAGGTTTAATCTAATAAATCATCCTCATACCACATAACCAAATGAATTATATGACCATTAAATATTATGGATGTTCATTATTATCGTATAATATCAATTATAGAGAATTATATCTATTCCACATGAACTCCATTACTTATAAACAAGTGAACCGATTACAAAAACCAAGAAAATATAATGAATCTATTTATTTTCATTTTATTAAATGTGTAATCTAATGATTGTTAATTTTGGGTCATTTGATTCGATTGATTATAAATTTGGAAGGGAGTCCACTTGAACCTTCATTTTTCCTTCGGGTTATTCCTTCACTATCCTGACCCAAATGTAATGCTTATTTATTTTTGTCTACATGTTATATATTATTATTTTTATGCTCCAAATATATATATTCAGATCATTTAATCTTTCATTTATGGTGATTATATTTTTTATAATAGTTTCCTTCTTAATTCTTCCCAACATACAATCTTGATTCAACGAGACCACTCAAATTCTTAATCATTTTTAAGTTCACTATATAATCTTTTTTAATCCATGATTATTTTTCTAAAATAACACATTTTATCATGAAAAAATATCTTGGTTTATTTCTGGTTTCATGAAAAAAAACATGTCTTTTCTCTTAAAAATCACTTTAATATTTTTCTTAAATCATAATAAAATGTTTTATTTCTTATACTTCTTTAAAAAAATTAACATGATATCAGTTAATCGGGACAACATTTATGCCTCAAATATAATTTCAATTTCCCTCCCTTTTCTTTTTTGGGATATACATGTTTACAATCTTATTTCATGACAAATACAATTGATTTTCCCAAATAACTCTTCCTTCTAAAATAAAAAAGGATTTTTCTCATCTAGATTTAAATTTAATGATATATAATCCTTGTTTACCACTTATTAGTTGCATGTGGGGTATTTACTTCCCTTTTATATAGCATATCAAGAGTCTCATTATTCCCATGATATTCTAAGGGATTATTATTTGAATATTTCAGAGTGCTATGGGACACTTTGGAATTTTTAAGGATTATTTACTCAATATTTTTTCAATAGTATCATTTAAATGTATCTTCTTCTACGCCAACATCTTTTATTGAATATTTTACATCATTTAGGTTTATATATTATGATATCATCTACAATATGTTTTTTAGGGTTTTTGATTAGTTTGAATATGGATGTACTATATTGAAACCATTAACTATATTACTTCAAATGGTTAGTGTTATGTTTAACAATTGAGGAAATTGATTTACATTTCATATGTTAGATTAGATATGAATGTATATGCAGTTTATGTTTCACCCCTTTCATATGAAGAATTAATTAGACCTATTAAGTGTTTGTTGGGGCCCACTCTAGCCCCTCGGTGCATTGTAATATCTCATGAGACAAACTAGTTTGGGTTTTTACCCGTTTATCTATGGTCTTGGAATAAGGAATTGAATGAATGGTTATGATTTCTTCCATTATTAATTCCCTCATTACGAAACTAGTAATTGATAGTCCATGTGGTTATTCGACTAGTATAATAATCATTGTTATGTATTATTATGAAATAATTTATTCAGCTCCAATTCCTTCCGTGTTATGTTCAACTGCATTTTAATGGAATGTGTTTTTAGTTATTTATCATGCATAATGTTTATGTTTATGATATCTTCTACTATAGTGATAACCCTTACTGAGCATCTGATATCACCCCTTTCTTATGTTTTATTTTTCCCTAGGATGTGAGGAAATATATTATGAATTAATTTCAGGGATAATCTTGGATTTTTGGATTCTTCTAGTGGAATTAATATAATTTATTTCATTTCTAGTTATAATATTGAACTTATTTATGTATATTATTTTCCAAAACTACTAAACAATTTGTTCCGTAAATATTTTATTCGTTTTGATCATGTCAATTTAATGAATAAATGCACCAACTCTATCCTTCGGGGTTCAAGGTGTTATAGTTGGTATTAGAGGGAGTTTAGTAGAAATCGTGGAAACTGGATTTAGAAAATGAATATTAGATAGAAAAACACTAATATAGACTTTATTGATGAGCATACATGAACATAATTGAATTTTGATTAGGAATAGTTTATGGTGATCTTCTTAGAAAATACATCCCTATCATGACTCGGGGTAACCTGGTACATGAATATAGGCCATACTGTACACCTAGTTTGACACTCCCATGAGATTTTCTTAGGAAAATCCACATTAAATTTACCCACCATTATGAAGGATTTATGTCCCCAAATTAACAAATTTAAATGGTTATAAGATTTATGGTGCATAAATTTATGTCATGTGTTATACCATGTTCAGAGTTATTAAAAGTTCATAATTTTATAAGCTAATATAGTATATGGAATTAATTTGAAATAGTTCCTAGTAGAAGGAATGAAAACTTCACCAAAGAACATGATGAAAAGAGTAATAAGGATCATATATATCATGGTCTTAAGCCATAATTTTGAAGGAAGATAGTATCCCAAGTATCCTCATTATATGAGGAAATAGTTTTATGTGTTAACAAGATGTGTAAAAAATTATTTGATTTTTATGTTGTTGAAGGGAAGTAAGGTTAGAAAATGATGGTGGAGAAAAATATGGATAAAGGGAATAAAGGAAAGTAGGGTTTTCCCACATGTGATAACTATATAAATAATCACCCTAGTAAATTCTTGAAGAGAATGGGAGTTTTTATAAGTGTGAAGAAAAATTACATCAAATTCAGGATTCCAAGCGTCAAAAAAAGGTTTCCAATATACAATACTTCAACTGCAAGGAGGTGGGACATTATGAAAATCAATGTCCTAAGCATCAAAGGAATGTACCCCAAATTATGTTACTGGATAATGATCGAATTATGATACTACATTAGATGAAGTGTAATGATTAATATTACATATCAAGAATCATGTCATTTGAATATTTTATCATCAATTAACTGGTTATAAGATTTATGGAATATATGAGGATTGCACTGGAGTAATTTTTCATTAAGGATTTGAGACCATAAGCTGAATGGTACCAAGAAAAGATATTAAGAGGAAATTAAAAAGTTTTGAAAAATATATGAGTTAGGAAAATACATCCCTAAATATATTTCTGATGTTGAGATAATGATTAATAAATGATTTATTTGGAAAAGTGTTGACTACTTTGGAACTGATTAATGACTTTTTGAAAAGTTGTCTACGTTATCATTAATGAACTTTAAAACATTTTTGGATGTAAGGAATATATTCAACAGCATGTGTAAGGATGAAATCATGTTTCCAATAAGGTTTTATAGTAATTTGATTTATTACCAAATTTCAGGAGGACACATGATGAAGTAATTAACATGTTTGGAATATGAAAATTTAGAGCTTCTTCATGTTGATTAAAGGTAAATAAGTTAGATTATTCATTAATCAGGATATATCATGAATTTCTAAACAAAATTAGGATTTCCAAGGACACTATGTAAATGGATCAAGCAATGATGGATATGGGAATTTTTAAGGAAGGGTGTCATAAGATTTGGGAAGAAAGGGAAACTGATTCCCATGTGTATTGGTCCTTTTGAAATTATGAATAGAACATGAGATGTGGATTATCGTTTGGAAATAACGCATATACTTTATAAGGAACACAATGTGTTCCATGTCTCGTTGTTAATGAAGTACATTTCAGAACCAATGCATGTCCTCAATTTTGTAGGTATAGAATTGGAACCTGAATTATCTTACTGTGAAGAGCCGATCCAGATTATGGACACTAAAGAACAGGTGTTGAGGAATCAGACGACTTGACTTGTAAAGGCAGTTTGGAAAAATCGTAACATTGAAGAGGACACATGGGATCTTAAGGAACTTATGATGAAGAACTACCCAAATATTTTTATTAGGTAACATTCTCAAATTTTGAGGAAGAATGTTTTGTAAGGAGGGGTAGAATTCAGGAAACACTAAGTATATATGAAACAAAACTTTATTATAACCTATCCAATAAACATAATTTTTCATCTTTTGTGATTTGAATTTCAAAAAACTGACATACATGGTTGCATTCAGGAACATATTTAGAGTATGATAAGATTAACTTACATTATTGGTTAATAGTAACTTGACCTTTATGAATATTAATATACCCTTAGGAATAGTAATGTTACCCTTACGAATAGTAATATGAAAATTATGAATAGTAACATCACTCATGAAAGTATAAATAAAATTTAGGCACCTTATAAATCAAATATAATATTTAAAAAGTTAATAATTAAGTGTTTGCATTTTTATGTGTAATAAATATTTAATTACAATTTTATAATTAATAAATTTATTTAAAAATAATAATTTTTATAAAATTTATTCCTAAATTAATATTTTTTTCCTATGATTTTAGGATAATTTAATGTGACCTTAGTTAATTTTAAGGATGTTATAAAATCAGTTTTAATTTTAAAGACTATTTTTCAAGTAAATGATGATTTTAATTTAAAAAAATTCCCATATTTATAAAATTATTCTGATAAAATTAATTCCATATTTTAGTTCTACATATCAAAAAATGGTTATGGTGAATTTTAGGGATTTTTCTAAAATACTTTAATTTTTTGATGGACAGTAAAATATGATATTTTACGATAAATGATAAATACATGGTTTATTATGTCATAAGGTGATGAATTACTGATATAATAACACTTGTAATGAACTCACATGAACTTAATACCATTTCTATTCACAATTATAAAATAATATTTCTTGTTTTAAGAAAATTAATAATATAATGATTAAGATATTCAAAAATCATCCATCTCCTTCACTACAAAAACCACCCCTCACTCCCTCTTATCTTCACTCCAATAATCCCTTAATATTATAAAAGTTATACCCAAATATTCTTCTATATTCCCTCCCCACATCAATGAGCTCTTGTTCTTTCCAAAATACCAAAACCCATTCCCTTAAGGTGGTTCTCAATGAGGTTATTTCAAGAGGTAAATCGTCTTCCATTTTCTTTTAATTTCATTTCAATTTATATTCTTTTCTTAGTCTCTCTCTTTCCTCCCATTTCCAAATTATCATGATATCTCTATTATAATATATATAATTTAATTATATCATGTTAATGTAAAATCTTTCACCAATATCTTTACTCTCTATCTTTTATTTTAAAGACGAAATCATCGTTCGGGAGGTGCCGGTTTACAACATTCATGGACAACTAACCTTCATTATAAATTTTTTTCTTCAATTCCCATCATGAAACCATTTTATGTTTGAACAAAACTATAATATATTTATTATAACCTATTTAATATTTTATTATCAGTATATATACATAATATTAATTCATACAAAAAAACTAGTTTGTAATAATCGAAATACCACCAAAATAATCTAAATGATTATCACTAATGTTTCATCTAATAAATCATCATCATTCCAAATAAACAATTGAATTATATTAAAATTGAATTTTTTTCTGTTAATTATTATCATATAAAATCAATTATATAGAATTATATCCATTCCACATGAACTCCATTACTTATAAACAAGTGAACTGGTTATGAAAACCATGAAAACGAGCACTCTAGAGCGATGGAATTCAATCTTATAAATTATCAATAAGTACATAAATGAATTTAATAAAACTATAGTGAATAAAATATATGTACATAAGGTTCTTAATTAATTAATTTATGGATTTAATTTTATTATCTATTATGTTAAGGTCAAGTGCAGAATACATTCATACATTAGGTAAGGGTTTCCTCATCTCACTATCATTTTTTTGAGATATTCCTTATTCACCACTATTTCTTATGTATGGTGTATGTATAATTCCCATTAATGTATCATATAATAAATCTATTTATTTTCATGTTATTCAATGTATCACCTTAGGATTATTAATATTGGGGCATATGATTCGATTGATTACAAAGTACTAAGGGAATCTACTCGAACCTTCATTTATCCTTCATGTTATTACATCACTATCCTTTCCAAAATATAATGCTTATTTATTTTTTTATACATCTTATATGTTCTTTTTTTATGTTCCAAATTTATATATTCAGATCATTTGATCTTTCGTTTATGGTGATTATATGTTTTATAATAGTTCCTTTCTTAATTCTTCCCAATAAACAAGCCCGATTCAATAAGACTTCTCACATTGTTACCCATTTTCAAGTGAACAATATAGTTTATTTTAATCCATTATTATTTTTTAAAAATAAAACATTTTATCATTAAAAACTATCTTGGTTCATTTCTGGATTTATGAAAACAAACATTCCTTTCCTCTTTAAAATCTCTTTAACATTTTTCTTAAACTATACTCAAATGTTTTATTTCTAATGCTTATTTTAAAAAAAAAATCTTTTAACTTGATTTCACTTTATTGGAAATACATTTATTCCTAAAATATAATTTCAATTTACTTTTATTTTATTTTCTAGGATATAAATTTTTATAATCTAATTTCAGTACAAATACTATTGATTTTCCAAAAGAACGCTTCTTTACAAAGTAAAAATGATTTTTCACGTATTACATTAACTTTTATGAGATATATGCCTTGTTAGCCAATTATTACTTGAATTTGTTGTATGTAATTCCCTTTAATATATCATATCAATAGTATCCTTATTCTCATGATATTCAGAGGGATTTTGATTTGAATTTTACAAAGTCTTGTAGGACACTTTGGAGTGTTTAAGGATTATTTCCTCAAGATTTTTTCAATGTTATCATTTAAAGGGATCTTCATATAAGAAAATAGAATTTTTTGAATCTTATAATTCATTTAGGTTTATCCCTTATGATATCATCTATAGTATTGAGTTGAAGGGTTTCTGACTAGTTTGACTATGGATGTACTATCTTGAAACCATTCACAATATTATATTGAATAGTTAGTGTTATGTTTATTGATTGGGGAAAGTGATTTACATTTCATATGTTAGTTTAAATATGAATTTATATGTTTTTAATGTTTCACCCATTTGATATGAGGAATTAATTGGAATTAGTTAGTGTCAGGTGGGGCCCTCTATATCCCCTCGGTGCATCGGTCAGTCTCATGAGACAAACTACTTTAGGTTTTTACCCGTTTATGTATGGTCGTGGAATGAGGCCTCGAAATAATGGTTATGACATCCTTCATTATGTATTCCCCCATTATGAAACTAGTAATTGGTAGTCTATGTGGTTATTCAACTATTATAATACTCGTGGTTTTTTTATAGTGGAATTGTTTATTCAGCTCTTATTCCTACCATGTCATGTTCAAGTATATTTTAAAGTCGTGTTTTTTTAGTTATTCACCATGCCTAATGTTTACGTTTATGTTATCTTCCATTGTATTTATCACCCTTACTGAGTATCTGAGCTCACCCATTTCTTTTGTTTTATTTTTTCCTAGTATGTGGGGATGTATATTATGAATGAATTTTAGGGATAATCTAGGAGTTGAGGATGCTTATAGAGGAATTTAGATAATTTATTACATTTCCAATAGTAATGTTGAACATATATTTGTATCTTGTTTTCCAAAATAACTAAACTATTCAATCCTTTAGGATTTTATTTCTTTTAATCATGCCAATGTAATAAACTAATGCACTAACTCTGAGCTTCAAGGGTCAGGGTGTTACATTAATGGTACTATAATTAAGTTTACCTCAAGTTGAAGTGAATGTTACACTAATCTTTCTTTTATTACTTTTTGATATCTCATCTTAGTATGCTCTCATACTGCATTAATGTTCCAATTAATTCATTTAGACATAAATTTGTCAAATTCTTAGTATCATTAATACTAATAGGGTTTTACTTAGTGAGGATCTTCTAGAAAAAGGGCCAGTAGGTTTACTATCTTGGGAAACTCTACCATCACAGTGGTGATAGTCTCTTATTTGGAAGGTCTTCTCGTGGGATCTTGAAGAGGCAAAAGGCATGACTATTTCCTAGTCTTCTATAGGGATTCCTTCAGACACTGATCCTTTTTATAGAAATCCTATAATTGCATTGGGTAGTTCAAAGTGATGAGGGTAGGCACCAACTCACCCTTAACATTTCTCATGCACATTGTTAGCAGTTGTTCATGGGACAGTGGCATGTCAGGTGAATACATGAAGCCTTTACATTTGAAAAAAAACTATGTGACTCGCTCATCAGGCCTCTTATTTTACAAGAAGATGTCAGAAATATATGTTTTGTGCATGGTGGAGATGAAATACTAGAGGAACTATCTGTTAAGGTCCTCTCAACAAGTAATAGACCCTATCAAAAGCTGGTTATACCATAAAAATGCGGGTCCTTTCAGTGTCTGAACAAAACACTGAAGATTAGTGGCCTCCTGTAGTTATGGGGTTCCCAACATAAGTCCACACATTTAAATATAGTGGGTCAGGTGCTGTATAAAATCTTTCATCCCATTTAATGGAGAGAAGATAGGATTTCCAAACTCTGGGGGTGCTTGGATATTGTCCACCCATGTCAGTTATCGCTTTATGTCAGGTGGTATTTCCACCTATCAGGTCTTCAGGGCTTCAAGGAGAGTGGTGAGAGTGGCCATCAAGTCAACTTGGTGAGGATATATATCCACCAGTGAATTGAAAGACTTATCCACTTATGTAGTGGTCTCTTCAACTAAAAGGGTAGCATAGACTATATCTCAAAGAGAATAGTTGTGCTTCTCTGTAAGGTTTGTTGACTCATACCTTAGTCACTTTCCATATCCCCTAAAATACACTCTAACTATATATGTGGTGCCACTGAACATGACTGGAGGTGCATGGATGGGAAAAATTAGGTTCCCCGTTGGGGGATAGATGGGGTATCATATAGAATTTCCATACTTGGTCACCACTCCGCAATGAGGTCATTGATGAACCTTTTTCACTCTTCAATATACTAGAGAAAGGAGGTTATCATAGGCTTCATCTCTTCTTTTGGAACAAACTTGAATGGATTAGAGGGCTCTATATGCCCCTTTCCCTTATCGAGATGCAAATGGGTAGGAAAATATACCTCGTCAAGGGGATCCCCAAGTACAAGTACCTATCTCTGCTGACAAGTAAGGACGCCTATCATAAGGTTTATATGGTACTCGTCACCCCTTGAGGTGGATCATTCTTGTCATGAACTATGTTGGTACCCTTATTCCACTGATCCTAGTGAAACTCATTGACAACCATGTTAACTATGGATGTATTTATTGGGTAACCTTCATTATCATTAGAAATTTTGGGAGTCTCAAGATAGGGATAAAATGGATAGAATCATATTTTCCCCAACCTCTAATCTATACATGTGGAGACACTTCTTCCATAACTTGGTAGAGAACTATGAGGCTCTTGATGTTAGTTTTTTAAAGGTTATGGAAGTAAATGTATGACTCAAGGTTCTATACTACAAAGAGAAATGTAATCTCAGTATTTCTACACTACTAGTCAATGGAATTGACTTGATCTGGACACCTAGATAGGCCAACTGATGATCATAGATGTGGTGGAACTTCACGTAGATAATCTAGTGGAAACGCACTATCTAATCCTCTATAAGGGGTTTTGGGATGTAAAATTCAAAAGTTTCAAGTGGATAGAACACTACATACATCTTTTTATGTCTAGATCCTCCCATTTTCCCTCTTTCCCAGAGGAAGGGTCCTTCTCTTGGTCATCTCAAACCTCGATTGGCATTATTTAAGATTTGGGTGTAAGCACCGATGTAGATTGGATATGATACTTTTTTATTTATAGAAGAGTCATTACATGAGTCAAATTTCCAATACATTCTATAAAACCTCTTGGTGGGTGGTTCTTTCCTCATCGTCACATCTATATAGGATGGAGTGTTCACCAATGCATCATATGCGGGGGAGAAGGAATCCTACTCTAGATTGGAGAAGTGCTCACCATTTGATGGCATCAAAATAAACCCTAAAATCTCTCCAATATCTTTTTTTTAGGTAGAGAGAATGAAAACAATCATTGAAAAGGATAGATTCCCTATGATACCCTTGAAAGAATCCCAAACATCTTCCACCTACAGTTATCTATAGATGGATCTAGGGATCCTATGAACCTCATATTCTGGGATGATGAGTCTCAGTATTCAAGATACTTACCTAGACTCTAGAAATGGGGTATAAACTCTATCATCAATTCATCTATTACCTGAAAATATTATAGTTCAGTGAGGTCAAAGAAGATGTGGTGCTTCTCAGGGGTTCACCCTTAATGGTGGGTGTTCTCCCTTCTATCCCAGAATGGTTCTTCATGGAAGGTTATATCTTTTTCATGGGGAGGAACTCCATGTTGGTTGATTTTGGAGGGGAGAGGACTACATATTTAGATGATGGTATAATGGGTAGTACCTTTATACTAATTGGTAGTGACATAGGTAGGACCTCCATGTTGAAAAAAAGGAGTATAGGGAGGACCTCTATACTGAATGGTGATGGGGTGGGGAGGAGCTCCTCCATGGTTGTTGATAACATGGGGAGGAAATCCATTGTTATTGGTGAATTATTGGTTAAGAAATAGACTTTGTTAAATGATGGAGTGTGGAGTACCTATACCATAGTCGATAGCGGCATAGGAAGGAACTATGTGCAAGGTAATGGGAGTACAAGGAGGACCTCTTTACTGGATATTGAATGGGAGGAGAGGACCTCCAATCTAGTTAGTGATAGTGTGGGGAGTACCTCTTCACTAATTATCCTCATAAAAATGTGTCCCATAATGGGTGTTGGTGGTTCTAGTGATTGAATTAGTTAAAACAATATGCATGTGTGGTGGTTGGGGTCTCGATCCTAGTCAGAAAAAAGATGGATCCATGTTCACTTATTGCAGGGGTATAAAGGGATACATCGGTGGTGGAAATATCCATAGGATCTATGGAAGGTACCCTATTTTAGGAATCATCTTAGGCCTACCCCCCATGTTGTTGTCAGGTGCTTTAGACGGGGGCTGATAGAGTGGTGATGAATTTAACCTTCTCCTTAGCCTGTTGGACCAATCAGTGTTCGTGTTGATGAGGCCTAGTTAGAGCCCTCTTCGGTGGGTCTTAGGTGGTAGTATCTATTAGCATGACTTTAATGACCCATTCCTCCTCAGCATAGGGGACTGAGTTGTCAAAGCACTCTATACAGATACTCCAGAAGCGGTTCATCATTTTAATGTGGGTGGTTTCCACTGATACAACCCTCGAGGGCAATAGTGTCGATAAGGAACAGATGCCTCCAGTTCATGACAGGCTATATCCCTTATGGTAATGACCCATCTTATTCATATTAGTGAACTCAGGTGTCTATATTAATAATCTATATGATATAAAATGGTGATATGGGGCATGGGTTCCTAGTATATGATGTTGTGGAATTCATGGAGGAGGCATAGCTGTGAGAAATTTTAATGTCAATGTTTCTCCTGGCTTGGTGGATTTGGGTGTTGGTTTACTGGTTTCCCATAAATTTAATACTATAAGGCTTGTGTATTCATTCATCAGTATAGGTATTGGAAAATTGATTCCCAATTCCCCAAAATCATTCAATATTTCAAATATAGAGAGGGATCTGCATTGACGATTTCGTAGAACAGGGATTCTCAACACAAATTACCCTAATTCATAGGTGAGTTCTATGATGGGCCCACTATTTTCTTGGTGGTACCTTACACTAAAAGTATAAATCTATTTACATTCTAATATACTTATTCTTCAATGCTACTAGTCCCCATGGTTTAGGTGAAGATTTTCACATCAGGTTCAAAATTTTTTTTTTAGATGCTTTCGATGGGGTACCATCACATCATGTGTGTAGCTTATGTTTCACCACATTCTAAATTTCTAAAGGTGGGTATATTATATCACTTTCATTAGTTATGTCTACTTCTTGATCAAAATAGGATGATGGGATGTCAGTTCCACCTTTCATAGATTCCTCATTCGATATCATTACCTAGTCTGGGTCTCCCTCAAATATTTGAGTCATATTCTTAGAACTCATTCCCGATGACATCACTATGTGGATTCTAGTTAATGACAATGATTCTGTCTTAAAAGGTAATAAACCTTCTGTATAGATAATAGTCACATTAGCAATATATTGGAATGTATGGACATTTGGTATATCTGTCACCTGTGAATCTTTCTCTTTAGAGAGAATCTTATATGAGTCATCTTAATTGTGGAACCCAAGTAATCCTATGTCTTACAAGAGGTAATTGAAACCATGGGTATAAAACATTCAAATATTTTTAAGAGATGAATCCCATTTTTATTTCATGGTTTATGTATTATTGACCAATTCATATGTTCTACATCCTCTGGAGATAAATCAGAACATCCGATTAAGACACTTTGGGATACGAGTTTAATGTATTGTGTAGATGGGTTGTATAGATGTCTCAGAATTTCTTACTGAGGTGGATCATGGAGCTGCATCCCTAGGAGGGAATATTTCACACCTATGTGGTGGAACATAATTCCCTGTTGAGGAGGATCTGGAAGGTGCATCCCTAGGAAGGAAAATGTCACACCTGGGTGGTGGATCAGAATACCCTATTGAAGTAGATTAGGGAGTTGTGTCCCTAAGATGGATGTTTTCACGCCTAGTTAGTGGATCATAATTCCCTATTCAGGCAGATCCTGGAGGTGCATCCCTATGAAGAAAAACTCCACACATGGGTGGTGGATCAAAATTCAATATTGAGGTAGATCTGGGAGGTATTTTCCAAGGAGGTAAGATGTTACACATGGGTGGTGGATCAGAATTCCCTATTTAGGGGGATCTGAGAGGTTTTTCCCTAAGAGGGAAGATTTCACACCTTATTGATGGATTAGAACGCCCTATTATGTTGGATCTATTAGGTTCATCCCTAGGAATGAATATGTAACACCTTGGTTGTGGATAAGAACACTCTATTAAAGTATATTTGGGAGTGTGTCTTTAAAAGGTAATATGTCACATTGAGTTTTTGGATTAGAATGCCCTTTGAGGTAGATTTGGGAGGTTTTCCCCAAGGATTTAAGATTACACACCTAGTTTGTGGATAAAAAAACCCTATTGAGGTGGATCTGGGAGGTGTATCCCTAGGATGGAAGATATCACAATTAGTTTGTGGATTAGAATTCCCTATTGAGGCAGATCAGAAATTTGCATCCCTAGGAGGGGATATGTTACACTTAGTTTTATAGATGTTGTGATTGAACCTCAAGGAGGAATCCTATATACTCTATTTATGGGATAGGGATCAAAACTCACATAGTTCTATTCTGAAGTTTAATGTCATGTGAAAAGACAGATCCATGATATTTAATGTCATGTGGTAAGGAAACTCTTGTCTCGGAAGTGACGTCGATGAGGAATGGTGTGGGTCTTACACATGGAAGTTACCCTTCCTAATAGGATCTCTCTTGGGGAATAGTGTGGGGCTTATTTGTGGAATCCACCCGTGGATGAAGTTAATCCCATTATGGGGGTGCAAATTTCATCCCATGGGAGTTATACATGGGGAATCCTATGTTTATTACACATGGAAGGAGGTGTGGTATCATCCCAATTCAATCACATGTGGTTCATCATATGTTCATCGCATAGGTAAGTCTATAGTTTTATGTCATGTGTTTCGGATTTTTTCACATAGTTTAATTTCTTATGACTAGGAGGTAGAGCTATAAATTTGTATGTCTTGCAGATCAGACAAGGATTGGGATCATTTTTTTAGGGGCACCATTCCAAGGTGGGAAGTGATTTTTCATAAGGAATCCCCACCAATATAGGTTCGTAGTTTCCCAAAAAATTCCACCTCTATGGATAATGTGACCACTACTCATGCACCTTAGGGGGGTACATCGAGTTGGTACTACCATGGACGAGTGGAAATCAGGGAATCTTACATAAGGGTACTTATGAATATAAATGATTGTAATTATGCTACCTATGCTTATAAGAAACATGAAGGATGATATCCTGGTCCATGCTTCAGGTGAAGTGGGTGGACATAGGACTTGGTCAAAATAGTTTCATAGACATTCAGGGTGTGGTTGAACTAGTCCAGAGGTTATATGGGGGACCTGGGAACTCCAACATCATTAAAGGGTGTCAACTGAAGTGAGACACCATTGAAAGGCCAATAATATGTGTTTTTTTAGATTGGGTACTAACAGAGGGATGTCTGACGAATACCAGGGGGTTCTTGGAGTTCAGGGGTTTTTCAAAGGGGTATGGTGTGTGAAACATAGTAACCCTACCTCAGGGGGAAGTCCCAGATCCCATGGGGTGGGCCTCACAAAGGGTAGGTTCTTTATAGAGCCTCAAGTTCCTTAGGGGGTGATGTTTTTCAATGAAGGGAACTGGCCTTTTCAAAAGGCACATCCACATTTGTTAGAGGCTATTAATACCCCAAGTGGAGGTCTCACGAAGCTAGGATACCTTGGGGAATCAATTTTCTTCTTCACTCATGAATATTAGAAGTATCATGATCTCATAAAATTTATCAAAAGTTGAAAGGTCATGCATTTCCTAAAAATTCAGACATAAGGGTGGATTTATAAGGATGTGGGTTTTGTGAAGGATGGATCCTTTCAAAAATATTTATGAGATTCAAGAGTTTTTCGGGATCCATGAGGTTGAACTCTGTCGTGTATAGGTTACTGTTGACCTTTCATGTGACAGCGAAGATCATTGTAACTCTATTTTGAAACTACATGAAGGTTACCATCAAGACTTCACATGGATGGTACCTTCATGATTAGTGATCATTCATGAAGGGCGAGAGATTCCTGAAACATACCATTAAATAGATTTTTGGTCCATTTTGGCTTGGATTCACTCTGAACCAATATTTCCTTCCTCGACCTCTCCCATGAAATGCATATTTCAGTATCAATAGTACTATCTCCCATAATTCTCTAGAATGTTAAAGATTTTTAGTAGGGAGAAACTGATTGGGACTTTCTACATGACCAGGTATCTTCAAAAGATAAACCAAGTATTTTTTATGAATGCGGAGATCATGTTGTCCTTTTATGAGGAAGGAAAATGGTTCTAGTCATGTTGTGTAAGGAGGTGATGAGGGATTATCATACCTCCCAAAAACAATCAAGCATTTTCTCAATATAATTTACCTTCTAAGGAATACGTGATGTTGTATAAAGCACAAACATCACATAGTGAAACAAACAAAAAATTATTCTCATAAATGATGAATGATACATTTTTGAGAAAATAAACCAATAATAATTCTATGAATTACAGTGAGATAATAAATATAAAATATTAAAATATTATTCAGATAATTTTGATCTTCTCGATCCACTAGAGTGACCACACTAACGAACAAATCCATATAAATAAACCATTATGTTAATAAAACAATATTCATTCTAAAGATAAAATTATATATATATAAACTTTAGAAAAATCATAATTGAATGAATAATGAATAGAATAATATGTATTTATAGAAATTATGAAACCCATATGACCATTATAAATTTGATCGTTGGAATAGTAATTAGACTATTGGAATAGTAACCTAGCCATTGGAATAGTAATATGACAATTAGAAATAGTAATATGATTGTTAGAATAGTAACCTCATCTAAGAAAATTTAATGTAACGTTTATGTATCTTATTAAATGAAAATATGATATATTTATATCATGGTTTAAGTAAATAAATGTTTTAAAAATGATTAATTAAGTGTTAGAATTTTTGTAAAACGTAACTACTTTATTTGCAATTTGTAATGAATATAAAGATTTAAAATAAATTTCATTTAACTAAAATGGATTCATAAATTAATAATATCTTTTAGAACATGGAGGTAAATATCGAATATCAATTAGATACAAATGATAATGTTACTCCATACAGCCTTAAAAATTATCTAATTTATATCCATGTAAGTTTATTAAGTGGTAATTCCTCTCAAATTGCAATGAAGTGAGTATTCTTTGTAAGATGATCCACAAAAACTGATATAGCATTATTTTCTCTCGATGGCTTTAGAAGTCTATTGAAAAACTCAATAGTGATTTTTCCCATTTCCATGATGGTATGGGTAATGGTTGAATCATCCCCTTAGACTTTTTTCCTTTCATCATTCACTTGTTGACATACTAGGAACATTGATGTATATTTAGTGATCTTCTTCTTCATATTGTCCCACCAATAGTGCTATTAGAGATATCGATACATCTTTGTGCTCCCTGGGAGGATAGAGAAGGACAAGCTATGTGAATCATTCAAAATTAACCTATTTATCTCAGGATTTTATGGTACACATAGCCGTGAACCAAATATTACGAGTCCTTCCTCATAAACTTTGATCTTTGAGGATTTACCATTTTTCATAGCTTCTACCTTATTTTAAATTTCCACATAATCTCTTTAAGCATCCTTTATCTTATTTAAAAGGGATAGTTGATCAATAATTTGAGAAGGGAATGATGATATTACTTATTTTATGATTCTCATATCCATCCTTTGTAAGTCTAAAAATATTGGATCCTTCTCAATTATCACGATTGATAATGTTGTAGGATCCTGTCTACTTAGAGAATCTTTCACTTTATTTTCCTTATAAGGATGATAGTGTATTGAGCAGTCATAATCCTTGAAGAGATCTAACCATCATCACTGCCACTTATTAATATATTTCTATGTGAATGTATATATTTTAAGCTCTTATAATTAGTATATATATCACACTTCTCCCTATATAGATAATTCCATCAGATTTCCAATGCAAATATCACAACCTCCCACTCTAGATCACATGTGGGGTAGTTTTTATCATGAAATTTTATCCTACTTGAGGTTTAGACTATAAATTTATCATTTTTCATCACTACACATCCTAATACCTTATGTGTCAAATCATTTTACACCATAAAAAGTTCCCCACTTGTTGGTAGTGTAAGTATTTGTCCTATGATAAGAATCTTTTTCGAATATTTAAAGAAATATTCACATTCAGTGGTCTAAAAAGCTTTACTAACTTCTGATTTAGCTTGGTTAGTGAGTTTTAAAATCATGAGAAGTTTCTCACAAATTGTCATTAATACCCAGCTAGACCAAGGAAACTACCGATATCCATTAAAAATGTTTTCCTGAGCCACTCTTCAATTACCTATATTTTAGAAGGGTCCACTGATATCCCTTGGATAGTGATAACATTTCTTAGGAATGATAATTCATCTGACCAGGGCTCACATTTACTATAATTTTCATATATTTTCTCCTTTCACAAAGTCTTTAGAACCATATTCAAATGATCCTCATTCTCCTCTTTTCTCTTAGAGTATATAAGAATACCATCTATGAAGACCACCAAACATTTGTTGAGGTAATATATATAGAATCTATCCAATAATTCCATCAATATTTATGGATCAATATTGAGTCCAATATTCATAAATATGAAATCATAATATCCATACCTTGTTTGAATGGCAGTCTTGGGATTATATTCCTTATTTACCTTTCAATGGTGATATCCCGACCAAAGGTCCACCTTAGAGAAATACTTGGCCCCACATAGTTGGTAAAACAAGTAATCTATACATGATAGGGAATAGTTGATCTTTAATGTGATTTTCTTGATCTCATGATAATCAATTCATAAGTGCATTAATCCATCCATCTTTTTGATGGAGAAGATTACCACACCCCATGATGAAGCACTCGGGAAAATGAAACCCTTTTCCAGATTCTCTTGTCATTGATTCTTTAGTTCTTCCAACTCAATTGCGTCCATTGTGTAAAGAGACTTTGATATAGGAAGATATCCTGGTATAATTTCAATTGTGAAATTAACCTCTCATTCAGGAGGAATACCAGGTAATTCTTTAGGAAAAAAATCAGCATAGTCCATCACGATTGGAATTTATTCGAGCATGATAATATCTTTTTATCAATCTTGTGAGGTAGATATACTTGATCATAAAGAAATAGTATCCATTCATGAGAATAATATTACTAGGTATATCCATACTCATCCTTAAATTTTTACAAAATTAGAGGATCCATTGGGATGTGAAGATTGATCTGCCTTTCCCGATAGTTGATATTGGATTTGTATAAAATATAAAATCCATGCCCAATATAGAATGAAACTCCAAAAAGGGAAGTAAGATGAGATTTTCATGGAGGTTTAGTCCATAAAAATTTAATGGAGAGGGGTTATATACTTTGGAAGTAATAATTTCCCCATTTTATATTTTCAAAGATAACTCAACATCCATACTTTTAGGTGGTGTTCGAATAGTTCTACTAAACTTTCAAGATATAAAGGAATGCATAAAACCTGAATAAAATAGTATATTTGATATTTTTGAATGAATAACCAGTGTAACATATACCAAATAATTTTTTGGATCAACCTTAGTAGTATTGTCAACATATACCCTTCTTACTACCTTGGAGGTTGTTATCATTGTTTGTCTCTAACAACCCTTGTTTTAGGGCATTGGATCACATAATTCTCGTGTTATGTATATGTGAAACACTGTACTATAGTCTGAGTATTGATCTAAACCTTCCTCTATTATTCCACAATTATGATATTCTTCATATAACTTCATTAATAATTAGCTTGATTCCCTCTTTTCCACACTTTAAACATCTTTTAGTTCCCTTTAAATAGTTCCCGAGATGCTTCATATGACACTTTTAACATGTGGGATGTTGGTTTTTCTTTCCTCTATAGGATTTATGTGTTGATACTACCATATTAAACTCTATTTTCCTAATTTTATCACCAAGACCATGAGACCACCGAGACTCCCCAATCTCCTACTCAACCTTAAGGAAAAAATGGATAATCTCCTCATAATTTTCAAAATCTCAAATATCCAAGTATTTTTGTAAACTCATATTTAATACACTGATGAATCGGTCCACCTAACATTAAATTTTCATGAAAAATATAGAGGCATATTGTGAAATCCTTGTAAATTTTTCCTCATACACCCCAATAGACTCATCTTCCTTTTTATTTATTCTGAGGAACTCATTCTCCATATTAATTTAGATATTTTGGGGAAAATATTTATTGAAAATATTTTCTTGAATGCTTCTCTTTCCATAGAATAAATTTCCTATTTATAATTTGTGTTCATTATCATTTACTATCACTAATTGGTTTTTTATTAGAATGATAGTCCAATAGCATGAACTTCTCTTATTCTGAGCATTTTAGGGCATAAAATATCTTCTAAATTGAGTTAATCCATTAATCCACAATGATGGGATCAAAAGATACACTAAATAAAAGTGGAATTTGTTTCAAAAAGGATCAAACCAAAACTATATCTTTATTTGTAGGAGGGAATTCTATATTATTGAAGTTATTATTCACAACTTAGTCCACTTAATCCAGTACTTTCATGAAGTTCTGATCTACTATTCTTATCAAGTTTGGAATCTCATTAGAGAAATCATCACATTTCCGATCACATTGGTTGTTAGAAAGAGTTATTATACTTACCTCCATTAAATAAAATAAATAAATAAATAATATTACGGGGCTTGAATACTTAGATAATGAGCATATAAAATGTAAATTATGAACATAGAATGATAAACATATAAATGAAAAGTGTATCAAAGATTACGATTCCCTATGTTTTAATCTAGGTTATCCATGGTTATAGAATTATACATAGGGTTATTAATAATGTATTATAGTCCTAATTTCCCAAAATAACTAGACTATACTATGATATGAACTAGTGAGACCCTATAATTTTACACATATTATTACATGATTTTAAGCATAATTATCCATGAAATAAAAAATAGGGATTGAAAAATATAGTGTCTTTGGAAGGCCAGGTACATAATTAGAAAACATGAAACTAGAATAAAACATATTTTTATTAATCTCTATAATGATTTCATAACTTCCTTGTATATTATAAAATTTCATAAGAAAACCTAGGGAATACATAGACAAAACGTGATGAGCTAAAAATCCTTATAAGGGAATAAACATTGAAACAAAGCATAATACATGAGTGAAAAGGCATAAAAAGATAAAATAAAAGGAATGGATATTGATTAAAAATATGGAGGAATAAAATATATAACATGAAATCATATGATCAAGACAATATAAGAATGTTTTAGTAACATATAACATGACATATAAATGAGTCAAGGCTAAGTGCCAAGACTTTATCACATAGTGGACATAATCCAATAATGGATTAGGTTTAATCCCTAATCCTATACAAAATTTATCATGAGAAAAAAATATAAACCATTGAATTTGATTTCTATCTAGGTGCACCAGTCATAAAATGTTTATGAATATGTGTTCTACATAAATAAATCAAACATAATGAATAACCATAAGGGTTACCCATGAAAAGAAATGAGTTTCATAATTATGTTATAAGGAATAACGAAAGGGTCTATCATAATGGAATCTATAAAATAAGGGATTAAATAATTCTTGGAAAATAAAAAAATAAAAAAAAGTATATATTGTGAATAATGATGTCCAACTAAATTGAAGACATGTAAAATGTGTTTAGGTAACTTTAGAAATGTTCCACTTTAGTGTGGTTTTAGGAAAATAATAAAGAGTCCTTAAAGGGGATAAAGTAAAAATTATTCTATTAAAAATAGAAATGAAATAAAATATTTTTTCATGATAAAATGAGTGATTTAAAAAAAATATTATTGGATTAAATTTTTTTACAGAGTGTACTTGAAAAATGGGTAAGAAATAGAGAATCTCCCTTTAATCGGGCTTTGCTTATCGAGAGGAATCAAGAAGGGAACCTTTTAAAAATGCACTACCCCATTAAAGAAATATTAATTGAGAAATATATATATGTTTGGAATATATATACATATAATATGAAATTTATATAATAATATCGAATAGAGAAATTGATGCAATGAGAGATAAAATGTTACCCAAAGGAAATATGGATGTTTAGAGAGATCTGTTACCTTTTGTCCGAATACATTCCGCACTTGCACATAATGTCATGGATAACAAAATTAGATCTATTAATTACTTAATTCAGAACCTCTTTCACATATATTTGATTTATTATACTTTTATTAAGATTATTTATGTACATTCTTATGAGTTATAATGTTCAATTTCATCTTTCCTAGAGCATTTGTTTCCTAGTTTCATGATTGGTTCACTTGTGTATAATTACGGAAGTTCTTGTAAAATTGGAATAATCATATATAAGTGAAATTAAACTGTATTAATGAACTTCCAAAAGTTTAAATAGTCCAATATATCAATTTTTTCTTAAATGTGGGTGATTCATTTGACAAAACATTAATTAAAAATGTTTAGTTTATTTCGTAAATTTTTACAACCATCATGAACTAGTATAGTTTTATTTAATATTATGTAGATATATTAGTTTACAGAACATAAAATAATTTATAATATACATATTAAAATATTTTTTTAACCAAAATAATTGTTTTATGACCATCTATGAAGGTGGTAATGGAAAATAAATACTCATCGTCCACGAAGGCGTTGAACCGACATACGACGAGCGACAATTTCATTTTTATAATAAAATGTAGAGAGAAGGTATTTGATGATGGTTATTACATTAAAAATAAAATAAAATTCTATTATATTTTTTATACTGGAGTTATCATGTCACTTTATACAGGGGTGCGTATGAGGTAGAATAAAGAAAGAATTTAAAGGTGAAATATGGATGATTTTACCTCTTGAATGTCGTCTCCTTGAGAGCCTCCTAAATAAACATGAAATTGGATTTTTTTTTTTTGACCACCAATACCAAGATATAGGGAAGATGCTTGATAACCGAATTTTACAGAATATTGTCAATCTATAAGGCTTATAAGGTGTGAGGAGAAGGGGTGGTATTTATAAGGGGAGGATAGGGGTGTTTTTAATTATTATATTCATTAGTTTATTATTTTAGATCAATACTATCAACAATATTGATTCTTGTAACTATATACTGTGACTAGTGCATGTGATTTAAAACTAATTGGTGGTTACATAATCTATGATTAAAAAATTCTTGTATTTGTCTTATTATGTTAAATGCTATAAATTTCAATATTTCACTATTCACCAAAAGTAACACTATTTTAGAAAAATCCAAAAAAATTAAACATAATTTTTTTCATTGTGTATATTTAAAATATGGAATCTATTTTTTATTTTTTAAAAAATATGACAAATTTAATTTTTAAATAAAATCAGCAGTTATTCCAAAAATACCAAATTTAATATTATAATCAATTTTTGACCCTTTGAAAAATTATTTATGGTCTCATAAAATTATATTATCATTACAATACAATTCTCTAAACATTGTGCTAAACTTTAATGTGTCTTATATTCCTAAAACAGATTGCTAGTTTGATAAAACTATTCAAACACTGAAATATATGTTGAGAGAATACTCAATGTACTTCAAAGGAGGATGGGATCAGCATTTACCACAAGTTGAGTTCTCTTACAAAAATAGTTTCTACTCAAAAATTCAAATGGATCTATATGACAATATTAATGGGAAGAGATGTCGAACACTAAAAATATGGTATGAATTTGGAGAATTTAAGATACAAAGACCTAAAATGGTCAATGAAATAGTAGAAAAGGTTAAGACCATTTAGCAACAGCTCATAAAATCCCAACGTTGAAAGAATAATTTTGATTACTATCATCGATGGGATATATATTTTAATGATGGAGACAATTTATTAATCCACATATCTCCATGTAAGAGATTCATGAGATTTTGTAAAAAGTAAAATTTGGGTCCTATGTACATTGGACCTTTTGAGATTCTTGATCATGTTTGAGTAGTAGCCTATCGACTAGCACTTCCAACAACTATGTCTTAAGAACATGATGTATTCCACATATCCCTCTTTAGTAAGTACATACTAGATCCCTCAAATGTACTAAATTAAGATTTGGTATGACAGGAAAATTATTTCTCTTATTTGGAGGAGTTGGTGGAGATCGTGGCTATAGAGATAATGTTCTATGCAACAAGAAAACTCACCTAGTCAAAGTACTATATAGGGACTATAAATATGAAGAGGAAACATGGGAACTAGAATAAGTGATGAAGGATAAGTACCCGAACTTTTTTCACCATAGTATGTAAAATGAAATTCAAGGGAGAAATTTCATTCAAGGAGAATATAATGGCCCAGAATTTTATCAATGGAATTTCCCTTCTGATAATTATGGTATGTAGTATAAATTACAGACATCACATAGAGAAACCAAAAAATAAATTACCCTCAAAAATGAAGAATGATACATTAGACAACAAATAAACTGATATGAATTAAGAAATATTAGAATAGGAAAATAAATAGAAAAAAAGATAATAATAATAGGATAATTTTGATCTGCTCGATCCACTAGAATGACCGCACTCATGAATAAATTTGTGGAAATAAAACATAAGGTTAATAATACAAAATACATTCTAAAGATGAAAGCATATATATATATATATATATATAATTTATATAAAATAAAATTTAATGAATATTGAAAGTAATAATAGGTATTTATAGGAAGTTAGAAACCCATATGACTATTATAAATTTGACTATTATAATAGTAATTTTTCCATTGGAATAATAACATGATTGTTGGAATAGTAATATAACCATTAGGAATACTAATATGACTATTAGAATAGTAACATCACCTATGGAAATGTAATGTAATATTTAGGTATCTTAAAAAATAAAAATTTATATGTTTATATCATGATAAAAATAAATAAATGTTTTTAGAATGATAAAATAAGTGTTAATATTTTTTGTAAACCATAACTTTTTTATTTACAATTTTATAATGAATATAATGATTTAAAATAATGTTTTTTACATAAAATGGATTCATAAATTAGTAATAATTTTTATTATAATGATAATATAATTTTATGAGAATATAAATAACTTTTCAATGGGTTATAAAATCAATTATAATATTAAAATCAGTATTTTTTTAATAAATGATTATTTTATTTAAAAATTAAAGTTCTCATATTTAGAAAATTATTTTCACAAAATTGATTCAATTTTTTAAATATTCATGTTGAAAAAATGGTTAGGGTGAATTTTTTGTATTTTTTTAAAATAATTGTATTTTTGGT
This sequence comes from Viscum album, assembly GCA_963277665.1. Lineage (NCBI taxonomy): Eukaryota > Viridiplantae > Streptophyta > Magnoliopsida > Santalales > Viscaceae > Viscum > Viscum album. Next base: position 1,738,847,093 of record OY728128.1, read on the forward strand.
GAATAGTGAAATATAATGATTTACGGTATCGAAAATTATGAACCAAATACATGAATTTTAGAGTCACAAATAATGTAATAACCCACTAGTTTGAATTAAAATAAACTATTTACTGTATATATTCATATTGATCAATACTATTGATATTCATTGGCCAAAATAATAAAATAATGGATATGATAATAAAAAACTCTTCCCCTCCCCTTATAAATACCACCCTTTATCCTCACACCTTATAATCCTTGCATCTTTCCAATATTTTATGTAAAAAATAAAACATCATCTGTAATATGTCAGTTCACCACCTTCATGGATGATGAGTTTTCATTTTCAATTTCCACCTTTAAGTATTTTCTTAAAACCATTATTATGTTTAAATAATATTTTAATATGTATATTACAACTTATTTTATGTTCTGAAACTAATATATATAAATAATATTAAATAAAATGATACTAGTTTGTGATGGTCGTAAAAACCACCCAAATAAACTAAACATTTGTCCTTAATTTTTTATCAAATGAATCATCCTAATTTCCAAAAAACTGATAAATGTGAACATTTAAAATTATGAAAGTTAATTAATTCGATATAATTGCACTTAAATATAATTATTAAAATTTTAAAATAACTTCCTTAATGATACATAGGTGAATTGATCATGAAACCATGAAACGAACGCTCCCAGAATGATGAAATCGAATCTTATAAATCATCAAAATGGCCATAAAAGAGATTAATAAAATTATAATAAATAAAATATATATTAAAGAGGTTCTATATTATGTAATTAATGTATCAAAATTTATTTTCCAGTACATTAAGTTCAATTTAAAAATGAATATGAACCTAAGTTAAGAGATATCCTCAAACATATATATTTCCTTTGGGTAATGCTTTATCCCTCTTTACATTAATTTACCTCTTAATTATTCTTATGTAAATTTCATATTTTCTCTATATATTTTAAAAACATATATATCTAGCTCAATTCATATTTCTTTTATTGTGAAATAAATTTTTTAAAAGGCTCCCTTCTCAATTCTTCATGATAAGAAAAACCCCGATTAAATGGAACTTTTCTATTTCTTACCTATTTTTCTAGTACACTTCATAAAATGTCCTAAACCGCCAATATTTTCAAAAATAACTCATTTAATCATGAAAAAATATTTTATTTAATATTTGTTTTATGGTAATAATTATGCCTCTATCCTCTTTAAGGACTCTATAATCTTTCCCTTAAACCGCACTAAAGTGGCACATTTCTAAAGTTAGATAAACACTCTTTTAAATGGTTTCACTTCATTTGAAAGTCATTATTCGTGATATATTAGTATTTTTAATTTATTATTGTCCAATAATTGTTTAATAACTTATTTTATGGATATCATTATGATACACCCTTTGGTTTCTCCTTATAACATGGTCACGAAACCTATTTCTTTCCATTGGTTACCCTTATTATTATTACTTATGTTTGATTTCTTAATGTGGCACACATATGAATGGAATTTTTATGGTGATTGTTTCTAGATATTGGTATAATTAATTGGGTAATTTTTTTGTCTCATGAGATGTTATGTATGGGATTATGGATTAAACCTAATCCATTATGTGACTCTGTCCACCGTGTGATGAAGTCTTGGAAGTTATCCTTGACTCATGTTTATGTCATAATATATGTTTCCACAACATTACTATATTTTATTGATCATAATATTCCATGTTATATATGTTATTTATTCATATTTTTACTCATGAATCATGTATTTTGGTTTCAAGCTTTCTAATCATGTACCATGTCTTCTAAATACACTAGACTTTTCAATCCTTTCTTTGTATTTCACAGAAAAATATGATTAAAATAATTTAAGAATATGTTCAAATATATAGTTTCACTATAAAAACCCTTATTAGTACATAATTTAGTGTTTAACATGTAATAGGGAATTCAATGGTAGTTTTGGTGGGCTGGTATGAGGTGGATCATTTTCAAGTTTGTTTCTTGATGCCTCATATGTTAGTAGGTAAATTTAGAACATCAGGTTTGAGGATTCCTGACTCAACCTATCAAGATATAATATTTCAAGTGGGTTTTAATATCTATTGTTTTTATAGGGTTTTAATTCATAGTGATTATCCATAACTCAGTTTCAGAGATTATAGATCAGATTAACGAATCAGCTCACTTCCTCACTATCAAGGACCAGAGTTCAATTGAGGGCTTTAGAGTGCTTGTACATGAAGTAAGTCTTATGGAATCATAAGGTTACCCATGATTGTTTCCAATGAAAATGATGCTATGTTCACATACCAATTATAGAGATATTTTTAGGAGTATTTTAGGACCCAGTTATGGAAAATCATAATGTCTCACCCCCTGATCGGTGGTCGAACTGAGTGAACCATCCATGTTTTGGGAGGATATATTTAGTGAATGTGTTATAGTATTCGGTATTAGTTGGGATTACCTATTTACATTACTTTAGCTTACATCCAATAACATTTATCACTCTACTCTCAGCATGTCACCACTCAATGCTCTATATGAAAGACTTGACAGTTCACCCTTAATTGGACAAGATAAGTGAGCCACCACTTATGGGACTAGAGATAGTGTAAGAAAAAAAAGGGTAAAGTTTAACTGGTCCTAAAGTGAATGAAGACCACTAATAGTAGGTATAAATATTATTTATACTGAAATTTTAGACCCTTGTAGTTAGAATAGGGACACTATGTCTTCCATAGGGTCTCTCCATGATGAGGTTTGTAGAGGTATGGTTAGGGTAGAATGTTATCCTCGAGGTTCAACTGGTCATTCCAGAACTTAAACAGGGTTAAAGAGGTATCTAATCACCAATACTTACCCCCACAATTGAACCAGGTGCATAACTTCTTCCACTTTTCATAAATAAAAAGATATGTGCATGAAATGTCACATGTTATTGACTGGGTGGGATGTAGTTTGAGGATAGAGTCACATTTTCATCATACCTAGCATCCATTGAGGACTAATAGGATAGGATCCTCTAGGGTTGAGTTTTACCATTAGTGTGAGTGCTTTGGAAACATGGTACCCTCTATGAAATATCATGTGAGTGGGATATCTAGATGTGATCTCAGTACCCTCACCTTTTAGTGTAGTTTTTTACTTTTTAGGGTAAAAATACTCGAAGGTAGGGAGAGTGTAATGAATCTAATTTTGATGATTAGACAATTTTTACATTTAAATATATATATATATATATTGAAATTTTTCTTTAAATTTGGCATAGTGTTATGAGTGTCACATGACCCGAGAATTAATATATTAAATATATTAAATATATTAAATATATTAAATTATGTGAATGTATGTTTTCATAATAAATGGTTTTCTTATTAATAAGAGTCTCTAATGGTAAAATTAAGAACATAGTTTATTCCAAAATATGTAGTTTACCCTAGTAGAAAAATATGTTTAATATGCATCAGGTTTCAGGATGATGCGCAGTAATGGATGATTTAAAATGAATAAAATTAATTAATTAATTGTATTTGTTATAAATTTCAAGAATAATAAAAACCCTGATATAATATCCCATATATCCAATCTCATGGGTTATCCACATAACCTTAGAAGATTTAGATGTAGAAAAGACGTTGTTGTAGGGAAGGAAATTTGACGATTGAATGAAGGAGGAATTAAGGATCGATGTCATATGACCATGGGGAATTGTGGAATAAACAAAAAATATTGTGGATTCTTTAAGGACAATTCTAAAAAATTAATTCTTCACTAGAAACCAATTTTTTTGAGGTAGGGCTCATTAATTATGGATTTTCTACCCTATATTTCTTGATTTATATAAATGATTAATTTATCTACTATGGATTCTGATTTCAATTCCACATTTTCGCATGGTTGAGTCAATTTAAAATTTGGATTCAAATTATTATGATGAAATATTCCATATTATTCATTTTATGAAATGAAAATAATTGGGAAAAACCATATCATCCAATTATGTTTATCAATTTGATGTTTATTTTTTTATCCAATTGTTCATCATTTTCTTCATCATCATTCCCATTTTGGGTGAGATTCAACTATTTTTTCTTCGGTTTAAATCATGATATAACCCCTAGATTCATTTTTATGTTTGTGTGAATGAATGAGATTATTGTGGTGCTCAAAGATTCAAGGATATTTAGAAAAAATGGGATCAATGGATGGATAGAGTTCGGTTTTCTCAATTTTGGGTATACTAGAATGACATTATTCAATGAAGATTTCTATTCAGGTAATGCGAAGTCTAGAAATCCAATTATTTTTGTTTTAGATCCATGATTTATGCATATGGAGGCATCATCAGTGAGATCAGTGGTGGAATTGATAGACATGTGAAGATCCTAGAGAGTAGATTTTTCTTTTTTTGAAATTTACATCTACACATCATGTGTTCTAGAAGAACACACATTCTGTATTCCACTTTCTGTTGTGGCTAGGATTTCCAGCCAAGTTAAATATCACATGACCATGTGGCTAGCCCACACTTCGTATGACTCGACCTATCTAGTCGAGCCATGTACATGGAGTAAATTTCTAGTACCTTGGGTGATCCTACATGTTGTGTTCCTTTGGTCACATTCCACGTATGTGAACCTCCACATGTAAAGTGGTGAAACATGAAATGGACATGCTTAGATATGGGAGTACACCCAATATACACTAAGGGACACACTATTTACTTAAACTAGAAGGTTCTACATTTCATATCTTCTTATTTGGGACTCATTTTTGGACATATTATATATATATTCTAAGTATAATTTTTTATATAATGTTGTGGTGACCTTTAATAAAACATCATAGATATAACATGAGGTGGAATTATCAAATTGATCCTTCCAGCATTATTGGATGGCCTTAAGACTCGAGTGTGATCAATGGAGCAATAATGGAGTTGGAAACACCCCTAAAAGCAGGTGTAGGACAAGGTTTCAGTCCCCCATTCCTTTTATATAGAGGATTGGTACCCCCACCATACACACCCCATAAATGGGTCTTTTATATATTTAGTGGGGCCCTCTCTTCATCGAGCACAGATGAGGCATGTGTCCACCACCCTCATAGGGTTAGCACCTCCTTAACCGTGATATGCCATCAGTGAGATGTTCATCCCCCATATCTAGTAAATTTCTGTTGGGTTTTAGTTCTTTGACCCATTTAGCCACCTGAATAGTGTTATGGGCTGAGTTCCACTGACCTTAGGTGTGCCTCCCCATATGCCAAAGGTTGCCGACTAGTAGTGAGGGTGTAAAAGATTAATAGTGGGGATACGATACCATCTGGTTATGATATAATAATATTCAAATATATATATACATATATATATATACAGTGTAAAATAAAGGCCAACATTGTAAGAACTCGGATCCTCATCTAATGTATGGATTTTTATTTCTGGTTGTTTTTTAGGAAAAAAGAAGAAATTGGAATTTTCTATGTACACACTGTGTACTTATGAGTACACGTCATGTACCCAGGTACAACGTAAAGCTATATACTGGCTATGTAATGGCTGAGTACATGGTCGTGTAGGTTACCCGGTATACCACTTAAGTTGGTGCCGATTAAGGCTACTACATGGTGTGTGCATTTAATGAACACGCCGTGCATTTTTATTTTTATCTGATAAATTGGAGCTGGCTCTCGTCTCATCTTCAGAAACAACTTATTATACCCTTGGTTTATACGGAAGAGTGAAAAACTACCGAAGAACTTATAACCCCTCTCGATTCACCACCCAACCTTCAATTGAGACGTTGTTAGGTGTGTTGGAATCTCACCGGTGAGTTCTCAATTCCCCTAGAGCCTCTCTTCATGATTCCTCCTCTATCGTGAGTATTTCAAGGTTGAACATTTTTCACCTTTTTATAGATCTACACCAATCAATTTTGATTCATGGGCTGGAGTTCAAAATTATTGATCGTACGACATCAAGGTAGGTGGTTTGTGCCTTTCACTGATTTCCTTTGGATTATATTTTATAAAAGTATTGAATATCCATGTTTTGGGTTTTTCATGTTTAGAATTAAACCCTATTTATTGCCTGATATGGTTGGTTAGATTGAAAAAAGGGTAGTTGCTTATGCATAAGGTTATATACCTTGATTATGGGACACCATGGGTGTGTTTCCATTTTTAAATGTTTTCTGGTCATTTGGTCTAGGATGCCTATTAGTCTTACTATGTTTTCCATGCCTTGCTTGTTAGGATGGAGTTGATGATTACATGATATTTATTTGATACACATTTTGAAATTTTGAAAAAGGGTATTTTTACTATGAGAGGTTCCCAAGGTAGGATCACCTATGTATGTTTTATTTTTATGTCAGACTAGGGGGATTAGACTATTATGACTTTACTAAAACGGTTGTTATTGAATAATTGAATGATGGTGATGAGTCTTCCAAGCCAAAGAACAAGCTTGGAATGGTTTTACTTGATTGTTTAGATGGTCTTCTGAGACCTCTATTTGTTACTATTACATAGGGGATAAAGATCTTAGGCTAGATCCCAAGGTTTACACGATTCAATGGATGAATAATGAATGTTAAATGAATGTAATTGAAAACTATAGGACTGTTTAATTTTGATTAATTCCTATTTTATTTCTTCATTTCTATATATTACCTTCTATATATATTCACTAATAGTTAGGAATAGTTATTTGGTGGTTGCCTACTGGGAATCATCTCACACCCTATTTGGGTCATGTTTTTTGACCCAAAAAGATTATATGGTTTCATGTATAGATAAGGGAAAACTCCCTTATTCATCATGTACTTAATTGTTATTGGATCTAGATAGCATGGAACCCAGATGAGGTTTGCGATGCTGTTTGAGTTTACTAATTTTTTGTACTTTGGTTTCAGTATTGTATTTCCAGAATTATGACTTTTTTTATGCTTTTCTAGACACATGTGACATGCATCATTTATATATGCTTAAGTTGTTATATTACTATTAGTCTTACTCTATTTACTTTTATTGTATGGTATTACTGCTTCAGATACTATTTATTATTTTCTTTATGTTGTGTACACTCTGCCAATGAGAGCACAGTTTCCCCATTATCACATTGGGTCCCTTTTTGGTAGTTTTCAGCCTCTTGCATTTTGGGAAACGTGCTTGATGTCATGTGAATAACTGAGTTCGGGGCACCTTTGGGCGGCACTCGAAATTGGGATGTTACAATGTGGTATCATAGGAGTTATTTTCTTCTTTTCCTTACTGTTTGGAGCATATATACTGTGATAAGAAGGTACAGGAAGTTGGTAATAAGTTATGCATGGGATTAGCTAACCCTTGTATAGGGAAAATCCAAGCTACCTCAAATATTGAAATTTTTCTGGTTTTTACAAATTTTTACTATTCATTTGATTTCATCTTTGGGTGATTCACCTGTTTTGTGCTATTATCGTTGATATTATTGAGTTTTTATTCTATTGGAACTTGATGAGATGAGGGTATTCCATCTCATTCTTCATATAGGAACTTTCTAAAGATCACATTTCATGAATTCTTTTCATTCCATTTAGGGTGCATTACGAATTGAATGTTCTTGTGATATATTTTGTGCAAGATATTCATGTTTTTTGTGATAGATTTTGTGACAAAATACCTGCTATTTTGATAGTGTATTGGTAATTATAAAGTTTCATTTGGATGGACTTCATTCTTTGGTCCTTGAGGTGTTATGGGCCATCTTGGATCAGAATTTGGTAGATCATGTTTGAACTTTAATTTAATTTTGTCAAGTTATTATGTGAAAAAGGTTGAAAAACTTTTATTTTCGGGGAGTATGGGCTCTCATAGGCAAGAATATTTCATTCCTTGGAAGAAAAATCATGTTCTTAAGGGTTATGAAGGAATTTCAGGGGCTTACTGTCAGGAAACCCAGACAACGCGGTGTGTGATGCTATGAACACATGTCATGTGTTCTTCTATTCTGAAGGAAACAAATTTTCTTAAGTACACACCGTGTAACATATGTACATGCCATGTATTCTTTGACCATGTGACATACTCTGTGATTAGAGACACGAGGTTGATAAATGTTTGGTAGAACATGTCGTGTACTAGAAGTACATGTTGTGCTATAGTGACCATCTGTCCAGCCTTGTGACTAACAACACAGGTGGTTGAAAAATACGTTGTACATACCATGTCTAGATTTTACATGTTGTGTAGAAATCAAACGTGTATCTGTCTGTGTGACTAACGACATGGGTAGATAGAACTTACATGGTACACAACTTCTCTAGGGTGAACACACTGTGTAGTGTTACGCCAGCAGGACGGTGTAATTCTAGACGTGTAGAATTACCAAGTAAAAAAGGGGATATTCAAGTACACATCATGTCACATGAGGAACATGCCATGTGTATGGGGTGTTATAGGACCAGGTTGGAAGAGGTACACTCCCATGTTAAATTTTAAGGTAACACACCGTGTAGTGGTTCTACACGCTGTGAAACCCTCTTTTGTAAAACTGGAATGGCTTCCTTATCCTATTCTATTCTTGAACTTATTTTTTCTATTACTTGATAATCTAAAACTGAGGTGCGTGCTTGAACTTGAGGATTCATGCCACCAGGATGTCCTTTGGTGGTACACCAGGTACAGGGTGACAATCAGACACTAGAAACAGTAGATCAGGGACTACCAGTAGATCCTCTTGTCATGACCGTCTTGGCACCAGCTGTTATACCAGATGCAGGTGATCATGCATAGTTCCGTGAAGGCTTTATGAGGATGATTCAGACTTTTCAAGGAGCACCGCATCCTACCCTGACTATGGAGGAGTTGATGAGGTTGTTTTATCAGTAACATCTTTAAACTTGTTTAGAGGATAGAGGACCACAAGTTGCAGATTCATGGTTGGAGGCCATACTGGCTATCTTTGAGCATCTGGAGATGCCTCTGGAGAGGAGGGTGAATCTTGAAATGTACATGCCATGTGATTCCTTGAAGAGATGTTTGGATTTTATCTCATATGAAGAAAATCATCGAAATCTGGCTTGGGAAGAGTTTCAGAGGACCTTCTGTGATTACTTCTACCCTGAGATGTTGAGGGCTGACTAAGCCTGATAGTCATGCATTTGGAGAAGGGTGCCCATTTAGTGATGGATTTCTCTTCTTGTTTTAAAAATATTAAGAACTTCACACCTATTTTGGGAGGTGATGAGTTATCCTTGGCTAAGTGATTTGAGGATGGTCTCGGGTATGACATGTTATCATAGGTGAATGTTTTCAGGATGACTTCAGTGACAGATATAGTGAATCAGGAACTGATTATCGAGCCGAATATGAGGGAGTTGGGAGCTATGAGAAAGGGTGGTTCAGCATCCAGGGTGGGTACTTTTTCGATAGATAGTAGGAACTGTCTCAGGGAGCTTTCACATGATGTTTCTTTAGGTAGCCATGTGGTATGCTACCAGTGTGGGAAGAGTGGTTATATGAGACCACATTGCCTGAAGGACCCAGTCGAGTGCCGATCTTGCAGCATTATGGGCCATTTTCGGTGTTTTTTCTAGATTTTATCAATATTATTGAGTGATAGGGTATATTTTATGACTCCATGTTTGGGAGTAGTACCACCAATTTCTCATAAGTTAGGAAATTGGAGTTCGTCAGGCCGTTTAGGACAAGGGGGTGGTTAAGGTTGTGGAAGCCAGACGGTAGGTTTTCAGTGATAGTAGGGTGGATCGGCTCAAGGTTGTCAGGAAGGGTTGAAGGTCCATGCTATAGGTCAGACTTTTGTAGTGGATCAGACCTAGAAGGAGTAGGATCCAAGACCCTCTATGGTTAGAGGTACGATTTTAGTTTCCTCTGTTTTAGCTTCTTCTCTTTTTGATACAGGGGCTTCCCATAGTTTTTTATCTGTTGTCATTGTGGAGATACTTGGGCTTTTTATCCTCAGTTATGAGCATCTTATGATGCTAGACACTTCTTTGGGTATTAGGATGGATAGTGTAAATCAGTGCAAAGAGTTAACTCTTATGGTTGGTGGTTCTCACTTCTTATGGGAGCTCTATGTCTTAGATATGAAAGGATATGATTTCATTCTCAGAATGGATGGGTTAGTCTCTTTACAATCCATTATTGATAGTTATTTCCATAGGGTGAGTTTCAAATCACCAGAGGGTGGGTATTTTCTACACAAGGGTGAATGGTATTTCTAGGAGAGCAGAGCTAGACCCGAGCATCATGGGTTGGGGGGAATTACAGCCCAAATTTCTAGTTTATATCTAGACTATTAGGGGAATTCACAGATGGACTTTCGCCCGGTGTTGAATCATTTCATAGATGTCATTCTAGATAAATTTTCTAGTTTACCTCTGGAGAGAGAGGTAGATTTATCTATTTAGCTTGTGCCAGGAGTGGCACCACTATCCATTCCTCTGTATAGGATAGCTAAACCAGAGTTGCAGGAGCTCAATAAGCGATTAGAGGAGTTGTAGGAAAAGGGTTTCATCTGACCCAGTACTTCTCCTTGGGGTTCACCTTTCCTTTTTGTGAAGAAGGTGGATGGTACCCTCATACTTTTTGTGGATTATTGGAAGCTGAACCAGTTGATAGTCAAGAATCGATACCCTTTATCAAGGATTCATGATCGCTTTGATCATCTTTGAGGATCCTGGGTGTTCTCGAAGATTGAATTGAGATCCAGTTATCATCAGTTTCTCATTAGACCATCATAAATACCTCTTATAGCCTTTAAGAGTTGGTATGGTCTATACGAGTATTTGGTAATATCGTTCATTCTCATGAACACGCCAGCAGTTTTTATGGAATTGATAAACCGAGTGTTCCATCATTACTTGGATTATTTTGTGGTAGTCTTCATGGATGATATCTTGTTTTACTCTCACACTCGACATGACCAAGTCATCCATCTTGAGATCGTATTGAGTACACTAAGAGAGCATGGGTTATATGCAAAGCTCTCAAAGTTCCACTTTTGGATGGACCATATTCACTTATTGGGTCATGTTATCTTAGAGATAGGTGTATCAATAGACCTAGTAAAAGTGAGATTAGTAGTTTTATGGAAGAATATGAAGAACGTCATTGAGGTACAGAGTTTTCTAGGGCTTTCTGGTTACTACAAACGCTTCATTCATGAATTTTCATGTTTAGAAGCACCACTGAAAGGCCTAACTAAGAAGGGTGAAAAGTACTTTTAGATAGATTCTTGCGATTTATCCTTTTAGGATCTGAACGGGATATTAGATTCAGCATAGATACTGATTTTATTGAAGCCTGGAAAGAGTTTCACCATTTACTATGATGCATCAAGTATCATGCTAGGATCAGTGCTTATGTAAGATGAAGGAGTTGTTGTGTATGGGTCTCGGAAGTTGAGGCCTCATGAGAGGAATTAACTGACACATGATCTCGAGTTAGCTATAGTTGTGCATGCTTAATGATATTGTAGAAATTATCTTTTGGGAGAGAATTTTTTATTATACACTGACCATAAAAGTCTCAAGTATATCTTTAATCAGTGATATATGAATTTGAGACAGTGAAGGTGGGTTGAGTACCTTCAGTATTTTGACTTTGAGCTTGCCTAAACGCCTGGTAAAGGCAATACAGTGGCTGATGTGTTAAGCATAAGGACTCGGATATAGGCAGTTCAAGAGGCTAGTAGTGAGTGGAAGCTTATAGATCTGTTCTCTAAGATGCATTCGGACGTCCATGATAGATAGGAGAAGATTTTTCTTTCTTCTATAGTTGTTACCTATACTCTATTAGATCGAGTGAGAATGAGAAAACAATTTAGATGGAACCTTATGAGGATTTGTAAGGTAGGTCATGTTGATCACCCCTGTGTTGGATGGAGGTAGGAGAGGAAGCTATGTTAGGACCTCATCTTATCTAGGAGACCACTGAGAAGGTGCAGTTGATTTAGAAGAGGATGGATACTACACAGTCTCGACATAAATCTTATGTTGATCGTTGGAGGTAACCTCTAGAGTTCAAGGTCAAAGATTTTGTTTTTTGGTGTGTCACACTGAGGTTGGGACATATAAGGATTAGGATATAGGGGAATATTCCCCCAAGATATGTCAATCTATTTAAGGTTTTGGAGAGAGTCGGGCCGATTGCATATCAGTTTCAGTTAACTCAGATTTATCGGGCTATGCATGATGCCTTTCATGTTTCTCATCTATGATGTTACTTTTCAAACCTATCTATTATTTTTCGTCCCAAAGAGGTTGAGTTTGATGTGTATTCATCCTTCTAGGATCACCCAATACGGATTGTGGATAGTAGTACAAAGGTTCTCTATGGTCATTTTGTTCCTCTGGTATGGGTGTTATAGCAGCACGGGTGAGTACAGGACAAGACTTAGAAGATAGAGGTCCACGTATGATCACAATGGCCAGATATGTTTGAAGCATCTTCTTCACCACCCTTGAAAGGTAAATATAGGGATGAATTACTTTAAGGGGTGGTTTAAGAACCCAAGTCTTCATATCAGGTATAGATATTTATTTCAGTTTTTTTTTAGGAAAAAGGAAGAAATTGGAATTTTTATGTATACGTTGTGTACTTATGAGTACACGGCATATACCCAGGTACCGCATACAGATATGTACTAGTTGTGTAACGGCCAAGTACATGGCTATGTAGGTGACCTGGAAGACCGCTTAAGGTAGGGATAGTTAAGGATACTACATGGCATGTACATTTAATGAACATGCCATGTAGTTTTCTTTTTATTCGATAAATAAGATTGGGGTCATGTATCATCTCTAGAAACACCTTATTCTACACTTAGTTCGTACAGGAGAGACAAAAACGGCCAAAGAACATCAAAACCCTCCTGATTCACTACCCGACCTCTAATTGAGACATCTTTGGGTGCATTGGAATCCCACTGGTGAGTTCTCAATTCCCCTAGATCCTCTCTTCCTGATTCATCCTCTCTCAAGAGTATTTCAAGGTTGATCATTTTTTCTCTTATTATAGATCTACTCCAATCTAGGCCTATTCAAGGGATGGTTTTCAAGATTGTTGTTGTACGACATAAAGGTAGGTGGTTTGTGCCTTTTGTTAATTGTATTTGGATTATATATACTAAAAGTTTCATATACCCATGTGTGGGGTTTTGCGTGTTTGGAATTAGACCATTTTTATTACCTGTTATGCTTTGGTATATTGAAAAAAGGGTAGTTTCTTATTCATAAGGTTATATACCTTGATTATGGGACACCATGGGTGTATTTCCCTTGTTGACTGTTTTATGTCCATTTGGTATAGGATTCCTATTATACAAGCCTTTTTTCATTCCTTTCTTATTAGGATGGAGTGGATGATTATATGAGATGCGTGTGATATGAATTGTGAAAGTTTGACCAAGGGGAATTTTACTGTGAGAGCTTCCAAAGGAAGGGTCACCTATATATGTTTTACTATTATGTTGACCAAGGGGGTATTGACTGTGAGAGCTTCCAAGTGTTCATCGACCCAGGGGTTTATACTATGAGATATTTCCCTGGTAGTTATTTATGATTGTTTGATAGTATATTAGACCAATGGTTTTATATCGTGAGATCTTGAGTAGGTGGTCATTTGTAAATGATTAGTGTTATGTTATACTAGAGGGGTTAGACTGTGAGATCTACTGAGAGGTTTGTTATTAAATGAATTGATTTCATGTTAGACTAGGGAGATTAGATTGTGAGAACTTTCCCGAAAGGGTCATTATTGAATAATTGAATGATGATGACTAGTCTTCCAAGCCAAATCACAATCTTGGACTTTATTTTACATGATTGTTTAGATTTTCTTCTGAGATGTATATTTTATAGTATTACATAGGGGATACAGAGCTTAGGCTAGATCCCAAGGTTTACATGATTCAATGAATGAATAATGAATATTAAATGAATGTAATTGAAAATTGTAGGACTATTTACTTTTGATTACTTCCTAGTTTGTGGATTAATTTCTAGATATTACCTACTATATATATTCACTGACAGTTAGGCACTGATATTTGGTGGTTTCCAACTAGAATTTTTCACACACCCTATTTGGGTCATGTTTTTGGAACCAAACTGATTATATGGTTGCAGGTATAGATAAGGGAAATTTCCCTCCGTCATCGGGTACCTCATTACTGTTGGAGATAGAGAGCATGAGACCAAGATGAGTCTTGTAATGCTATTAGAGTTTACTTCTTTTCTGTACTTTGATTTCAATATTGTATTACCAACATTGTGACTTGTCTGGATGCATTACTATACAAATTTGATATGTATCATTTATATATTATATTGTTTTTATACTACAATAATTCTTCTCATGTTTACTTTGGTTGTATGGTATTACTTCTTTGCTACTATTTATTATTTTCCTTTCGTTGTGTACACTCTTCCAATGAGGTTATAGTTTCCCCATTATCACACTGTGGCCCTAAATACAAGTTAGAATCCTCTGGAATTTGGGGAAATGCACTTGAGGTCATGTGACCAATTGGGTTCGGTGCACCTTTGGGTGGCACCCAGAACCAGGATGTTACAAACATATATTAAACTAGTAACCTTTCCAAGATTAAAGCATGACATATAATAGAGGATAAAAAATAACAGCAATAGTGGAATAAATAAACAATACAATATACCATTTTTAGATACTAAAGTAAAACATTAATTCATATTAAGTCATACTATTTAATAAGAAAAATGGTATTCAATGGATGGCCTCATTATGTACATAAATAATAGGATTATGATAAAGAAAGAAAACAAAATGGAATCTATAGATGATGTAGGAACTTCAAGGTCAGTTTCCATCCATACCATTCTAAATAACCCAACACTAAGGTCCAACCCCATAGCATGAACCCTTACCTAATAGTAAATCCATAAAATATAAATGTGTCCCGAATGTCCTGTATAGGGTGTGAGAAATAATCTTAGTAGGCCACCACCAATGTGTTCTTACCCTAAATCTATTATTTACCAGGTGTATGTAGATAATAAATGAAACATCACTACAAAAATGTGTAATAATAGCTCACTTCTCTTGTACTCAGTATCCACAAGGGATATATCACCTATTTTGGCCTACGTCAGTATACTGTAGTTGAGAGGATCCTTCACATAATCCCAAGGAATCCCCTGATGTAAAACAGTCTTGTTGAACCCTTAGGTTCCACCTATAATAAAATAACCTGACACCTTGTGCAAACTAACACCTCATGTCCAACAACATCTGAAATTCCAAATTCAAGCCCCAATAATAAAATACATGGTCCCATGGACCTCAGCTAATAAGAAACCTTGTCAGATCAAAGAATGATGTTTACGAAACAGTTATTTCTTCCCTCCAAGTAATATAATTGTCAGATCCATAATAAATATCTAGAGGAATGGAGATGTTCACCCTCCCACACAAGTCCTAGACTAATAGCCTCTAGTACAATGAGCCTCATCCCCCAACTGATACTCTCAACACTGTCAATCGATGTCTCCTCACCATCCCCATGTATTTATATGAAAAGAACCTCCAAACAGAAAACTATGTTGAAACTAACTGAGGCCTCTACCAACATGAGGGGTCAATACAACCTTATCATCTGAGTCACAATGTGTTCACATGACTCAAAATGGTTCATTTTCCAAAATGGGTGGGCATTAATAACCAAATAAATTACCAATCCACGTCATCTAGCACCTCATTCCCATACGACTGTGTATCTCAAACCGATGGTCAACAACATCCAAAATCACATGGTCCATGACCATAACCTGACAACCTTGTTTCCTCAATCTATTATGGTTCCTCACAACCAGTTATCAACATCAATCAATATATATATATATATATCGGTCCACACACATACTAATGATCACATCGCCTCAAATTAGATACCAAATGCTATCACAATCCTCGCGCCAAATCCATCGTGTTCCCATGGAATTGATAAATTCAATAAAAAAATTAAAAAATAAAATTTAAATAAAACATCACTCTAGACTAATATTCCCAAGTCTCCAAGTCACTCACAAGGCTCAAAATATTCTTATACTTGAGAACCACAACCATAGGCATCCCTAACGATCAATTTAATTAATTTAAAAAGAAACCATGAATTTACAAGGTCTCGCTCAGCCAACACAATGGAACGCTAAAACAAGAACCCTAAAAACACTTAAAAATTTACAAATAAAGATGATAACCAGCTAAATAGTGTTATTATAAATCCACTAATCTGATCTTATCCTCTAACTAGAACCTATTTGAAAGAAATATGTGTTTTAGATGAACCCCCTGAAAATTGGGTAAATCAGATCTCACAGATTTGGCATTCTATGAGGTGAGGGAAAATAAGAAATGTGTCAATATGAATTAAAGGGTTACCAATACAAATCTTATTATATAGAAGTATTGAAAAATGGAGCTCAGACATGTGACATGGCTCAAATCCTTAGCGGAATAGGAAAATGGGAGGAACCCCAATGTTGTGTGTGACCGGAGGATGAAGAAGGAGGAAGAAATAAGTTAAAAGGGTAGGACAGAAAATTATATATTAATAATTTTAATGTTCCACATGGTTAGATTTTATGTTTTGGAAAATCATGTACTAACCATGTGGTACCCACTACCCAAGATCCATACTTGCACAGTTCATGAGCACGGTTTTCAAAACCATGTGCAAACCATGCATGATCCATCTATAAATAATTATAGAAATGGATGAATGGTTTCCCCCTCCTGCATGGTTTGGAAAACCATTCATAGTAGAATTAGAGGTATGAACGGTTACTCTTTAGATGTCGCATGGTTTTTCTAAACTCTGAGCCTTGGTCTGTGCACTTTGAAAACATGGGTTTTCAGCCTCAGATGGACCTGAAACATAACCGAATGCCTAAGACACATTTAAAAAATGAAGAATCATCTAAAACAAGGTATTGGGCCAAATTTAAACTTGTAATTAAGTTTTATTTATCATGAAAAAATTTAATCTACCCGCCAACTTCAAAAATTCAAAACGGTGAGGAATTTGACCCACTCCAAAAACACAAGACGTTATAATCTCCCAATCTTAACAAAGCTCATAACCAATATATGAAACCAAAACTGAAGATGGTATTGAACATACCCATCCAATTAAAATAAACTCAAACTACCCTTGTATAAATGTTATATTTCAACTACCTCAATGGCTCTTCACCTTAGGAGTTACCTACCCAAGTTACTTCCTGACCCAGAACTCAAACAAAGCCAACGGTCCATCGACCATCCCTGGACTCAAATGTCCTCCCATGATGCATCACCACTATTGCACCTCATCTGGTTATATTGTGTCATACCTGACACTCATCATATCCTGATTCTTAGCAGATACTCACCTTGTTCCCATAACACATATAACACCTGTAAGGTCCTGCATCTCGTCAGATGCTCAAATCATTCTTCGTGCCTCACACATAAATCAAGTCCCACGTTGCAATGATTACTATATGCCAACTCACCTCACAATCAATGCATCTAATGATTTTCATATAAATCCTCATTCCATGAACCTCATATATATATATATATATATAACGTAACTGAATTGATGCCAACCTTCTAACCAGCATTTGGTTCATATAAAAGTAATTCTTGTGCACCTCATGCACCTAAAAATATACATGTCTCTAAAAATTCCATGCCAAAATAAAACAAAAGATACATAGTTATTCCCATATTTTATTTCTAACTGTAACAAACTCACTAGCATTCTTTGACCCTGGCAGCTCCACTACATGCATACTTCCTGAAGCTCAACCACCTGAGGCCTAGCCTCCCCGCGGTGTTGTACTATCCACTAGCCACCAACCCCATTGTTGGGTCACATTGCATCTGCCACAACCTATGCATGTATTTTAATATTAGATACCAACCCTTAGCACTGCTCCTGGTCCAATCTCAAAACCCTGAGTCTGCCCTAGTCCCTCACTCTCAACCATCCGAGAAGTCTTCCTACAAACCCTATTGATATTTTTGACCTGAATGCATGCTTCACACTCCTTTAGTGACCAATTTCACTGCATCCTAACATGACCCAACTGCTTGCACTAGAATCACGCCGTTGATGATCCACTTCTTGGTTGTCTTCTCGATTCCCTAGCATGACTACCCTTTTAGAACTCCTCTCATTCTCACTTCTTACTATCAGAAGTGTCGCTATTAAAATCACCTCAAGACATCACTCATCTCAATTATGACATGTCTGTTAGGTTTCCATAGGCTATGATCACATAATTCACCACCTCTGAGAATGAGTCCAACCTAAATATGTTTACCTACACCTGAATGGTGTGCTGTAAACCATCCTTGAAACACCACACCCTCAAGGTGTTGTCTCCTACAATACCGGGTGTGAGAAGAGATAGCTTATTGAATGTTGTTGTGCAGTCCATGATGGACATTTATCTTTATTGTAAGATCAAGAACTCCAAATCCCTCTCCATGCTCGGCATCTCTGAAAAGAGTTTCCTAAAGAACCTATCCTCAAA
Source organism: Viscum album (assembly GCA_963277665.1). NCBI lineage: Eukaryota > Viridiplantae > Streptophyta > Magnoliopsida > Santalales > Viscaceae > Viscum > Viscum album. Next base: position 1,738,865,670 of record OY728128.1, read on the forward strand.
GTCCTTACAGGACATTCCTCCATGTATATCTACCAAAACCTACACATACCACTAGTGTTTTTCTAGACCTCTGACCATATACGTCACTAGCTTCACCCTCCACCATGGGGGTGTCTAAAGATTCTTGAAGGTCATCTTCATCATCTCGATCCAGTTCTAAACTGCATGTGGAATTACCTCAACCTAAAATAGCGATGAGTGATGTGAATGGAGATCTTGATTCAATTAATTCATAGAAGGCTCTTCTCCCTGAGCTCCCCTATCGATCCCCTGGATAACACATATCAGACTCGCTCTGAGTTTCTCATCAATCCAAGACCCAAAAGCTATTAGATTTAGTGGATTCCCTTCCTGTACTGTATCATGTACTAGTGACTATACCTACAACTCATTCCCAGCCTAACCCTCTAGAGCCTCATCCCAACCCTTAGGGGTCTCAATCTGTGCTCGATAAAGAGGCACCAAATCATCACCTACCTAATGCTCCATTGGAGCTCGTCTTGGTGGCATCCTGTTGAATACCAATACCATGTTCATATGACCTAGATAACACCCACACACACACATAGAAATATATATAATTCAGATAGAGAAAACCATAACAGGTAGAACACTCTCACTATTGTTACCCTCCCCTATTAGAGCCATGTCACATGAAATTCATCCTCATATCCCCTTATATGTCCATATCAGATCCAATTATCACATACACCTCAGGCCACACCCATCCTATTGAACCATGTCACCACAATCCAATGACCTCTTCACCTAAACTTGTGAAAAAAATCACCCCATATCATCATCCATGCCTGCTCCTATAAGAGACAGTCTCATACATATATATCACATATCACAAGAAAATTCCATAGCACATGCACATATATTTTATAAATATTATTCTCTTAATTAAAAGGCATAAAAATACTCCCCCTTTCTATACTGAGAAAAGGATCTAAATTTCCACCCTTACCATACTACGACTAGGGTCACTAGTCATAAAACAATAACGACTCACATCCAAGTGAAGCACTTGAGGTGGAAATAAAATCATATATAAATTGAGAAAAACAGAACAGCAATTCCCACCCCTTGAAACTTGGTCCATCCATCATGCATGGGGCTACAGTAACAATAACATGTATAAACCTAGTTATGATAACCTACTAATATTTGGTCTACCATAGACCAAATAGTAATACTAACAAAAAAAATACATGTGATATCATTAGTATCCAACCTAACACTAATACTAATTCCCATCCAATAATGTTCTAATATCATTTTTAGTACACCATCCCATTTATCCACCCAAAAGTGCCACAGTTTGAGTGCCACTAACCATAATCATGCCTCTCTTTATTATAAAGGCTTCCGACTAGCAGTGAGGGTGTAAAATAGTGATAGTGGGGAGACTATACCCTATGGGGATGACATAATAGTGGTCTAACATATATATATAGCGGAAAATAATGAAAAATGGATACTAGACTAGAAACTCACCCATGATGGAATCATGACATGTAATAGTAAGAGAAATAATAATTGCATCATAAAAATAAATAAACAATCCAACATGCCATTTTTAGATACTACATTAGAACATACATACATATCAAGCCGTATAGTACAATAAGAAAAAGGGTCTCCAATGGCCGACCTCAGTACAAACTTAAATAATAGAAATCCGGTATAGAAATAAAACAAAAAGTAAACTCTAGATGATGTAAGAACATTAAGGTCCCTTATTATCTATCTTATTCTAAACAACCCAACACTAATATCTAGATCTAGATCCTAAACCCTTAGTAAATTGTAAATCCATAAAATCTAAAATCATCTTAAAGGGACCATGTAGTGTGGGGAAATAATCTCAGTATTCCACCACTAACATGTTCTTATCTTACATCAGGGATTTAGCAGTTGTATCTAAATAATAAATGAAGCATCACTATACAAATGCAAAAGAATAACCCACTTACCTTGTGCTAAATAGCCACAAGGGAGAGATCACCTACTTTGGTCAATGTTTATATACTGTAGTGGAGAGGATATTTAGCCTAATCCCAAGGTATCCCTTGATATAAAATAGTCCAGGAAAATACATAGGTTCCACCTATAATAAAATTCACTAGAAACTTATACCAACTGACACCTAATGTCCAAAAACATCCAGCGTCCCAAAGGAATTCCACAATGATCAAATACCTAGTCCCATGAACCTCAACTCATAAGAAACCTTGTCGGCTCAAAGCATGAAATCTAAGGCATAGTGATGTCTAGAATCCAAGTAATATAACCATTTGATCAATAGCCAACATCCCTAGGAATAGTGATGTTCTTCATTCAAAACAAGTTCTGGCCTAATAGCCTCATGTATGGTGATCCTTAACCCTTAACGAACAATCTCAACATTTTCAATCGAGGTATCCTCACCATCACCATGTATTTCCATGGTAAGAACCTCCAAAACAAAATTCAATGCCATAACTAATGCAGGCCTCTACTCATATGAGAAGTCAATACCACCTCATCATCTCAGTCTCGTTGTGTGAACACAACTATAAATGGTTCATCGACCAACATAGGTGAGTGGAAATTACCAAATAAATTCCCAAGACACATTATTTAGTGTGTCATTCCCCAGCGACCGTGTTTCTCAAACTGATGGTCAAAAAAATCCAAAATCACACAGGCCATGCCTATATCTTAATGGACTTATCACCTCAACTGATTATTTTTTCACCCAACTAGTGATCAACATCACTCAAAATTCATATATATTGGGTCATTTCCAACTTGATGATCACATCGCCTCAAATTAGATAGTCAATACTATTTCAATCCTTATGACGTTCACATTAGGTTCCCATAAAACCCAGCAATTCAATATAAATAAATTAAACAATTCAATATAAATAAAACATCACCCTGTACTAATATTCCCAAGGCCCCAAGCCATGCACATGGCTCATATCATTCATAGATTTGTGGAGCATTCCCATAGGCTTCTCAAACGATCAATTTAATTAATTTAAAAAGTAACCATGAATTTAAAAGGTCTCTCACGATCAACACAATGGAGTCCTAAAATATTCACCCACAAAAAAACTCACAAAATCACAAAGAAAGATTAACACCATCTACCTCATATTGTTATATGTCCACTAGTCCGATAATATCCTCTCACTAAAATTAATTGATAAGAAATCATAATTTTATATTAACACCATGAAAATATGGTAAATTGGATCGTGTGGATTTAGTATGTTATGGGATGAGAGAAAATAATAAATGATTCTGGGGGATTTAAAGGCTTACTGATATGGATCCAACACCTTATAATGACTGAGAAATAGAACTCATATGGGAAAGATGGATCAATGCCTAGAGAAAAAGGAAATTGGAAGGTACCCACTATTGTGGGTGACTGGAGGAAGGAGGAGGAGGAAATAAGATAAAATTTTAGTAGGGAAACAATTTCATTTCACACTTTTAATGGGCCACAAAATTAGATCACATGGTTTGGAAACCCATGTAACAACCAATGAACACCCATTTCCCAAGCTCTAGGCTAGTATGGTTCATGTGAATGGTTTTCTAAACCATTTGAAAACTATGTGTGATCCCTCTATCAAAAATTATAGACATAGTCACACGGTCATTAACCCCCTTCTGTATGGTATGGAAAAAATTTCACACTATTCTTATAGGGCCACACAGTTACTCCTTGGAGGCTACATGGTTTTTTCCGAAACTATGTGCCTCAGTCTGCGCAATTTGAAAACATGGTTTTTCAGTTTCCAACAGACTCAAAACCAAACCAAACCACAAATACACTTTTTAATAATCAATAATAATATAAAAAGGTATTGGGTCATGGGAAAACATATAATTAAGTTATAATGATTGAGAAATCATTTTTTCTACACAGAAACTTCAAAATTTCAAAATGGTGTGGAATTATAACCGCTCAAAAAACATAGGACTTTACAGGGATACTAGAATATAGACAGATCTATCTCTTGTAGTTACAAATAGATTCATCATGCTTAGCTGTTTGTGAATAAAAATATTCATATCTATTTTACTGGTTATTCTTATTTATGAGTATATTTTTTTGGGTCACCTTACCCTCTTATCGTTCAGGTTGATTTGAATATCTTCTTATTATTTTGTCTTGTTATGTTATTTGGGATTTCTTACTGGGTATGTATGTACTCACCCATTCATGATATTTGTCTGTACATTTTATGTATTTCATAGATGATGATAATTTTTTCAAAGACTTTAGGGGACCTAGTGTAGGCGGATCTTAGTTGTACCAAGACACTATAACTATGAACAGTGGTTTTCTCCTGAGTTCGTGATAATGGATCTCTCCTCTATTCTAATTAGTATTTTTGGGTTAAGATACTTTTCATTTTTGGGTGTTTATTTTTTCACCAATATATACTTAGATTATTTTTTTGTGTTCTAATGTTTTCATAAAGGTTATTTCATGAATTTGATCACACTTTAGAGCTTTCAGCATTAATTATTATCGATGTACTTTTTTATAGGGATTTGTATGTGTGTATAAGTACTATATGATAAATAATATTATCATGTGAGATATGATAACTCAATGCTAGTCTCTAGTCCCTATCATATATTTGGTGGACTTGGTTTGTAACTATCAACATACTATTAGTCTAGGTGAGGGACTAATGGGTCAGGTCATGAAAAAGTTTTTCTAAACCAATTGAAACCAAATTATTAAGAGTATAAAAAATATCCTAAATATAAATTTGTAGGATATATTCCTTGGGAGTTTTAAAATGGATACTTAGTACATATATAGTGGATTATCTAGAAACATCACATTAAATACATCAAATTTTCTATGATTTAATAAATTTTAAGGAGTTAATCTGACATTTAGTGATAATTCAAAGGGTAAAACAAAAGGATTTGAAGAGGTTGGATTATATAAATTATATATAATATATAAAGTTTAATATGTTGAAGGATTAAAACATAGTTTGATAAGTATGTCACAATTATGTGATGATGTAATGTTAATTAAATTCCACAATGATAAGTGAATTTTTTATAAAGATGAATATATCTTGTTGTACTCAAACCAAAAACATAATATTCATTCAATTAATTTTATTGAAAAAATTGACCAAAATTTCAAGTGTTTAAATTTTTTATAGTTATAAAATATAATATGGAATAGAAGGATTATCCATTCCAATTTTAGGAAATTACACAAGTTTTCCAAGCATATAAAAGTAATACAACTACTCATACTAAAAGTGAAAAACAACTATGTATGTAGTTATTTCATGAAAGGTAAAAAACACTGAGAGAGTTCCATATCTATAAAGTTAGTGGAAACAATAAGACCTGCTAACGTATTTATCATTATTTATTCATAATTTTACATATTTAAAGTATGGGTGATAAACTATATGTCTTCATTATTATAGAATAATTTAGTAGGTTTAGATATATTTAATTTCTTACTCATAAATTTTAAACCTTATCTAAGTTTATTTCTTATTGTAAATTAGTTAAAAATGTGAAAGGATACATACTTTTATCGTTTAGAATTTATATGGGGGGAGAATTTTTAGATCAATATTTTGAAAATTTCTATGAGGAAAATAGATATTTTCAAAAACAATCAACCCCTATAACACCACAACAAAATGTGGTAGTTAAAAGGAAAAAAAATAATACCTTAAAAGAAATAGGTAGAACCATATTAAATGAATTAAAAACTCCTAGATATTATCATGTATAATCTATGAATTCACCTTTATATTTTTCTAACCATATTATTTTAAGAACTATTTTAAATAAGATTCATTATTAAATGTGGAATGGTAATAGATATAAAATTTTATATTTTAGCGTGTTTGGTTGTAATGTTTTTATTTTTAACACTATATATTCTTTAGATAAGTTTAGTGAAAAACTAGTAAAGGTGTATTTTTAGGATATTCAAATATTTTTAATTCCTATAGATTTTGTAATAGTAACACCAGTATTTTAAGGGTCTATAAATCTTAAATTTTATGAGAATTTTTAAAAATAAAAGAATGTTGATTTAGATCAGTTGAAAGAATATTTTAGATAATATTACCTTGGAGAAGAAGAAAATCCAAATTTGAATGTATCGATTGAAAATGATGATAAACCTAATGAAACTTATTGGAAAATACATAAATATCATCCTATTTATAGATTAATTATAAATATATATTCAAGAGTTCAAACTAAAAATCCATTGAAATTGTGTTTTTATCATGCTTTCATTTCTGAATTTGTTCATAAATATATTTATGAATTTATAACTCATTATAACTGAATATTTTTTTTGAAGAAGATCTAAAATGGTTTTCTAGAAATAAATTTTATAATTTATTTAAACCTTTAAAGATTCTCAAGTTATTGGGACTAAATTTATATTTAGAAACAAAATTAATGAATCTAGAATTATTATTATAAATTAACCCAAACTATTATCATAAGTTTATTCACAATAATATAACATAGATTATGATGAAAATGTAATACCCCATTACTTTTACATTGTAAATGCTATAAATAATTTGAATTTTTAAGTCTGGTGAGGGTTTCAATTTGAGAGTCAAGATTTTAATTGGGAATCCAAGAGTTTTTATAGCTTTATATGATGTTTACATACATGGATCAACACCTTGGATGTGTAATGAGTGTTTGGGTGAGAATTGGGGAAAATTTGGGTGGCCTCATTGAAATTATACACCTACAGCCATTCATGTTAAGACCCCCTAGGTGACCTGAGATAGACTGCAGTTGGGGATACCTCACCTAGGTAATGCATGTCACACTAAAACCCTAGTTAATCTCACCATTATAGATCCAAGTAAAGTATTAGGCCCTCTACCTGGGTCATTCATGTCTTGAACTCCCTAGTCATGAAATAAATTTTAAGGGCAAGGGACCTTGTTGGGACACATTCCCTATGGTTATATCATGACCTAGGATGGTGATTTTTTATATCATAAGAAATTTTTCCTTGTTGGGGTCAGGGTTGCCTTATGTTTTAGGGAAAATGGGTAATGCGGGGATTCCATTTCGTTTGGTGCTCCCTTCCCTTGTCCTCCATTAATCTCCCATGGTTTGTGGAATTTATGGGTTAATTTTTATAGATATTTGATTTAAGATTATATGTTTTATTTCTATTTATTCTTCTGTATTAATGTATATTGATTTCATTACAGATTTTTTTTAAGGTGATTAACGATTTCCACTTAAGAATAGTGTAAATCATTTAATATTATGGGACTTTTTATTTTCATGGTGATAGGGAATTCCAAGATGTTGAATTCACGGCATTTCTCACTATTTGGTAAGAGTTACATAATTGTGTTAATTTATCTATGATTTTTACAAAAAAAATGATTAAATTATTTTTTGAATCATTGGAGAATGATAGGAATTTTTTGTGTCTTAGGTTTAGGTGTTGAAAGTAGACCACACCTTTATGCCCACAGTTTCAAAAATAATCTCACACCCATTTATTTTTTAAGTGTTATTCTAATCTAATTTAAAAATAATTATTATTAATTGTTTTAATTAATTTAAATAGATGTTATGGGTCGAGATAGGGCCTCGTAGTGACGGATGGTGCCCTATTAGACTTGGAAAATTTTGGGAGTGAGTATTCAAGCTTCCCCTAGGTAAAATTGGTTTGTATGAGGAATATGGTCCCTAAAAATGCCCTATGGTAAATTAATTTTATTTATATTCATGTGATATGTTATCTTGCAAATATGGGAAATAAAAAATTTTAAAAAAATTCTTGTATTTAAATGAAATTCATAGACTGGAAAAAGTACCAAGGGACACAATAGACGCTTTTACAATGGATTGTTTCCTAAACCTTCAATGTTAAAGGTCATGATTATAAATAAATTCCTTAATATGTATGGAAATTTAAGTGTGTAAATCAAATTAATTAAATGAAATATAATTAACAATATCTAATGACCATAGTGATGGGTACCCTTAGTAACCTTTGAGAAAATGTGAGTGATAAATTGTGATGTATGGCCAAGGTATTGGCTATATGGTGACCTTAATATACCATTAAGACATTTTTATTGTTGAAATTTGTATGGGGAGAGTGTCAGTGTTCCTTTTCCACTAATATGTGAGAACATGGGTCAGTATTCCCTTGGTAGATTATGGATAGGTTGGGTGAGGGGACCGACCTAACATGTCCTATGAGGCGATATGGGAATTGTGATATCTCTTGAGACTAATTCCAATGAGGCTTATCAAATAAGGTAGTGAGACCATGATATGATAAAGATAGTTTAGATGGAATATATTCACTATAAGTGGTCAGATAGATCCAAGATATGTGAATTAAAAAAAGGAAACCAAGTGAGGTTTGATTCCCCTATCCGAGTTCACTTAGAATATTAATTGGATCATGTCACTACTTGAACTCTGGTGCACCTCCCTGTATGTTAGAGGTCAGAGGATTGTAGAGGTGTTCTGGGGTGTTACCATGGGGAGAATATAATTCCATATTAAAGTGTGGAATAATAACATAAATGATCAAATGAAATCCACAACAATTAATAATCAAAGTATAAAGAAGCAAAAAAAACACACCATCTTATATCAAATATAGTGTGGAATCAAGTAGTTATATAGACCAATGGTCATGCTAACATATAATGACCTATCAACAACTTCGATGATCCCATATAAAAATAAATAAATGAAAAAAATGTATGAGGCTTTACTACCTCCTAGAGTCATACCGCATTTATCTCTTGACCCCATAAAATCTAACCAACTAAATGATACAACCCTAATACTCTGACCTACCTGAATCTGTGATCAATGAGAGCTTCACAAGTACCCAATTGTCATGGATACCAAATTAAGGTGTGACAGAAACTCAGTAAGGAACCAACAATGTGGTCCCATACATAATAAATATATTTGGGTATACAAATATGATATTCTCATATGAATAAAAAATACACAATGGAAGTGTAAATAAATAACTATTTTTTATCCTCAGGTTTTAATGTGAAACTTGAGATCGACCAAAACCTACTTCAGCTAGTGTTGTATTTCCTCAATGAATATCACATATCCATTCCAACTAATATCAAGCCCATGGAAAATTACTAGTACAAATTCCTAGGAAATCCAATAATATCAATCTCAATGAATGGGTCCTATGAACAAATCCTAGGAATTCATTGGTATATTGATCACTTGGGTGGAATTTTATCCATCCTAGATTATCTGACATATACATCCCATCAGGGGTAATGTGTCAATTTAGATATCATATATCACATCAGGGGGGAATGTTTCCCTCTCATATATATTATATGTCTAAAATAAACCATGAGTCTGAGGAAAATATCTAAGGCATCCCATGTATCTCAATAAATCTTAGTGGGAAGTTCATCCCAATTGAATAATATCATCAATAGTAGACATGAAGTCTGGATCCAAGTATAATATCAATGGAATCCCATATTTATCAACAGATTTTGGTTAGAAATGCATCCCACTGAAATCATCCCATCAGTATCAGGATCTAAGGTCAAATCCAAGGAGAACAACCAAGTCATCTTATGTATTTCAATACCTCTCATTTGGAATCATGTACCATCCAAAATATTTCATATAATGCATCTAAATATGGTCATCCTTCTACCTAATCTCATCCTATAATATGAGGTCATCCACTATGGTGTACAACCTTTCAACATCATAGCCATAAAAGGCTCAAATAATTGATTTATGATCAAATGTGACACCAAAAATACTCACTTGACATTCTCTTATGAACCCTATTTGAGGTCATTATATCTCTAGGAAACCCTTCATAGACCCCCAGGTCACATTCAAATCTAGACCCCCTACCCATGTCTTGTTATATAATTAACATATCATGAGTCCAAGATCATCAATCAGAGGGAATATCATCCCTCAATATCATCATAATCATGTCACATACTCAAAGGCCTCATAGGTATAGTCACACATGGAATAAGGCCTCAAGCTTATATCCTAGCCAATCCACCCATGGTCGGTTATCACACCCAACCTATCCATCAAGGGTCTACCAACCCAGTTAGTCAAATAATGGTGGGGTAAAATACTCTCCCCATACTCATATCTTATAAACTGAAGGCTTAAAGGCCTTTCAATGTTCATGTATGTCCAATCCATATGTCATTCATCTCAATTCATTACTCTCCTCTACCTATAGGTCTCTAAGGGGGCCTATCACAAGGTATGATACATCTCATTAATTTTATTTCATTTAAAATACATGACTTAGGGACTAAATTTCAAAGTTTATCCATTTATAATCAAGGCTTCATCCATCTATGGTCTAGGAAACCAATTCAGTGAATTAGGGTATATCATGGACCTTGGCACATTTTTCAGTCCAAGCATTTCATTTAAATTAAAAAATTTATTAAACAGAAATGGTTAATCACCAGAAGTTGTGACACTGCACATATCACATCCCACATATATAAACAAATGAAAATAAAAAATTTGTATTTTTAAGAATGAACTGCCTCATACATGGAGTTACCATCACTCTAAGTCACTTGGTACTACCTCCTAAGCCCGTTGAAGGATATTCAATGCTTGAATATACTTCGGATCATATATATAAATCCCTAATAATTAATTAATTTAATAATAAAAATTTATAAAAAATTTCATAAATCAATTTAATTAGGAATAATGTTTAATAACTCACTGATCCATAACCGCTCTCCAAAACCATGATCCACATGGGGCAGTCCACTCCTCCCACACACTCATTTCTAAGACACAATATCCAACTTAATCAATTATAATGATTAAAATTAATTAAAAAAATAAAATTATAAATATTTACAGCCTAAAAACTCACTAAATGTTCTCGTTTCACCAAAATGGTGAATAACCCCTATAAAAGGTCCATTGTTCACTCTTGGTATCATATCATGCCAAATCCAAAACACGAAACATTAATTCAACATCCAAATAAAATTATTTTAACCAAACCCTTGAAATAAAAATATTTGGAAATTTGTCTTTAACAGCATGGATTGAAATGGCATAAAATCAACATCTCAAGTTATCCTCTACCATTATAATGAAACTTTTCCATCATATCAGATGATTTCCACCATTATCCACTGAAAATCATCATGAAAACCTATACCAAATCAAAAGGATAATTAAAATGAATATTAATAGTGAATGAAGGAGAGAATATCACATTAAATAATAACTACAATTCCATCCATAATCCACCCACACAAAAGGGGCACCAAAGGAATCAAATGGGAGAGACCCCCTAGTTCATCATGTATTAGGTATAAATATAGGAAGGGTGAGGGTTTTCAAAACTGAAATAGAAAACGGTTTTCCCTCCACCCCCCCCCCCCCCCCCCCGCCCATTTTAAGAAAATCAAGTAACACCATGACATGTGATACATTGTACTGCGCACCCATTTAACCACCAAGGAGCTCGACATACCCAGCACCATAGCCAGCCTCCACCCTACTTGTTGTGGTGAACAAGGTTCTCCCCCTCAGATCATGAAAAGCTCTACTCACTAGGACATAATAGCTGATGAAACACAGATCGTCATAATTTATCCCTCCCTATTTCTTAACGGTAGAGCCTCTCAAGTGAAATGGTCATAAAAATGATCGATCCATAGGCACTATTACATACCAGGTGTAACAACCCGGTTCCGGAAGCCACCCAGAGGCGCCCAGTACCCGGTTGGTCACATTTCTTCAAGTGCATTTCCCCAAACTCCATAGGCTAGTGACTATAATCGAGGGCCTTGGGTGTGATAGTGGGGAAAATATTACCTAATTGGTAGAGTAACACAGTGGAAGAAAGCAATAGCAAAAGAAGAAGCAGGAATAATCCATACAAAAGTAAACAGCAGAAGACCGGAAAATAATAAATTATAGCACACAAATATATATATATGAATGATGCATGATACATATGTTTAGGAAAGCATCAAAACAAATCACAATGCTGGAATACAATAGTGCTAAACCCAAGTACAAAATAAATCAAGTAAAAAACTCCTCAGCATCGCAACCCCTAGCTTGGTCCCATGCTCTCTAGCACCACAGCAAATAAAGTACCTAAAGTAGAAGGGTGTTTTCCCTTATCTATACATGTAGCAATGTAATCTATTTGGGCCCAAAAACATGGCCCAAACAGGATGTGAGACAAAATCCCAGTAGGAAACCACCATGATATTTGTGCCTAACAGTCAGTGAATATATGGTAGGCAGCAAGCAAATAAATGAAAAAAAACAAGGAAGTACCCAAGGCAAAAAATTCACAATTAAAATGCATTTAGAATAATATATCAAGAAATAGCTAACAAAGTAGGTAAAGAAAAATAGTTAACCCTATGAGAAGTACTCACAGCCTATCCCCTCTGGTCCTACCTAAAAACACAAGCAACCCTCTGGGCAGTACACTCAGTCTAACCCCTCTATTTCAGCTTAAGAATAGACTCTCTATGGATGCACTCACCGTCAATTCCTCTTATAGTATCGTATTAGTAACTAAAGGCACTCTGGGGAGGCACTTGTCATCTATTCCCCCTATGGTCCACGTTGAGTATCTAAAGATACTCTGAGGAATCACTTACGTCAATTCCCCCTATGGTCTCACATCATAATTAAAACAGACACTCTGGAGAATCCCTTAAGTACATTCTCCCCATGGTCTATACACCAGGTTCTCCCAGCCTTGTGTAAGTCAAGTAGGTAAATCAATGTTTATCATCCAAATTAAACCTCAAGAACTACTTGGCTTGCAGTCTAAAATATATTAGCATGTCAGAACAATCACACCGTCCTACAACTAGGCATGGGAAAGTAAACAACAGCCTAATAGGAAAACTAGACCCAATGGTCAAAATAGGAAATCACGCATGGTACAGAACTTCCCAATCATATAAATTTACCCTATTCACATTAGTTATCATCAACTCAAGCATACAAGCACAACAGAAAAAAATAGGGCTAAAACAGTAAACTCTCAATACCTTATTCATGGGTATTGGGAAAAATCGCACATATAACTCAAATAAATTTCACGGAAAGGAACAAACCACCTACCTCCGTGTTGGAAGATCGATATACTTGATTCTCAGGGCTTGAATCACCCAAGAACAACGTAGATCTACAAAAACGCTAAAAAGGCTCAACTGAGGATAACTTGAGAAAGAAGAGGAATCCTGAAACGAAGCTCTAGTAGAAGGAAGAGAATACTGAGGTGATCCCAATGCAATTGACGGCGGTCGATTCGGGTAACAGATGCTAGGTCGGGGGTTCGGTGGAAGATCGTGGCCGAACCCACGCTCTTGGATAAACCCAACATTGAAGGAGGTGTTTTTGTCCATCAGACGCAACCCCGATGCGTTTAATGAAAAAAAGTACATTGTGTGTACTTTATAAGTACACAGTGTGTACATGCCTTCATCGACCCCACATTAAGAGTTCTCCAGGTCACCACACACGGTCGTGTGCATGGACGCTACATGGCCAGCACCCGGCTACATGCGGTAACCGAGTTCATGGCGTGTACTCATAAAGTACATGATGTGGACTTCAAAAATTTATAGACATTCTTCTTTTTCTCAAAAACTACCAGAAAAAGAAAACATACCTGAAAAGAAGATCATGGTTCTTAAAAACTTCCCTCCGTAAATAAATTCATCCTCGTTTTTCCCTAGCAAGGCGGCATAGAAGAAGAAACCCTGAATAACTCTGGCCACTGTGCTCGTACATCATCTTCCCTCTCCCAAGTCTCGTCATGTACTCTCTCATGCTTCCATATCACTCATACCAAAGGGATAGACCGACCACAAAGAACCTTTGTACTTCGATCAACAATCAAGATAGGATGATCCTCGAACAAGGAATCCACCTCTAACTCAAACTCTTTGGGTTGAAAAGCATGAGACGGGTCTGATAAGTAACGTCGGAGTTGAGAAATGTGGAAGAAGTCGTGCCTAGCCCGGTACCTCTGAGGTAACTGCAACTGATAGGCAACCAGACCAACTCTCTCCAAAACCCCAAACAGCCCGAAGTACCTCGGCGAAAGCTTACCCTATCTGTTAATCATCATATTCCCCAACATCAGTGTGACACGTAAGAAAACCTGATCCCTGACCTCAAACTCTAGAGGTCGTTTCCCCTGATCATCATAAGACTTCTGTCGAGACTGTGCAGTATCCATCCTCTTCCGAATAAACTCTATCTAATATGTGGTCTCCTGGATAAGACGAATTCCCAGCTCATCAACACTAAAGGTCTCCTTGATTGGTAAAAAGTGTTCAAACTTCGTGAGTCTGTCAATGAAAACCCAAATTACATCATTCCCTCGAGGCGACCCCGGTAAACCAATCATGAAATCCATTGCCACATCCTTCTACTTCCACTCGAGAATGGGTAACTTCTGTAAAATCCCTGCTGGTCGCTGATGCTCCTCCTTCACATGATAACAGGTGGAACACCTCATGATGAAACCAGCAACATCTCTCTTCATACCTGGACACCAATACTGACAGTGTAGATCACGATACATCTTGGTGAAACCAGGATGAACTTCCCAAACTGAGGAATGAAAGTCCCGTTTCATCTCCTTGCGTATGTCTGTTGGCACCCATACGCGCCCATGAAAACGCCAGATCACATCCTCTCCTATGGTCCATCCAGGAATAGGGTCCTCTTCTAATACACTTTCTTATAAGAATATGCCTTCAGAATCTGATAGCTGCCTCATTCACACTCGATAAAGAAGAGTAGAGGTAACAGCTACAGAAGAAAGAAGTGTTTTCCCCTATCTTTCATGCACCTCCAAATGCATATCAGAGAAAAGATCCATAAGCTACCACTCATTATTGGCCTCCTAAACTTCCTGTATCAGAGTCCTCCTGCTCAACGCATCAGCTTCTATATTGCCTTTCCCAGGCATATAGGAAAGCTCAAAGTCAAAAGACTGAGGTTACTCAACCCACCTTTTTTGTCTCAAATTCAGATCATGCTGAGTGAAGATGTACTTGAGACTCTTTTGGTCGGTGAAAACAACAAAATTATCTCTTATATGATAATGTATCCAATAGCGTAAGGCATGAACAACTGCAGCCAAATCGAGATTTTGCATCATGTAATTCCTCTCATGTGGTCTCAAATGTCGAGACCCGTATGCAACGACTCCTTCTCCCTGTATAATTATAGCTCCCAGACCAATACCTAAAGTATCATAGTACATAATATATCTCTTTCTTGGCTCTAGAAAGAATAGTATCGGTGCTGAATTCAACCTCCCTTTTATCTCCTGAAAGGCTGACTCACAAGAATATGACCACAAGAACTTTGCAGCCTTCTAAGTCAGACCCATTAGTGGTTCTTCTAAGCGTTAAAAGTCCCGAATGAAATGTCTGTAGTATCCAGATAGCCCTAGAAAACTTCGTACCTCAAAAAATTTCTTCAGTTACTCCTAGGAAACTACTTCTCTCGCTTGTTCGGGGTCGACTGATACTCCTGTCTCTGAGATAACATGACCCAAGAAATGAATCTGATCCATCCAAAAGTGGAATTTTGAGAGCTTAGCATATAACTGATGCTCTCTCAGTGTGCTCAAAATGATCTCAAGATGTGTGGCATGGTCGTGTAGAGTGTGAGAGTACAACAATATATCATCCATGAAAACTACCATGAAGGAATCCAAGTATGGATGGAACACTCGGTTCATCAGTGCCATGAAAACTGAAGGCGCGTTCGTGAGACCGAATGACATAACCATATACTCTTATAGACCATACCTGGTGCAAAGGATGTAAGAGGTATATCTGATGGTCTAACGCGTAACTGATGGTAACTGGACCTCAAGTAGGTCTTCGAGAACACTCGGGCTCCTCGAATCTAATCAAATAGATTGTCAATACTCATTAATGGATATCAGTTCTTGAACTTCAACTGGTTCAACTTCTGATAATCCACATAAAGCCTGAGGTTACTGTCCACCTTCTTCGCAAAAAGGACAAGAGAATCCCAAGGAGACGTACTGGGTTGGATGAAACCCTTTTCCTACAACTCCTCCAACTACCTCTTAAGCTCCGGTAACTTTGGTGTAGCCATCCTATAAGGAGGAATGGACACCGGTGCTGCCCCTGGCACAAGATCAATAGAAAAGTCTAGCTCACACTTTGGAGGAAAACTGGAAAAGTCTTTTGGAAAGACATCATTGAAATGATCCACCACGGGAAGAAATTAAATCTGTAAAATCCCCTGTTCATCTAGATATAGACTAGAAATATGGGTTTTAACTCCTAATAACTCATGATTCTTAGGTCCAGCTCTACTCACCTAGACATACACTCGCCCTTATGAAGAAACGATCCACCTTATAGTGACGTGAAACTCACCCAATGGCGGTAGCAATCAATGACTGCCTGGAAGGGAACTAACCAGTCCATTCCAAGAATGACATCATAGCCCGCCATATCTAGGAAATAGAGGTCCCATAAAAAGTAAAACCCACCAACCTCTAGAGGGAACTCCTTGAACAGACATACACTTTCCATTCTAGTCCCCAATTAAGTGTCTAGTGTCAAGATATCAGCAGAAGAAAAGATGCAGAGCCCAAGGCTCTCCACAACCGAAATAGATATAATGCTATAGGATGCCCTGGTATCGAAACGAGGAGAAGCTAAAACTGAGGATACTAAGTTCATACCTCGCACTGTAGAGCATCTGAGATCCTACTCCTATTAGGTTTGCTCCACTACAAAAGTCTGACCTGTACCGTGGCCATGTGACCCTGTTTGGCCACCCTGAGCTGATCCACCCTGTTTTCACTGAACACTGGGTGATTGGATGCCACAGCCATGACCTCCCCCTTGGTCTGAAGGGCTAGAAGAACTCCAGTTCCCAAACTAGTGAGAAACTGGTGGTGCTACTGCTGAACGAGGATTCATAGAAGATCCCCTATCACCAACTTCTGGTGAGAAGATATGACAGAAGCACTAAAGATGACCCATATTGCTACAAGATCGGCACTCCACTGGGTCTCTTGGGAAATGTGACCTCGTATTCCCTCTCTTCCTGCACTAGTATCACACCACCTGGCTACCATAAGAAGTGTCTCTCCTCCTTAGATCTCCATGTGAAGACTCCCTACGTTTCTACATGCTGTCAGTATGAGGGATACTAACTTCAGATGTCGAGCCGCCTTGGCTCACAACTCTAGAATCTATCATATTGCGCTTAGTGATCAGCGCCTGGTTGACGATAGAAGTGATAGAGGTCAACAGGAATATTTTCACCTATGATCGGATGTCATGCCTCAAACCATCCTTGAACTTCCTTTCCATGAATAACTAATCAGCTCCTGAAATAGTTTTGAAATGCTGCAGCTCAGTAAAACGAGAGGAATACTCCATAACCGAAAGAGTACCCTGATCCAGACTCATAAACTCTCAGGATTGATCGGCCCTCAAGGTCTCCGAATAGAAGTGTTCATAGAAGATATAATGGAACTCCTCCCAATTCATAACTTGCTGGCGTCTCGTCTGTGAGATCACATCCCACCACATCTTGGTGGAATCCTAAAGCATATATGTAGCGAGCTTGAACCGCCTCTCTGGAGGCATCTCCAGATGCTCAAAGATTGTCAACATGGCTTATAGACATGACTCTATATCCTGGGGTCCTCCATCCCTTGAGAAATAGGGAGGATGTTTCTGCTAAAAGACCCGCATCAATTCTTCCATCAATGGGGCAAGAGGCAGTGCTCCCTGAAAGGTCTACATCATCCTCATAAAGCCTTCCTTGAATTATGCATCATCACCTGCGTCCGGTATAATGGTTGGTGCCAAGACTGGAACAACGGGAGGATCTGCAGGTAGTCCCTGATCAGACATATCTGGTGTCTGATCACTACACTTCAACAGGTGTACAACCAGAGGACGTCTTGGTGGCATGACTATGTAAGCTCAAACACACACCTTAGATCAAGATTATCAAGGAACAAAAATTGACAACGTATGAAGGGGACCGGATAAGAAAATCATTCATGTTTTACAAAACATGACTACACGGTGTGTATAACACCTACACAACATGTTCCCTTTAGCCATTCACATGGGCATGTACTCCTGCCAGAGCTAGTCATGTAACACCCCATACACATGGCGTGTTCACCTAACACAAATCATGTGCTTGAATCCTCTTCCCCTGCCCGAGTCCTTATAAATGGTTAAGCCACATGGTTCTACTTAGAACGAGACTAAACGGCATGTTAGTTCCAAACACGGCGTGTACTAGACGAACCACAATGACCTGTGTTGTTAAATACATGGCCATTTACACGGATCACATGACACGGCATGTTCCAGATAGACACGGTGTGTACAAGAAAGGATAACACTGACATGTGTTGTTAGTTACACAATTGGATACCTGGGTTACACCACATAGCGTGTTTCAGATGAACACAGTGTGTACTATGAAGATTTTGTCGAGCCGTGTTGTTAGAGACACGACTGGTTACACGGTTCTACGACACGGCATGTACATCCTCCACACTGCGTGTCTTACCAAGTATTCCATACCCTGTGTCCCACCCACATAGTCTGAGACACGGTTAGAGAATACATGGCGAATACATACAGTACACGGTGTGTGCTTAAGAAAAACAGTTTCTTCCCGAACAGAAGAACACATGGTGTGTAGTAAAACTACACGGCGTGTATTCTAGGTTTTTCCTGGCAGTAAGACTCAGAAACTACTATGGAGCCCAAAAAAACACTAAAACATACATTAAAGTGCCAAATTCTGATCAGTGAGGGCCCATACTCCCCACGAATAAAAGCTTGGCATCTTAGACATGTTATAAATAAGGTAAACAAGTCAATAATCCACCAAATTCTAGTCAATGAGGGCCCATAAAAGCTCAAAAATCAAAGTTTGGCATTAAGGAAACTATCAAAATAGCATGCATCTCTAGCACAACATCTATCACAACAACATGCAATCGTTAATGCACCCTATATGGCATGGAAAGAATGCATGACATGTGATTTATAGAAAGTTCCTAAATGATGAATGAGATGGAGTACCCTCATCTCATCAGGTTTCAATAGAAATAGAATCCGAATAACGTCAACAATAACAGCACAATACATGTGAGTCACCCAATAGTGAAAATCAGATCATTCGTAAGTTTATAAAACCAAAAACAATTACAAAAAACGTGGTAGATTAGATTTCCCCTGTACAGGGGTTAGCTACTCCCAGGCACAACTTATTAACAAGTACCTATTCTATCATATCCCCAACTATAGTCTCTAAATAGTAAGTCAAGAAGAAAAAGAAACCCCTACGATACCACTTTGTAACGCCTCATTTATGGAATCCACCCAGAGGTGCCCCGTAACTGGTTGGTCACATGTCCTCAAGCGCATTTCCCTGAATTCCAGAGGCTGCCGACTAGCAGCAAGGGCCTTGGGTGTGATAGTGGGTAAACTATGCCCTCATTATAAGAGTAACACAACAAAATAAAGCAATAGAGTAAGTGGAAGAAGGAATAATCCATACAATGGTAAACAGTAGAAGACTGTAAAATAATAAATTAGAGCACACATATATATATATGAATGATGAATGATACATGTTTCTAGGAAAGCATCCAAACAAATCACAATACTGTAATACAACAGTGATAAACCCAAGTACAAAAGAAAGCAAGTAAACAACTCCTCAGCATTGCAAGCTATAGCTTGGTCCCATACTCTCTAGCTCCACAACAAATCAATTACATGAAGTAGAAAGGTGAATTCCCATATCTATACCTCCAACAATGTAATTTTTTTGGGCACAAAAACATGGCCCAAACAGGGTGTGAGACTAAATTTTAGTAGGAAACCACCACAATATATGTGCCTAACAGTCAGTGAATATATGGTAGGTAGCAAGAAAATAAATGCAGTAAACAAGGAAGTACCCAAGGTAAACAATTCACAGTTTCAATGAATTCAGTATCATATATCAAACAACAGAAAACAAAGTAGGTAAGAACAAATAGGTAACCCTGTAGAAAGTACTCACAGTCTATTCCCTCTAGTCCTACCTAGCAACACAAGAAACCCTCTGGGTAGTACACTCAGTCTAACCCCTCCGGTTCAGCTTAAGCATAGACTCTCTGAGGAATCAATCATCGTTAATTCCTCATATAGTCCCGTATCGGTAAATAAAGGTTCTCTAGGGAAGCACTCAATGTCTATTCTCCCTGTGGCCCACGTAGAGGATCTACAGACACTCTGATAAAGCACTTACGTCAATTCCCCCTATGGTATTGCATCGTAAGTAAAACAGACACTCTAGAGAATCCCTTACGTCCATTCTCCCTATGGTCTATACACCAGGTTCTCAAGGCCCTGTGTAATTCAAGTTTGTATAGAAATACGTATCAGAAAAAATAAACCTCAAGAACTACTTGGATAGAAGTCTACAGCAAATCAGCATGTCAAAACAATCACACCATCCTACAATTAGGCATGGGAAAGTAAACAGCATCCTAACATGCAAACTAGACCCAACGGTCAAAATAGGAAATCATGCATGCGCAAGAACTTCCAAAGAATAGTAATTAACCGTATTCACAACAGTTATCAGCAACTCAAGCATACAATCACAGTAGGCAAACAATAGGGCTAAAACGGTAAACGATCAATACCTCATTCATGGGTATTGGGAAAAATTGCACATATAACTGAATGACTTTTAACAAAAATGCACAAACCTCCTACCTCGGCATTGGAAGATCTATATACTTGAGTCTCAAGGATTGAATCGCCCAAGAACACCGTAAATCTAAAAAAAATCTAAAAACGCTCAATCGAGGATAACTTGAGAAAGAAGAGGAATCATGAAACTAATCTCTAGTAGGAGGAAGAGCTTACTCAGGCGATCCCAACGCAATTGATGGTGGTCTATTCGGGTAACAGATGATCGGTCTGGGGCTTCAAGGAAGATCGTGGTCGAACCCTTGCTCTTGGACGAACCCAACCTTGAAAGAGGTGTTTCTGTCCGTCAGAAACGACCCCGGTGCGTTTAATAAAAAAAAGTACACGGTTTTTACTTGACTTCACTGTCCCCTGCATTAAGCGGTCTCCAGATCACCGCACACGGCCATGTGCATGGCCGCTACACAGACAGCACCCGGCTACCCGCGGTAACTGAGTACACAGTGTGTACTCAGAAAGTACACGGCCTGTACTTCAAAAATTTCTAGAAATTCCTTTTTTTCACCAAAATGACTAGAAAAGAAAAACATACCTGAAAAGAAGATCCGGGTTCTTACACTAGGTTTCCCAACAACCACACCCATTAAAAATTCAATGATAATGTGTTTCAATCTATCTAGTTATGATAGTTTTTCCTCTAGTCACCACTATGGTCATAAAAATTCCCATTCATGGTGTTTTTATGTGGTTTCACATAGGGACAAGGCCGAGGTCACCACAATCTCAACTAGGAGATTATAGAAGCACCTGGATACCTCATGGGTCACAATTCCAATAAAAAAACATCTTCCCAAGGAAATTACAACACTTTCAAAACTCATTCCAAACCTTGGTTCTCAAACAAACCAAACTCTAATATAAAAATTTAAATTCCCTCTGGAATTTCAACCCAAAATGAACCCATATTTTTACAACCACCCCACCATAACGCTTCTCATCCTTAATAAACCTAGGTGATATTTAAACCATTAACGTCATCCTATATTGGTCATTAATCATTCTCAATTTATCACACTCTAATCTAGAATTTCGAATTAGAAACAACTATCCAATTCCAAAAATATGGAAAATTATTCATCAAAAATGGATCCACTGCCCAAAACCATCACCAAAACACTAAGAAATTTATTACATAATCTCTTTTATCCCAATACGTGACTTTATCATCAATCAATTTAAATCCATTCTTATCGTGATCACCACCATAAGACTCAACTCATATAGGATGATTATAATCCATGGTGCTCCCCACTATCATAATTTCCTATTAAAACAAATTTACAATGGTATAATGACCTACTCGGAAAATTTTCCATCTTATTGTACCCAATTTCACAATGAAAAATAGGTCATTTTTTTCTCTTGGACCATTATTAAATGTTCTCATATACAGCCATTGATGTGCTATCGCATCACTGGGCAGGGGTGGAAAAAACATCCATAACCAAATCAAAACTCAAACTGAAAAAAAAAACAAACAGAAATTTTTTTTCTTATTCTTTATTTTTTTGTTCTGGATTGAATAAACTCTTTCTGTTTATGGTTTGGTTTAGGATCCAAACTGAGCTGCATTTGTTAAACTGAATCACACTTGTTAAAAAAATATTTTAATTTTAAAATATCTTAATGATTTATTCTAAAAATTAATTTTAGATTTAAAATTTTTAAATTAAAATTTAACTACATGATTCTCAAGATATATATATATATATATATTTTTAATTTTTAATTAACCCACACCACCCATTATGGTCCAACTCCCTCTCTCCCCATACAAAACATGTATGTCCCATCCATCTCATCTCCTGCCTCGATCCCGAATCCCCCTGATAGGGAGATACTAACTTATTACCATCACTCCTACAATCATCCATCCCATCCTTATCACTCCCCTGTACGAATTCCCTAATCCCCCCACTCTACTTCTATCTCCTTCCTTACAATGTTCCTTATCTTACCTATTTAATTTTATTTTAATCCACCCATTCCAATACTAGACTTTCTGATCCCCCCCATGTCGGTACCCCTCTTACTTCCAAATTGGTTCATGATCTCCCCCTTGTTCTTGATCCCATCATTCCTCTCCACTTATATTAGTTGATGATAAGACCCTACCTCAAGTTCCCATGATTACTGTAAAAAAAATACTACATCTAACCACATGTATGGGAGTTACCTCCTTAAATGAGTAATCACTCTAATCTAACCCCACAACGACTCCTACTTTCTCATAGTGGCATCCCTAATAAACTCTTTTGGTTATGAGAACACTATATTTTCATTTTAGAAAGACAAAATTTTTCTATTTTTTCAAATGATTATTCATATTTTAGGTTTTCTTTTGGTCCTTTCTATTAATGTTTAAGTTGTTTTATTGTTTCATTATATTTTTAATAAAAATTATTTTACCAAGAAATATGATTTTTATATTTTTTTCATTTATGAAATTGAAATATTGGATGAGATATTATTTATATAAATTTGTTTTTTCCTAATGAAGATAATGTCTTGGATGGTTTATGCACTGGACTTTTTACTTGTTATTCTATTCTATAATTAGATAATGTTTTGGGGTATATGTATACACATGTGACTAAATAACTTATATATGAGACCAATAGATTTTACCAATCTATTATATATCTAACAAAACCATAATATGTGGTCAACTCTATTGTTCTCACACTTAGTGTGACATAACTCATAATTAATTTTTTATTTTTTATGTATTTTCACATTTCATTGTTTTTATGAAAAAAATAGAATATCAATGCACAACACCAATAAAAATAAAACATGTCCATAAATATTTTTTGGGAATTTATGATTTCATAATAATGTTCATGAATCAAAGAGGGATGAATTTACTATGTTTATTTTTTAAATAGATAAAACTGAAAATCCTAACTCCAAAAATGAGGGAGGATTATTAATTTATTTGATTTAGATTTATTGTGGTTCTAATTTGGTTTCATGGTTTTTCATGCTAGTTTTTCAGATTATTAGTAATGAGTATTAGAAGAGAAAATTAATACTTATTTTTTTGAGAGATATTCTCAATTATTTTAATGAATATTTAATGTTTTTTTCATGAATTATAAGTATATTTTTGACTGAATTCTTCTTTTGAACTGATTTAAAAATAAAAATATACAATGAGGTTGATTGATGTATATAATACAAAATTTTTCAATAGAATAGTTAATGAAAACTATTTAATTTATTCACTCTTATTTTGGTTATATTGGTGGGACACAATTTTATCATATATTTTTTATAATGATTAAGATTTTTATTATTTTACCTTCGTAAAAAGGTATTTTTTTATTTTTTTATCATATATGAATCTTTATTAATATTAATTTTTTTGTGTTTTGAGGCCTTTGATATGATATATTGAGGTTCATAAATTTTTCATTTCATATTATAATTGAGTGTACTACCTAAATATATAGATTATTTATATGTTTCCATATTTTTGATAATTTTTTTATATTATCTATGTGAATAAACTAGTTAATGTTTCTAAATAGTATGGGGAAGGTCAATATATGATGATCAAATATTTATGTATAAATTTTGAAATTTTAATTAACAAATGATATCTATTTTTAATTGTTCATAAAAATTTTATAAGTGTTAATTATTAATTTATGGGTAATTTTTATTTCAAAATGACATTGTTGAAAAAGAAGTAATGTAGAATTTAAATACATGTCTTATGAAGTTTATTATTTCTAAATATTTTTCTTGTGTTTAGGTAAAAAAAATTACAACCCTAGCTTGACATCAAACCATGGGATACAATGAAAATAGCCAACCCTAGAGGGTCATTCAGCCAAACAAGATCATAAGGAGAGTCTGTTGGGGTGTTGGGGTGCACAAGTCATGTATAGGGGCATTTAGGGGATAACAGTAGAACCGATGCAAGGGGTTAGGGATTGTTTTGTGTTAGGAGGATAGTTTCACCAGCATAGGGTGGTGCATAAAGGTGTTGTGGGTCCTCTAACCCCCATCCATCTTTATGGATTCTTCAAGAATATATTTCAATATATAGTGAATCCAATCATGTGTTTATGTGGGACATGCTTTCACCCAAGCCACTATATACTTGAAAACCCACTATCGCCCTAGGTGAAATCCCACATCACCTTCCCCAAATAGTTCATTATGTTGAAGACCACTATTATTGTGTCATCCCCCCCCCCGTTATTCTATAGAACTTCTATGGAATCTGGAGGATGAGCTTGGGGTTCAACTAGAAATTTGAGCCTCATTATTCCATAGAATCCACCCTTGTATCCTAGTGACCATGTAGCATGATCCTAAAAATGAATTATATTGTAGGCTATATCTCTGAATCATGGATACCTATAGCTTAAAAATAGAAAAATGAAGTTCTGGATAATGGCTTGTTGTAGAAAGAGATGTTTGATAAAAGGTTACGATGTCATGAAAACATACTTCACTATAGATCTTTTGAAGAAAAATATGCATTAATGTAAAAATGTAGAGTTTTTGGAGACATAGTAGAGGGATATATATTAGTAATGGTAATGATTTTATGGTAGAATAATGCTACACCAAGGGATTATGGCTACATCGTAGTGATGCATGCATGTAGGATGATTAGGAATCCTACACCATAAGGGTTTTCCCCAAACTGTATGAAGGTTTTTAGTTGAATAATTCAAATTTTTGAACTCTTTTGGTAAATATATGGGATATATGAGAGATTTATGGGATATATGAAGAATAGGTACATGGGGGGCCTCACCTGGTAATGATGAGTCAAAGACATCCACATAATAGCAAGAATACGGTTGATCTATGAATATTTAGGAGTTGTCAATAGATCTTAACATAAATAAAGACTCATCCAACCTATACCATTAATAAATATTGAGATATTTTCTAATAGAAATGAGTAATACTTAATCGATATAATCGTGGGGGATATAAGGTATGTTTAGAAATTGTTTGGAGATAATTATATCTATAAATAGGAGGATGATATTTATGTACAAGGGGAGATAAAACTAACCCCTGTGGGGGGGGGGGGTTCCCCAACCTAATTGAAGACTGGAATATGACACCTGAAGTGAGAGTGGTAGGAGAAGATTATTCATCGCCTATCAAGTCATCATAGTTTAAAACTTTTTCCCTTTTTTCTTTTCATTATATAATAGTGGATCTCCTACATGGGTTGTGTCTCTCTATTTAATTATGTATTCCTTATTAAATGAATTTTATTATTTTATAATACGTATTCTCTAAATACAAATTGATTCATTAATGATTCAGATATTGACTATCAGTGCCTAAGTGTTGCAGGAGAGGTTAGAGTGGATGGAAATGGATTTCTACCAACTATTTTCATTATCTATTACTTTTTAATTATTTATATTAATATGTATTACATTACTAATAATGTTAATCACATCCCTAATTACCCAAAAAGAGTGATGATAATTATATGAGGAAAATAAATGTAGTTGAGGGAATTGGAGAGATAGAGGTGACTAAATAACACCTTTCATTTATAGATTCTACATAATTCACCTAAGATAGTTATAAACTTACATTGAGAAAGGGTTTGGTTCAATTATGTTGTTTTATCTAATTTTGGGAGTCTAGGATTGATACCCCATGAATTCTAATTACTTTTAATTTGATTCATTCTCACGATTAATGATATAATCATTTTAATTTTTAAAAAACCATCATTCAATATCAAATCTCCTCTCTTCATCCATTATTTTGATTTTGATTCAGTACATTCACACCTCAAGGTAGTTTATGTAATTTTTGTTTTAATAAAATTATGAAAAATTTTAAGCTATTGAATATTATAACTTTCTCAACTTGGTATTGACCCCACACATACCACCACTCTACTAATTTTATTTTTTGTAGGTTTTGTTACTATAAATTTATAAATTTTATTCATCCAAAAGATTCATCAACATCCTCTGAGAACATCAATGTCCACTTTATATAGGAATTTTAATTATTGTTGGACATATATCCATGTTATATATTTTATGCCATGAGACTTTTATGAGGTTTATTGAATTCTTGAGAGTATAGTTATACTAAATTGATCTTTTTTATGTTATTAATCTTTTTTATATTTTCTTTAATGACTTTTGATAATATACTATCACTTTATTTTTTTTAGTACATTTCATTTCTTTGATTCATATCTATAATTAAAAAGTGATTTATTTAATATTTTTTGTTTTAAAGGTGGTAGAAAAATATCATATTTGTTCAGTTCTCTATTTTTTATTATAAGTATATTTTAAATTTTATGAATTTATTCACTTCATACCTTGTGTTATTAATGATTCCTTGTAACATTTTTTGTTTGTTTATTTTTCATAAAATAATAGATTAATCGGCAATGAGATGTGCTGACCTCACCTGGTTAAGGCATGAGGTGTGGTGACCTTGGTGGATCACACCATGATAGAGGCAAATCGAGTGTTAAGCCCTCTACCTAGGGTGTTCTTATCATGCCATCCCTTATCATGAAGTGGCCTTTCTTGTATGTTTTCATTAGAACGGTAAATTTTATATTTTTTTTGTTTTAGTTTACTCAGATTTTTAGGGAAATGGGCACTGTAGGGAGACCATTTTGGTCAGCACTCCCCTCACTCCTTCTCTATCACCCCCCCCCCATAGTTAGTGGTGTTTCTTAGTGTATTGTGACTGAAATTCAAGGTAATATAATTAGTTTTATTTTTCATTATTCTTCATCATAAATATACATTGATTTAATCTTGTTTTGGATTAGGGTGATTGAAATTTTATACGAGGTCATGATGGAAATCTTCTCATATGATGGGGATTTTTCTTAGCATGGATAAAGGGCATCCTTAGACATTGAACAAATATTGTTTCAATTCATTTGGTCGTATGTATGTCATAGTGTGAATTTATTTAGGTTTATTACTTAAATTTCATTAAATTAATCCTTTAATAATTGTAGAAATATGGGGATTTTATTTGGATTAGTCTTTTGTGTGTGTTAGTAGTAAACTACACCCCATTTCTTACAGTTTTGGAAAGAGGGTAACGCGCAGTGAGCTTTTAGGTGTCATGTATGTTTGAGTAAAAAAATATTTAATTATATATTGTTTTAATTAATTAATTTAGACATTATTTCTTGATATGGGGCCTCATGGTGATGTTATATGGTCAGTTTTTCTAAGATGAGCTTTGGGAAAGAGTAGTTGAACTATATAAAAATTTTCATTGTAGGAGTTAGATAGCCCTTGAACATGACCTAAGGAAAATAAATTTTATTTATATATATGTGAAAAGTGGTCTCACCACTATGGGTGACTGGACCTTTTGATTAAAATAATTTTTTAATTAAATGGAATTCAAAAACTGAACAAAGTTTCAAGGGCTGCGATGGATCCCCGTACACTTTCTTATTGCCTTGATCTTTGATGGTTGAGGCCACGAATATAATTTCATGGATTGAGATGTATGGACCCTAAGGGGTGTAAATAAGATGAAGTAAATAAAATTAAATTAATGATATGTATCATCCCAAGTGATAGGTTCCCTTAGTGGCCTTAGGGTAAATTTGAGTGAGGAATTGAGATAGAGGGATGAGAGATATGCCATGTGTGAACCTTAAGATTCCTTTAAGCCTTCAATCAAGATGAGATTAGAATGGGTGTGAGTGTTCCTATACTTCTCATATATAAGTACCTAGGTGGTTATTCCCTAGTTATATATTAGATAGGTTGGGTGAGAGGACTAACCTAAGATGTCATGGTAAGTGAGGTAGGAATTATACCATCTCTTGAGACTAGTTCTAGTGCGACTTATCCTATAAGGGTAGTGAGGTCATGTTTTCATCATGATGGTGTATAGGGATTTTATTACCAACAGGTTATGGGATAAACCTAATATATATATAAGTTAAATAAAGGAATCCATGTAGGTTTTATTTGTATGATTTGACATATGTGGCCCCGATGGGTTCCCTAATGATATAACGACCCCTGATAGTGTGTGTGAGAGAATGGGTAGTAACGATTGAAGATGTAAACTTAGAACCCAAATTAGAAGTGATATGTGGTATCACTAGAGGTAATATTACCTATAAGTGTTACAAATACATATATATATATATATATATTGGATATCTAGGATCCAACTTGTATGAATATTTATACATAATTCCTTGTACATTCTCCTTGGATGTGGATTTATACTAATAAATATAGTAGTCCTTACATATATTACTTGGATTTGTAGTTTTCTTAATGATTCTATATTTCCAAGGATTAAATCCTATAAATTTTTTTATGCCTTATGTTATATGATATGTAGTTGGGTAGGTTATTTTTTCCTAAGAACTAATGTCTGATACATCATAAGGATGATGTTATTCCTCTCAATATGATTCTTAGGATTCTCTTTAGGATCTTATGGATACACCTGATACTTGGAATGCCCAAGATACTACCTAGAATTTAGATGAGGGGCTTGATGACTATTTCATACCTAGGAAATTACTGGTATATAGAGAGTATGCCTCATTAATATGGATTACCTAAGGTTATCTCTATAGGAATCATATGTATGTATGCTTCTACTAGATTACCTAGGGTCATCCCCCTAAGAATTGGTTTGATGCTTGTTACTACTAGATTTCCCAATCTTATCCTCAAAGTAATCAATTGTATGCCTTGTGAAATATAGATTTCCTAGTAAAACTCCTAGTAATTGGTAATAATGCCTACTATCATATGGTTATTAGGCCTGATACTTTTTGTAATGGTTACGTGTTGTTCTTAGAGACACTCCAAAACTAGCTGAAGCAAGTATTGTCAATCTCTGGTGTCATGTGAGAACCCAAAGATTGATGATGGTTAATTATTTGTGATTTCTCAATGTATTTATTTTTTTAGAATATTATATCATAGAGCACAGACACTGCATTATAGTTTTTTTGGGACCCTTTTGGTGGTTCCTTACTATGTTATACACACACCCATCTTGGGTAGCCAAGGCACCTGGGTACCTGAGTAGACTTCAATAATTTTTGGGTGGATATTTGTTTGTTATTGGGATACAAGATGGTATTAGATCATCCTTGTGTCTCTGTTATTTTATTTATCTTTCATATGTTATTGGGATAATTGGATATCAGTACTTTTATGCTGGTCTTACCATGAGTTTGTATGACTTTTTTCATCCACAATCATTATTATTATTGATTCTAAATACTTTTATGGATGTTTTATTATTATGGATGGTGTTTGATTTATTTTTTATAATATTACTATTATGATGCAAGGGTATAGTATCTACATTATACTACCCTAAACCCTTCCTACTTTTTAGTAGTGTCTGGTATACGAGTGGCATTCTTGAGTTATTAATATTGACTTCTCTGTTCTTCGAACAACTCATTGGTCACAGAATAAGGGAATACATTACAAAACCCCTCCTTTATTTTAAAGGTTATAAGGAATTAAATTCTTATAATATTATGCATCCAATTATGGTTTTAAATTATATCAAATATGTGTGAATTTATTTTTCTAAATTGGTTTATTTCTAAATAAGAACTTATAAGACAACCTCCTATATATGAATATGAAAAAGATCATAATCATGTTCTTAAACTTTCGGTGTTCTCTATGAACTTAAAAAATCTCCAAGATATTGGTACGAAATATTCTATCAATTTCTTTTGAAAAAATATTTATGATAAAGGAAAATTGGATCCTACACTATTTATCAAGAAAACTTCTAAAAATATATGATGTTTCAAATATATGGAGATATTATTAATTTGGGATTTTCAATTGAATTTTTTTGTAAATATTTTTCAAATTTAATAAAAAGTTGATTTCATATGAGTATTATGGGATAATTAAAATTACTCTTTAGATTTTAAATCATTCAAATATACGATGGAATTTTTATAAGTTGTTCTATATAGGATAAATATTTGGTTTAAATATTTGGTCTTGCTAAATATAAAAGCTTAAAAAAGAAGATGAGTACGTAATTTAAATTGGATATTGGTAAATCTATAAAATAAATGGATAATTAAATTTATAGAGGTATCATTGGTATTTTGTTATATTTAATTTATTCTAAGGAAGAATTAATGTTTAGTGTTTGTATTTGTGCTATATTTCAACTAGCCTAAAGGAAAGTCGTCTAAAAGTTGTCAACATGAACATAAAATATGTTATAAGTTATGTAAACTTTGGTTTATTTTAGCTAAGAGTAACTTCATTTGAATTAAAAACATAATGATATTCCAATATGATTAGAATGTGTCACTTTATATATAAAAGATTATTTTCTTAGAGCTCAATGAAACCATTTTCTATTACTTTATCAACTGTTGAAGCATAATGTATAGCTACTAGAAGTTATTACATTAAATATTTATAGATTAAGTAAACCATTACTGATTTTGCGGTTTAATTTGATAAGTTACTTATTTTGTGTGATAACTCATATGAAATATCTATTTATAAAAAATTACAATATTTAAAAACTAAACATATTAAAGTAAGATATCATTTTATTAGTGATCGTGTTCAAAAGGTGAAATTGTTTTAGAATATGTTTCAAATGATAATCATCAACAAGATATTTTTACTAAATATTTTTATTTATCTAGGTTTGAAAAAATTAAATTTTATCTTGGTATGATAGAAATATTATTTAATTCTATTATAGTTAGAGGATTGTAAATTATTATTTTATGGTCATCAGGCTATTATAGAGATTCTAGGGTTTTTCTTTAATATTAAAATCATTTCACCTTCAAAACCTACTTCATGTCAACTATATTAATTTTTAATTTATAAGTGATATGAAATGATACAATACTTTGTCAATAACCATGCTTAATCTTCATATATATATATATATTTTTTAAAGATACACACTTAAATTTCTTTCTAATTCTAGCCATTGAATCTATAAAATCTATTTTATAATGTACTTTAGTAGAATATGATTTGATTATTAGATAATATTTAATTTGTTATAAATAATTTTATGATTCCTTGAATATATTGACATTTTTTCATGGATTATTGTGGTTTTTAGAGTATTTTTTAAAGGAATGTTTACTTCTTTATACAACCAGTTTTTAAATTATGCACACACTATTTTTGAAGATACTTATGTTTAATGAAGGGAGAAAAATTTGTATCAAGGGTTAATATAACTAATTTTATTGTTTATATTCTTATTTTAATACTTTTTATTTATTTATTTATTTGGAATAAATTATACAACTACATATTTAATAAATTTATTTTAAACTTATTTTTCTATTCTAAGCCTGCTGAAATTTTAGTTTGTCAACCCATTTTATATGTTTACTCTTAGTTTTATCTTGTTTATCATTGGGAAATTTATATTTATTATTATAATGAAAAATAAATTGTTTGATATTTATTTATTAAGGGGTAAAAACCATTAAATTAGTTAAATAATTAGTTTTCATTAAGGGGAGACATTTTTTGTTTTTTTAACTTTTTAATAATTTCAACCTTACAGAAATAAATTTGAACCTTACAATAGTTTAAACTTACCTCAAAAAATATGTTTTAAACTTAATAACAGAAACATCATGAGATCATAAACCTTATGCACTAACTATCTGAACCTTATGAGTTTATCTCAACCTTATGAGATGAACCTTATAATATTTTTGACAAAGAATGGAACCTTAGGCGATAAGGTTAAAAATTATGTCAAAATTAACTATACAAAGATATTACATATGAAATAACTGTACCCTATGAAATATTTTAAAAATATGCTCAATTTTTATTATTTTTTATCTTTTTATTCTCAACATGTTTATATTACTTATTTTCCTTGATTTTATTATTCTATAATTATTTATTAACCATTTTGAAAATATAAAAACTAAATTATTAGTATTTTCTGTTGAATTAAATTAAAATCATGAAGGATTAAGAGTTTTATAAACTTATAATAGTAAAATAAAAAATTTATTGCTTTTTATTTATTTAAATTTATTAATAAAGATTTTTTAGGAACTATAAAAATTACCACTACTACAGATAACACTTTTACCAGAAATAGAAATTGATTTAATCAATACTAAAAAAACACTGATGTTCTAAGAACCTTTAAAAGTTTGTCTCTTTTATCAATGCCGATAAAAAACAAAAATATATGACTAAAAAATCTAAGTAACCATCAATTTTGGTCTTTATCAGTGCATTTTCAATGCTGATAAAGGCCTCTTTTATCAGTGCTAATTTCAAGTTTTTATAAAACATAAAAATATATTTTTTAAAATAAATGATGCCAACAACCATATAATCTGACCTAGAACCCCCTCCAACACTTTTTCCAAAACTCCCCCCCCCCCTCCCACCCTTTTATCAATAATTTTCCACCCTATATTAGTTCTTATCACAAAAATTAACTCCCCTCATCCATTCACTAAGGGTCCTCAAGCCTTCACTCTAATATTTGGGGATAAAAATACATACTTTACATACTATCTTTGATACCGACTAAGGATACCCAAGATAAACATATATTTATTTCAAAACAATTACATAAATTAAAAATTATATGTCTCAATAAATATGTTAATCCTAAGAACTAAAGTATTAGTGTCTTTTTAGATCTTCTATAAAAGCAATTTATTTTACAATACTTGTGAACATTTCTCCATAATTGACACACGCTAGACCCCCCTTATAGACTCATCATAAGTTATAATCATAAATATAATTTGGGTATTTTAAATAGAAGAAATGGGTGAGCTCAAACAACCAGTAAAGGAAACACTCAGTGATATTTCATCAAAGTTAAGATTATAAGCTTATGATAAAACAAGAGAAGGGGAGAAATACCTTATTAAATAGAATAGGTATTAATAATATTTGTTCATTATTCATGATAGAAGGACATTTGGTCTAAAATAAATAAACATGTTCCATGTAATTGGAGAGTGAGATGATATACATAATCCATGGAGCATAATTATAGCCATATGAAACAAAAAAAATTATTTTATATAAGCATATAATAATAAATAACTAAGGTGAAAACATAATCATTGAAAATAATTAAATAGTGGATCAATAATTACATCACTACCTTCCATACATATATAATTATATATAAAACTCTCACCAATGAATTATAGGTATATAAAATTATAGGATCTCCCATCACATAATAAAAACCATACATATGCCTTCCACAAGAACATGAAAATATTAATCTTTCAAATATCACTTAATTTTCCCATATTAAAGGGGAATGTTTCATAAAACCATCCATAGTTCATTTTATAAGACATAAAAAAAATTAATGTGCATATTATTTTAATGAAATATCCCCAATGAAGCTTAAAAACATTGAAGGATGCATACATAGATGAAAACCACCTTTATAAAAATAACACCATTTATAGTATCATATAAGATGGGATCAAGAATTGGATCATTTGATATAATGAGTTTAATTCCTAGGGAGAAAAAAATTAAAGTTGAATTTAAAGGGTAATTCATGAAAAATAATTTCCAAGGTAATAAATACTTTTGAGATAATGAGTAAAATGAAAGTGAAATCAAAAAAGAGTTTGTAAAAATTGTTTTTAACATTATCATAAGATATGAAGTTATCGGTCACATTTAAAAGCCATTTTGAAAAACGTGGAGTGAAAAAAATCCAAAAATTTACTCTTAAAAAGAACCATAAATAATAAAGTTAGTAAAAGGACATAAATTCTAAATAAATAAATTTGTAATGTAAGATAAATCATACGATCATAAAAGTAAAAACCCTTTTAGTTTTTCAAAATACCTTTATTAAAAACAGACATCATAAAATGGGATAATATAAACTTCCTTTTGAAAATATAAAAAATTTAAATGTTAATATTACATGAGATATAAAATAATTGGGTTTTCAAATATAAAGGATAACATTATTTGGAATAGGAAATATGGATATTATAGAAAAAAATATCATTTATAGAAAAAAAGAATTATTCTTAACACCATTAAATTTTAAGAATAAATAAAATCATAAATGAATATGTTTTTCATGTAATAATTTAATTACCTAGAAAATAATTTGGAAACGAAATATAATATATCCATAGGATAGAAGAATATTTTTTTTCAGAACCATAATCAAATAGAAATACTTATGGCTCAAGAAAATAAGTTAATCAAAAAAAACATTACAGCTATGATATATTTCAAATTGAAAACCCATGAAAGTTAAAGAATAATATAGATTTGTAAATAACTTTAATTTCATAAAACAATTATATAAATAAATATATAGGAAGTATATAAACCACCCAAAATAAGAAGTCTTGGATATGGAATAAGTCTAAAAGAAAAAAATAAGACACGGATCATTAAAAGATTTGGTAAGAATCGAATCAAAATAATTGGAAGGATAGATTCATGAAATTTAATTGTAAAACCCATGAAATAAAAAATTAATAATAGAAATATAAACCAATGGTGGATATAATTACCCTATATAAATTTATAATAGTTTTATATATTGAAAATGTGCCTCAATGAATAGAAATTGAGACGAATACTATTACCTTTATTCCCAACACTCACACAAGCACTTTACCCTCCTGTACCATCAATACAAACATTAAAATAAGATATTTCATAACATTACTCATCACTATTAAAATTTATAACTATTAATTATAATAATTTATTATTCATTTCTTCCTTATTTATAGTTTATTTTCATCATCAAATGTTAGTAATTTCAATTATTTCACAATTGTTTTATAATGGAAACATAAAGCCTCATTCTATGATACCATGTTCATCAATAATAGATTATAAAATAAACTGAAATAATTTTTTTAATTTTTTATACAACCCCATGTTCACTTTATGGAAACTATGGGAATGGTTTGTGAAAACGATTTCTATGACAAGCTTTTTTTGGGTAATTTACCAATATCAATGAATTACTTTATAATAATAGTTAATTTTTATGTTATCCTTTTAGAACCATATTCATAAAATATATTACTCCTTAATATAATATATATTCGTAAAATATATTTTAGGACCATCCATGTAAATCAATAAAGAAAAATGGAACACATCACTCCATTGAGCAGGTAATCGACACATATACATAGATGACATTATCGTTTATCATAGAGAATAAAATGTAGGAACTGGTTTTACATTTAAGAATATTAATAATGATATAAATATAATATTTATTCATAAAATATCTCTTTCTAACCATCCTTGTTGGTGAGTCAAGGAAAAGGACACATGTCTCTTTGTGGTGGTGGTAGTCTACACAAACGCATAAATAACATTTTTATATTTATAAGGGAAAAGGGGGAAATTGATGATGACTACTAATTAAACATAATAACATTAAGACTAATAATAATACTAATATAATTATATTTTAATGGTAAACATATATTTTTAATATAAATATAGGGAAGAAAATAAGTTGGGGTGATTAGTACTCACGTTCAGAACCTGAGCTTTTCCTCAGAGAACTTCTTGAAAAAGGAGTATATAGAATAATTTATTGTGGATAGAGGCTTATGTTCATAGAATATAACTCTATGGTAATTAAAATGGTTATAGGATCAATAGTAATTCAAAAAAATTCAGTGTCCTTGAAGGGGTGGTGGAAGGCCCCTTTTATAAGTGAAGGGAATGAACATTTTGTAAATTTGACCTCTTAATATAATAGGAACACAAGTTTCACATGTCAAGTGGATTTAAAACTAGAAAATAATAGATAGATGTTAATTTTTTGTTGATAAAAACTTAAAAAACTAATTCAGAGACATTTTTTTAATGTTTCTATCACTTTTACACATTATAAAACGCTTTTTTCCTTAATTTAACTTTAAATTTTTACCTACATTTTTAACATCGGTAAAGAGTTTTTATGAATCAAAATAAAAAAAAACCCTTACTACATTATATGAAAAATTTTATTTCAAATATGTAAACCATTTTTATAATAAAATTTATAAGGGTGATAAAAATATAATCTTAATCTTAACACACATTACACGTAAAAACACATTTTCAAAAAAAGTTTATTTTTAAGCATAAAAATAATGTTTAGGAAAAATCTATCAATATTGTTTATTTCCATAAAATAAATTATTTTTTTATTAATTTAATAAGATTTAGGTGGATTTAGAATCAATAAAAAACCCAATTCCACCTTGTGGATACTTAATTAAAATAAATAGACTAAAAATATTTTTTATTAATGTAAATTTTACTTAAGTTTCAAAATGTTAAATATGAGTTTTCAAAATTAAAAATAGTATTTTTAAATGAATAATTTTACTCCATAGATACTTTTTTAGCCATTCAATTTTTTTATAGTCTTTAAATTCATATTTATTTTATAATAATTCCAAAAAAATTTGTATATGTATAAACAATTTTTCACTATTCACCTAAAAATTAACTATTGTAGAAAAATCCCAAAAATATTGTTATGATGAATAAAAAAATTAATTTCATTTTATTAAATACGTATTCTCAAATTTTTTAATTTAACTTGTAAATATAAACATAAAAATATAATGAAAATTGTTTTCATAGGAAAATAACTTTTTAAAAATATTTACTATTATTAGTTTTATTTCATATTAATTAATAATTATATTTGAGTTAATATATTATTCATATAAACAGTATATTTTTCAATA
Source organism: Viscum album (assembly GCA_963277665.1). Taxonomy (NCBI): domain Eukaryota; kingdom Viridiplantae; phylum Streptophyta; class Magnoliopsida; order Santalales; family Viscaceae; genus Viscum; species Viscum album. Next base: position 1,738,903,296 of record OY728128.1, read on the forward strand.
ATATATTAATTTTCTTAAATTAAAATCATAAAATTAAATTTTATAAAAAATACATTTTTATCATAAAATGGTCTTATTAGTTATTTAACTACATTAATTGAATTTTATTAATGCATTAGTATTAGAAAATGAACTTTATTTTTAAAAAAAAATGTGACATGTAATATATTTACTACATTAATAATTACCTGTTTATGTCATACTAATCTCAACTTACATAACTTTTCAATATCTTCATATAAGACCTAAATGTAAGATATGCTCTGGTGGCAGTCGTATGTTATTGTGATTCTATTAGCACTGATCTCATGAAAAATTCCACAATATTAAAATTATCTTGAAAACTATATTTCTCATACTGTAATTGTTGGATTTTAGATTCAAATTGGTCTAGGGAAAAACCTAGTGAAGCTACCTCATTTCCAAGCTTAGAAAAAATGAGCTTCATAAGTGGGACTCCCACTACCTAAATCCATTTCTTATACTTTATTTATTTATTTTTCAATATGGTTACTTTTATTTATACTAACTTACTGAACGAATGGATTATAACAGTCACGTTTATTAATTTAATTTTAAAATATCATAGTTTCATTTTAGTTTGGTGTTAAGTGTGAATAAATCATTAATCATATTATTTATTTAAAACGGAAATTAACATTAACCCTAATGAAAATATGGCATTTATCATCACTAGAAAAGGGCATTAACAGTGTTAGAAAAGCATTGTTAATCGAGTCGAAGATAAAGGGGGTCCCTTTTATTGCCGCTCGGAAAAGTGCTGATAAAAAGGTCCTTTATGAGCGCTTTTTTTGCGCTGATAATGATCCCTTTTATCACCCCCTTTTTTAAGCACTCATAAAATCCAAAAAAATGAAAAAAAAATGTTAAAAATAATATATAATGTGGGGGGATATTTTTATAGCGCTTGACCCACCCTTTTATCAGCGCTAGGAGGAGCCCCCTCCCTCTCACCCTACACGCTTCCCTTCCCCGTGCAACCCTCTCCCACTAGCCCGTACACCCTTGCCTCCACCAGAACTCGAACCCATGACCTCCTCCCTTGCACGCGTGCACCTTTAACACTAATCCATTTGGTTTGTTTCTCCACATAATGATATATCAATTTATATATAAATATATATATATGTATAGTTATATTTATTCGTATATTAGTATAGATTCATATTAATATAAATATATTTAGTTATATAAATATTTATATATTTATTCATATATTAATATATATATATTTGTATATTTATTTATTTATTTATTTATTTATTTATTTATTTATTCGTATATTAATATATATTTATATTTATTTATATATATATATATAGTTATATTTATTCACATATTAATATAGATTCATATTAATATAAATACATTTAGTTATATTAATACATATAAATTTATTCATATATTAATATATATATATATATATATTTATATTTATATTAATATATATTTTTAACTATTTATATATATATTTAGTTATAATTTTTTATCCGTATATTTATTTGTATATTAATATATATTTATAAGATTAGTTTTAAATACATTTATAAAATATGTTTTTTTATATATTTTTATAAGTAAATAAATAAATACTTACATACATACATATATACAACACACACACACATATATATATATATATTTATGAATAAATACATATATATGTGTATCTTAAAAGCCACAGAATGTTAAAACGACCATAACTTCTAATACAGAAGTCTGTTTCAACTCCATAACCAATAAAATAGAATAAAATGAAACAATATTTGATATGATATGTTGTACAGGCCTAGAGAACTTCCGGATCATAATTTATAGTTTTTTGAATGTTACAAAATCGGTGTATCCTGACTAAAAACTCAGTTTTGGAGGTCTTCTGGACCTTTTTGGGTCTCAACAAATGTAATAGAAGGTTACCTTTAGTCACTAGCACATAGAGATCATCGTGGTATTTTATTTGATATGTTGTAGAGCTCAAATGGACACCCTAATCAAGTTATGTTCGTTTGATGTTTGAGTTACATTTTCAACTTATTTTAGATCTTTTATTAATTTTTTTTATTTTTTGTGTCTTCAAATTTTTATTAAATGATTATTAATCGATGATAATTAAAAAATTATTAATTAATAATATTTTTTAAAATATTTTAAATCCATTTTCACTAAATTTCATATATATTAAAGGTATTTGTATATTTATACTTTTCTAAAACATATTTAAAAAATATATATTATATTTATATCAATATAAATATACTTATATAACAATATATTATTTTTCATGATTTTTTTTAAAATTTATCTGCACTAGGAAAAAACACTGATAAATTCCCCCCTTTATCAGTGCTACTAAAAAAAATGCTGATAAAGGGTTCTCTTTTAATAGCTCTAAAAAACACTGATAAATAGGGGGCCTTTATCAGCGCTAAAAACACTGATAAAGGGTCACTTTCAACAGTTCTTTTTTTAGAGATGTTAAAATTTTCCTTTATCAGCATTTTTTTAGCACTGATAAAGCCCCCCCCCCTTATCAGAGCTTTTTTTTAGCATTGTTAAAGGGTGGCGCTGCGATAACCCAGTTTTGTGGTAGTGTAAAATATCATGGCACTACATTTCTCCCTGAATATATTTTATCCTAGAAATTTTAAAAATATCTCACTCATGAAAATAACGAATGGTATATAAGAGATATAAATTGATCAATATATAATTTATAATAATACATATATACCTTACTATCTTATGTAAGTTAAGGAAACATAATAGGAATATCCCCAATATAGAGTTTCTCTCTAATCATTAGATACAAACTCCACTTATGATTTGGAAATAAGACTCGTGTAATGGAATTAATTTTATGGGAGAGTTATAGTCATCCTTACATAGATATATGGTCATGGGAAAATTCATAATATGAGATATGATTTCTTTTTTCAGGTAATTGATGTGAATTTTATATGAAAATAGACAATCCATTTCCCAGATCACAAAAAATTCATCTAAAGAAAGAATAATATGATTTTAACAAAACACTTTCCTATAAAAATAAACTTGGGATATAATAATAGTACCACAAGAATTTTTTATTAATAATTCAACATCAATTCATCAAGGTGGGGAATGTTATGTTTTTAGGAAAAAAATTTAAGTACAAAAGAGTGTGTTAAATAAGATAAAAATATAATACACACAGTTCATGAGTAGATGATTAGTTTTCATCACTCCACGTCATTTTTTAAACCCATTTCAGAACTTTTGTTGTCATAGTACTTCCATTGTTCCTATGGTTTTGTATGTTACCTATTTTTATCATTGATTTTATCCCTTGGATTAGAGACTTTACTTAAGTAATTCCCAGGGTTCCTAAATTTTAGAAATTGAACAATTTGTGGTATTTTAGGATGAACTTCATTTTATTTAACCACATCAAGTAAACTATTCATTATTACATAGCAATTTATTTTTTTATGTCCTCTTTTGCAACACATAAAACGTATTCTAGTTCCTTTGAGATATTACCCTTGGTTATCTTTACCTCATTTTTGACTCACTAAAAACTGAATATCCATTCCCTCATCATGATTATCACCTGAACATCCTTGATATTAAATCCTTTTCATCATTAGTGTGTTTGGGAATCAAAATTTGTCCTTGTAATTAATCATAATTCAGGATTGTCATTTTGACATAATCATATGATTTATCACTCTAATTCTTACAAAGTTATATTTCTTATTGGGAAAATCTCTACATTACTTATACCACTCATTGTTAACTTGGTTCATTCAAGCTTCAACAATTACTAAAACCAAAATGGGTTAAAGTGAGTAATGAAAAATTATCATCATAAGAGAATTATTATAAATAATATCATGAAAAACTCATCCTCTAAATGTATTACCCTTTAAAACTATCACATTAGATTTTATTTCAACCAAAATCACTCTCAATTCAAACTAGGTTTTTTAGTTTTGGATCTTTCATACTCCTTAACCTCATTCATTAACATAATAAATTTTTCATAATGGATCATAAAGATAATGTGTTAAACCAACGAATAACCCCTCGAAGTGTCAAATAATGCATGTAGCTATACCTATTTATCATGCACTAGGTGGAGATCGATTTAATACCCAACTATCATTTTCAAGGTTATTACCCCTAGGTAAATCTGTGCTAGATCTTACATGCACCTATAGTTTCAAGATAGGTATTTCATTTCAAGTGAAACTATACAATATATATTTTACCAAAATTTTAGGATATTATCCTATACCTAGAAGTATCCTTGGGTTTTTCACTATATTTATCTCAGTCTAAAAGATAAATTAGTCTATAAAAATAACTAAATAAATCCAAAAGATTAAGTAAACCTTTCTTTTATAACAACTGAGGTACCCCGGACCCAAACTCCTAAATCTAGTGATAAAAACTCTTACTATTTCACACTATATTTGATACCAACTAAGGAGACCCTAGATAAAGAAAATATTTATTTAAAATTAATTTTATAAATTAAACATTACATCTCTAAAAAATCTCACATTATCATGAATATACATTTTAATGTCTTTAAGGATCATCTTCATAAGAAACTTATTTTAAAATACTTGTGAAAACTTCTCTATAATTGAGTCATGCTGGACCCCTTCCAGACTCCTCATAAGTTATATTCATATTCATAACTTGAAGAATAGAAACATATGAAAGGGGTAATCTCAAAAACATTTTAAGAGAAACAAATCATCAAGTTTTCATCAAGTTTTCAATCATAATAATATGAGAAAATATGATTAGGGGAGAGACATAATATTAAAAAGAACATATAACAATTATAGTTGTCAATAAGTTGTGATAGAAGGGAATATAATCTCAAATTAAGAAACATGTAAACTAGAATAAGAGTGAGGGATAATATAAATTATACATGGAGCATAATTATAGGAATATATTCCTAAATTTGGCATGTCATGGAAATATATAAAAATAAAGAACTATGGTATGAACATAAGCATATAAAATCATAACATAGTAGATCAGGAATCATGTTCCCACTTCCCATAACATAGTGGATTAAGAATTACAACCATACCTCTGATATTAATTTAATGAGATATCATAATTTAACTAATTTATTAGAAGGATATATAATTTTAGTCCAACCCATCACATCATGAAAATAATACATATTTGTTCCATAAGAATATGAAAACATTCATCTTGCAAAAATCATTTAATTAACCCATGTAAAAGAGATAGTTATCATAAAAACATCTATATAACATTTAATAATCCATCCAGTGAAGGAATTTGGATGTTATCATAAGAGAATATCCACAATTAAACTTAAAAAACATTGAAGGATGTTGAAATATATTAAAAACACCTTTATAAGAATAATATTTCAAATAGTACCACATAAGATGGGGTCAGAAATTAGACCATTTGATCTATAATATTAATCAAAAACAATAAAAATAGTATAACGTAATTTAGATGGTAATTTATGAAATATAATTTCCAAGGTAATAAACACATTAGAGATAATGAGGAAAATGGAAGTGAAACTACAAAAGAGTTTTTATAAAAACATTTTTAACATTTTCATAAGATATGGAGTTATGAGTCACATTCAAAAGTCATTTTATAAAAGGTAGAGTCACAAAATTTGAAAAAATTAAATTTTAAATATAATATTAATTAATTTATTATTGAAATTATATAAATGTTATATACATTAAAATTTTAGGTGAATATAAAACATATGGTCATGAAATGAAAAAAAAAACCCTCTTAGTTTTTCAAAAACAAATTGTTGAAAATAAACATCATAAAAAGGGAAAATAAAACTTCCTTATGAAAATAGGAAAATTGGAAATTTGAATATCATATAAAATAACATATAATTTGGTTTCCAAATATAATGGATAAAATTGGTTGGTAGAGAAAATATAGACATGTAAGAAAAAGAGGTCATTTGGACTGGATGATAATTATTCCTAACATCATGAAATTTTAAGAAGAAATAAATCCATAAAAAATATTTTTTTTGATGTGATAATGTAATTACACATATTCCAAGGTGAAAAATAAATATAATATCATCATATTATATAATAAAATAATCATATAAAACCATATTCAAATAGGAATAATTATGAATTAAGAAAAGAAGTTGAGTTAAAAAAACCTTTCAACTTCAATATCTTTTGAATCAGAAACCCATGAACGGTATAATGTGAGATTTATTTTTAAATTAATTTAATTTCATGAAAAAAAATGATAAAAATAAATCCATGTAAAGTATATACATCATAAAAAATTAAGCAAGTGGTTCATGTGGCATCATTAATAAATAATAAAAATTGAGATAAGGATCCCTAACACATTTAGTAATAATCAAATAAAAAGAATTAGAAGTATGGATTTATAAAACTGAATTGTAAATCCCATTAAATAATAAATAATAAAAGTAATATGAAAAATTTTTATTAATTATATCATAACATATAATAATAGGTTTATAACTTAAAAACATGCCTTAATGAATGGAAATTCAGATGGAAACCCTTACCTTTATTCCTGACTTTAACGAAAGCACTTTACCCTCCAATATCATAAACATAATAGTATTAATAAACTATTTAATAAACTTAACCACAAATATTACCTTTTATGAAATTTACTTATAGTCATTTATTAAGCATTTATTTGTTAGTTAAATTTTATTTTCATCATTGGATGTTAGTAATTTTGATTATTCTGAAAGTGTTTTATAATAGCGGCATCAAACCCCGTAATTTGATAAAAAGGTAATCATTCCCATATTATAAAATAAATATAAATCATTGTTTTTTAATAATTTTTCATGCCCTGGTAAGTTGATGGAAATTGTGGGCATGGTTCGTGAGAACGGAATCCATGATGAACTTATTTAGGGTAATTTTCTGATATCAACAAATTAATTTATAATGATCATTGTTTTTTTCTTCTTCTTGTAGAAATATATTGAAGAGATTTATAAATCAATAATATTATATATATTCATAAAATACATTTTATTATAATCCATGAAAGTTGGAAAATAAAAAATAGAACATTTATCTCCAAAAAGGCCGTAGTCCGCACGTACACATGGATAACGTTATCGTTTTTCATAAAATAGAAAGAAGGTGAGAATGTAATATTTTCAGAATATTAATAATGTTATAAATATAATATTTAATTATTAATCACCCTTTTAAACTATTTATTTACTTTTATTAAAGAAAAAAACATGCCACTTCATGGAGTTAGTAGTTCGCACATACGCACGAATGACTTTCTCATTTTTCAAAAGGAAAAGAGGAAAGATAGATGATGACTATTCAAAAAACATAATAACATTATGTATAATAATAATTATCATTTTATTATATTAAAATGAGAAAAAAAAATTTTCAATATAAATATATAGATGAAAATTGGTTGGGGAGTGATTTGTACTCAGGTTGAGAACTTGAGCTTCCCTTAGAGGAATTCTTAGAAATTGAGGACATATGACAATATTTTATGACTAGAGGATTATGTAAAAAAAGAAAACTATATTGTAAGTAAAATGGTTAAATATTCAAGAGTAATTCTAATTTTTAAATTTTATTTTAAGGGGTTCTGGAAGACCCCTTTTAAGTTAATGAAATGGTATTTTTTTAAATATAACCACTTAATATAAAAGGAACACATGTTTCATGAAGAAAGTGGATTCCAAATTGGAAAATAATCGATATGAGATAAGGTTTGGTCAAGACACAACACAAAAAATAATTTGAATGAATTTTCTAACATGTTTTCTATAGAAACATCTGAGAAAAAATGATGATCGATCTCAGATTCTAGAGTTAAGGGGAGAAAAGGATACAATAAAGAAGAAGACAATAACATGAGACATAGATATTTACATGATTTGGGAATAATATGTACCTCTATAGAGAGGTAAAATTACAACACTAAAATTGGTAGTATAAATTATAGGCTATAATATCATTATAAAACCCCATCTAGAAATGGTTTTATAAAGAATATGGTGAAATAGTGCCACTAACCGCACAGTAATTCCACTATCATACAATAACTAGTGGTAGGAATTCTGTGAAGCTACAGTACCACTATCACCAAAGTTCAAGATGATATAGTTCTATATTTAAAAATACAATATATCTTCAATTCCCTATCAGTGTCTTATGTCATCTCTATTATAGTTCATTCAGAGTTTCTAGAGTGTCCAAAATTTATGTTGGCGGATTTCGACCCATAGACCCCTAAGCAGGAGGCATGCTACCCCTTGCAACCTAACTACAGAGTTCAAACAATGATAATTGTGTCTTAGTGTGAATTATGGGCTACCAAAAGTGTTTCAAACTTTATACATGGATTGGGATACACCATTATAATATTTTTAGAACTTTTACACTTGGTAAAACTTTTTTACCTTGATTTTTCTTTACCATGGTTGCTATATTTTTAACCACAATAACTAGTTTTTATGGATAAAAATGAAAAGACCCATATTACCTAATTTTGAATTTATGATTTCAAATATAGAAACCATTTTAACTAAAAAACTAAGGTTGATAAAATTTAATTTTAATATTATCTCACATTATGCGAAAAAACCCTTTTTACAAAAAGTGTTTTTTAAGAATAAAAATAATGTTTAGGATAAATTTATCAATATTGATGATTTAAATTAAATTAATAATTTTGGTAATTAATAAGATAATATTTATATGGATTTTAAATCAATTAAAAACCTAATTCCTCCTTATGGATATTTAATTAATGTAAAAAACAAAAAATAGTTTTTTTATGCAAATATTACTTATGTTTTAAAATGTTAAACATTGGTTTTTTAACTAAAAATAGTATTTTTAAATGAATAATTTCACTCCTTAAATATATTTCTGGTTATGAAAAATGTTTTATAAGTTTTAAATTCATACTTACATTATGATGATGTCATAAAATCTATTATATAGATATAGACTGTATTTTCACTATTTAACTAAAATATAAATGCTTCAGAAAAATATGAAAAATTAATCCTAACCCAATATAGGTATGCTAAATACAAAAATTAAGATCATTTTTTCCAATTAATATTAATAAATTTGATAATTTAACTTTTAAATGAAAATAAAAAAAATATAATGAAAAATATTTACCTTATAAAATAACTTTTTAAAAATATTTACAATTCTTATTCTAATTTAATATCAATTACTAATTAGATTATTCTTAATAGATTATTCATATAAATAGTATATTTTATCTTTAATATATTTAGTTTCATAAAATAAATCTTATAAAACACTAATTTTTAGAAAAAATACATTTTTTAATAAAAATATCTCATTAGTTATTTAGTTGTATTAATTGAACTTTATCAATGCATTATCTTTAAAAACATTATTTTTATTTAAAAGTTAAAATGTGAAATATGTAAAATACATATGACATGTAAATAATTTATGACACTGATAATTACTTGTTTATATCATCTTAATTTCTACTTACATAACCTTTTAATAACTCTTTGTAAGACCTAAGCATAAGTTAAGCTTTGGTGGAAATCATGGATGGTGATTCCACTAGCATGGATCTCGAGGAAACTTCTATAAGCTTAAAATTCTCTTATAAATGATTTTTATCATACTATAATAGTTGGATTTTGTATTGGTCTTGGTCCAAGGAAAACTCTAGTGAGGATACCTCCTATCCAAGATGAGACAAATGAGCTTCATATGGAAAATTTCAACTACATGATATCCTCCAAATCGATTTTTTTCATTTCCAAAAAAGTCGCTTCAAGGATAAGGGTGAAACCATACATTTAAAAAAAATTCATCATTCAATTCAAATTAACACTTTCCAAAAACATCATCATCATCTCGGTTCCTATGAATCTTGATTCAAGTGCCTCCCTCGACTCACACACCTATCGCATCAAACCACCTTTCCTTTCGCCTCCCCATAATAACCATTCTAGAGAGACCCACTGAAATCCTCGTCACTATCATCTTCAACTTCACCGCTATCTCACGAAGTTCTGTGTTGTCATCATCACTTCCATTGACAGTAATATGATTCAGTTACACTGTCGTTGTCATAGTCCAAACACCACATCAGACCACTAGAGAATGTTTTAGTTTATCAGGCTGACATGAACACAAGATGAATCAATCTGTGAGTTCACCGCCATCAACACGTCTCCAGCCAAACCCCATAATTGTCTTTGCATAAACACATCTCCACAGTCTTCATCCTCCACACCTCGTCATTGTCGGCCTCTACAACAATGACGACCACTATCACAACTAACGATGCATGGACCTTCAATGACGAAACAGGCTACCGCCATTGATTACCCTGAATTGGCTGCTAGATCTCATGACCCAAAGAACCATGAAGACCACCTCGCCACTCCGCCTTGTAAAGATTGGGGGAGTCTTAGAACTAGAGGTAGTAACTAATGGAATGAGACATGATGAAACACCAGTGAAAAATCATCACGACATTGTCACGTCATAGTCGTCATCAACACAACATCATGATAAACAATAACATAAAGTGAACCAGACTTAAATCACCACGAATCACATATTTATGTGTGTATAAATATATTTTTATTTGTCTATATATATATTGTGTGTCTATATATAAATTAATTCCAATGTATAAATATACATACATATATACAAAAACATAACAAACACATTTACCACTAGCCTAGAGGATTTTACTTTCAATATATTGACATGTTTGTATATGTGTATGTATATTATTCAACATATACATATTTTAGTGTGTTTTTGTGTGTGTATTAGTATTTATTTAAATATATTAGAATATATAAATAAATATATATATGTTTATTAGTACACAAACAAACAAACACACAAACACACACACACACACATATATATATATATATTTGTATAATTCAAAGAGTCCCCCCTGAGAAAATCACTAGGGACAAAATTATTGAAAATAAAAGGATGGAGTTTTAAAAATTCCATGGAAAATAGGATCCACAATAGATTCTGTTATTTCCCAAATCCATTTACATTCCCATGATCTAAACCATAAATTTTCCATCTTGTCAATAATTACATTTCCTTCTCTATATATGTGTGACACAAAAAAATTGATTTTCTTACAATATTGAATATACTCCTCCCATTTTGCATTAAGACTTAAAGAATTATAAAAGTGGTTGGGATTAAGGTTCGTCATGATGAATGTGGATTCTAGCTCGATCCATATCATTCTCCAGTTATTGAATCTAGAAATATGAATTTTTATGATGACACTTTCCATTTGTGCTTCATAGAATACCACCATCCCGCTATCTTTCATGAATCATGAGATATCCCCCCCTAGAATCCCTAAAAATCACACTCTATCCCAAAAGTATCTAATTTACATTGGAAGCACTGTTTTTGTTTATTTTTATCCATCCTAAAATGCTTGGTTTCTAAAAAATAGACATGAATCCCTTATGTGTCAAAAAATTACCTCGAATAACCAACATATAAAAGACAGGTAATTATATTATTGAAATTATAACTATCTAGTTTTCTTGTAGAATACTATTTGAATAGACAATACAATATTCATCATGACTATATTGAGCACAATGTCATGTCCATCAAACATAGTCAAATTCCTATTCCACTAAATAAGGTGATAGACTTCGGTTATAGTAGCCCAGAGAAAGTTCTTCAATTGATTTGATCCCTCCTATAAGTCATAGAAAAAAAATAATGGATGTGATGTCATATTCATTAATGAAATCTACCTCAAATATATTAGAGAAAATTATCCATAAGGCCTTGGAAAAAATTACACCAGAAGAACACATGATTTATGGATTCATCTATAGATTTACAGACACTACACATCATGAAAATGTGCATCTAATCCTTTGTAAGATTATCATTAGTGAGAAAATTTCATATGTATCCCTTTATATAAGGATTCACCTAGAGGGTGTGGCATTATTTATAATCCCATATAGCAATAGAAATAAACATCTCACCCCTTCTCTCACGAAATCATAGGAAAACATTAAAATCACCAGTCAATACCCACATCCCATGAATGTTCTGCTTGAGGTTCCCAATATCTTCCTATAAGTCCCTTATTATATGATTATTGGTAAGGGAATACATTAAATAATAGAATTTCTTTCCTTCCTCTATGTTGATCATGGCGGTGATCACCTTCTAACTACTTTGAATCCAGGTGAAACTGTTGACTCTCTTAGAAACTAGGAAACATAGTGTTTCTATAAATCCTATGTGTTGATTAATGCCAAAAATTTCACATCCCAAAGATTTAAAATTTATAACTTTGAATAGACTTATATGAGTATTAGGATCAACAATACCAAGAATCAATGGTGTATTCTTCAAAATAAATTTTTTTATAGTATAAGTAGTGTCCATATTATCTGGGCCTTGACCACCCTAATATAGAATAATCATCTCCTATAACATTTAGTTTTTAATTAATTTCCACTAGAAGATGTATTTTTAGTAGTGATAGATCCTATGGGTTTTCCCTTCAACTACTTTTATTGTTTTGTTTCCAAATATGATGATACCCCTTCCCCTTTTTTCTATCATCATCTTGTCCAGAGTTGGTATTCACTGAGTCAGTGAACACCACCTCATGATTTTACAATCCCTTAAAATGATCCAATAATAAGGGATTGGGATTATCCTCATTACTTGGTGTATTAAGAACATAAGAGACCTATTTTACATGGAGTTCAGACCCCTCAACTATAGATGAATCTTCAGGTCTATGTGGGTTTCTTCTTTTTGTAGGAGTGGGGCCCCCATACCTTAAGGGATATGCTTGCACCTCTTCAACCAATTCACTTTATTCCTTATTATACAAGGACTTATACCTTCTAAATAGATCGACCTCATATTGTTTTTTTAACCTTTGTGGCCTCATAGAATGCATGATTGGATTATCTGGACAAGCTTCACCACAAGTCTTATCCAATTCTTGACTCTCTACTCTAGTTGGGATGGATTGATCGTCTAAAACCACCTCTATCTCCTTAAGATTGGATATGGAGTTCTTGACATCCCAGTAATTTTATTTTTTTCCATTTTTCCTTCATGTATCATCATATCCATATTCAAAGACTTGTTAGGTTTTAATTACACATCATCCCTCCCTTCACTAGCATGCCTCATCTTCGTTTTCCCTGTTTCCCTAGGGATCTCCTTCTTGGAATGTAATCTTTGTACTTGTATGTAGTTTGATACATGATGTGCTGATAGTTTTTAGAAGTTTAATATATCTGTTATATAGTCATACTCAAATTTAAAATCTATTTTATCACCATAAAATAGTAATGTAGCACTATCTGGATAAGGATTTTAAGGATCCACATCCATCAAGACTCCAGTAAAATTACCAATCTTCTTTTCAATTATATTTTCATTTAGTTTAAGAGGATCACCAAAAAAATAGAAATGGCCTTCAGAATTTGAGGATACTAGAACACCGATTTGAGGTCGCATAATCTCACCCATATCATTTCATTAATAAACCCTTTATGGTGGGGGTTTAATTTAATTCCCCATTCTAAAATTCCAAAAATTATGGAATTTAGGTTGTAGAAGATAGACTTCCAGGAAACATAGAAATGTAATTCCCATTATAATACCAGATGGAAATAACTCTTACCAATTGGTATTATCTTTTATCTTTTAAATCCCAATATCCTACTTAGTTTCATCTTAAGCTCCTATTTTTTTGGGGTTTTGTCACCTTTACTAAGAATTAGCTAGTCAATTGAAGAAAATATGTATGATTCAAGACATTCAATGAATAAATAAAAAGGTGTTATTTTAATTTGAAACAAAATAAATAATAATTTTTTATTTCTATATGGGTTACATATTTTAAAAAATATTTTACATATAAATATATTTAAATATATATTTATAAAATTAAATTTTTATATTTAAATATTTGAAAATATGTTAATATATTTATATTTTAATTTATAACTAACATTATAATATGAATAATATTAAAATTTTAACACCAAAATATCTATATGAATATAATATCAGGAAATAAATTCAATCTGCAATGTAAAAAATATAAAAATACCCTCTTAAATGAATTATAAATTAAATCAAATGTTCAAATATTAGGGTATTCCAACAAAAAACTCAATTTTAGAGGTCTCCTAGGCCTTTTTACTAATAAAAAATATATTTTAGGTTTCTATTTAATTTAAATAGAATAAATCTTTTCACAAGATTCGATTTGACATCTCAAGGATCCTAATAGACACTCAGGTCAAAGGTTATAGTCATTTCAAGTTCAAGTCTTATTTTCAACTCATTTTAATATATTAATTAATTTATTAATTATTTGTATCACCAAAATTTTATTTAATGTATATTACTCTATATCAATTTGTTATTTTTTAATTAATATTAATTTTTAATTATTTTTATAAACTATCTTTCACTAAATCTTTACAGATTAAGGGTAAATACACATTTAATATTATAAAAAACATATTTAAGAAAATATATTATATCTGTATTAATAGAAATGTATTTATATATATAAATATGATATTTAATAGTTTATAAATTTTTTTTATGAAGTATGTCTTTTATCAGCACGAAAAAGATGAATTTTAATGCTGATAATGGGCATAAATTTATCAACTGTAAGAAAAGTACTCATGAATGGGTATCTTTATCTATGCTAAAAAGTGCGAATAGAGGGTGTCTTTTATTGGTGTTTTTTAAAATCACTGATGAAGGTCGCCATTATTATCACTTTTTTATCATTAATAAAAGGATAGCATTGAATATTGTAGAATTTTTTGGTAGTGTATTTAATATTGATTAAAAATCAATTGATTCATATATTTAAAGGGAGTATTAATTATTATTTTATATATTATATTAACAATCTATTATGTACAATTTATTTTAGTTTTAGAGAATATCAAAGGTGCTTCTAAATTTGAAGTAGTTTGATATTGTTGGAAAGGGAGATTTGAATTCTCATAAAATGGGGAAAATAATTATTTAATAAATCAATATTGAATTACTCGGAAGTAGTTTGTTGGTTTCACATGTGTGACAGCCGCTTCGAGAATCAGTAACTACAACATGTATTCTTTTGAATTTGTTTTGTATGCACTAAATATTTTTTTTATTTTTTATGCATGAAGAGAACTATATAAAAATAGTATTACATAACCAAAACAAAGTTATGAGGAAACATAAGTAATGTGAGATCACAAGAATAGTGCAGTATGAAAATTTTAAATGAATCATTGTAGACTTTTTCATTCACTACTATTGTGATCAATTTTGGTTGGACTTCATAATTTGACTATCTACTGCACTCAAATCATAATTCAAGAAGTCTCAAAAGTCATATATTCATTGTCTAAATTCTAGTTTATGTGGTGTTGTATTCTTTGTATATATTTTTTTGTGCATACTTTTTTGTCTATAATTTTTTATTGAAAAGTAGTATATTTTTTGGGTTATAAAACATATAAAAAGTTAGTTCTTGGGTTATACTTCCATGTTAGAAAAATTCATGACAATCTTGGTCAATACTTCAGAAATAAAAAGGTATAGTTAATTGGATTATGACTCTAGGTGGAAAACGTTAGTTATATTGGGTTGTGACCCCCATTCAAAAGTTTTGTCACTTTATAGTGGGTGTCATGCACTCACATTAGGAATTTGTAGAGTATATTTAATATTGTTTTGATTTGAACTATTATAAAAATTTCATGTGCTATTTATTTTTTATTTTATTTAATTGATTATCTTAACTCATAATTTAATTTAAAATTTATAAATTTTTTAATTCACCCCACTTGACTATTTTATCATCTATATATTTGGAACAATCATCATAAACCACAGATTATGGAGATGTGTGGAGACTCATCCGAGTAAGATACATGATTATAGTTTATATGTTGGGGACTACATTGCATGGTAGCCCCCATTCAATATTCTAAGAATACATATGGAATATAATTATGGATCAAAATATTCCAAGAGATAATATAAAACATGTTAAATTAATTCTATAAAAAGTAGACAGTAGAAATAATAGATGAATATATCTAGTCTTTCATTGAATTCTCATCAACGGAATCTATGAATCTAACAAAATGGAATCAAATAGAGAGAATTAAATATTCCATGTTTATACAAACACATTTACACCAGATCCAAATCAATAAATAAGCAAGAAATAATTTTAAATGATTAACGTGAAATAAATTATAGACATTGGAATCTATAGAATCTAACATTATCATTAATAGGTCAAAAAAAGTGGTAAATAAAGCAAGAAAAATACTATGTTTTTGAAATACATCATCCAATTTTACTACATTCATAGAGAAGGGGAACCAGGGTTCCACTATAAAAATATAAATAAATTTATATCGATACAAGAAGTAGGAAATATATAAGAAAACACACTAGAGAAACTATCCAAGAACATATTACTTGTCACTTAAGGAACCTGTGGTCAAATTATACTAATGAATAGTAATATATAATCATATGTTAGATAGACACATTTAACATGATCGATGCAATAGAAAATAAGAGAAATTAAAATTAAAATAAAAATAAAAATGAATCATACTAGACTGAACCACCTTATTGTCATTCGGTCACTTCCTAAAAGATTCAGACCCTCTAAGATCTAAGATACACATAGTTATTGTTGAAGGTCATCGTCCTTCGATTGTTCATGAGGTATATTCTATATACACACCATAGTTCCCGTGTAAAACAAAACCTTCTCTAATAGTGATAAGAATACTAGAATCTGATGAATATTCCCACCCAGTACCATGGAGATCAGATAGCTCATCTCCCGTAAATTCTCCACTAGTGAAATGGAAGGTAAGTGTCTACACCAACTTTATTCTCTGGAAATACAAATAATAGTTTCCTAATGTACCTCCTCCTCTACTAAAACTGGATCCCTAACTCAATAGTACCCATGGAAAAGAGTAGAACCCCCTCCTTGAATGAATCCCCCAAATATGAGGATTCAAGGGGTATTAAATCTCAAGATGTGATTATAGAAGGACAACATATTACCACACACTTGGACAGCCAAAACACATAAAAGGAAAACTTTCCAACATCTATTATGTAGAAAATTGAACAATGAGATATGGAATGAAGGGTAAATATAATAAATACAAAAATTAAAGGCACCAATATATATAATAAATCAAGCATTTAAATTTAACCATTAAAAGAAGAAAAAAATTCATATTATTGTACAAAATAAATTCCATTTAGTTTTTAAAATTACCTGAATATAATTCATAAATATCCACCTTGAAATTAGTTGTACAATATTAAATACCATATTCCCTACACCACCTGACCTATCACATTAATTCAAGAGAACATGAAATCCAAATAAATTCTATGAGTGCATCAATGTGACGCCTATGTAAATCACAGTGACACACGATTTCTTGGATACAATGAAATTTGATGATGGCTATTAAAACATGCTTATAATAACCTGATAAACATTGAAACATAATTAAATGAACCCATAACTTCACTTACCTAAGATTTCCATCATCACATACCTGATCTTCAATGGAACTCATGTCTTCAGAGGTCTAAACATCTCACTCTCACCTATAAGAATAATATAAAAAAATACTACCATTCCTAAAAATAAAAACTACAGAAAATAAAAATATAGGGTATAAAAATGTGGGAAAAAAAGTTGTTCCAATTAAATAGAAAAAGAAAAATAAAACAACACAGAATTCAATAATAGAGAAAACTTGAACAGATAAAAAAATATGGCTTCGAGCATCTAAACCACCTAGACACTAACACTAAAACCACAAAGTCTGATCCATATTCATGGATCCAATATGACACTGGTTTAAAAAATTGACACCTCCTAGGAAGACACTAAACCCACATTGATCTAAGTACAAGGTCATGTAAACCACTTCCAGAAAATGGGACAAACCGAATCCACATTGAATCCCAATTCAAATCCCCAAATAATCCTTAATGAGTCCAATTCAAACACATCTACACCCAAAGAGAACACCCTAGATAAAATACACACCACCTAAATGGTGTTACATCTACAATTGGGTACCATATGGAACAACAAAAAGCACTTTAATTCCATCTATAACCTAAAGGTGGAATAGAAAAACATCACTTAGGTAACACCTCAATAGTTATCAATTAAATTGCTACCAGGAAAACACTTAAATAAGCTACTTAGTACCTCAAATCTCAATGATTCATAATAGGTAGAAAGAAAAAGAATATAAATATATCTATCAAAAGACAAAGATACAAAGTTCCACTGAATAAAACAAACTCACACTGCTACTAAGAAATCTTTTAACTATGCTAGAAAAAGCCTTTATTAGTGTTTAAAATCATTGTTAATCTAATAGTCATTAAAAGGGGGAACCTCTTATAAATGCTAGAAAATTACTTATAAAGGGAAACCTTTATTAGTGCTAAAAAATTGATAAATGTAGGCCTTTATGAGTGTTACTTCTAGTGATGATAAAGATACCCCTTTATCATCACTATAAGTAGAATTGATAAAGGGAATAATTCTAATGGGTTATGTTAAAACTATATCACATTTTAGAAAAAAATAAAATAAAATAAAGGATATAGAAAATTCATTATTTAATTGAAATGAAAATTACATCACAAATATAAGAAAAAAAGAAACCATTATAGACATTTCAAACATTGTTTTATACAATGATATTAGTATGTACATTTTTTCAAAAACATTTAAAAATTTCAACGGTTTCATTGTATTTCCCACCCAACCCCCTCTTAAAAAATCCCAATCAAGGTATCTATTTCTGAAAAAACCGCCCCAACTTGAGAAAATTAATCAACTTGTATAATAAAATAGTTATAATATTAGTAATACTATAAAGAAATAAATTAAACATAAACATGAAACAATACATTAATTAAATGTAATTTTTAAACTAAAACCATGAAATTTCAGTAATATTGGTCATACAATGATTTATATTGAGGTGTTTCTTATTCTTACTTGTCATAAAAAAACTAATTGATCATTTATATAAAGTATCATATTAATACAAATGTGTTTTCTCAATTTTGAGTATGTAACTTGTTTTTTTACTAAAATTTCATTTTAAACTGAAAACAAACACTTTGAGTCATACTGGTCACATCGTGTGTTAGTTTTTAATTGATTACAACACATCAAAAATGGATTATGAATCTTTTTTTCTAAATTATAATGAAAATCTGGGCATTTTTTATTTTCCTAGAGTGACATGAATTTTGAAAAAAAATGTCAATTTTAAATTAATAACAAAAAGTTTGAGTCATATTTGGCATAACATGTATCAGATTTATGTGAGGATAATTCCTACACATCAAAAATGAATTATTGATATTTTTCTTGAAGTATAAAAATAATCTGAATGTGTTTTCTTAGTTTACAATATTCCAATTTTCTTTTTTACTAAAATGTCAATTTTAAATAGAAATAAACACATAGAGTCATAACGGTCACATAATCTGTTGTATTGATGTGTATATGATTCCTATAAGTAACAAATCACTTATGTATCATTTTCCTAAAGTATCAAAACAATCTGTATGTTTTTACTTAGGTTTGGGTATGTCACTTTTTTTTTACAAAAAATTTATTTTAAATTGAAAAAAATAACTTTGAGTAATACTAGTCAAATCATATGTCAGTTTTATGTGATACTAATTCCTAAAAATCAAAAATAACTTATATATTGTTATAATAAATTATCAAGACAATATGAGCATGTTTTCTTAGTTTTCAGTGAGTAACACATGTTTTGAACTAAAATTTCAATTTTAAATGGCCAATGGACACTTTTAGTCATATCGGGAACATCGTATATCATATTGAGGTGTGGATGATTCTTAAATGTCAAAAATGACTTATGGATCATTTTTTCTAAATTATAAAAAAATATGAATGCATTTTCTCAGTTTTCAGTATGTCGCTTGTCTTTTTTACTAAAAAACAATTTTAAATAAAAAGACTCACATAGAGTCATACCAGTCACACTATTATTTATATTGAGGTGAGAATTATTCCTACGCATCACAAATGAATGATGGATCCTTTTTCTAAAGTATCAAAACTATCCAAATGTGTTTTATGAGTTTTGAGTTTTTCACTTTTTTTAATAAATTGTCATTTTAAACTAAAAACACGCACTTTGGGACATAATAATCACATCATGTTTTATTTTTATGTGAGAATAATTACTACACATAAAAATGTCTTATGAATCCTTTTAAAAAATTATAAAGAATATCTGAGTGATTTTTCTTAGTTTTTAGTAAGTTACACGAGTTTTATACTAAAATGTTGATTTTAAAATAATAATGGGAACTTTGAGTCATACTAGGAACACCATGAATAAGATTTAGGTGAGGATAATTCCTAAATTTTAAAAATTAATTATTGACTATTTTCCTAAATTATCAAAAAAATATGAAGATGTTTGCACGGTTTTCAGTATGTCACTTGTCATTTTTACTAAAATGCCAAGTTTGAGTAAAAAGACACACGTGGAGTCACACTGGTCACACCATGCATAATATTGAGGTTTGGATAATTCTTATACATCAAAAATTACTTATATATCATTTTACTAAAGTATCAAAACAATCTGAATGTGTTTTATCAGTTTTGAGTATGTCATATTTTTTTTACTAAAATGCCATTTTAAACTAAAAACATGAACTATGAGTCATATTGGTGACATCATGTGATGGTTTGATATGAGATTAATTCATAAATGTCACAAATGACTTACTAATAATTTTCCTAAATTATCAAGACAACTGAGTGAGTTTTCTCGGTTTTTAGGGAGTGAGACATGTTTTGACCTAAAATATCAATTTTAAACTGATAATAGACAATTTGAGTTATATCGGGAACAACCTATATCAGATTAAGGTAAATATGACTCCACCATGTAAAAAATGAATTATATATTTCTTTTGAAAATTATCGAAACAATATGAATGTGTTTTCTCAATTTTGAGTATGTCACTTGACATTTTACTAAAATGTCATTTCTTAATAAAAATACACACTTATAGTCATACTGGTCACACCATGGGTCAGATTGAGGTGTGGATGATTCATATATATAAAAATTAATTATGGATAATTTTCCTAAAGTATCAAAACAATATTAATGTGTTTTATTGGTTTGGAGTATGACACTTATTTTTTTACTGAAATGTCATTTTAAACTGAAAGCATGCACTTTGAGTCATACTGGTCTCATCATGTGTCATTTTGATGTGAGACTAATTTCTACATATCATAAATAACTAATTAATTTTTTTCCAAAATTATTAAGGTAATTTTAGTGATTTTTCTCATTTTTGAGTGACACCTGTTTTGAATAAAAATTCCAATTTTAAACTCATAATGGACACTTTAAGTCCTACCAAGAACATAGTGTATATGATTGAGGTGCAGCTAATTCCTATATATTGTAAATGAATTGCGGATCATTATCTTAAATTATTAAAATAATATGAATTCATTTTCTTGGTTCTGATCATTCCACTTATCTTTTTTATTAAATGAAAATTTTAAATAAAAAGACACACTTGGAGTCATTCCAGTCACATTGTGCATTGAATTGAGATGTAATTAATTACTAAACATCATAAATAAGTTATGGATCATTTTCATAAAGTATTAAAACAATCTGAATTAACTTTATCGGTTTTCATTATGTAACTAGTTTTTTTACCAAAATATTATTTTATAATAAAAACATGAACTTTGAGTCATACCAATCACATCATGTGTTGGTTTAACTTGAGATTGATTTTTACTCATAATAAATGAAGAATAAATCATTTTCATAAATTATAATGAGAATAATTATTGGAAAATGTGGCTATAATAATTCCTTTATACTAAATATTTACATAAACCATTGGTATAGAGTTCCTAGATATAGTATATTAAAATGTTTTATTCAAACCATTGGAATATATAAAGATACACAAGCAGTTTCAAAAAAACCATTGGTATAGCTTTTCCAAAAATAAATTAGGCTCCTAGCCCCCCCCCCATTCACCCACAATCCCAACCCTAATTTCCCCACACAAGTGAGCAATGGATTCCCTTCTCCTCCAAAATTCTCCACTTATTTAGGAATTTTTTTATTCAGATCTTCATCAACATCATATTCATGATTTATGAATATTTCTAATCTTCTGATGAGTATTTTTTTCATTTCTATATATTTTATCATGTATATTCATGTTCTTATAATGGTTAAATATATAATTAGTGATTTTTGGTTGATTTTTTTAAATTCTATACTTTGTGAGTTTTCATTCATTCCATGAAGTAAATAGATGCATCATGAAGAATGTATGTCTATGTATAGGTCATTTTAGGGTTTATGTTCATGTCACGAAGCTCCAGTCAACATGAAAATAAAAACACAATATCTATGAATTTGTTAAAGTAATTTCATTTCTATTGACCATGAGATCCATGTTTAATTTTTAAGAGTTATTTTGGGAAGATGGCGTTGGTCCCAAGAATAATTGTTTCCTATATATAATTGGTTTTGGGTAGATAGAAAGGGAAAGAAATACCAAAATGAGCCAATAGTAGGGTTTCTACTATATAGAGGCTCAAAAAAATCTTCTATCATAGATTATATATGTTTTATTTCATTTTTTTCATCACCGAATCATATATATCATGAGAGTTTGATATGTATTTATTCCTAAAATCTGATTAAAGAGGGATTTTACTAATTTGTCTAAGGTTTTTTATTTAATTCATGTTGGGTTTTACATTCAATTCGCTTCCCTCCCTCTCTACCTTATTTTTCATTACATGGACATTGTTTTTTTTTAGGGAGTGTTATATAATGTAGTTACTAGAATAATTATTTCACTATAACCATTGGGTGTGACAGGATTTAAATTTAAAAATGGTTTTTCATTACCATTGTTACTAATTAACTAAGGTATATGACCAAAAAAGGGGGTTTTATGAGATAGTGAGAGTAATCACTCAAATAGAGGGTGAATTAGAAATAATTCCAATGAAAATAAGACGAATCCATTATTTTTTTACAATTACTAGTGCATGAATGTAGGAATTATAAGTCTCATACCTTTTTCCCTTTTTTTCTACCATTCTCATAAATTATCATCAATATTTCTTCTTTTAATTTACAAGTATTTTTTTCTTTCTAGCCTTATTTTAGTGTTTTAATTATTTAATTGAGTATTATATATCTTATTCTTTATGGGATCATCCTTATACTTTCATGATCATATACTACTTAATTGGATATTTAGGGATTTTGGGTTTTTATTTTCAACTTCTAAACCGATTGATCCCATGGGAAATTAGTAACTCTCTATGGGTTGGTCACAACCCAATAAAGTTGGAAGCTCTATATACTTTAGGGATAGTAATGGTTCCCCATTTAGTGAAGGTAATTGGTTGGGGTAACCTAAATTGTGGAAGTCATATCTTTCAATTTTCACATCTAAATAATGAATGAAATCATTAGTGTGTGTTTAATGTTGCTATTTTGGTCATTCCAATATGTCTTTCTTAAAAATTCCAAAGACCAGTCATTTTTTTGGTTTGTATTTATATCTAAAAAAATAAATTATAAATTAAATTATCTAAATAAGAAAATTTCCCTACCATATTCTATATCTTAATGTTAAATCAGTGGATATTCTGAGTTATTTATTCCACTCCCATATTCTTTATATCGATCATTTTCCTCCTTTTATTCTAATTTTAATCTCTGGAATGTATTTTAGGATTCTGGAATTATTGTGATCTTTTGGAAAGTAATATTTTTTTCATGAAATTATAGTTTTTCGCTTTTTTTATCTTGTTTATTGAATATTCATAGTTAAAAACATGGGTATAACTTTTTAGTGTTTCAAATTTATTTAATTTATCCACTATGATATTGAATTATTAAATTTCAGGGATACCCACCTTTGTTTGTTATTTGTAGGAATTTCTTGTAACATATTTCATTTCTCTTATTCTTTTCTTTTATAGCTAATATTATGATTTGATGACTTTAATATAAAAAATGGTTTTAAACAAAGTTTCAAAAGAACATATAGAAGATGAATTTATCTTACCAATAAGATTTCAACTAAGTTTCAAAAGCATTTGGATATTTTTTTAGATTTTTTATTTAAAAATTCTTCATATAGAGTTCATATATAGTGTCTATGTTATAATTATGTTGGAATACCATGGTTAAGTTAGGATGAAGTTAGCTACCATATAATAAATATGGATTTTTAAAAAACTATTATTTTTGTTATCATAGTGGAGAGATGAGACAATATTCTACCGTTCATGAACGAAAAGAAAGAAGTGGTAGGGAGAATTTGATATTTTATAAGTTTCCATTTGTGTATCATAATAATAGAGATGATATGATAGTGAAAAAATACAATTTTATCAATACATATGAGAAAAATAATTAAGATGGTGATGTTGAGAGAGTGAGAAAATTAATGGATAGTCCCAGAACTCCTATATATTAGGAATGTACTAAAATAAAAAAGTTGTAATTTTTAATGTGGTTATATCATAGAAAATTTATTTTTTTGATTTTTAATACCTCCATTTATTATATTCCTACTTTTTTTAAAGAATAAATTCTTAATGGTGTAGATATTTCCATAAAAAATTACAAGTAATGGAATTTAATTAGGCATCTTGTGTTTTCTAATAATAAATTACATGCTTTTCTAAAAGATTGTAGTTTATTTTGGGAGAAAATGGCAGGAATTAATGACTATAAATAATTTGGTACATCTTTATGGAATTAAAATATATATGGAAAACCATCTCATGTTCCATATAAATTCATGTGGCGATCTTCATTGATTCCCAGGCTTCAAAATCTATTTAGCTCTACAGAAATCTCAACCAATATTAAATGGATTGATGCTGAGAAAATTAAATATAATGATGAGTTGGTTCATATTGAAGATGTATTAGCATAGTGGAAATTTTATACACAATATCCTGATATTTTAGTTAAGCTTGTAATGTCAGGTTGGTTCTATCCTATGATGGTTTTAATCTATTTTTTTAGATGCTTACTGGTCACATCATGTGGATAGTTTTTATTCATGTTTATAATATTCCTCCATGGATATGAATGAAAAAACCTTTCAACTTATTTATTATACTAATATATTGACCTTCTGTTCCTAGAAATGATATATACATATAATTTTAACCTTTAATAAGTGAGTTTAAGAAACTTTTGGATATGGGTGTGTGCATATTTGGTCTTTCTTCAAAACAAAATTAGATCTATGTTTCCCTTATATGGACTATAAATAATTTTCCTTCTTATGAAATTATTTCTAGTTAGACCAAAAAGTGAAAAAAATCATGTTCTATTTTTTAAAATAATAAATGATCTATAATACTTAAATATCATCATGGTTTTAGTTTCATGGGACATCGACGATTATTTACAATCGATCATCAATAAAGGAGGAATCACTGGAGGTTTGATGATACTCTTGACACTGAACATCTACTACAACATATATTAGGAACTAATGTTCTTGATTAATTTAAATATTTTAATTTTTTATTAGGGAAATATAATATGAAATCTAAAAGGAGAAATAATGTTGAACTTGAATCCACTTACAATTGGAAAATGAAAATATATTTTTTGAGTTTCCATATTGGTCAACCAATTTTTTACATTATTGTTTAGTCACAATTAACATTGAGAAAAATATATTTTAAATTTTGCTTTAAATTCTTCTAAATATGAAAGGTAAGACCAAATATAACTTACGAACTCATTGGGAGTTGTTGGATTGTGGTCTTCGACAAAAGCTACATCCTTTGTATATCGGTGAAGACAAATGGATAATTCCTTGTGCTTCTTATGTGATGACATGTTTAAGGGAAAATAAATTTCTAGATGTATTTTATAATATCAAGGTT
This sequence comes from Viscum album, assembly GCA_963277665.1. Lineage (NCBI taxonomy): Eukaryota > Viridiplantae > Streptophyta > Magnoliopsida > Santalales > Viscaceae > Viscum > Viscum album. The sequence goes on from OY728128.1 coordinate 1,738,929,462, forward strand.
CTATATGGCTATTCTAGGAACATATATAAATGAGTCATCTGAAGAGATTTGAAACTAAAATCCCTAAAAACTCATGATAATTACATCCTTCTTCATGAATTGATTCTAATAGAAATCTAGTATTTACTGTCCAATAAAATAAGAGTGATGATTATTTGATTGTGGAGTTTTTATAAAGACCTTTGTGATAAAAGGTTATTCAAGTACTTCTTGACAAAAATGTTTCAATAAACACCATTATTTTTTTTTTGAGTTGGAAAAAAATCCTCCATTGTGTGTCACTTGCATACTGTATTTAACAGTTCATCTTCTAACTAAAAAACTTCATGGGGGGCCAATTTATTTTTTGTGGATGTACCCTACTAAAATAAATATGTGTATAGTGAAATCAAATATCCAAAACAAGAATCATCCTGAAGTTTCTATTGTGATAGGTTATCGGGCTCAAAAATTTATGTATTTTTGTTCAATATATTTTTCTTATGTGATTATAAGAAAACATCATCCAATCAAAAATCAAGATGAGTAGTATGGGGAAATTAAGACCTCATTTCTATATCTTCCCTAAAAAGGAGAAATTCTTGGGTCATATGCATTGGCTACATTGATCCTTGAAGAGCGGGATATGGAACACCGCACGATCTTGTTTAATTGTGGTTTGTTCGATGACTATATCAAGTAAGTAAGTTGAATATTTATATATTATCTCATAATATGTAATTTCACATATAACATAAACATATATTATTATTTTACTTAGGGAACATAAACAGATTATAAGTAGATTACATTAATATTTTCCTTTGAGGGGGGAGTATTTTCATAGTAAAGAGTTTCTAGCGTGGTTGAAATCAAAGTTATGAACACTAATTTAATTAAATTAAATTATAGATATACATTTAATTGTGTTATTTTTATATATTTTAGGTATTGATTTTACCTATTGGTTGTATCTCTAGAGAATTAAGAGTTTTGGATTTTGTTCCCAATTATTTGGTTCATGAATGCAAATATTTTATAATCAATGGGTATAAATTTTCTACAGTTGATTGAGTAGTGAATATGAGAACACAATATGATATAGTTATGTAAACTAAAATAATGGATTATTATGCCAGTGCATCATATAGTAGACCTCAATATTAAAAATGTGTCTTATTATAGACTTGTTGATAAAATATGAATACTGGATTACTAATCTCATAGTAGAGTCACTATGATGAAAAATAAATGGTTGTATTCAATGATGTGACATAGTAGATTTATTGATGACCATGGATTCAAAGTTATTGAAATTACTCACTTGTTGTCTACTGATGAATCATATACTATTTAAGAACCATTTATTACAGTGTCATTACTGAAGTAATCCCAAGACATATTTTTCATGATGGTGGGGAGGAAATTGACACCATTGATGTCCCCATTGGTGTTGACCAAAATATTTTATTCGATGACTCAAATTGTCCCATTGTAGATTTAATGTTGAATGTAAAGTAATCATGGGTAATATATATAATCAACCATATATGTTCAAAGTTCATTCAGTTTACCTTGATGTGGGTTTCTCAGGTTGATACTACTTTAATGACTTCAATTTAGTTTCAGTTTGGATTGATATTTTTTCTTTTTTATTGTTTGTTTTCATTGTGTTTAATTATATTAATTTCAATTAAAAAATTTGTTTAAATTAGGTTTTTAAAAAATATATAACTTGTTTTTAAATTATATTTTCTAAAACATGTTATGATACTTCTTATGACTTCTTTGACTTCTAAGTTGTATGAAAAAAATTTAAAAACTATTTCTAAAAAATGTACACTTAATTCTTATTCATATTATGAAATATATTGAATAAAATATAGGGAAGAGATTATTTGATAATGATAGATGGATTAGTGAGCTAGGGTTACCTCATCTAGTTCCATTAGTGAGTATAATAATTGTAATATTTTTCTTCATCATTACATTTACTTTCACTTTCTTATTATTTATCAAAACAATTTAGGTACATTCATCTGAACCAAAGTAGAATTATCATTTCCTTCAATGGCCTGAAGGCCTTCATTTTTTATTGATTTTGATAATCTACCTATCAAGGGGTGAGTTGGAACCCTTACAAGGCCTGTAGGCGTAAGTATTACATGGATTGTAGGCCTTAGAGGAATTCATTGCCCATACGCTTCCCACATTACATACAAACTAGACTAACCACTTAGAACTCCACCTCCCCAGTATCTTCATCATGAAATCAGCTCTCCACCTTCGCATGGTTGTTCGTCTAGGCTTTCCCATGCATGCACAGGCTTGTCCCGATGGTAGCTACTATACCCTCTCATTCTTGCAATCCATTTAGCTTCTACTATGGTGAAAGATCCTTGCTTCTCCTCCTTCGGAAGATTTTTCTTTGTAGGTTGTCTGGTTTTCATATGCACTTAATCTAGGTCTAAGGCCTTACTGACCCAAAGTCCAGGGTGGCCCAAAGGCCTTAAAGGACTCGGGGACCAAATCAGTGGCCCAAAGGCCCAAATGGGGGAATATTCCTGGCTGCTGCAGTGCCAAACAGTGCCAGCTACTATTACCACGGTAGTACCTACTACAGTTATGCACAGTTCCTACTATAGTACATGCTACTGTACTGCTACAGTACCATAGAAATTAGCCTCTTCCTGGATTTGATCCCGGGTCTCTTGGATGCACTTAAAGAGTCCTCACCAACTGGGTTGAGGCTTATGTGCCAAAGTAGAATTATCCTAATCCTACTAGTATGGTTTCAAGAAGCGGTGGTCCTTGAGCTACATGGATTACCTATCGTACCCATTCACACTTTAACCTTCTAGTAGACATCACATTCACCACACCTTTTCATCCTCCACTTGAGCTTGAAGGTTTCGCGCACAGTGGAAGCGTGGTTGGGCTGGCACCCAACTGCGATTTTTACCATGATCAATGATTATTTGGGGATCAATACGATGATGAACACTAGCCTCCACGGAATATAATTAAAGATTTAGATAAAGCAGTAAGAGGTATGAAACCCTTAGAAATGATCTTTCGCATAATGTTTATAATTAATTTAATTAATTCCATAAAGAAAATAATATCTAGATATTCGGTATTTTATTTGTTGATGATATTGATTGTCTGAGATGACCCTTCTGGATTATCTTGTTGCGCTTGCAAGGATCCAAACTAGAATCCCTCTATTGGTGATCCACATGTGCTCTGATGGCCTCCGATCGATACTGCTCATTCTTTGTGTACTAGCATAGCGAAGCGAGTGTCTTGTGTCGGTCGTTCTTGATCGCTTGTTCTTCAACCTTGAAGAATTTCTCACATTCTTGAGAGGGGCGGGAAGAGGATTCGAGAGAGATATTTTTTAGCTAAATAATTCTCAATTAACCAGGTGTGCAGTTCAGTACAGGGCACAATAGACGTATGTGTCTATTTATTGACATGGGGCTTCAGTTACAATATTTAATTATGTAACATCAATTAAATACATTCATAAGTTTAGAGAAAACCGATGATATTAATAATAATAATATGCCATTATTTATGGTGCACTAACTCAGGAAAAATAGAATTATAAATAAAATTACACATTATGAAATAATAGACGCGTTATTTTAATTTGTGTAAACTAGTTCAATAATTATTTATCGTCTTGAAAATAATTACTTTACTACCGGATTGGCCTTGGTCCTATCTAACTCCACTTCCATTTATTGAAAACCAGAATAAATAAATAAATAATCTATTCCCTTAAATAAATATATTATTTACAAAATATTAAATAAACATTTAATAAATATTCAATAAAATATATATATATATATATATATTACCCACAATCCAGTGAATAAATATTTATTTAATTTATGAAATCATTTTAACTTGAATAAAATTATTCCATTATCTTGAGAATAATATTTATTAATTAAATTCAAATAGAAGCTAATAGAGACCTCCAAAAACACATAGTGTGTGACACTCCCGAACAGCCTGAAGGCCTTCTTTTTTATTGATTTTTGATAACCCCCCTTTCAAGGGATGAGGTGGAACCCTTACAAGGCCCGTAGGCTTAGATATTACAAGGCCCATAGGCTTAGAAGATTACATGACCCGAAGGTCTTAGGGAATTCAACCAGATTATCTATAAGGAACTACCCCTCCCCATCATCTGCATCGTGATAGTAGCTCTCCACCTTCGCATGGCCATCAGGCTAAGCTTCTCGTGCAAGCACAGGCTGGTCCCGATGGCATAGTCATACCCTCTCATTCTGACAATCCATTTGACTCTACTCTAGTGAGTGCACCTGCTTTGAATCCTCTTCTGGGGCTACTATTTTTTTTAGAGTCTATCTAGGGCAACTGCAAGTGGCCCGAATGCCTTGAGGTGGACCAAAGGCCTTAAAGGTGGCCTGAAATCCTTAAGGACTCCAATCCCAAACCGATGGCCCAAGGTGAATAGTTCTGAATTCTACAATACTGAACATTACCTTCTACAGTAACTACTACATTGCCCGCACAGTGTACAGTTCTACTACAGTACCTGCTATAGTAACCCAGAAATATTCCTCTACCTGGTTTTAAACCTGGGTCTTGTGGATGCACATAAGGATATCTTACCAACTGATCTAAGGAATATATGCCTTAGTGTGTGACACTCTGATTATTTCTCATTGGCATTGGGCGGGCTTGCCTGAAGTCCAATAGTACTATCTATCAACAGGTCAAGGGACCCAAGAGAAAGAACATAAATTCACAGCAACGACATCCATATACAAATGCTCACTGTGTAATACAGTCCCTCTGTCTCAATATATCATCAAGTAGGTTTTATGATTGTGTCATCAACTTTTATGCTTGATACGTCATTCTTTGACTACCTGAAATAAACTCGTTGTTACACTAAGGCCAAATAATTTCATGTGACAATTATATTTCAATCAAATCGATGAGATATCAACTTCCATAAATGGAAGGGACAAATCCTTCCATGACTTATCCATTAATAATATGCCACTCATGATGCACCCAACGTACCATGCTTCCTGCCAACTGTCTGCGTGATGGTTTTCATCAGTAAATCAAATTGTGTGAGTCATGACACACATTAATGATAATATTAAAGTCTAATGATCATTACACATGATCACAGATAGAAATATATGATGACACCAAAACATGCGGAATTCCTACTGGTGGGTTTGCTCTCATAATCTTCTGTTTTGGAGATTACCAAGTGAGAACTTTGTGAAAGGAAGTCTTATCTACTTACGAGTACTCACACATGACGATCTTCATTCTATGTGTCACATCATAGTATGTCATCAAAATGTAGAACAATATTTAAGAATATTTTAATATAATTTCAAGACTTTAGTTAAGGGGTCTACCATGTTGTCTTCTGTGGAAATATTTCTCACTTTAACTTCACCTCTCTGAGAAAAATCCCTCAAGAGATGATACTTATGAAGTATGTGCTTCATCCGTTGATGTGACCTTGGCTCTTTTGTGAGATCCACCACTGCAATATTTTCACAATGCAGTGTTATGGAATATTTAAGGCCAGGTATCACATCCATATCCTAAATGAATATTCGCATGAAAACTGATTCTTTAGATTTTTTAGAAGCTAAAATATACTCAGAATCTGCTGTAGAATCTGCGACCACACTCTGATTTAATCTCTTCCAGCTCACTGCACCTTCATTCAAAGTGAAGATGAATCCTGTTTGTGACTTCATGTCATCTTGATCAGTCTGGAAACTAGCATCTTCATATCCTCTGATGACTAGTTCCTCATCTCCTCCATAAAATAGGAACATACCATTAGTACACCTCAGATACTTTAGGATAGTCTTGAATTCCATCCAATAGTGATCACCTGGGTCATCTTGATATCTGCCTACCTCACTCAATGTGTAGGGGACATCCATCCTAGTACATAGCATGGCATACATGACTGACCTAATCGATGATGCATATGGATTCCTTTCCATCATCTTTCTTTCCTCGTGTGTCTAAGGACACATTTCTTGAAACATGAATGCCATATGATGCTAGAAATAATCCCCTCTTGGATTTTTCCATACTGAATCTCCTCAGTATCTTATCAATGTATGTACATTGAATTAGTCCCAACAATCTCTTGGATCTATCACGATGGATATTGATCCCAAGAATATATGATGCCTTGCCCAAGTCATCCATGGAGAAGCAATTAATAAACCATGACTTAAGAGAATTTAAGATGGGTATCTCATTTCCAATAAGTAATATGTCATCGACATATACTATTAGAAAAACAAATACACTCCCACTAAACCATTTGTAGAAACAAGGCTCACATTCGTTCTTGATAAAACCAAATTTTATTATGGATTCATAAAAAAAAATTACATTATCTGGATGCTTACTTTAATCTATAAATGTATTTATACAACTTTCATACCTTATTGGCATCCTTTGGAGTCATAAAACCTTCAGGTTGTTTCATGTAGACATCTTTCTGAAGGTTCTCATTAAAAAGGTTATTTGGACATCCATTTTCAAAATATCATAGTCATGGTAAGAGGAAATATTCAATAGAATTATGATGGATTTCATAATTTCAACTGGGGAAAAGGTTTCGTCATAGTCAATGGCTTGATGTTGTTTGAACCCTTTTGCAACCAGTCATGCCTTATAGGTCCTGACTTTTCCTTAAATTTCTATTTTCTTCTTGAATACCCATTTGTAACCAACAGTATTTACATCAACTAGAGGATCTACCAAAATCCAGACTTGGTTTTGGTACATGGAATCCATTTTAGAATTCATGGATTCTTTCCACTTGGAAACATCACTACTACTTACTTATTCCTTGTAGGGTAAAGGGTCTTTATTATCAACTAATAATGAGTCACCATCCTCAGTAACTTGAAAACTATATTGTTCAGGTTCTCTAACCTCTCTTGTACTCCTACGCAGCTCTTGTGTCTCTTGAATAGTTCTTTCTTTCATGGGGCATTGTGGAATATATTCTTGTGCCAACTCTTATGTACCTTGAGCCTCAACTTCACCGAAGTCTATCTCGCTCCCACTATCTCTTTTGGAGATGTGCTCCCTCTCAAGGAATATAGAGTGCCTTGCCACTATAACCTTTTTGTCTAAGGGTTTTTATAGGTAATATCCCCTTGTTTCCTTGGGGTATCCTATAAAGGTACACTTTGTGCCTCAGGGTGCATGTTTGTTACATGAAGAGGCCTTAACAAACTCATCGCTTCCCCGGACATGGAAATTCGATAATATGGATTTATTTCCACTACAGAACTCGTATGGAATACCATTTATCGATTTAGTTGGTACTTGGTTTATTATATGTGCCTCTATTTGTAACGCATATCCCTAAAAGGATAATGGAAGATTCAAATAACTCATCATTAATCTCACCATGTCCAACAGGGTGCGGTTCTTCCTTTCGCTCACACCATTCCACAAGGGCGTGTATGGAGAATTGAGTTGGGATAGGATCCCAGACTCCCATAAGTAATCAATGAAGTATTGATTAAGATATTATCCACCTCATTCTGAGCATAGTTTCTTAATCTTCTTACCAAGAGGGTTCTCAGCATTATTCTTGTATCCTTTGAACTTATCAAAAGAATCATACTTACACCTAATTAAGTTGATATATTCATATCTACTAAAATCATCAGTAAAAGTTATGAAGTAGGAGTACCCTCCCCTTTCTTAAACTGGAAATGGTTCACACAAATTGCTATGAACCAATTCAAGAAGTTATTTAGCCCTTTTACCTTTCCCACTAAATGGGGATTTGGTCATTTTCCCTTGTAAACATGAATGACATAATCCAAGTGGTTTTAGTTTGAAATAATCTAAATATTCATCTTCATGTAACTTTTTCAAGTGTTTTTAGTTTACATGACCTATCTAGTGATGCCAAATTTGGGTGTGGTATGAGTCATGTGAAGTATCTTTGTAATCGATTGTCATTACATGGTTTGTGTAATCCAACACATAAATACCGTTGTATAAATGTGCCCTACCAAAACAAATGATATCTTTGTAAAAGAACAAACATTCATTTACAAACATGAAAACAAATCCATATGTATCTAATATGGATATAGAAATAATGTTTTAGTAACATAAGACACATAATAACAACCATTTAACACCAAGGTCATCCCAGTTGGAAATGTGAGGTGGTAGTCCCCGATAGATGCAGCAGAAAGTCTACTCTGTTGGCTACTCATTGATCTACCTCCCCTCGGTCAATCATCCTAAATATACTTGGTTCCAGTATTTGGATACATATGTGATCACCAAAATCTATATCTAATACCCAATTTTTAGAAATAGATAGATTGCATTTGATAACAATTTCACTTGAAGATTCCCCTTGATTCTTAGGCTGGGTGAAGTTCTTCTTCCAGTGGCCCTTCTTTCCACATACAAAACAAACGGCCTCATGTTCCCTTGCCTCCCCTTTGATCTTCCTTTTCTTGGAATGCTGTGAAGAAGCTTTGGGCTTAAATCTCTTCGTCTTCCATTTCCTCTTATTCACCATAAGGACATAAGGATTTCCGCGCTTCATATCTTTGTCCACTTGGAGAATGAGGATAAGAATATCATATAGAGACATCTCAATGTTGTTCATATTGAAATTGACAACAAAGTTAGAGAATCTATAAGGGAGTCAAGTGAGAATGAGATCGATGCCCAGTTCTTCAGAAATTTTAAACCCTAGAACCTTTGGGCGCTCAATACAGCCAACGATATTGACTACATGAGGCCTAGTTGGGGAACATTCTCCAAGCTTACTCAGAAAGAGTTCCTTGGAGATCTCAAACCTTTCATGTCTTTCTCACTCCTGTTAAAGTCCACGGAGATGCTCGAGCATGCTATAAGCATCCATTTTTTAATGAGACTTCATGAGCTCACTAGAAATTGATGATAGCATCAAACATTGAACATCAACCACGTCATTCATATGTTTCTCATAGTCCAGGAAATCCTCATCACTCACCTCTATGGAAGGTGGATCAGGTAATGATAACTCTAGCATGTAAGACTTCTATTCATGGAGTAGGATAACCCGAAGGTGTCTAAACCATTCCTAGAATTGACTGCCGGTTCGGATGTTGTATTTATATGGAATTGATCCTAGGGATAGTGTGGTTGATGATCTTGTCATTTTTATTCTACAATTAAAATAGAAAATCATTAGTACTTTCTTGATTACATTTTATGAGAAATAATAAAAAAAATTAAGTCTCCCACTATTTTATCAAGTCCCAATAACCCTCACCATTGAACTTGGAATGTCTAGTTTCTATGAAATTATAGTAGCAAGGATCCATATTCTCCTTTAAATAATCCCAAAAAAGGTTGATCCAGATATTAGAAAGTATTTAAGTATATAGTTCTTTGCCAACTGGGGGCTTATAGCTCCTTGATCTATTGAGTTGACTCCCCAATCCTGAAATCATGACTTTGGATTTCGTCAATCTCTTGCCTCCAATATTACACTAATTATAGAAATGGATAATTCTCTTGATGTAATATTTTTAAGTCATCCCGAAACCTTTTATAAGGGTTTCATGTATAAAAGTAAGTGTCCCAAAAAGGGTTGGTCAAACACATAGTTTTATTAACCTTTTCCCTTAATCAAGTAACAAAAGGCTTCATGTGACTTAATATTTTATTTGATGGATTTTTTTCTATTATGTTTGAATATATTATTATCATTATCACATGAATTTTAATATTAATTGGAACTTAATTATGTGACTAACCATGTCTTGATAATATTTATGCATAATTCTGGTTTATTTTAGTTCCATCATGCATGATTCTTTAATTCATTAATTATGTGATCATGAAAACACATCCATAATGATAAACCATGCAATTGATAGAAATAAAATAAAGGTCATGATCATGAGAATTTCTAATGGTCATTTTATTCTATCAGTTGATAAAATAAACCTGACCTAGGGGAGAAACATCTTCAACCTTTTGGGTTCATGTTTATAGCTTTCCACCTATCCACCTCTGTATCTCCTGAGATTGGAATCATCTCGGCTCCAGATTGAACCACGCCCACAAGATTGGTAGTTTCATACATTACATATGCATTTTTTTAACTCACATGTAGGTGAGGGGTAAAAAGGGTTTTTATATAAAAGAAACCTTGGGAATGAAAGCCCTACATATTAATGAGGAGAAGGCTCGCAGGCCAACAAATTTAATTCAAATAAATTAATTAAAATAAATAATCCACATAAAAAGGTCCTAGTATACCTCATGATCATTAATACATGAAACGATATTTTCAAATAAATAAAAATAGAATTCAGTTCTTTAATCATTATTGTTTAAGATAAATCATGCTCAAATCAATTAATTATCATCTTTAATTAATCAATCCTTTTATCTTAAACCCTTTTCGGAATTTCCTTTACATTCTCATCCATATTAATTTTAAACAAATAAATTCATTTAAAATTATATTTGTATGTAACTTGTGCCTTGGAGGCAACCCAGTGAATTCCTATTCATAACTACCCAATGATTATAAATGAACAATACACATATGTTAAATTAAACATATATATATAACACCTCTCATGTGTTGTACCTCAGATTTATTCCAGCATGATGGTACATGTATCAAGGGTTTTTATAATATAATAATAAATTTTAATAAATATATGTAATTTGGATGAGTACACGGAGTGTAGTTCCAACTACACGGTGTGTACTATTTTTCACCATCCATCCAAAGAACACGCCTGGGGAAACGACGTATGAGTGTACTTCGGAAATCTTCAGAGTACACGGCGTGTCCACTGGGCCACACACTATGTAGTTCCTCATTAAATAGTCTCCATCTAGGCAAGCCGTGTATGGGGTACACGGTCCAACCCTAACCCGAAGGGACTACATGTTGTTTCCATTTGGCCACACGACATGCAATCCGGAAACCGCATGACACCAGTTATTGGTCAACACACTGAGTCATTAAGACTTAGACAAACTCCATTGACATGGATTTCCTTAGTGGACCAGACCCAGTGCATTGAACCTTGTCCACATGATGTGTACTACCAAATAGACATCATGTGTTTTGGTGTTGTACATCCAGGAACCTTTGGCACCTCCGAATGATATCCTTTATTTATATTTTAATCAAAATTAAAAAGAAAAGATCATTTCTATAAGGTGAACGAGAAACGAAAGAGGTGGAACAGATCTCCAGATTCATATTTGCAGAATAATTAACTTCAATTGAAATAACTAAATTATTAAATTTGTAAATCATTAATGAAATATTTAAATAATTATAAAATTTGTTGTAACCGCTCTGATAGCACTTGAATGCTCCGGGCACAGCGGAAGTGTGGCTGGGTCGGCACCTAACTTTGATTTTTACCATGATCAATGATTATTACAAGATCAATACGACAATGAACTCCAATCTCCATGTAATATAATTAAAGATTTAGATAAAGAATGAAGAGGCTCAAAACACTTAAATAGGATCTTGAACATCATGTTTATAATTAATTTAATTAATTTAATAAATAAAATAATAACTAGATATTTAGTATTTTCTTCATTGATGATGTTGATCGTCTGAAATGACCCTTCTATATTATCTTGTTGTGCTTGAAAGGATCCAAACTAGAATCCCTCAAGCGGTGATCCACAGGTGCTCTGATGGCCTCCAATCGACACCGCTCATTCTCTGGGTGCTAGTACAGCAAAGCTACTGTCTTGTGTCGGTCATTCTTGATCGCTTTTTCTTCGCCCTTGAAGATCATATCTCATTTTTGAGAGGGGATAGAAGAGGATTTGAGAGAGAAATTTTTAGCTCAACAATTCTCAATTCACGGGGTGTGCAGTTCGGTACAAGGAAAAATAGAAATTTGTGTCTATTTATTGACATGGGGCTTCAGTTACAATATTTAATTGTGTAATAGTAATTAAATACATTCAACCTTTAACTAAAACCCATGATATTAATAATAATACCACATCATCATTTATGGTGCACCAACTTGAGGAAAACGGAATTATAAATAAAATTTTGCATCACAAAATAATAGCAGTGTTATTTTAATTTCTACCAATTAGTTAAATAATTATTTAAAATTTTGCAAATAATTATTTTACTATCGGGCCGGCCTTGGTCCTCTCAAACTCCAATTACATTTATTTAACACCCAAATAAATAAATAAATAAATTATTCTATTAAATAAATATTTTATTTACAATCTAGTAAATAAATATTTATTAAATGTTTAATAAAATAAATATATATATTTTACCCCCAATCCGGTGAATAAATATTTATTTAATTTATGAAATCATTTTAACTTAAATAAAATTATTCCATTCTCTTGAGAATAAAATTTATTAATTAAAATCATATAGAATTTAACTAAGACCACCAGAAACACTTAGTGTGTGACCCTCTATGATTCTTTCTCATTGGCATTAGGCGGTCTTGCCTAAAGTCCAAGAGTACTATATAGAAATGGTTCAAGGTACCCAGGAGAAAAAACTTAAAGTCACAACAATGAAATCCACATATGAATGATCACTGTGTAATATAATCCCTTTTTCTCAATATCTCATCAAGCAGGTTTCATGATAGTGTCATCAACTTTTATGCTTGATATGTCATTCTTTGACCACTTGAAATAAACTCTTCGTTACACCATGGACATGGAATTTCACATGACGGTTCTATTTCAATAAAAGGGCTGATATATCAACTTCCATAAATGGAAGGGAAAAATCCTTCTTCAACTTATCCATTAATAATATGCCACTCAAGATGCACCCAACGTACCCTACTTCCTGCCAACTCTATGCATGATGGTTTTCGTTAGTAAATCAAAGTGTGTGATTCATGAAACGTATTAATAATAATATTAAATTATAAGGATCATTAAACACACTCGCATATAAAAATATATAATGACACCAAAATATACAGAATTCCTACTGGCGGGTCTGTTCTCATAATCTCCTGTCTTGGAGATTACCAAGTGAAAACTTCATGAGAGGAAGTCTCATCTGCTTACGATTACTCACACCTAATGGTCTTCATGATATGTGTCTCATCATAGTATGTCATCCAACCATAGAACTATATTTAAGAATATTGTTATATCATTTCAAGGTTCTCATCATAGCGGGGAACTTCCATGACCTTATAAATTCAAAAAATAATCTAAGACATTATTACATCATAGTCATGCAGAACAATGAACAATACGTAATAAGATGTTTAATATTTAAATACATTAAATATCCATGTAATCAAAGTAAAACCAGTTGGTTCTAGGACACCAACTTTTATAGAGCCTCCAAGGATGTTTCCACCCATTCTTATATCATTGTCTTTTTTAGGCTCTACTTTTCATACCATTTCTACACCACCTCTAGGGATCTTCCCACCTATTCCATATTCATATCCTATGATGTATCCTTAGCACGTATATCCTTATCATACTATGTCTATGCTCTCTTTATTTCCTACTATCCATCTAGGATCTGATGATTATGCTCCTTCAACTTCCACTCTACTACATGCAGATAACCTAGTGTATGCATTGGAATAGAAAAACCCTTCAGATGCTACCGATCCAACACATACCACAGATCCATCAGATCCAAATGAGTAGCTTTCATTTGGTTTTTTTATAATAATGTCAAATTATATCACATAATTTTTTCCTAATTTATTGTGAATTAATTCTTCTTATTTTTTCTTTTATCTTATTCAGTGGTATCTTCTAATATGAGATGTGGGTGCACCTATATGCATGAATCCTAGAATCATCAAACCCAAATAATGGTATATTACAATAAAGGAAGTAAAATGATAGGTAAAATTATAGATAGTGTATAAGTTTAATGGAAACTTTATCCATGTATAATGATATCATTCCTGTGTAACTAGTCACCTGGAGAAATATCGATAATGAAATCAAGTAGAAATCATGGGTGGAGATATGGGTAAGAAAATTAGTTAAATTAATATCTATATTACTTTTTTATTCATATGAATTAACATTTTCATTACAGCATCAATTTATCTTTTATAATGGTAGGGTTGTTAAGGTCACATGATTTTTGGATCTTGGGGAGTTATAGTGATCATATAATCATGAGTTATATGTTGGTTTGAAGAGTATAGTAGGTTCTAATTTAGAGGGTGTACCAATATTCACCAACTTTACAATAGAATAATATCAACAAATGATCTCATATTGGAAGACTAATGTGTTTAAGGTATTCTTAATCATTAATTATTTTCTTTGAAAATTTAATTATTATTAATTGTATTGATTTTTTTTAGGATGCGTCATAAAAAACAAAAAGAACAAGGATTCTATGATGTATTTTCACACTTTAGGATGCACTATAATGCCCGAGTATGATATGAACCAAGTACTTAAATATGAATAGAAATAATATTTATATTTATACTATTATATAAATATAGGGGATTTATTTTATGAATTTAAAATTTTGGGGAATCTCTATATTAGATGGGATTTAAGATTCTTCATGTTTAGAGTGAACTAAAACTGAATATTCTATATTTCAATGTCAATTGAATAATAATCCCAACAATCATATTCATTATTCCAAAACGTATAATAGTTCAACCAATGCCCTATAAATATTGTTTAATTCTTTGGAGTGATTGCTTCCTAGATTTTTCAAAATTGGATGCTTATTATTTTGAGATGTTCTCAAAAAAAATTGGGCATATTATGCGGGTCAAAATCCTTTTAAAATTATTTTATCCACCAATGATATTATTAGACCATCCATATGTTTTATCTTTTCATTTATCTTATCTCAATTTGAATATTTCAGGTTCATTATATTCAAATTTATTTATTTTAGTTTTATTTTGTAAAATGTAAAGTGATTTTAATAAATAGTTTTCTTGTAAACTATAAAATCCTCTTATATGTAATTTCTTATAGTGTATTAAAATAAAACTAATCCTAATTGAATAGAATTAAAATATCCTAATGTTTTCATTTAATTTTATTTTTCTTTTAAAGAAGTATAAATACATAAATACTCATAAAAAAGTGTATATTTCAATAAAATAGTCTTAAAATAGTCCTAAAACAAACTCAAACCATCCTAATACTGATGGTTATAAATTCCACATTAATATAGAAGGATGGAAATTCCCCCATTTAGTTATATTTTCATTCTGAAATTTAATTTTTCTTCTCATGAATCCCATTAATATAAAACTATAAATTCCCCATTAATATATAATTTATAGCTTGAATACACTCCCCTTTATCTCTCCAGGTTGTGCTAACAATTCTCTTCCAAACATGTTGAAAGTTCCATTAACATCCAGAAATTCCATATTTCTTGATTTTAATTTAACTACTTGATAATATGTCAATATAATACTTCTAGCTAAATGAACTAACCCAAAATAAACCAAATAACCTAACATAAAAAAGAGATAGCCCAAAATGAACAAAATAACCTAACCTAAATAATCATAACCCAAAATGAACAAAATGAAATAACACAAAATAAACCAAATAACCTAAACCTAGGTAAACCAATTTTTCTAACAAAAAAATGAATAAATGACCATGTGAACTAACCAAAAATAACATAACCCTAAAATAATCCAATTGAGTTGAACCAAAATAAACTAAATGAACTAACTCAAATATTACATAACCCAAATATTAACCAAATGAATGAACTAAAAATGAACTAAACCAAAGTGAACCAAATAACATTTCCCGTAATAAAACAAATTATGAATTAACCCAAAAAATATTTACTAACCCAAATCAACCAAAATGACATAACTTAAAATGAACCAAATGATATAGCCAAATGATCAAATGGCCAAATGTGCCAAAACATCTAACCCAAAAATGAACCAAATGGCATAAATCATTAATGAAAGAAATAACATCACCCAAAATGAATCAAATAACCAAATAAAAAATATAAAAAATAATCTAACCAAATTACCAAATTACCAAATAACCTAAAAAAATGAACCAAATGTCCAAAAATAACCAATTGACTAAATAACCAAATATGCACATGAGCCTTAGCTCAGTCGGTGAGGACTCCTTAAGTGCATCCAAGTAACCCGGGATCAAATCCAGGCAGAGGTATATTTTTGGTATGGTAGCAGTACTGTAGCATACTGTAGTAGTATTGTAGCAGGTACTGTGGTGGGAACTGTAGCAGTATAGTAGTAGGTACTGTAGCAGGTATTGTTTGGAAATGTAGAAGTTGGGAATATTCCCTCGTTTGGGCCTTCAGGCCACCAATTTGGTCATAGATTCCTTTAAGGACTTCAAGACACTCAGGCCTTCGGGTCAATAAGGGCTTTGGGCCACCTCAAGTCCTTTAGGCCACCTTAAGTGCAGATACAAACCAGAAAACCTATAAGGAACAAGCTCCAGAAGGAGGATGAGCAAGGAGCATTCACCATAATAGAAGCTAAATGGATTGAAAGAATTAGAGGTTAAAGCACCTTCCATCGGGCAAGACTGAGCATGCATGGGAAAGCCTAGCTGAATAGCCATGCGAAGGTGGAGAGCTGATTTCACGATGAAGATGCTGGGGAGGATCAGTTCCAAGTAGTTAGTCTGGTTTGTATGTAATGTTTTAAGCCTATGAGAAATTATTCCTCTAAGTCCTACAAGACATGTAATACTTACGCATACATTCCTTGTAAGGGTTCCACCTCACCCCTTGAATGGTGGATTATCAAAAATAAATAAAAAATGAAGTCCTTCGGGCCATTGGAGACTAAATAGCCAAATAATTTGACACAAAGATAATTGGTTATGAATGAACATATAATAGGAATCGATATCATACCCATGTTTATCATGATAATTATTTTGTATTGATTATGATATGACACAAGTATTAAATTACTAATTAAATGTATATTCATATTTTTCTAAATTTTAAGTATTTATTCAATATCTAAAATTATAAATCATTCTAGTTTGTATTGAACTCATATGTAGCTTAAATTGGTTACTTTAAAATGATATGATCTCTATATTATTAATATAACATAGCTTCTCATTTGAGCTTGAATTTAACTTAATCACATGTAGATTCATTCCCTTTCATATCAATCTAATGTGAGAATTGAATTTAATACCACATAGTGACTCACCACTATAATTGAAACTAATGTGGGAAAGTTTTAACTTGATGTGTGTAGATAATTAATCTTATAAATAATCAAATTCAAATTTTTTTGGGTTTTTTTATCAATTTTATATTATTTAATAATGTACTATTATAGTAATCAATGTCATTTTTTGCAAGATTAATTGGGAATCGAAGTCTGTGTGCCTTGAGAAAAAATACTTTACTCAAGTAGGAGGAAAATGGATGGAAGTGTTATAAATTCACACACACAAGAAAATATTGTAATTATTTGTATTTATATTTTGAATTTTTTATTTAATTAATAATTAAATATCTTGTTTATATTTTGAATAGTGTGCCTTGGAGGCCCTCTATGAGAAAGTAGATGACAACTTCAATCCATATGATCATTTGAGACACGTATTAGGTGAGGACCACTAGGAGATAGTCTGACGTAAACCTGGGAAAAACACTATCTCATCTAGGTATTGGCCCTCATCTGGAACCTATCAAACCTCTCACCCTAATAAGCTAAAAAGCACTCATACAGAATTAGCTAAGGAAAAAAAGCTATAAAGGAGTGTGAAATACATAAACTTGTCACTGAAAAGTTCCTAAAAGCTATGTTAGTTATATATACATCTCTTCCATCATAGGATACTAGTGTTTTTGGTTCATGTATGGACACAATGTGCTCTATATATGATGCACCCAATGATGTCATTGAGGTTTCTAGTAGAGGTCTGGTTGATGATACTACTGGTGGTGGTGGTGGTGATGGTGGTGATGATGATGATTATGATGATGATGATGATGATAATGATGATGTCAGTGCTCAAGTAAATGATGTTGGTGATGATTATGATGGCACTGGTGGTGGTGAGTGAGATATTGATCCCCTTAATTTTTGAGTTAATAGTAAAGAGACATGTGTGGATGATGTTTAATGACTAAAATTGATTGATGGTGTGCATTGTATATGAGTGTTATAGTATTATAAATGGTTTGAAAACTATTGATAAACTGATGGTTAAATTCTAAATATTTAATAATTATACTTCATTAAATGTGTACCATGGTTTGTAATCTATTTGTAGGTTCCATGAGAGGTAATGGATGGTGTTTCTTCTATCCATTGGGGATAGTAATTTATATGCATAGTTTACAGAACCTTGGGTATACATCAATATTGGACAAGCCTATATACCCACAGTTTCAGGAACCATTAGTATAGATGTATACCCATGGTTTGAATTAAACCATGGGTATTCAAATTTGGTAGTGAGATATACCAATGATTTCATGGAAAACCATTAGTATAGCCCTATACTGATCACTATAATCCCCACAGTTTCCAAAACCATTGTTATAGGCTATACCAACAGTTCTAGGTCTTATACCAATGGTTCCAAACCATTTCTATAACATAGTTTTCTAGTATTTAATCCAAGTAATTTTTCTTAGTTTTTAGTGAGTGACACGTGTTTTGAACTAAAATGTAAATTTTAAAATGATAAAAAACAATTTGAGTCATATCAGTTAAACCATGTGTTGGATTGAGGTGAGTTTTCCCTACATTACAAAAAAACATTTATGGATTGTTATCATAAAGTATCAAAACAATTCAAATGTCTTTCCTCAGTTTTGATTATGTCACTTATATTTTTTACTAAAATTTATTTGTTAAATAAAAAGACACAGTATGAGTTATACTAGTAACACCATGAATTAATTGAGGTTAGGTTGATTCCTATACATCACAAATTAATTATGTATCATGGTTCAAGTATCAAAACAATTTGAATATATTTTATCGGTTTTGAGTATGTCACTTGTTTTGTTTACTAAAATTTCATTTTAAAATGAAAACATGAAATTTGATTCATATCGGTCATATCATGTATTATTTTGACATGAGACTAATTCCTACACATCAAAAATGAATTATGAATCATTTTCCTAAATTATCAATACAATCTGAGTGAGTTTTCTCAGTTTTTGGTGAGTGGAACATGTTTTGAACTAAATGTCAATTTTAAACTGAGAATGGACACTATGAGTCATACTAGGAACATCGTATATTGGATTGCGTTGAATCTGATTCCTACACATTAAAAATTAATTATGTATCATTTTTTAAATTATCTAAATAATATGAATATGTTTTCTCAGTTTTGAGTAGGCCACTTGTATATTTTACTAAAATATCAATTTTAAATAAAAAGACACACTTGCAGTCATACTGGTCACACCATGCATCTAATTGAAGTGATACTAATTCCTAAACATCAAAAATAACTTATGGATCATTTAATTAAATTTTAAAAATAATATGAATTAATTTTCTTGGTTTTTAATATGTCACTATTTTTTCTAAATTTTCATTTTAAACTAAAACATGAACTTTAAGTCATACAAGTCACATCATGTGTCAGTTTGATGTGAGAATAATTCCTATATGTCACAAATGACTTATTAATATTCTTTATAAATTATAAGGACAATATAAGTGTGTTTTCTCAATTTTCAGTTAGTGACATACGTCTTGAACTAAAATTCCAATTTCAAACTAATAATGGAAACTTTGAGTCATACCATAATCATATTGTATCATATTGAGTTGCAACTTATTATTATACATAATAAATAAATTATGGTTCATTTTTATAAAGTAGCCAGAAAGGTTTGGGGTCAATCCCCTTTATTGAAGAAAAAGAAAAAAGACAGAAATTCCTTTTGGGTTGGGTAAGGTAAAACCCATTACAAGCTCGTAGGCCCAGTGGGACAAATCTCATTTAGAGACACGCACCCAAAGCATCAGACGATAGAAGATCCCAGTGGGAAAATCCATTACAAGTGAAAAACATCACTAGAAAAGAGGAAACACAACCGGAAGGCCAAACAGACCAGGTCCAACACCGCAGAACCACCAATGTCATCGGAACCGCCGTGACGCCATCCGCCGCTGTCTGACAGAATCATCACCATCGCCAATACTGACCGGTGGATCCACCCGCCGCGATGCACCTCCGCATCTGCTCAAACACATGAGCGGGATTACTCTCCACATACTCGCTACAGGCAGGTGCCCCTGCCGCCGATTACTGCCTGTCACCACCCAACGCGGCACCGCCACACCGCCATCACCCCGCCGCACCGCTGTGAAGCCGCATCGCCGCACCGATCCCCGCCCAAACTGCTCGTGACCGCCCACACCATTCCCATGAACCACAGCCCGCCGTTGCCAGGACCACTGAGGGTAAACCAAGACACGTTCACCCCTCCAAGCGCCAAATCCGACCAGATCTGGTCCAGTATGGATGTCGACCGCCAACAAGAAGCCCCAGACTCCTCCCGCACGCAGAAGTATCGCGTCCACCAGTGGAAAACCCAGATCTTCCGCCTTCACCAGGGATGCTTGCGCTGCTGCAAAGAGGAGACCGAAACTGAAGCCTCCGGACCTGCGTCGTCGCCTTGTCGGAAGCCGAGGAAGAAACCGCCGCCGAAGAGGAGCCGCGGCCGAAGCCGCGGGAAAAATCATTCCGCACCGGATCCAAATCATGATCTCCGATCTCAAGCAGATCAGGAAAGATACCAACAAAAATCCCGCAATACTGGAAGCAGATGAGGACCTAAGCCGCTCTGCAAAGACGTCGCAGCCCCGCCGTTGCCAAGAGACCGCATCCGCCGAGGAAGAAAACATCACATGGGTCGAAACCCTAGAGAGCGAGAGAGCTCTCCGCCGAAGCAGAGAGCTCCAAAAATCATTTTTATAAAGTATTTAAACAATAAAAATGTGTTTGTTCAGTTTTGATTATTTCACTTTTCAGTTTTACTAAAATGTCAATTTTAAATAAAAAGATACACATGGAGACATACTTGTCACATAATGCATTGGATTGGGGTGTAGCTCATTCCAACACATCAAAAATTAATTATGGATAATTTTTATAATGTATCAAAACAATCTCAATTTATTTTCTCAGTTTTGTGTGTGTTGGTTGTTTTTTACTAAAATGCCATTTGAAAATAAAAACATTCAGTTTAAGTCATATTGGTAACATCGTGTATTGGTTTGTTATGTGACTAATTCATACACATCACTTATGACTTATGAATAATTTCCCTTAATTATCAAGATAATCTAAGTGAGTTTTATTGGTTTTCAATGCGTGGTAGATGTTTTGAAGTAGTGTGTCAATTTTAAACTAGTAACAGACACTTTGAGTCATACCAGGCACACAGTGTATCGGATTGAGTTCTGGATGATTCCTACACATCAAAAATGACTTATATATCATTTATATAAAGTATCTAAACAATATGAATGAACTTTTTTATTTTTTAGTATGTAACATGTATTTCTTACTAAAATGATAATTTAAAATAAAAAGACACACTTGGAGTCATAATGGTCACACCATACATCATATTGAGGTTTGGATAATTCATACACATCAAAAATGACTTCTGGATTTTTTTTTCCTGAATTATATAAATAATCTGAATGCATTTTCACAGTTTTGAGTATGCCACTTCTTTTTTTACAAAAATATTATTTTAAACTAAAAACACAAACTTTGAGTCATACTAGTCACATCATGTGTTGATTTTATGTGATACTAATTCCTTTACATAAAAAAATGCTTATGAATCATTTTCTTAAATTATCAAGATAATATGAGTGAGTTTTCTTAGTTTTTAGTGAGTGACACACGTTTTGTACTAAAATGACAATTTTAAACTAAAAACAGACACTTTAACTCGTGCTAAGAACATCGTGTATTGGATTGTGTTTTCGATGATTACTATATGTCACAAATGACTAATGGATCATTTTACTAAAATATCAAAATAATATAAATGCATTTTCTCAGTTTTCAGCACGTCACTTTTTTTACAAAAATTTTAATTTTAAATAACAAGACACACCTAGAGTCATATAGTCACATCATATATCGGATTGAGATGTGTATGATTCATACATGTCACAAATTACCTATGGAACATTTTACTAAAGTATAAAAAAAATTAATGTGTTTTCTTGGTTTTGATTATGTCACTTTTTTTTACTAAAATGTCATTTTAAACTGAAAACCTGCACTTTTAGTTATACTAGTCAAATCATGTGTCATTATGAGTTGATAAAAATTCCTACATGTCACAAATGAATGAATAATTATTTAACTAAATTATCAGGATAAATGAAGAAATTTTTGTTGGTTTTCCGTGAATGTCACATGCTTTGAACTAAACTTTCAATTTTAAACTAATAATATATACTTTGAGTCATACCAGTCATACTGTCTATCGGATTGAGTTATGGATGATTCTTACACCTCAAAAATGAATTATGTATAATTTTAATAAATTATAGAAACATTCTGAATGAATTCTCTTGGTTTTGAGTATGCAACCTTTCTTTTTTACTAAAATATCAGTTTTAAATAAAATGATACACTTGGAGTCATACCATTCCCACCGTGAATTCCTAAATGTCACAAATTATATATAGATAATTTTTATAAAGTATAAAATCAATATGAATTATCTTTATCATTTTTGAGTATATCACTTGTGGTTTTTAATAAAATGTCATTTTAAACTAAAAACACACACTTTGAGTCATAGTGGTCACACTATGCATAAGATTGGCATGTGGTTGATCCATACACATCATAAATGAATTATGGATATTATTTATAAATAATAAATAAAATATTGATTTGTTTTATCAATTTTTATAATTTCATGTGTCTTTTTTACTAAAATGTCAATTTAAAGTGAAAACGCGTATTTTAAGTCATACGAGTCACATCGTGTGTCTGTTTGACAAGAGACAGGTTCCTAAATTTCGAAATTGAATTAAGAATCATTTTTGGAAATTATCAATACAATCTAATTGTGTTTGATTAGATTTCAATTAGTGACACGTGTTTTGAACTCGAATGTCAATTTTAAACTAAAAACAAACACTTTGAGACATATAGAGCACACCGTGTAATGGATTAAGGTGAGGATAATTACTAAACATCACAAATGACATAAAAATCATTTTACTAAATTATCAAAAGAATATGAATTAATTTTCTTAGTTTTGAGAATTTGATGTGTGTTTTGAACTAAAATGTCGATTTTAAACTAAAATCATGCTCTTTGAGTCATGTCTGACTCACTATGTTTCGAATTAAGGTTTGGTTGATTCTTAAATGACACAAATGACTTATGGATTTTTATTATAAAGTATCAAATAAAATGATATCTAAATTAACTAAACAATTTCATAAAATGGTGAGAAAATTCACTAAATAAGTAGTAGTAAGTCAAGTAATCATGATGTCTGTATAAAATCTGGCCCCAGGTATATGAAATATTTTCTAAATTTGAAAACATAATAACCAAAATATTTTTCATTACTTGATTTCAAAAACTATAGAAAAATTGATAAAATTAAGTAATTCGTTTTTATATATGTTTTGATAGTAAAATTTTATTATATATACCCTAATACATATCCACTTATAGAAGTAGATAAGATACTTATACTCATGGAATGTCTTATTTCAATTATTTTGAATATATTTTAAATTCACCATATCATAATATAATTTTCATTCAAATATTATATAAAATTTATATATTTAAATTTACTTGTAAAATGGTGCATGTAGTATATTAAAAAATGATAAATGCCATCACGTGTGGTCGGTTTGTTGGGTATCTATGCATTGAATCCAAAAAAATATTTAGAGTATCCAAATTGAATCCATGAGTATCCAATACTGCCTAAAAAATAAAAAGGAATAATCAATAAAATTAATTAAAATATATTTGATATGATTAAATTATAGAGTTTTTCCCCTACATCATGGGTATTAAGAATAGTATGTTTTCTGTAAGTTTTCATTAAAATTTTGTAGTTAGTTTGTCCAATATTCCCTCATATTTCTTTGGTTCCACTGATAATAGTTGTTTATAAGTGATGTGAGGACTAATTAGTCCAAATTTATTCTCACTTTGTTTTCCCTTCAAATAGTATTGATATATACGCCTATAAAAATTTTTAATATTATTTTGTCATAATTAACATATTAGGTTATCTATTATAAAAAAAATAATGAAAACACACCTAATGTATACATTTAAAAATGAGACACATATCCATTCATGAGTGGGTATTTCATTTACATTCTCAAGAACAATATAGTCTATAATGGCCCCTCTATACATCTTTTCTTCAAAATCAATTATGTTTGTATCACCACTTGATAATGTTGTATCCACATGAACATTTAATGTTGGTAAATGTGGAAGTTGAATGGGTGGGGTAAAGACATTTTCTAAATATATTTTTGATTGGTTGGTTGATCCTTTAGATCATTTTGATTTGGCATTCTATTTCACCTCATCCCTTTTTTCATCTATGAAAACATTCATTGATTTAGGCCTTTTTTCATTAATTGTTAATGTTTTTTCATGAAAAATAAATTGGAAATAAATACCTACAGATATATATGTATTTTTAAAAGATCTAAAAGTCATTATATGATAGTTACAATAGCTTTTTCGACCATATGAATATTTTCATCATCAAGTAGAACAGGTATCTTGGCACTTAGATCGTGATCTATGTGAATCCCCACTCTTACATGACCTATTTTAAGTTGTTTATTGTGTAGAATATCTCTTTTGATATTGTACATGGTATCCCTAGAAACAAGGAAGTGGGTGGGTATTGATAGATATAAATCATAATCATTTTCAACCTATATAATATCAGTATGGGAAAGCTATAAATGTAATCCTGATTCAAATTTCATAGAAATAATTATGAAAATATTTATCACTGCTTCTAAGACAACAATTTAAAGGGAATGGCTTGCCCCAAAGCTAGTGGGGGTGGGGAGGATCTTTATGTAGTGATTGTTCTTGTATTTCTTCTTCTCATTGATTTCTTCCCATAACATTTTCAAATATATTTGTCTTCAAATTAATTTTTTCTTCTAGAGAATATAATAATTCCTTCGTATATTTATCCCCTATTCATTTATTTTCTCAAAATATGTACGTAGTGACATCAAAAAACCAAACCTCTAACGTCTTCATACTGTTATAGATACTTTAATTCCACTGATAGTATTTGTTCATTAGGTATAGATGATGATTATTCTTACTTTTAAGTCAGATAAAAAATATAGTAAAATAAGTTATCATTATTATTTAATACTAATTTAAAGAAAACAAATATGTCATTATCGTGCATGCCTCTCAAAATTTTTGGGTGATTTCATCTATTAATGTCCCTTTCTTATTTACACATGCCTCATAAGATAGAATATGGTGTTGGATAGAAGTTTCTTTGGATTTCAAGTCATTAATATATATATAAATTGAGGAATACAATTATGTTTTTGTTTCATTTCATATAAAATTATTACGGTAGATTTAAAATACGGTCCATTTTTCAAGTGAATCATACCCCATACTTGATTTAATATAAGAGTATATTGTTTTTGATTCCCATTACGAATTTTTAGTGCTCAATTTATAATTCATAAATTAAAAATTCTGAATAATAGTTATTAATATACTTATTTTCAATAAATTTATTACCGATAATAATGTACCTAAAAAGAGGTCTCCTAAAAATGACCAATAAATGAATCTCGTGCTTGTTGGTTTATCAGGTGTGCATACATCAATGGTGGGTGTGGGTTTATTTCCCCATTAGAATCTTTGAGATGATACTTCATAAGAATTGAAAAAAATATTTTTTGACTTTTTCCAATGAGAATTAATACAAATTTCATTCAGGAGTCATCTATAATAAATTCAATCTATAATGGATAGTAATGATTTTGTCAATATTTCATTATTTTTTTAGTAAAATAAAGAAATCATATCATAATTTTTCGCTAATATATTCCCAAATTAGTGTCTTATGTGAAAACACAACATTTTTCAATGAATATACATCAATAGGCACACACATGTGAGTGGTGAGCACAATGTAACTACTAAAAATGGCCTTGTTGGGGTTAATAGGCTAGCCACATGGATTCCATCCAGCCTCAAAATTGATGCCCTTGTTTCTCACCTTAATAATTTTTACTAAAACTATCACACTATGATTCTCATATTTTTTCCACGACACAAGTTGTTCACTATCTACCATTTCTTTAGCTTCAAAATCATAAATATTTTGTTCCTCTAGATTGGTATCATCGAAATGTGTAGAAGGTTTTTGTTTCTCTGTATTGGGAGCACCATCATGTTAAGAAACCTATTGTTCCTCGGTATTGGAATCATTCACATATGAATATTTCATTATCTATAAAATTAATTTAATATTTAATTTAGATTACATAAATTCAGTAGTGAACATATGATAATATAAGGTATTTCAATGTATATTACAAAAAAAATGACTTCATTATTGAACTCTCTTATTTTAAAATCATAAAGGAATTTGACCCCTATATCGACTATCCAAATCCATTCATTGGGGTCTCATGTGACATACAAGACCATGTATACATTTGGTCCACTGTGAAATGATTATAAAATCCTAATGAAAGGGTTATCCTCAGTTAAATTAATATCTAACCCTTCAGTGGTTTTGGTCGATAATAGAACAATTGAACACTTTTGGTTTGTAGCATCTACAACATATTATACATGTACTACATGTGATTCAATTATAAATGGTTTTTCATTGTACCATTCCTTACTAAAATCCACTTTCACAAATCCCAAATAATATATTTTAAGATAACTCTTGTTAACAACCAACTTTCATTGAGAAATTTCCACTTGGAATGTTGTATAATCCAACTCTCATATTTGGTTGATGATGCCAAAGTACGAGATATTCGCATAAATTGGTTTTTTGTTATTGGAACCAGATATATGCATCCTTCAGCCACAA
The DNA here is from genome assembly GCA_963277665.1 of Viscum album. Lineage (NCBI taxonomy): Eukaryota > Viridiplantae > Streptophyta > Magnoliopsida > Santalales > Viscaceae > Viscum > Viscum album. Next base: position 1,738,956,608 of record OY728128.1, read on the forward strand.
GTATTACTCCGCTTTATTTCATAGTACTACATTCATTATGTTCATTTGTATTGAACATATAACCATTAATTAAATAACCATTATAAGATAATACATACACACTTGGTCCTATTTTTATCCATCAAAGTCATTATAAAATTGATTTCAGATTTTCAGGTGACTTCTTAAAAATATGGTTTTAAACCCATCCTATAAAATATTGATTATGTGTATTTGATATCCATATTTCATCCCTTGATGAATTCAAATTCCTAAGAATTATTTTGGGTTTCAAAATATGGGGATACATCTAAATTATTATGGAAAACATCAAGGTGGGTCTGCTCACACTCTATAATAGTAATTATGACAACATATATTCTAGAAATTCCTTCACCCACAATATTCCTAATATGATGAGATTTTGGTAGAACAATTCTTTCTACATCAGATAAGTAGTTGGTATAGAATTTAGTGGCTTCCTTAATAACATGTAGTTCTATAATACAACCTTCTGGACAAATTTTATTTTTTACATACCCCTTAAAAATCTTCATATTCCATTCAATAGGGTACATCCACCTATAATGTATAAGATCACATATTAAAATATCTTCTACTAATTGAACCATCAAGTAAACCATCATATAAAATAATGTCAACAGGAAGAATATCTACAATTCACATAATATGATAGCAATTTTCATTTCCATAGTTGGAAATTTCTCTAGGTCTATAAATTTTCTTCATATAGATTTGAAAAATAAATAGATCATATTTAATGTATAACAGAAATTCTTTGGAAAAATGAAACATAAAGATACAGGCAATAGATCTTGCATCAAAACATGACAGAGATGCGATTTCAGACCCTTTAATTTTAAATTATTCATTGACATCATATTAATGATATTTGATGAATATCCCTCTATAACATTTAAATAATTCGATGAGTTTAAAAACTGATATTTATCTTTCCTAGAAAGAGTGTAAGCAGTTGGAGGAATAAAAGTATGTTTTCACTCTTCACTAGTGCTATCTCTTCTAATATTCCTGTGTTAATCATATCTAATCTAGCCTTAATTCCATATTTTTTTTCCTTGGTAAATTTATTAATCTACCAATGACACTATGACATACATTTTTTCAACATGCATAACATTAAGAAAATTTATGAACATAAAAACAATTATAGTATGGTAATTCAAAAAAATGATCACTTTTTCTAACTAGTTTTTGTAAGGTTGTTTGAATAAGTTTTACAAAAATAAGTGTTTATATCTTTTCCTTTCTCAAATAGTTGATCACCTATTAGTGTATATGGTGTTTTATATTCTTCTTAACTCTCATATAATCATGTTTTACAAGATCAGTACTTATGTTACTGGGGTATCAATATGTGATGTCTTAAAAACACAATCTTTGATGACTGTTTCAACCTAATTGACTGTGTACCTCATTCAAAAATGGGATACTCTTGAGTTCCATTAATTTTATATCCTAAAAAAATTCCATAATCATGGGAGTAATTATCATCCCATACAACATATATCTAAATATGAAATCTTCATTTCTATAAGCATCATACAACATAACACCTGAATCCCAAAATAATTTCAAATCTTCAATCAATGGATCAAAACAAAAATTAATATCATTACTCAGTTGTTTTGGTTCTGATATAATAAGAGATAACATAACTTATTTTCATTTTAGGCATAAACATGGTGGAAAGTTATAATTTAAAAACATAACTGGCCATGTACTATGATTGACGCTTTAAAAACAAAAAGGATTCACTATATTTATAAATAGCACAAGATGAAGGTTTCTCATCTCGTTTCAAAATTCATTATACTTGTGGTTAATTCTCTTCCATTGAGGAGAGTCTGTCAGGTGAAAAAATTTCCTATATTTGTTTCTTTTATCGATGTTCCATGTCATTTGTCTTAAAGTATCCTCACCTCTATATTGGTGCATAAACCTTATAATGATAGGAAAGTACCATAAAACTTTCTTAGGACCCAATTAATATTTCTTATATCACAAAAGCACCACACTTTGGCAATTTTTTAAGTTCTTTTTTTTCCTTGAGAAATATTATACAATCATTTGGATAGGCTTGTATTATTTCATAGATCAGAACCATTGAATATAGAATTCTTTTAGAATCATTTGTTTGATAAGGAATCTAATTAAATTTTGGGATAATATCATCAAGAGAGTAAGTAGTTTAGTAAAACTAGAGTCAATCCATCAATTTATAGATTTTAAATTATACCACATTATTATGGGTGACAATGTTGTATATTTAGTACAACCAGTATAAAATGGAATATATTTTCACAACTCTTTAACTTCTCAAAAAAATTGACAATCACAAATATTATCTTCAACTATAATTATCATTTCCTCAATACAATCTTCAACATAATTTACACCTATAATCACATCCTTGATATGGTCTTCATCGTTATCCACACTTATAATCACATCTGATGATCCATAAAATATAGTTGTGTCCCATTATCTAGATACATTCAGTTTTTTCTATGTTTAGTTCAATATTTATAACTCCAATATATTTTGTAATAGATAAAGTGTTCTTTCAACTCATCTAGACTAATTATTCTTGAATAAAAATAGTGTAACCACAAAAAAAGTATTTGAGAAAGGTCATATGCATGATATTTTGAAAACATGATGAACGCTTCCACCCCATCCTCATACTCTTTTTTCATACGACTGGAATCCATTCATTTTTTAATCATATCCATATTATTTGAATCATTAATATTAATATTTAAAAAAATAATTAAATAAAAATAAATTATGATCTTATAATCCATAAAATTCCACTCTTATAGAATCATTTAAGCTACATGAATCCATTTTTATAAGATAAAAAGATCCAAATGATGTGTAATGAGATTATTTTGTAGTTTATATATATTTTTATCTCACTCTATCTCTATATATATTTATAAATATATTGTGTGGGTGTGTATTTATATAGTTGTGTGTGTGGGTATATATGTCTATCTATATTTATGACTTTCAATTTATAAAGATACATACATATATATAAACACATAACAAGCACATTTACCAATAGCCTGGAGGATTTTACTTTCTATATATTGACATATTTATATACATGTATATATATTTTTCAATATATACTTATTTTAGTATATGTATATATATATTAATATTTATTTACATATATTATAATATATACTTAAATATTTATATTTTTATTAACACACACACACATATATATATATATACATTTGTAAAATAATAAGAGTCCCCCTGAGCAAATCCCTAGAGGCAAAATTATAGAAAATGAAAGTTTGGAGTTTTACAAATGTCACAGAACATAGACTCTGCAATAAACTCTAGAATTTACCAATTCCATTTACATTCCCTTGATCCAACCCCTAAATTTTCCATCTTTTCAGAAATTACATTTCCTTATCTATATATGCATGATAAAAAAATCAATTTCTTATAATAAAAAATGAATTCCTCCTATCACGTATAAATCCTCAAATAATGATAAAATCATATGAGCTTAATGGTATACATGATGAATGTGAGGTCTAGATAAAGCTATATCTTATTTAAGTTATTGAATCTGGCAATCTGAATTTCTATAATGATATTTTCCATCAATTCCTCATGGATACCACTATCCCACTATCTTTCATGAATCATTAGATATACCCTCCCTTGTAGTTCTTGAAAACCCCACCACATTCCACATGTCTTGAATTGATTTTGGAAGAACCATTAGTGTTGATTTTGATTCATCCTAAAATTGATATCTTCTAGAAAAAAGAGGTGATGAAAACATATTTTCAGTAATTACCTCAAATATACAATATATAAAATATAGGTAATTCTATGATTAAATTTACCGCCCATCCGGTTTTTAGGTAGGATTTTGTTCGAATGTCTGATAGAATATTCCTCATGACTAGATTGAGCACAATCTCATGTCCATAAAACACACTTAAATTTATATTCCACTTAATAAGGTGATAAAATTTGGCCACATAATCCTAGAAAAGGTTCTTAAATTGAATATATCCCTCCTTTAATTCATAGAAAACAATAATGGATGTGATGTTATATACATTAAAAGAATCCAATTCAAAGAGATTTGAGATAATTCTCTAAAAGGCCTTGCAAAAATTATACTGGATGAAGACATAATTGATAGAGTCATATGTATATTTATAGACACTACGCATCATCAAAAGATTAATCTCATCATTCCTATGATTATCAGTCATGGGAATCCTATGATATGAAACCCACTATATAAGGGTGGACCTGGAGGGTGTTACTTTCTTTAAACTCCCATATAGAAATAGGAAAAAAAATGCCCACCCCTTATCTCGTAGGAGAACAAGAGAATATTAAAATCACCAATCAACACTCATATCCCATGAATGTTATTCTTATTGTTCCCATTATTTTCTTATAAGGCCCTTCTTCCATAATAATTGGTAAGGGAATACATAAAATAATTGAATTGGATTCTTTCCTCCATGTTGAGCATAGTGGTGGTCATCTGTTGACTACTTTGAATCAAGGTGCGATTACTGACTCTCTTAGAAACCATCACACAAAGTGTTTCTATAACTCTTGTGTGTTCAATAATTACAACAATATCATATCCAATAGATTTAAAATTAATACCTTTGAATATACTCGAATGAGTCTTTGGCTCAACAATGACAATCATTAATGGGTGATGCTTTAAAATAAAAAAATTATGAGTATAATCATTATCCATATTATCTCAGCCTTGACTATTCTAATATAGAATATTCATCTCTTAAAATTTTTATTTATTGATTCCTTGCCACTATAAGATGGAAATTTAGTGGTGATAGATCCTTTGTGTTTACCCTTAAACAACTTTGATTATTGGGGTTCCAAATATGAGGAAACCCCTTCCCCATTACTATTATCCTCCTCCTTGACTATGTTAGTGTTAATTATGTTGGTGAACACAACCTTAGGATTTTCTTCTCCCTTTTAATGAGCCAATAATTAGGTTTTGGGATTTCCCCTATTACTAGGTGTATTGACGACAAGAGATACCACTTGGCCAGGGAGTTTACAAACCTCAACTGGGGAGAAATATTAAAATTCATGTGATTTATTCCTTTTTATAAGAGAGGGTACCCCATGAATTGAGGGGGATTCTTCCACCTATTCCAAAAATTCACTTCATTATTTACCATACAAGGACATTCCCATTATTAAGAGATCAACCTTATCTAGATTTTTTCATCCTTTATGGGAACATAGAAAACATGATTGGATTCTTTGGACAAGACTCATCACAATTCTTATCCTATTCTCGACTCCCAACTCTAGTTATGATAGCTTGATCATCTCAAACCACCTCCTTCCCCTTAAAAGATTCTACGGAGTTCTTGAAATATCTATCATTTCCTTTTTTTCCCATTTTTACCTTCATGTATGATCATAGCCTCATTCAAATATTCATTAGGTTTTAAGTACACATCATGTTTTCATTTCCCATCCTTCCTTATCTCCCTTTTCCCTATTTCCTTGGGTACCTCTTTCTTGAAATGTAATCTATGTACTTATATACAGTTTGATACATGATTCCCTACCAGTTTTTAGTAGTTATTGAAATCAAGTATATACTCGTACTCAAAGTAAAAATCTATTTTGTCACAATAAAATAGTAATGTAGCACTTTATATTGAGGTATTCACAAGATCCACATCAATCAGGATTCTATTCACATAACCCATATACCATTTAATTATTTTCTCATCTAGTTTTAAAGGATACCCAGAATAGGTAGCAATGAAATTCAAAAAAATTGGATTCCATAACACCCAGATAAGGCCATAGAATCTCACATAGATTTATATATTAATGTACCCTTGATGTTGGGGGTTTAAATTATTACCTCATTCCAAATTTTCTAAAAATTATGGGATTTAGGTTGTAGAAGCTGAAGTTCTATGATACAGAGTAATTTGATTCTGAATGGAATACAAGATGGAAATAACCCTTACCAATTGGTATTATCTTCCTTCTTTCAAATCCCAATATCCTACATAGTTTTAGCTTATGCTCTTATACCTTAGAGGGTTTTTCACCTTTATTGAGAATAATCCTATCAATTAAGGAAAATCTACATGATTCAAGATGTTCCTTGGATAAATAAAAGGGTTATATTTTTTGATTTTAAAAAATGAATAATAAATTTTTATTTCTAGATGAGTTAAATATATATTTTCAAAATTAAATTTTTATATGTAAATATATGAAAATATGTATGTACATTTATATTTTAATTTATAAATAATACTATAATCTGAAAAATATTAAAATTTCAACACCATAATATCCATATGAATATAATACAAGTAAATAAATTAAATCTTCACCATAAAAAGATAAGAATACCCTCTTAAAAGATGTTGAAATTCAATTGACTATTCAAAAATTAGAGTATCCCAACTAAAAACTTGGTTTTTGAGGCTTTTAAGGCCTTTTTTACTAATAAAAAATAGATTTTAGTGTTCTTATTAATAAAAATGGAATAAATCTTTTCACAAGATTCAATTTGACATCTATTGGACCCTAAATGAACACTCAAATCAAAATTTAGGGTCATTGAAAGTTCAAATCTAATTTTAGCTCATCTTGAGATATTAATTAATTTATTAATTTTTTCTATCACAAAGATTTTATTAAATATCTATTACACAATATTAATTAGAAAATTTTATTTAATATTAATTTTCAATTGTTTTTGTAAACTACTTTCACTAAATCTATTACATATTAATTGTAAATACACATTTAGTATTATATAAATCATATTTAATAAAATATATTATATCAATACTAGTATAAATATATCTATATACTGTAATATGATATTTAATAGTATATAAAGTTTTTTTTATGAATTATCTCTTTTATAAACACTAAAAGGGGCATTTTAACATTGATAAATAGAACAAATTTATCAACTCTAAGAAAAGAACTGAGAAAGGTGTATCTTTATCAACACTAAAAAACACTTAAAATGGTGTATTCTATCAGTTTTTTTATAGAATTGATAAAAGTAACCATTATTAACACTTTTTTTAGAGATAATAAAAGGGATAGTGCTGAATATGGTCACTTTTGTAGTGGTTTATTTAATATTGATTGAAAATTGATTGATTCTCATATTTAAAGTGACTATTAATTATTCTTTAATTTATTATTTTAACAATTTATTTTTTACAATTTTCCTTGGTTTTATATAATATTGAATGTTCATCTAATATTAAAGAAATTCATTATTATTAGAAAGAGAGATTTTCATGTGTATTAAATGGTTAAAAGAATCATCTTAGAAATAAACATCAGACGACTCTGAAGTTGTCCATTGGTCTCACATGCGCGATTGTCTCTTCAAAAATCGTTAAACAAAATAGGTATTCTTTAGAAGTGTTTTTATATGTGCTAAATATTTTTTTAATTTTGTGTGTATAAATATAACGTTATAAAAATAGTTTCATGTTACTAGAAAAAAAAATGAGGACACATGAGCAAGGTAAGATCACAAGAATAGTGAAACATGAAAAATTTAATGGACTCACTATGCACATTTTCATTCATAACATATATATTAAACTTTTATTAGACTTAATCATCTGAAAATATACTACACTAAAATCATAACTCAAGCTACCTCAACATTTACATATTCACTATCTAAATTCTGATTCAAGTGGTTTTTTATTCTTTCTATCTTTTTGTGTGCTTACTTTTTTATTTATGATTTTTCATTCTAAATAAAGATATTGTGTTTTTTATATACTACATATATAAAGGTAGTTCTTAGGTTAAGCTTCCAAGTTAGAATAAGGCATGATTATTTGGGTCTTGCCTTTAGATAAAAAAAGGTATAATTAATTGGATTTTGACACCAAGTGTGAAAAGGTTGGTTATAATGGGTCATGACCCCCCCCCCCCATAAAAATTAAGTTCACTTTATAGTGGGTGTCATACTCTCATATTGGGAATGTGAAGAGGTAATATAAGATCATTTTGATCTAAACTACATAAAAATTATCATGTGTTGTTTATTTATAATTTTTATTGATTAATTATCTTAACCCTCATAATTTAATTTAACATTTATAAATTGGTTAATTTACTCATCCTAACTATTCATTAATCCATATATCTTCCACAACCATCATCAACCACAGATGATGGATATGTGTGGTGACACATCAGAGTAAGATACAGAATTCTAGTTTCTCTGTAGGGGTCTGAATTGCAAGGCAGTATCCATTCAATAGCCTAAGAAGAAAAATGGAATATATTTATAGATCACAATATTCCAAACAAAAATATAAAACATGTTAAATTAATTATATAAAAAATGGATAGTATAAATAATACATATTTATATACATTATTTCATTGAAATTTCATCAGCGAAAGCTAATATATAAGGATTCTATAAAAATGGAAACAAAGAGGGAGAATGAAATATTCTAGGCCCATGACAACACATTTTTAGTATCTCCAAAACAAGACAAAATAAATAAACAATTTATATCGATTAAATCAAATTCAATTATAAAGACCATAATCAATGGAAGTGTACATTAGCATCAACAGGTCGACAAAATTGGAAAATAAATCAGGAAATGAACACCATTATTTTTACATGCTTCAGCTAATTATCATATATGAATGAGGAAGGGGAAATAGGGATCTACTATGTAAATAATGACATGACTATAGTGATACAAAAAGTAGGAAAGACATGAGAAAATGCACCAAAGAAACTATACAAGCATGGAGTTTTAATCACTTAGGGAACCCATATTCAAATCAAGCTTGTGAATAGTAATATATACTCAAAAGATAGATAATCACATTCAACACGATCGATGCAATAGAAAATAACATAAAATAAAAGGAAAATAAAAATAAAAATAAAATTTTACTGGATCGAACCACCTTACTATGGTTTGGTCACTTATTGAAAGAATCAGATCATATGGGATCTAAGATGAAAAAGTTCGATGTTTTAGTTCATCATCCTCCTGTCGTTCTTCATGTAAAATCCCCAAAGACACCATTATTACCTCATGAAGCATTGCCTTCAGGAATAGTGAAAAGAACAATAAAAGATTTATGAATCTCCCTACCTAGTACCATAGAGATCAGACTACTCCGCTCCTACATATTCTCCATCAGTGAAATAGAAGGTTGGTTTCCTAACCTCCTTTATTCTTTAGTAATCTAAATATTGGTTGTCAGATGTTTCTCCTTCTCTATTTAAACTATACCCCTAACTCAATGGCCCCCATGAAATATAGTGGTTCCCCCTATTCAAATAAATCCCCCAAATTTGTGGATTCAAGGGGAGTATTAAAGCTAAAGATGTAGTTACAGAAGTCCAACATCTTTCCACACACATAGACAACCAGAACTCATGGAATAAAAATCATTGAACATATAATATAGAGCATGTAGAAAATTAAGATGTGGTAGAAATGGTAAATGGATGAAATCCGAAAATGAAAGGCCCCAGCATATATAAAAAATACTATATTTAAATTTAACCATTAAAAAGCATAAAAAAGTCATATAATTGCACAAAATAAATGCCATTTAATTTTCAAAATCATGTGAATAAAATTCGCAAATATCTACCTTGAAAATTAAATGCATAGTCATAAACACCCGATGTCCCAGAACCACCTAAACTATCACATTTATTTGGGTGAGAATGTAATCCTAATAAATTCTAAGAGTACATCAGTGTGTCCTCTATGTGAATCACAGTGACACACACTTGTCAGAATATAATGAAATATAATGTTAACTGCTAAAACATGCTTATAATAACATGATAAACTAAGAAAAATCATTAACTAAACTCATACCTTTACTTACCTAAGATTTATAGAAACACATACCAGATCTCTAGCGGAACTCATTCCCTCATAGGTTCAGATAACTCACTTACACCTCCAAGAATAATAAAGAAAACATAAATACCATTTCTCAAACAAAAAAACCATTAAAAATAGAAATAAAGGGTATGAACAAGATTAAAACATGAAATAGTTCCAATGAAACAATATCAAAAAAGGAAATACCACATAGTTCAATCATGGAGTAAACTAGAACAGCTAAAACAACATGGCTCCAAGAATCTAAACAACTTAGACAGTCACCCTAAAACCACATAGGCATATCCAACATCATGGATCCTCTATTAGACTAGTTTAGAAAATATACCCCCCCCCCCAAGAAGACACTAAAACCACATTGATCTAGGTAAAAGGCCTTGTAAGCCTCTTATATAAAGGGGGACAACCTGAATCCAAATTCAGTCCCAATTCAAATCCCATAATAATTCTCAATGATTCTGATTCAGAAACATCTCCACCTAAGGAGAAACCCCTACCTAAACTATGTACCACCTAAAGGGTGTTCCAACAATAACTAGGTACCCTGTGGAACAACACCAATAGCATCAATTTTAGGTCTAACCTAAATGTGGACTAGACAGACAACACCCGACTAACACCGCACCATCTCATAATCGAATTGATTCCAGGGAAATACCTACACAAGCTACCGAAACCCTTAAATCATAATGATTTATAATAGGAAGAAAGAAAAGGCATAAAAATTTTTCTATCAAAATAATAGAAAATAGAGAATTTCATAGAAAAAAACAAACACATGATCATGATGATTAAATAAATAAACAATAATGCTGTAAAAGAGTACTATCAATGATAAACATATATATTATAAATGTAAGGTGTTTTTAGTTATTTACCTTTCTATATTGATTATGACTTATCTAATCATGACATTAAAATTATTTAAATGTCATGTGTGTTTGGTTATTTACCTTTCCATATTGATTATGAATATTGGTTCATGATATATTTTGTTGTAATTAACCCTTACTGATCATTTGAGTTTAAAAATGTTTTTCCCCAAGAATCCAGGAAGGGTACTATGAATGATATGAAAGCATATGATAGAGGGAATAATGAAATTATCGAAAAAAAAATTATATTATGATTTTTGTATTCAAATTTAATATTGTAATCATGTATGTATCTAGTTTACCAAGACTAAAAAACTATATGATCCTTCAGGATATGATACCTTGTACCATATACCAATGTAATAAAGCAAAAAATAGATTTGGGCTATTGGGGTTAGGGAAATTACAAATATAATAACTGTAACTACAATAATAATAATTTTATTATTATACTATAATGAGAAAAAATAGATTTTTAAGTGAAATATGGAGATGAAAATGGGTTTAGGAGTGATTAGTACTCGTGTTGAGAAATTGAGCTTTTCCTTGGGGGAATTATTAGAAATAAAGTAAATAGGTAAAAAAAATTGTTACTAGAGTCTTATATTCATGTAATATGACTCTAGGAGAAGTAAAATGGGTAGATATTCAATAAGACTGATAATATTTGGAGAATATTTTAAGGGGTGGGGGAATACCCCATTTTTTTAAGTGAAGGGAATGAATTTTTTTTTAAATATAACCTCTTAATATAAAAGGAACACATGTTACACAAGGAAAATTGATTCAAAATTGGGAAATAATGGTGAGGAGATATGGTTTGGTCAAGACACACCATAAACAATCATTTTAAGACATGTTTTTTTTATAGAAACACTAGAGAAATAATGATGTATGATATCAAAAAAGAGAATAAAAGGGATAAAAAGATACAATGAAGAAGAAGAATAAGGAAATGAGATATGGTGAAATACATAGTTCAGGAATAATCCCTATGTCTATGGAAAGGAATTATCACTTTACTAAAATTGTGAGTAAAAATTATAGAGTTTGACCTTAGTATAAAATACTACCTCAAAATGGTTTCATAAATTGTATGGTACAATAGTTCCACCAATCACATAATAAGTCCATGATGATATAGTAATCGATGGTAAGAAGTCTATAAAGCTATGGTACCTCAATCACCAAAGTCCAAATTGTTATAGTTCCATGTTTTCCATGTTTGAAATGCTACAGTTCCTCGTCGGTGTCATTGATCATCTCTTCTATGATTTAGAAAAAATTTCTAAAGTGTGAAAAAATTAGGTAGGAAACCTTCAACCTGCATACCTCTGAACAAGGGTGTGGTTCCCCTACAACCCCCAATGGCCTCATCATGGAGGTTGTATCATGGGAGGTGCAGCCTGGTGTGCATTATGGGCTACCAATAGTTGGCCCAACTTCAGCCAAGAATTAGGCTATACCATTCCAATGGTTCTAGCACTTCTACACTTGGTTAAACTCTTTTTACCTTAATTTAACTTTACTACTATAACTACATTTTTAACCTCTAAAACTAATTTTTATGACTTTAAATGAAAATAACCCAATTACCTAATTTATATATTATGATTTCAAATATGAAAACAATTTTACCAAATAAAATTTATAAGTGTGAGAAAATTTAATTTTAATATTAGCACACGTTATGAGTAAAAACCATTTTTATAAAAAGTATATTTTTAACCATAAAAATAGTATTCAGTATAAAATTATCAACAGTGATGGTTTCCATTAAATTAATTGGTTTTTTTAAATAAAATAAGATCTATGTGGATTTAAAATCAATTAAAAACCTAATCTCACATTAATGATACTTAATTAAAATAAACATACCAAAAATAGTTTTTTTTAAAGTAAATATTATTAACGTTTAAAGTGATAAACATAGGTTTTTTAAATTCAAAATTGTATTTTTAAATAACTAATTTTACTCCTTAAATATATTTTTGGTTATGAAATTTTTTTTATAATTTTTAAATTCATACTTAGTTTATGATAATTTCATAAAAGAAATTTTATAGGTATAAATAGTATTTTTAGTATTCACCTAAGAATTAAATAATTCATAAAAATTTCAAACATTCATCCTAATCAAATATTTTTATGCTGAATCCAAAAATATTGTTCATTTTTTCAAATTAATATTATAAAATTTTAGAATATAAATTTTAAATAAAAAATATATAATTAAAAAAATCCTAGGAAAATAACTTTTTAAAAATATTTATTTTTCTTATTCTTATTTTATATCAATTACTAATTGGATTTGTGTTTATATATTATTCTTATGAAAAAATATTTTATCTATAATATATTTAGTTTCCTAAAATTAGGTTTATGAAATAAAAATTTTAGAAATTAAAAATTTTCATCATAAAATGTTCTTATTATTTATTTGGCTACAGTAATTGAATTTCATCAATGCATTATTATTAAAAATTACCTTCATTTTTCTTTAAAAGTAAAAATGTGAAATATATCAAATACATGTGACATGTAAATGATTTATGAAATTGAAAATTACATTTCTATGACATCTTAATTTCTACTTACATAACTTTCCAATATCTCTATGTAATACCTAAGCATAAGATATTCTCTTATGGCAGTCATAGGTGGTGTTTCTACTAACATGGATTTCATAAAAAAATTATAATCTTTAACTTATCTTGAAAATTATTTATCTCATACCATAGTTATCAGAGTTTATCTCGGGCTTGGTCTAGGGAAAACCCAAGTGAAGTTACCTCCTTTACAAGCATAGGATAATGAGCTTTATATGGATAACTCCAACTACCTAGCGTCATTTATTCTACTTTATTAATTTATTTTGTAATATGGTTATTTATATTTATATCGTATTACTCAATGGGTATGTTATAATTGAAATATTTAATATATTTTTTTAAATTATCACAATTTGGTTTCAGTTCTGTGTTTCATGTGAAGAAAGATATTAATAATAGTATTTATTTTAAAGGAAAATTAATACTAAAATCTTAGGGAGTTACATTAAGGCCCATGAATATTTGAAATTGTGAACTCCTTATGAAAATTCAACGCCCTTACCACTGCTTCATCTTGTTTTCTTTTATATTTTATGATATATTTATTTATTTATGTTTATTTTCATTTTTTTATTTAAATATTTCTTCATATAATTATATATAATTATGTTATTATTTTTAAATACATTTATAAAATATTTTTATATATCTACATATATATATTTATTTATTTATATATTTAAATGTATATATATATTTATATATTTATATACATTTATATATTTAAATATATACATTTATATATTTATATATTTATATATATTTATATATTTATATATATTTATATATTTATATATATTTATATATTTATATACATTTATATATTTATATATATTTATATATTTATATATATTTATATATTTACGTATATATTTATATATTTATGTATATATTTATATATTTACGTATATTTTTAATATTTATGTATATATCTATTTATTTTTGTATATATTTATACATTTCTATATATATTTATTATTTTCTGAGTAATTATATATTTACCTATAATTTTTTTATAATGTATTTATAAAATGTATAATTAAAATGCATTTATGTGTTTATATATATATATATATTTGTATATGTATCTATATATATATATATATATTGTGTGTGTGTGTTTGTATAGGTGTGTGTGTGTGTGTCTATATATATGAATTGCAATTTATAATGATACATGTATAGATATAAACACATAACAAAGAAATTTCCCACTAGCCTAGAGGATTTTAGTTGTTATATATTGACATATTAATATATATATATATATTGTAATTATAAGACAAAAATCCATCAAGGTTTCATTTCGTTGTTTCTTGGGTTGTTTATGTTTTTTGACAAAGACAGTTGACAAAATTTCAGCATGGTTGTTTCCAAAGAAGATGTTTTGAAGGTGGTGATGTTTCATAGTGTTTTCCATTTTTTGGGCATCAAATTTGGAATTTTTTTTTTATGGAAATGAAATGATTTTTGCATAGTAGTTAGGTTATGTGGACCGAAAATGGGGTATGTAATCATAAAGGACATTGTCATTTGTGGGTGAAGATGGTGAAATAAAATGCATAATAAAAGAGTATGCATATAGCACCCTCTGGTTTCATGTAATTAACCCTTTCTTTATGATTTTTAAGTATTTAAGTATATGGGTGGAGTTTGGGAGAGTTTGGAGAAATTTTAGAGTTTTTTGGGGGATTTTCTATAGGTTCATGGTTGGTGCACATTTTGGTAAAACCATGCAGTGCCTACAGGAAACCATGCACAATGAGACAGGGGATAAAGGGAAGGCACACGAGTTGCGCAAGTTTTTTACAAACCATGAAGAAGCCTATTAGAAAGAATGCTTTGTTGGAAAATGGTATTTGGAATGGTTGGAACACAGTTTGGAAATTGTGTTATCCAACTGTTTGATGTTCAACCCTTAAGGCAGTAGCTTCTGTACGTTTAGTAAATGCTTTTCCTAACCATGCGACTAACCATGCACGAGTTAAAAGTAAGATCCTAAAATTGTGGATCTCACATGTTTTGGTCTCTAAATCCCTCATTTTTCCTCCTATTAGGCCCTAAATCAATATACTCTCTTCCCAAAGGCTGAGGAAGCTTCTCCAATCAATCTGGAGGTGATCCAAAGGCTTCTCTTGTTGATTTAAAGTCGGATTATTATAGTAAGACTTTGTTCTTGGTAGTACTTGATGGTTTTTCCTATATTTAATTCTCTATTCATATATATTTCTTAGATCTACATCCATTGTGGTTAGATCTAAGATTTTTGATGAAAAATATGATTAGATTTGGCTTGGTTTATGATAGGTTAAGAGATATAAGGTGGGTTCGTGGACATTTAACCTGGTTTTGTTGGCATTTTTCAAGTCTTTCTTTATTTTCATAATAAAACCTGAGGCAGGTGGATTCACGCTCGACTACTCTATTTATAACATTAAGGATTAGTTTCGAATCACTACTGCAAATATGGCCTTTATCAGTACTATAAAAGTGCATTAACAGCACTAGAAAATCATTGTTAATCGAGGCGAAGATAGAGAGTCCCTTTTATCAGTTCTCAAGAAAGCGCTGATAAAGGCCCCTTTTATCAGCACTGATAAAAGGGTCTTTTATCAGTGCTCAAAAAAAGTGATGATAAAAACTTCCTTTATTAGCGCTTTTTTAAGAGCTAATAAAAGACCCCTTTTATCAATGCTTTTTTTTAGTGCTGATAAAAGTCAAAAAAAATAAATAAAAAGTTAAAAATAATTTATAATGTGGGGAGCTTTTAACAGCGCTTGACCCCCCTATTAGCACTAGGTGGAGCCCCCTCTATCTAACCGCACATTGTACTTCCCTATGCAACCCCCTCTCACTTTTCCGTGCACCCCTACTTCCACCAGAACTCGAACACGAGACCTCCCCCCTTGCGCGCCTGTATCTTTACCACTAATCCATTTAGATTTTTTCTCTATTTAATGATATATCTATTTATATATATATATATAGTTATATTTATTCGTATATTAATATAGATTCGTATAAATATAAATATATCTAGTTATATTAATACATATATATTAATACATATATATTAATTCATATATTAATATATATATATATATATTCATATATTAATATCTATTTTTATCTATTTATATATATATTTTTAGTTATAATTTTTTATCCATATATTTATTTGTATATTAATATATATTTATAAGATTAGTTTTAAATACATTTATAAACTATGTTTTTTATGCGTGTTTATAAAAAAAATACATACATATATACAACACACACAAAAACACACACACACACACACACATATATATATATATATATATATTTACGAATAAATAAATACATATATGTGTGTGTGTGTGTGTGTGTCTATCTGAAAAGCCATAGAATTTTAAAATGACCATAACTTCTAATACAGAAGTATATTTCAACTCCATAACTAGTAAAATCAAAGAAAATGAAACAATCATCGATATGATATGTGGTACTGGCCTAGAGGACATCTAGATCAGAAGTTATAGCTATTTCAATGTTAAACAATTGGGGTATCCTAACTAAAAACTCAGTTTTGGAGGCTTTATGAGCCTTTTTTGCCTCATGGAATGTGACACAAGGCTCTCTTCAATCACTATCATGTAGAGCTCATCGCAGGATTCGATTTTATATAATGTAGAGCTCAAACGGGCTCCTAAATCAAAAGTTATGGTTGTTTGAAGTTTTAATTACATTTTCAACTTATTTTAGATCTTTTGTTTATTTTTCTTATTTTTCTTCTTCAAATTATTATTAAATGATTATAAGTCAATGATAATTAATAAATTATTAATTAATAATATTTTCTAAAATATTTTAAATCCATTTTCACTAAATTTCTTATATAATAAATGTAATAGTCTATTTATAATTATCTAAAATATATATATTATATATATATTATATTTATATCAATATAAATAAACTTATATATCAATATATTATTTTTCATGAAAATTTATTTTTTTGAAATATACAATTTATCAGTGCTAGGAAAAAGCACTGATAAAGCCACACCCCCCCCCCCTTATCAGCACTACTAAAAAAATCATTAATAAAGGGGTCCCCTTTAATAGCACTAAAAAAAGCACTGATAAAGGGGGTGCCTTTATCAGTACTAAAAAAAGTGCTGATAAAGGTTCACTTTTAACATCGCTTTTTTAGTGCTGTTAAAAGTGCCCTTTATCAGTGTTGATAAAGGGTGGTGCTTTGGAAACGTAGTTTTTTGGTATTGAATGGATTAAATTGATTTAAATTGACTATTAAATTGGCTTACAATGCATGGTTTAAACCTTATTTAGTGATGGTTTTTGGATTTTTTTGAATTTTGAATTATTGTGAAATATGCTTTTTAAAATGGTTTTAAAATATTTATTTTGAAAATGGTTATTTGGTTTCAATTTCTTAATAAAGGGTTTTCAATAAAATGTTGGTTTTCTTGAAATGGTTTGTTGGAAAGGGTTTTCATTAAAAAGTTTGTTTTATTGAAATGGTTTTTCCATTAAGGTAGTTTTGGCATCGAAATGGTTTTTGAAAATACTTGGTGGTGTGTGTTCATATTTCATTGTGAGGATTTATTAAAATATGACCTTCTTCTAGGTTCCAAAGTTGTAATGGAACATGGGATTTAATTTCCTTGTGATGACTTGGTAGATAAACAAGAAATGGCTCATCAGTATGGAACTATCTTAATGAAACATTCATGTGTAGAGGTGTGGATTTGTGGAATGGAATGGATTATTCCAAAGTGGAATTTATGAAATGGTTTTAGAGAATTATTTGGTTTCTTTCCTTGGAATGGGATATCATCTTGAGAAAACTATTTTACTATAGCAGTTGTTTATATGCTGATATAAATTGTTTTATAAATTTTTTTATATATACTCTCTTTATATATTGGGAGAACTTGTTCTATCCTGGTGGTGTGAGTAGGGAAGACATTTGGGGAAAATCTACTAAGTTTTAGTACTCACCTATGCTTTACCACATTGGTACTTTTGTAGATGTTTTTTATCGAGACATGGGAAAAGGTAAAGTATCACACATCATTAGAAATACATCATGATACTTGGGTTGTTTTGGATTTGGTGCATAGAGCATGTTTTGATCTTGGATTTGTCTTTAATGTCTTTTATTTTTTTCCTTCTACTATTAACTTTGATATTTTAGTCTTCTGTTGTGGTACTTGGTTTTAGTTTAATTTTGAGAAATGAAATATTGATTTTTCTTTCTTTGTTATGATGCATCATATAGTGGATTTTTTATGGCTCATTTGTTTGGTTGTTTTATTCTTAAAGGTAAAATCATCCCCCACATGTATTGAATCCCTTTGACATTTATTTCTCACCTTTGGAATCTTGGGTATTACACTTAAAACCAAGTAATTTTCCGATTACTTTTCAAGTCAATGAGAAGGGGAAGGATGTTACAAGTGGTATCATCTAGGTAATTCCCTTGTGGAACAAGTGATAATTAGTTCCTTTGGTCATGGAGTTGATATTAATTTTGGTCTATTATTTGTGTCGGGTTGGTATAAAGGAGTAGGATTTTCAGGACTTGAAATATAGAGCATAAAAAGACGTATCTAACCTTTTTATGTTGAACATCAAGTTACTAGGTAGTTGAGTACATAAGTGTTTTAGATACACTTATAGGATTTGGTCTCTCATTGTCATGGGTTTAACCAATGAGATGAACATGACATGCATGATAGAAATGACTTCCCACTTAGAGTGTATATTTCATTTTTAGTAATGATATATGATTTGGAGCACTATGAATTTTTTTAAATATATAAATTGTTTTCAAATGAAAGACTTTGCAAATAGAATGGTTTTGGTACTTTGAAAATGGCTTGATTTTCAGAAGAAATTTGAACTTTTTTCAAAAATGGTTGATCATGGTAAATGTTGATTTTGGAAAGAATTCTTGTGATAGTTTGATGTGGTAGAATTTGAAACGATAATCCTTCAGTTGATAGAGAGTAAGATTTATATCATTTGTTTTTTTATAGAAAATGAAACCTATTAGGCATCGTAGAAACCAACAGAGGGAAGATATGGATAATGTGGTTGCACCTAAGCTACAGGTGAACCAAAAACTAGTTCAGAGTATCATACAAGAATTTCAGGATTTGGACACATGGAACTGGAGGGAAGATCCAAGACAAGTGGATCATTCTATTCAGTTCTGGAAGCAGAATCCACCCATTTTTTTGGGTGATTTAAAACCAGAAATGGCAGATGTGTGGATGAATAGGATGAATCATATATTCAATTTCATCAGCACACCAGTAGAGCTAAAAGTCAATATGAAATGTATATACTGAAGGATATTACATGTCAGTGGTGGGATATAGTTGTGTGGGATAAATTGGATCAAGGCCTTGGTTGGATTTATTTTTAATAATTTTTCAACAAAAAAATATATCCGAATACATTCATAATCCAAATAATAATGGAATTATTTAACTTGAAGTAGTAAAATATCTTTATCATAATTTATGTAGATAAATTTATGAATTTAGTGCACTTTGAACCCGAGGTTGCAGCTAGTGCACCCTTGAAGGAACACATCTTTGAATAAAGGATGAGGTGGGAGATTCACTCAAAGATTATTTTGCTCTGTATTATGTATTATACAAAGATGGTCAATAGACTAATAGTGTCCCAATGGTATATCTTAGGAGCTATGGGAGGAGTAACTGTGTTTATACCCATAGGAAATGGTGGTAAATCTAATTCTGGGAGCAAGAGAAAGAGGGACACCTATTTCTAAGGGAGAGAATGAATCAAAATTATAAGGATGCAACAATGAATCTTCCTTCAAGACCCAAGTCAAAAGATGGATGTTTCTAATGTCTTTACTTCAACCACATGATGAGAGAATGTACAACACCACCAAGATCATGCCACAATTGCAACATAATGGGGCATCTTTAACACTTTTTTCGTATTGCTCCAAGGTCAGGTGTTCAGGACACTTCTCAAGTGTTACAAGCATCGTATGCTTCAATATGATGAGGGAATAAGAATCAATCTAGTCAACAAAATAGATTTATCTATGGTGATTCCAGAAATACCATGACCCTCAGGTAGTGAAATCGCAATAGGGAAACAAAGAGAAAAGTGCAGTGAAAAAAAAATATATGGAGTTGAACAGGTTATTGTGGATGATCATCTTGGGCCATCTATAGTGCGAGGTACGATTCTTTTGAGTTTTACCCTTATTTAAGTGTTTTTTGATATGGGTGAATCTAATTCCATTATTTCCTCCCATCATATTGATTTAGAAATTTTAAAAGTTGAGATGATGCCTTCTATGATTAAAATTCAAACTTCTCTTGGTCAAAGAGAATGTCGAGCCTTTTTGTGAATAGAATTTTCTATAACATTTGATGTAGAAAAGATGTATAGTGACCCTATCCTTTCACACATATAATTACATGATTTTAAACATAATAAATCATAATATTAAAATACAAGGATTGTAAAGTCTAGTGTCTTTGAAGACTAGGTGCATAAAACATAAAACATGGGACTAAATAGAACATTTTTTTATTTATTATTCATAAAGAGCTCCTAACTTCCATTGTGATCATACATCTTCATAGGATAACATGTGGATAACATGAACAAAGGGATGAGCTAAAAGCCTAATAAGGGAATAAACATAAGAATAAAGCATTAGAACATGGGTTAGAAGGCATGACATAATGATATAAAAATCCATAGAATATATGGAATCATAACATATAAACCTGGATTCATAGTAATGTTATAGAAACATAAAACATGACTTTATCGTGATTCAAGACTCATTGCACATAAAAGAGCACAAGTTAAGGCTAACCACCAAGACCGTTGCACATAACGTCTCATGAGACTCAATCTTAAACAATGCATTAGAGTGCTATCTGGGAGCACCCATAATAACATGGTCATGAATATTCTTTCCACATATAGAATCATATATAATCAATCATACATAAACATAAGGGTACTCATGGAAATAAATGGGTATCATAATCATGTCATAAATCATAATAGATGGGTGTATCAAACAAGTGTTCATGAAAGAAAGGAATTAAAAAATACATAGAAATTGATAAGTTAAAATAGTAATATATCATGGTAATTTATGTCAAAAAGATGCGACAACATGTAATAAGAGTATTTAACAAATTTTACCATTAAATCATTTTAGTGTGGTTTTAAGGAAAATACTAAAGAGACTTTAAAATAGTAAATAGAATAATCTTTTATATATTAAAAAAAGTGAACCAATAATTTTTTAATAATAAAAAAACTGATTTTATAAAACAATGGTGTCTTAAAGAAGATGATTGACTGCACTTGAAATTGGGCAAGAATTCAGTAAGTTCGCTTAAAACGGGTTTTCTTATCATGAAGTATTGAGGAGGGAACCACTTAAAAACATGTATATCACTAAAAGAGAATAATTAATGGACCTTGATACATGATTTTTTATAATTTAAACATCATTTATAATATTTACATAAAAATAATAGATAACTTCATTTGGGTAAAAAGAGTGATAGAGAAACCCGAAGGGATAATGGAGGTTTGGGTAGAATCCCTTACCTTAAGTCTGAAGGTGATCTTACCTTGATCTTAATGTCCAAGATAACCAAATTAAATTCATTAATTAATATTTCCAGAACTTATTAATTATGTAATTGATTTATTATAACCTTATTAAGTTCATTCATGACCTTTTTGATGGGTTAATAGGTTCAATATCATTGTTTGTTTCATTGGTTTTCATGATTGGTTTACTTATATAAATGTAATGATAAACATGTAAGATGAGAATGGTTGTACATAATTGGAGTTATAGATTATTAGTGATAATCCATTAGATTACTTGGTTATAAAATTCATTTTTTTATTTGGAGTGAAGACGAATCATTATATAAAACTTTAATGATAACTGTTTAAGTTAATTGGCGGTTTTTTGATCACATTGACACATTTTTCTTTATAAATTAATATCATGTGTACAAAAGATTTAAAAACATTAAATTATGAATGATACATATATTATATTCTGTTTCAACCATAAAAATTGTCTCATGACCAGAATTGAATATGGTAATAGAAATTGAAAACTCTTCGTCCTTGAATGTGAGAAATTGACTCATCTTTGATGGTGTTTTCATTCTTAGTATAAAAGGAGGGGAAAGGAGATATGATGATGAATTATTCCATTATAATAACAAAATTCAAATACATGTAAGTTACTGGAGTTATAATAAAATTTGGATGAAAGGATGTGAGGAAAGAAAATGAAAAAAATGGAACTTGAAAGAAAATAAAAGAAATTAAAATAGGAATTTACCTCTTGAATATATCTTCCTTGAGAACCTCTTTAGAGGAAAGGATTTGGTCATTTGAAGAGACCAAGAGATGCTTGAACTAGGAGAGGGGCTTAAGGAGATATTTGAGCATAATTTATACAAGTAACAAGTCTTGAGAAGAGTGAAGAGAAGAGGAGGGTGAGGGTGGTTTTTATAGTGGAGGAGAGGAGAGTTTTCTCAATATTTTATTTATTATTTTATTATTTTCCTCAATACAAGAAATAATATTGATTATTGTGACAAAAAACATTAATATTTTCATGTGAGTCTGAACCCAAGGTTCTTACATTATACATGACCCAATAAATAGTGTATTTAACATATAATGTATATATACAGCAAATTATCTTATTTTACTATTCACCAAAAATTCAAGTATTTTAGAAAAATCCCAAAACTTCACCCCAATATTTTTTTGACATGTAGAATTAAAAAATGAACTCCATTTTAGGAAAATAATTTTCTAAATGTGTTAAATTTAATTTTTAATTAAAATCATAATTTAATTGAAAAATACAAATTTTAAAATTAAAATTGCCTTTCTAACACTTTGAAAAATTAATTAAGGTCTCTTAAAATTATCATATAATTATAAGTCAAAAAAATAATTATTTATGAATACATTTTAGGAAAATAAATTTTCTTTTAAATTATTAAATTAATCATAAAATTTAAATTAAATATACATGACTCACAAAAATACTACACTATGATATAATGATATAATATTGTCACTTATAAGATGGATAAGTTTTATTTATAATTTCAATGTTAAGGTAACTTATTCACTTTGAAAATTTAATATTCATAAGGGTAACATTACTATTCATAAGGGTCGGTTACTATTCACCAAAAATTAAGTTTGTCTTATTGAACTCCAAGAATCTTACTGGTCGCAACTGTGTATATTAGATTTTCGAAATTCAAATCACATAAGTGAAAATATTATGTTTAAAGGTCACATGGTACTTAGTAATTCATTGGGTTGTGATTTCACGTGATTATACTATATGATAATAAGAAGGGAATTTCCATTGATTAAACTTTGGGTCGTTACATTCTTCCCCCCTTAATAAATTTCACCCTAAAAATTTATTTTTGCATTCTATGCCATAAATAGGTGTGGGTACTTTTCCTTCATTTCCTCTTCTAGTTCCCATGTTTCCTCTTCGTACTTATAGTTCCACCATAGTACATTGACCAGGTGAGTAGTCTTTTTGCATATAACTTTATCCATATGATCCAAGATCTTTACTGAATACTCCTCTTAAGAAATATCATTCTCGAATTTTACCACCTCTGAAGACAGTACATGGGAAGGATCCGGTATGTACTTACTTAAGAGGGATACATGGAAGACATCATGTACTTTAGATATGGTAGGTGTAAGTGTTAGTCGGTAGGCCACAACTCCGACACAATCATGAATATCTAAGAGGCTGATGTACCTAGGACTTAGCTTTCCTTTCTTTCCAAATCTCATGACCTTATTCAATGGATATATGCAGAGAAATGCCATGTATCCAACTTTGAACTCAATTTCCCATTGACGATTGTCTGCATAACGCTTCTGTCAACTTTGGGATTCCTTGATGTGTTGTTGAATGGTTTTCACCTTCTCCATCATTTCTTCGACCATTTCAGGTTATAGCATCTTATACTCACTAACTCCATCCCAACATTCTGGTGTTCTACACCTTTTACCATAAAGGGATTCATATGGTGCCATTCAGATGCTGGATTGGAAACTGTTGTTGTATGAGAATTCAACCGGTGGAAGATTTTGGTTCCATCCTCATTTGAAGTCCATATAACATGATATCAATATTTCTACCATTTTATGAATAGTTTTCTCATATTGGGCATCAATTTGATGATGATAGGTCTTACTGAAGTTCAGTTCTTTTCATAGAGCATGTTGAAGACTTTTGCAGAACTTCAAGGTGAATCTCATATCTCTATCAGATACAATAGATATTGGTAATCCATGTAGCCTTAACACCTCTTTGATATATATCTATTCAAGTTAATCTAAATATAAGTCCTCTCGAATTGTGATAAAGTGAGTTGTCTTTGAAAGACGATCCACAATTACCCACATAGCATTGTTTCCTTTGGATATCCTTGGAAGTCTAATGAAAAAGTCCATGGTGATGTTATCCCATTACCATGTTGGTTTGGATATTGGTTTCATCATCCCATTAGACTTATGTCTTTCATCCTTCACTTGTTGACATACTAGGAACTTTGATGTATATTCAGAAATCTCCTTCTTTATATTGTCCCACCAAAATTTCTCTATGAGATCTTGATACATATTTGTACTCCCTAGGTAAATAGATAAGGTTGAGTTATGTGCATCACTCAAAATATCATTCTTTATCTATGGATCGTATGGTACACATAATCCGGACCCAAATATTACAAATCCTTTCTCATTAATATTGAACTCATAGGATTTCTCATTTATAATAGCTTCCACCCTTTTCAAAATTTCCATATCTTTTCTTTGAGCATCGTTTAGTTTCTTCATTATGGATGGTTAAGAATCCATTAGAGAAAGGATTGATGATGTTTCTCCATTAAATATTCCCATGTCCATCCTATGCAAATATAAAAATATTGGATCCTTTTCAATTCTCATCATTGATAAATATGCAGGATCCTTTCTACTTAGAGCATCTACCACCTTATTTGCCTTATCAGGGAGGGAGTGGATTGAGAATTCATAATCCTTAATGATCTATAACCATCTTCACTGATTCATATGAAGATCCTTCTATGTTAATATATATTTGAGACTCTTTTGATCAATGTATTTCTCACACTTCTCCCCATAGAGATAATACTGCTAGATTTTCAAAGTAATGATCACAGCTGCCAACTCCAGATCATGTGTGCGATAGTTTTTATCATGTATTTTCAATTATCTCGAGGAATAGGATGTCACTTTATTATTTTTCATTAGCACACATCCTAAACCCTTCTTTAAAGCATCACTATACACTATAAATATCTCTCCACTTGCTGGGAGTGTGAGTACTAGCGTAGTGATAAGCCTCTTTTTTAGCTCCTCAAAGCTTTCCTTGCATTCTTGAGTCCATAAAAACATCACCCCATTACATGTTATCTTGTTCATTGGGTTTGATAATCATGATAACTTCTTCAAAAAATCATTTATAATACCCATCTAGACCCAGAAATCTATGGATATCTATTAAAGATGTTGTCCTGGTCCACTTTTCAATTGAATTTGTCTTATAAGGGTCCATATACATCCCTCCGCTAGTGATAACATGACCCAATAATGATACTTATTCCATACAAATTTCAAATTTACTATACTTTGCATAAATTTTCCCCCTTTGAAAATTCATTAGTACAGTATTCAAATGCTCCTCATGTACCACTTTTCTCTTAGAGTATATCAAAATATCCTCGATAAAGACTACCAAAAATATGTTGAGGTAATCTCTAAAGACTCTATTCATTAAATCCATTAATATTGTCGGATAATTAGTGATTCTGAAGGAAATCACTATGAATTCATTATGTCCATACCTCATTCGAAAGCTAGTTTTGGTAATATCTTCCTTACTCAACTTTAATTGGTGATATCCTAAGTGAATTTCCAACTTAGAGAAATTACTAGCCCCATGAAGCTGAATGAACAATTCATCTATCTGTGGAAGGGTATACTTGTTCTTTATTGTGATTTTATTGAGTTCATGATAATCAATGCAGAGGCGCATTGATCTATCCTTATTTTTGATGAAGAGGACCGAAACACCCCATGGTGAAGCACTCGGGTGTATAATACCCTTCTTAAAATTCTCCTATAAATGATTTTTCATCTCTTCTAGCTCTACAGTGGTCATTCGATAAGGTTTATTTGATATAGAAAGAGATCCAAGTATAATTTCAATTGAGAAATCAACCTCTCGATCAGGTGGAATATAGGGAAAATCTTTAGGGAATACATCAGTGCAATCCCTCTTGATGGGAATATCTTCAAGAAGTATCTCCTCCTTTGTCTCAATCATTTGAGCTAGACATGATTTCTCATAAGGAAAAAATATCCACTCTTGAGACAATGATTCTAAAGGTGATTCATCTTCCTCCTTAAACATGTAAATAATTGGAGGATTCTTCAGGATGTGAATAGTGATCTTCCTTTTCTAAAAGTTGATGTTGTCTTTATATAAATATAGTCAATCTGTGCCCAATATACCATCTAACTCCACTAAAGGATGTATGATGAGATTTTATGGGAGGTTCAGTCCACAAGCGTTAACTAGGGAGGAGTTATATACTTTGGATGTAGTAATTTCCCCATTTATTTTTCTCACAGATAACTCAACCTTAAAATTTTGAGGTATTTTTTGAATACTTCTACTAAACTTGAAAGATATGAAAGAATGCATAAAACTATAATCAAATAGTATTTTCACTATTCTTGAATGAATAACTATAGTACCTATCACTACATCATTGTTTAGATCCACCTCAACAGTAGTGATAGAATAATCCCTTCCTTGTTGCCTTGGAGGTTGTTTTTGGTTTCCTCCGATAAACCTTGGCTTAGGGAAATTGTTCGCATAATTCCCATGATCCTTACAGTTGTAACACTGCACTATAGGCTGAACGTTGATCTAAACATTCATTTATTATTTCACATTAGTGGGATTCTTCATATTCCTCTGATAGTTCTTAGAAATATATCTCATTATTCCACATTTGAAGCAATTCATGGTTCCCTTTAGACAGTTCCCAAGATTCTTCTTCACACAATTTTGACACATGGGATGTTTGATCTTCTTTCTATCATTGGATTTATTTGTCAAACCACCCATATTAGATTACATTTTCTGCTCTGTTTTTTTTCATTGGGCCCACGAGACCATTTAGAGTCTCTAATCTCTATTTCAACCTTGAGGGCACAATAGAAAATCTTCTCATAACTGTCGAAGTCACGAATCACCAACTATTTTCATAAACTCGACTTTAATCTGATAAATAATTGATCCACCTTGCTCTCAGTGCTCATGAAAGAATCAGATGTGTATCTTGAAATCCTTGTGATGTTTTCTTCATACACCTTAATGGAATCATCTTCCTTCTGCTTAATTCCAAGGAACTCTATTTCCATCTTGAGATGGAGGGTTTGGGGAAAATATTTGTTGAAAAACATTTTCCTAAATTCCTCTAAATCCATGGAATCAATTTCCTCCTAGGAAATTGTATTCTTGATCAGTTCCCACAACTAATCAGTTTCCCCATCAAAACGATATACCGCCCACTCAACTTTCACTTTTTCTGAGAATTGGAGGATAGAGAATATATTTTCAATGGATTTAATCCACTATTCTGCGAGGAGGGGATCAGAAGATCCACTAAACATGGGAGGACTTTTCCACATAAAGGATTTGGTGGAAACTTTCTCTTTACTTGTAGTATGAGTTTGTTTTACATGATTCAAGTTATTTTTCATAACTTGAGACAGCTGAGCAAGTACTTTAATGAAGTTTTGAGCACTTATTCCTACCATATTTGGCATGTCATTAGGTAAATATTCACATTACCTATCACATTGATTGTTGGAATGTGTTCTTATATTTCCCGCCATTAACTAAGAAAAATAATGTACAATTAGAGGTCTTGAATACATATATATTAAGTATAAAAAGGAAAATTTAAACATAAAATGATAAAATCATAAAGGAAAAGTATATCCTAACTTGTGATTACCTAGGTTTCAAAGTAGGTTATCCATGATTTGTTACTTAACATATATTATTATGGGATTTTTTTCCTTAATAATGGTTCATAGTAAGCTTATGAATTTACCAATACATGTCCCCTTAGAGTGTCAAATCAGGAGTGTATCAAGGCTCGTTGTCGTGCATTAGTTCCCGTTCGAGTCTAGCTCAAAGCCATGTTTTTGAGATTTACCCCTAGATACATATGTTCCAAATCCATAACCGCTTGTTTGTATCTTGACATGGATGTATTTTCTTGATAAACCACTTACTCTATAATTACAAAAATTTAGGGATGTTTTCTTATACTTAGTCTTATCCCTAAGGTTCTCACTAATGTGCTCTGTTCCTAATCTCTAAAAAGAATTAGACCATCCTATGATACCAACTATAGTGACCCTAGCTTTTCAAACATATCATTACATGATTTTAAATATAATAAATCATTATATTACAATCCAAGGATCGTAAATTCTAGTGTCTTGGAAGACTAGGTACATAAAACTTAAAACATGGGACTAAATAAAACATTTCTTTATTTTATCTTCATAAAGATCTCATAACATTCATTGTGCTCGTACATATTCATAGGATAACCTATGGATAACATGAACAAATGGATGATCTAAAATCCTAATAAGGGAATAAACATAATAATAATGCTTTAGCACATGGGTTAGAAGGCATGACATAATGATATAAAAAGGAATAGAACGTATAAAATCATAACATATAAACATGGGATAATATAAAAATGCAGTCATACAAATGTGTTATAAACATAAAACATGTATTTAGCATGATTCAAGACTCATTGCACATAGAGTAGAACAAGTCAAGGTTAACCACTAAGACCGTTGCACATGGTAGCATGATTCAAGGATAACCGCAAAGACTGTTGCACATAACATCTCATGAGACTCAACTTTACCCAATGCATTGGAGGGATATCTAGGCACACCCATCATAACATTTTCATGAATATTATTTATATATATATAATCATATATAATCAATCATACATAAACATAAGGGTACCCATGTAAAGAAATGGGTATCATAATCATGTCATAAAGCGTAATAGATGGGTGTATCATACAAGTGTCCATAAAAGAAATGAATTAAAACATACATGGAAATTGATAAGGGAAAATAGGAATATATCATGGTATCTGATGTCAAACATAAGTGAAAACATGTAAGAATAGTGTTTAAGAAATTTTAGCATTAAAACATTTTAGTGCGGTTTTAAGGAAAATACTAAAGATCCTTTAAAATAGAAAAAGGCATAATATTTTATATAAAACCAGAAGTGAATAAATAAGGTTTTAATAATAAAGAGAATGATTTTATAAATCAATTTTTTTTAAAATAGATGATATAGTTCACTTGAAATTGGGTAAGAATTCAGGAAGTTCCCTTAAAACAGGTTTGCTTATCAGGAAGTACTGAGGAGGGAACCACTTAAAAACATGTATATCCCCAAAATATAATAATGAATGGATATTGATATATGATTTTGGATAATTTGAAAAAAAAATTATAATATGTACATAAAAAAGAACACATAACTTTATTTGGTAAAAAATAATGATAGAACAACTCGAAGGAATAATGGAGGTTCGGGTAGAATCTCTTACCTTAAGTCAAAAGGTGTTCTTCCCTTGATCTTAATGTCCTGGATAACAAAATTAAATTCATTAATTAATATTTCCATAAACTCTTAATTATGTAATTTATTTATTATAACCATATTAAGTTCATTCGTGGCCTTTTTGATGGGTTAATAGGTTCAATCTCATTGTTTGTTTCATTGGTTTTCATGATTAGTTTGCTTATATACATGTAAGGATAAACATGTAAGATGAGAATGGTTGTCTGGAATTGAAGTTATATGTTATTAGTGATAATATATTAGATTTATTTGTTATAAAATTTATTTTTTTATTTTTAGTGAAGATGAATCATTATATAAAACATTAATGATAACTATTTTGGTTAATTGGCTGTTTTTTTATCACATTGAACACATTTTGATTTATAAATTAATATCATGTGTACAAAAGATTCCAGAACAATAAATTATTAATAATACATATATTATAGTCTGTTTTGACCATAAAAATGGTTTCATGACCAGAATTTAATGTGTTAATAGAAATTTAAAACCCATCGTCCTTGAATGTGAGAAATTAACACATCTCGGATGGTGTTTTCATTCCTAGTATAAAAGGAGTGTAAAGGAGATATTATGATGAATTATTACATTATAATAACAATATTATAGTAAATATGAGGTAATGGAGTTATCATAACATTTTTATGAAAGGATGTTAGTAAATAAAAAGAAAATAATGGAACATGAAAGATAATAAAAGAAATGAAAAGATGAATTTACCTCTTGAATATATCTTCCTTGAGACCCTCTTTAAGGGAGAGGATTTGGTATTTTGAATAGACCAAGGGATGCTAGATGTGTGAGAGGGTATTAGGGATATATTTTAACAAAATTTAGACAAGGAACAAGGCTTGAGAGGAGTGAAGAGAATAGGGGGTGAGGGGGATTTATAGTGGAGGAGAGGAGGGTTTTCTCAATATTTTATTTATTATTTTGTTATTTTTATCAAAAAAAGAAATAGTATTGATTCTTGGGACAAAAAATATTAATATTTTCATTTTATTTAAAACTCAATGTTCTTAAATCATCCATGGCTCAATAAATAGTGTATTTAACATATAATGTATATATAGAGCAAATTATCATATGTTACTATTCATCAAAAATTCATGTGTTTTAGAAAAATAAAAAAAAATAACTTCGACCATTTTTTGATGTGTACAATTAAAAAATTAAATCCATTTTATGAAAATAATTTTCTAAATATGTGAAATTTAATTTTTATTTAAAATCATAATTTAATTTAAAAATACAAATTTTAAAATTAAAACTCTCTTTTTAACACTTTGAAAGGTTAATTAAGGTATATCAAAATTATCATATAATCATAAGTCGTCAAAATAATTATTTATGAATACATTTTATGAAAATAAATTTTTTTAAAAATTATTAAATTAATCAGAAAATTGTAATTAAATATACATTACTCAAAAAAATACCAACACTATGATATAATTATATCATATTGTCACTTATAAGATGGATAAATTTTATGTATACTTTCATAGGTAAGGTTACTTATTCACTTGGATGATTTACTATTAATAAAGGTCAAATTAGTATTCATAAGGGTAACATTACTATTCATAAGGGTTGGTTACTATTCACAAAAAAAAATTAAGTTTGTCTAATCGGAATCCAAACACATTACTAGTCACAACTATGTATGTAATATTTTTGAAATTCAAATCACAGAAGTGACAATATTACATTTAAATGTCACATGGTACTTAGTAGTTCATTGTGTTGTGATTTCATATGATTATACTCTATAATAATAAGAAGGTAATTTCCATTGACTAAACTTTGGGTCGTTACATGATGAAATGGGATTTCTCTCTACTTGATATGGATGTCTTTGATATAATCCTAAGTATGGATTTGTTGGCGGCATTCAAGAATCACATCGACTGTTATAGTATAATAGTTAGTTTAAGGACTAATGATGGTGTTGAGCATCTATTTAGAGAGAAAATGAATTTAAAGGTTGGTGAAATGGGCTTCTTGAAACTAGCAGTTGGAATAATCTATTACCATTTGACGGTATTGACTTTGGCATCAATGAAAGACATCCAGGATAGCAGTTTTCCAAAATTTGTGGATCAGTTTTTAGATTTGTTTCCCAAAAACTTCTTAGGGTTACCACCCATAAGGGGTGTGTAATTTATGATTGATCTAAATCTGGGGACCTATCCTTTTTTCCTTTTGTCTTATCATATGTCACCAATATAGTTAATGGAATTGAAAGAGTATTTTAGGAGTTATAAATCAAAGGTTTCATTCGGCCTAGCACATCTCTATGGGAAGCACCAATCTTGTTTGTCAAATAGGTGGATGTAGCTCTAAGGTTGTGTGCAGTTATCATAAACTTAACAAAGTTACAATAAATAAAAGGTATCCAATTCCATGTATAGATGATTTTTTCAATCAGTTGAGGAGAGTTTAGTGGTTCTACAAAATTTACTTTTGCTTAGGATGTCACTAATTGCTAATTTGGAAGGAGGATATTCCAAAAACATCTTTCAGAAGTAGATATGTCCATTATGAATATGTGGTAATTCCTTCGGTCTTACAAATTCACCAGTGGTATTTATGGAATTGATGAATCAAATATTTTAGAGATATATGGATTCTTTTCGGGTGGTGTTTGTGGATGAAATATCGGTGTATTCAAGTATAAGGGATAAGTATGAGAAACACTTGGTGAAAGTGTTGGGAATCTTGATAGATCACCATTTGTATTCCAAATTATCAGTGTGTGATTTTTGGATACAAGGGGTTTTCTTTCTTGGATATGTAATTTATGAAAAAGGTGTTTCGGTGGATCTGAAAAATATATAAGATGTTATCTCTTGAAAACAACCAAATAATTTCTTTAAGAAATGAGGATTTCTTGGTCTAGCTAGTTATTACTGGTGCATTGTTTGTAATTTTTCATGACTAGATTCACCGATGATATATTTTCTAAGAAGAATATTCCATTCAAATGAAATAATGAATGTCATAATTCCTTTTAAGAACATAAGATTCACCTTACATTCGCACCGATCTTTATTTTTCCAAAATTGGGACAAGGGTATGTGGTGTATTATGATTCTTCAGGATCAGGTTTGGGGTGTGATCGCATGAAAGGAGATCATGTTGTTGCTAATGGATCAAGTCAGCTATGAGTGCATGAGAAGAACTACCCAATTCATCATTTTGAGTTAGATGTCATATTCCATGATTTGAAGACATGGAATCATTACCTCTTTGGTTAGAAATTTATATTTCTTTATGGATAATAAAATATTGAAAAATATTTTCACACAAAGGTATTTTTATCTGAGACAAATAATATGGATGTAGTATCTCCAAATGTTTTACTTTGACTTGATGTATACATCGGGTAAAGGAAATTTTGTGGCAGACGCATTAAGAAAAAAGTAATATGCTCAGTTAGAAAAATATACTTCAGATGAGTGGAAGTTGATGTCGATCCTAGATGAAATTCATGTGGAAGGTGAATAATGAGGTGAATTAGTGGTTTTCTTTCCAGTTTCAGTGGTTCTTGATTTGTTAACGATATTTCAATAGGAACAGATGTATGATTCAAAATATCTTGTGATGAGTTTAAAAATCAATGGTGGAGAGACCATTGAGGGATGGAAGTTATAAGATATTTCAGTGATGTGGTTCAGAAATCAGATGTTCATACCTATGTCTTGTCAGGAACAACTTTTGTATGCTTACCACCATTCAAGATGGGTTGTTCATCTGAGAATACAAAAGATGTATAAGGTGTTGAAAGCACAGTTTTGATGGAACGATACGAAAAGGAAAGTGGATGTGTTTATTTAAATATTCTTAAATTTTTATAAAGTTAAGGTAGATCATTAGTGACCAGTAGGTATGTCACAGTATTTACCTATTTCTATTTTTAAGTGGGAGCATATAGATATGGATTTTTAATAGGTCTCCCAAGAATGTTTCAGAAACATGATTCCATATGGTTGATAGTGGATCGACTCACAAGGTTGGCTCACTTAATCCCTATTCATGAATCTCATATAGTGGAGAACTTGTCAAAAATATATATTTGATAATAGGTAAAGAGTCATGGCATACTAGTTTTGTTAGTTTCAAACAGAGATCCTAGGTTTAGGTCTCATTCTTTTAAATCCTTATAGAAATCCCTTGAGACTCAGTTGAAAATGAGTACGACATATCATCCTCAGATGGATGTGAAATCTGAACGGATGATAAAAACATTTTAAGATGTGTTTCGGGCTTATGTAATGGATTTTAGTAGCTCATGCGAAGATCACATGCCATTATTGGAGTTTATGTATAACAATAGTTATCAATCCTTGAAAAAAATGGATATGTTTAAATCATTTTATGGGAATCCTTATCATTCTCTAATTTTTTTAGTGCAAATAGGTGAGACTTCACTAGTTGAACTGAGTCTTGTCCAATAGATAATGAAGAAGATACAATTGATCAGGAAACAAATGGAGATGGCCTAGAGTCATCAGAAATCATATTTGGATCATCGTTGATGGTCCTTGTTATTCGAGGTGAGTGATCATGTGTTCTTGAGGATCTATCCAATGCATGGAAATCATCATTTTGGAAAGTAGTTAAAGTTATATCCTCGATACATAGGCCCTTTTGAGATACTGTAATGGGTTGATGAGGTGGCATATTGGTTAGAATTTCCACCACGGTTCAGTGTGGTACACAATATGTTTCACGTATCTCATTTGAAAAAGTATCATTCTGGTTCTCACCATGTGATTCGATGGGATCATTTTGAACTAGATCTAGATTCTTTGTTGGCACATATCCTGATTCAGATTGTGGATAGGTAAGAGAAAGTCTCGCATGGAAAAATAATCCGTCTAGTGTGGGTTTTGTGGAAGCATGGTTAGATTCAGAAAGAGACATGGGAACATGAGAAGAAAATTAAAGAGAAATGGATTGAAATTTTTGAGTGTTTGGTGGGATTTCATATAGGATCACGGTTGATTCATGGCTTGGAAAAACCATGAAACACCCATAGGAAACTGTGCAAAATGATATAAGGGCTAAAGGTAAGGCACACGGGCTATGCACGGTTTTTCCAAACCATTCGGAAGACTATGAGAAACCATGATTTGTTGGACAGTTGTTATTGGCACAGTTATTGGATATTTTGGAAACCATGAAATCCAACCATGTGAGGTCCAACCCTTGAGGCAGTAGCTTGCTCACGGCTAGTGCATGGTTTGCCTAACCGTGTGACTAATCGTGCATGGTTTAAAAGTGAGATCCTAAAATTGGGGATCTCACACATTTTGGTCTCTAACTCAATCATTTTTCTTTCTATGTGTCCCTAAATAGAGATTCCCTCTTCCAAAGGTCTAAGTAATCTTCTCCCATTGATCCATAGGAAATCCAAAGGCTTATCTTGGTGATTTTAATCCATATTCTTACGGTAAGCATTTGTTTTTGGTAGTTCTTGATGGTTTTTCCAATATCTACATTCCTATCTATCTCAGTTTATTAGATATACATCCGTTGTGGTTAGATATAAGATTTTTTATGCCAAATATGATTAGATCTATCTTTTTTTACGATAGGGGAAGATATCTAAGGTGGGTTCATGGAGATTTAACCCAGTTTTGTTGGTATTTTTCATGTTGTTATTCGTTTTTATCATAGAAATCGAGGTATGTGGCTTCACTCTCAAATCCTCTATTTATAACTTGAAGTATTATTTTAAAATGGATTAAATTTATTGAGATTTATTGTGAAATTGGTGTTTAAATCATGGTATAAACCTTCTTTAGTGATGTTTTGTGGATTTTTTGGAATTGTGAATTATTGTGAAAGATGCTTTGTTAAATGGTTTTAAAATATTGATTTTAAAAATTTTAGTTTGGTTTTTATTGCTTGAGAAAGGTTTTTCAATAAAAGTTTGGATTTATTGAAGTGGTTTTTTGGAAAGGTGGTCCGCAAAGCACTCGCACTATGCAGTGTAGAGGTTTCCATTAAAGGATTAAGGAAGTTCACAAAGGATCAAAAATAGATCATTAAAGGAATCTCTATAAAGAAAATTCTATGTGGTGAATTGTATTTAATCTATCGAGTGAAAAAAGATATTCATGGAACACTCATTTGTGAAACTATTATGAGGTTTTTCATATTAATAGAAGATTAATCTGAAGGAGCAGTGAGCACGCTTCATTTGTGCGAGCATGGAGCTTTCAAATTATGATTGGTTGTAAAAAAGGAGTCACAGTGAGTTTGTTCTGAATCTTTTAACAGTAGTGTTCTTTAGTGTATTTAATATATTGGCACATTGACTTTTTATACTCCTTGGATATAACCTAGTGAGGGTGAACCAAGTAAAATTTTTGTTTCATGTGAATGTTTTAATTGTCATTTATTTGGTGCTACAAGAAGGTGAGAGAAGATTGTTTTGTTTAACAATGAAACAAGATCCAAATAGATAGTTGATTTAATTTATCATAACCTGATTCACCCCCACCCCTCCTATCAGGTTATTTAACCTAGTTGGGATAACAAGTGGTGTCAAAGGTAAAGGTTGAAAGTTATTGGTTCTCTCTCAGCAGAAGAAATGGAAGCTATTAGTCACAAAGGGATTCTGATATTCAATGGAAATAATTCTCATCTATAGAATAATCAGATGAAATACTTGTTCTGATCATTGGACATGGATTTATTTATTGTTTCAATTCATGGAATTTCTTTTAGTATGGATAGTGATGTTTTATCGGAATCAGAACATATAGAATTGGATGTTGATTACAAAGTAATAAATGACTTAGGGGGATCCTTATCTAACATAATCTATATGAAGGTGGTTTCATTTAAGTCATTTAACGCTATGTGGGGAAATCTTATAAATATCTATGAATGTGATTCAAATATATTAGAATAAAAGTTTCAAGTGTTGTGGAAAAAATATAAGGACGTGAGAATGAAACCCAGTGAGTCGGTAGATGAATTATTTGATTGAGTGAATGTTATTTTTGATGACATGTGTGGTATTAGAGAAATTATAAAATATTTAAAGACTGTTAAGTGTATACTGAGAATACTCCCACCTTAGTTTAATCCAAAAGCCTTTATACTAGAGAATAAAGATCCTAAGGAACTGGTATTGGAAAGATTACAGATTACTCATTTCTCATATGATATGATAAATGATAATAAAGATGTTATGGAAAAAGGGAAGTCTAAAGAAGTTGAATTCAATTCCATGAAGAAGATCATTGCTAAATATTGTCAGGAGGAAGACAATTTGGATGAGGTAATGTCATTCCTCTCTTAAAATCTACAAATATAAAGAGAAAATCTCAAAGGTAAACTTCTACTTGTATTCTTTTAATGTGGAAATAGTGGAAATCATGTATCAAAGTGTCCTAATAAGTTTCAAGATGATGATGAGGATGATGATGAAATTTTTGAGACTAAGTATTCATCCATTGTGAAAGGTATGATAAATACCAAGATAAATTTATCCAAAAATAGGAATATGCTTTCAAAAGAAGTTAATAGTTCAGAAGAATCTGAGGTTGAAGAGATGGATGATTATAAGGATCATAAAGAAAATTCCATGGTGGAAGTTTTCAGAAATTCTAAAACAAGGGAAGAAAGTGACAATGATTAAGGAGGAGTTTGTCACACCCCAACTTCGAACATCAATAATGATTTTATTTTTTACCTTTATCTGATAATTTTATTTTATTTAATTGTTTTGTCGAGGTGCATGCTGGGCTTGACGAGAGATTTTGCGCTTTGCTGATAAATGAACGTTTGGATTAGTAGTGCTCGACACACGGGCATGGCTTAGTTGAAGCTGTGTCGCTTCACTAAATTGATATGCACCCTGACCGATGCCTTATTTTATTTAATTATTTTGGGTCTTTATTTTGAGTTTTGGTTTGAACCGGTTCTATTTTAAAATGAATTTTGGATCTTATACAGGTGTGCGGCCGTATGCATGACCATGTGTAGCGCCCAATCGTAGTTAGAGAATGTTTTATTATTAAATGTGTTATTATTTGGGTGTGCGACCTTGCGCATGACCTTGCATGTTGCATGACCTCAATAATAATAATGATATTATTATTTTGGTTGGTTTTATTATTTTAGTTTTATTATTCATATTCTCATTACTTAAGTTAATATTTTAATTAGGTTGTGATTATAATTATTAATTTTTTTTAGTAAATATTTTGATTTGGACGTTAATATTAAATTAATGTTACAATTATAAAATAATTAACTTAATATTTAGATTACTGTTATTTTTGTGATTTATGTATTGGTTAGTTTAAGTTTTTTTTAAGTTTCATTTCATTTTTTTACTTATTTTTTTCATTTATTTTACTCTTTATTTTTTCTCTCTTTTTCCCCTCCCTCTCTCTTTTTCCATCCTCTCCCTCTCCGAAAAACCAGAACCACCCTCCTCTTCACTGTACAGCCTTGGTTGCACCCTCCTTTGAACGTGACCTCCATTTTGAGTGCCCCACATTCACAGTCGGACCCTCCAGTGACCTCCCTAGTGTGCGGCGCACCTCCTAAACCTCTCTGTCATGCTCGGTTGGCCTCCTTCAACCCCTTCCGCATGTGACTCTTACTTCTAATGGTTTTTTATTCCATTTGGTAGTATTTTAGATTAGTTTTTAATGTTTTTTAGGGTCTATTTATGATGAATTTGGTTCAATGTTTGGTTTTTATAGTTTAATCTAAGTTTTTGCGGTGTGACTGGAGAGCGATTGGGGTTGCACATCAAGTTACAAAATTTTTCTACATTCCAGGTAGGTGGTTCCATGTATATTTATTGTTTGATGAATTAATTTGCGAGTTTTATTAATTTGGAACATTTATTTATTAGTTTTCTTGTTGTGAATGTCATTTTTGTTGAGATCTAATATGCATTTGATTTGATAGTAACACGTTTATGATGTATTTGGGTAATTCATTTTGTGGAAAACCCGTGTTGAAATATTTAATATTATTTTATAAATTGGTCAAATTATTTGATAGGATGTGCAAAGGGTGTGAATGGTGTTTCTGCTTAGCGTCTATAAGATTTTTGTCATAAATTAACATTTGAGTGGATTTTTGGTGTTTAAATTCAGGTGGAGTATTTTCAAATGGTTTGGTAAATTTTTCTGACAGTAGGTTTAACCATAGAAATGACCCTTTCTTTTAACAGTGGGTTGGTTTGTTGAGTAATTGGTGTCATTCTCCTTAAAATTTATCTATGAAAATTCTAAAGGTTTATTTAAATAATTATTAAGGGTGAAAAATTGTTTTGGTTGAGTTGTGAAATGGTTTTTGGTGTTTAAAGTCATTATATGTGTGTTGAAATTGTTTAATAAATTCTTTTAATGGTGTGCCTGATGATGAAATTGACTCTTTGACTTTGTATTCATTTTAATTGGTTGTGTAAGTGATGAAGATTTAGTTTTGGGATATTTTTAGTGTGATTTTTATTTCAAATGGATTTAGTGTGTGCATATTGTGGTTTTGGAATGCATAGTGTCTTGTTTGGTTTGAGTGTGAGATTATGACAAGTGACATGAACTATGAACTACTTGAGAACAAACGGATAGCTTGGGTACTAGGTGGGCAGACTAGGACAAGTGTGCTCATGACACAGAAGTTGTATCGGCCCGGTTTCACTTAGCTGTATTGACTACTACAACACTAACTAAACTTTTGGATGATGTTTAGAGACCACTAGGTTATGGATGTGTTGTCCTACTAGTGGATCATTCTTGAGAATGTATATTTTTGTGTTTCTATACCATTTTTCACCAAGATGCGATGTTCTAGGGTCCCACTTCTCACTAGTATCTTAAGGGCCTCTCCCATGTTTTTTGATCCTCTTTTTCTTTGCGCTCACTATAATCACACGGTGTCACATTGGGGTTACCATGAAAGTGTGTGTGTGTGTGTGTGTGTGTGTGTGTTTTAATTTAAGTTGTTTTTCTTTAAAGTAGTTTTCCTTAAAACTGTTTTATTAAAAAAAATTAAGAATTTATTTATTTTTCATCTGTTAAATTGAAAATTTATTTTTCATTTAATAATTATACGTGGAACCTTTTATCGGTGGAATCCTATTGGGATTTGGGCCCACACCCTACATAAAACTTTGGGTGTATATAGATCATGTTTCTTTTTATTTCTAGGTTGAGGCATCGAGCATAGAATTGGTGGTTTGGGTTTTCAGTGGCACCCTCATGTCGGTTTGGAGGATGTGGCTTGAGGTTGTTGCACGTCATGTTGCTTGGAGGTTTGAGTTAGTATTTTTTGTTCTACCTTTTTTTCGTTCCCTTTGGATTTTTGGTTCAAGTTGTAAACTTTAATTTTGACCTTAGTTTAAGGGTCTGTTTGGTTTTCAAATTCTAGTTTTAATTTATTCATATTTCTCTTTGTTTCATGATTATTTAATTGGGTAAACTGTTCCCTAGATTTATTTTTGATACCTAGCCACTTGTGCCAGCCCATGCGGATTAGGAACACCCTTCGGGCCTTGCCGCAGATTGGATTGGGCATCGGTTTGATGGCGACCCAATTTGGTTTGTGACAAAATGGTATCAAATGAGGTTGTGTTCTTGTTATTTGGGGTGTCAGGTAGATCGGAGATAGGATTGTTGCTACTCGAGTGGTAGGTGTGGGAAGAGCATCATGAACTCTTGCTCATTCTGATCCTTGAGTAACCAGGTGTAGTTCAGGATTTAAGTTTTTGGCTTTGATCTGTGTGGATAGGGGATGACAGTAGGAGTAAATCGGTACTGCACACAGTCTCACATGGAGTAGCAAACCATGTGATTCCCTAGAGTACAGTTCGACACTCATAGTGGTTGGTGCTTGCCTAGGGCATGGTCTACTAAACCATGTATCCGAGTTAGATACGAACACTAGTACTCCACCAAGGTTCTTTAATGTTTGGGATGTCTTGTTTTAGTTTTGGGTTGGCGCGGAAGTTTTTTTTAAGAAAAGCGAACCTTGGGGTTTCTCTTATGTTTATCTTACTGTAAGTTTGACATGATTCTTAGGGTGTGTTTCTTTTGAACCTTGTTTTTGGAATTTGGAATTTAATTTGTCGAGGTTTAATTTCCAAAAGAATGTATTGGGTATTTGAAATTGAATTGGTTTGTTTTATAAATCAGAAGCATTTTGATAATTTTCCTTGAATTTTTGAAATTTTTTTGAAAGGAAAAAAATGTATTTTTGGATATTGAAAATGTTTTGTTTTGAAAGAGGAGTAGTCTTGTTTTTTCAATGGTATTACTATAGGTGATCGCATGTGCATGTGGACATGATTAATGGATAGTTGGTTGGTTGTGTGGATGGGTACTTGAGTGGCATGAAAAAGCATATTTGTGAGGCACCATGGAATATCAGTGGTGATTAATTGATTTCTAATGTTGCTTCTTGTTTCCTAGAAAGTGGGATTTTTTCTAAAATGGGTTTTTGTGCTTAAAATGGTTTTTTAAAATTGGAAAATGACATTGAGTTTAGAGTGAAGATGACTTTTTCAAAAGAGATTTTAGGCTTTGTTGTGCAGTTTTTGGTTTTTCAGGTGGGTTTTTTTCCTTGAAAAAAATGAATTGATGTTTTAAATTGGAATTAATGGAATTGTATTTTAGGTGTGGATGTTTGTCCTCTGATGAATTTGGATTTGTTAAAGGATGTTTTGTGTTCTTGTTCAGGATATTCCCCCCTAGAAAGGTCTCATGGGTTTCTAGAGGGTCTCTCAGTTCTTGGCTTTGCCCAAACTCCCAGTGAAGTGGTGAAGTTGGGTTCTACTTAGTTGTGTAGACTGGTTGTAGATGTCAATGTCGGTTGGATATCGTTGAGTGCTTTGAGAATGTTGGTAATGTCTTCATTTTTTGAGGGACTCTAAATGTTGTGCATGCGTAAGTTGTCATGAGTATGTTTGGAAGAGAGAAACTACACCACCAAACAGTGATCGTTCCGTTTTCGTCACAGGTGGGGATTTCTTGAGCAATCCTCAATACTAGCCTCTTCCCACAGTTGTACCTAAGTAAGTGAAGGTTCCTCATCTGATGAGGAGTGTGAACCAAATGGCCTTATTCTTGGAGTTCCCCTTTCTCCAGTTTGCATCACGTGTTTTACAGACTGCTCAATTCCCTATCTCTAGTGTGGTCAGTCAGGACCTCTAAGTTGTTCGCCACAATTCTCAGTTGGTAAGTTGATGAAGTGGCCGCTTGGGGAATGAGGATAAGTATGCAGGTTGATTTTCCAGTGAAGAAAGTTCCAATCATAGGTGTTCAGCTTATGACTGCGAGGTTATAGATGCTTCAGACATCAGGGCCCTAGCCATAGGTTTCAGGGAAAAGATTGCGCGTAGTCAAAACTCGTCGAACGTGGTGCGACCTTGGTTCAACTTAAGTCCACAGTGATGGATGGGGACAAATTAAATTTCCTTATTGTGGTATCGTCTCTAAAGGTGTCATTCTTTTTGTTAGGGGAATGGAGCCCTTGTTTCCTTTCTAGGGTCTTCATTTATGGAGGTTCCTTATGGTCCTTAAAGAGGTTCGAAGAATCCGTATTCTTGTAAAGCCAGTGGGCAGGCTCTATAAACCTTCTTGCGGGTCTCTTAGGACTCTAAATTGTACTCATTTCAGAGATGATCATGTATTGTGGGATTGGCGCACGCTTATCCAATTTTTCGCTATATTAGGGGTTTCTACTATCAAAAACCATCTCATGAAGGGGATTTTTGTCCATTGTAGGAATAATTAGTGAAGTTCGTCCTATGTTGGTGGGTTTGTGATGAAGAGTTCAGTATGTATCTCTCAAAGTAAACTGGGAATGCTCACGCGGGTGTCGTGGTGTTAGGAAAATTTAAAATGGTGGGGAGACCTAGTACGGGTCTTGCCGACATCCCCTCTTGTGTTGGTTTAGTTTAACATAGGGATCTTGGAGGGTCAAGCAAGTATTAAAGGTTTGTTTGGGTTTGTGGTTAATTTTGGTTTAGAGAACCAACATTCGACAAGAATCCTAATATGTTGGGGAGAGCACCATAGGAAGAATTTGTGGGAAAAAAATTTCTTCAAAGTGCACTTAGCGGAGCAACCCCTTACTTATGCTCTGCCTGACCTTCATCGTGCTAATTTGTTAGCTTTGGTAGTGGGTCGCTTGAAGAGTGTTCTTGGAGATCTTGAGCATCCTCAGTGACCCCTAAGATGGGGGTCGGGGTGTTCCATGTTGTAGTTCCACCTAAGGTGAATTACTTGATATTGGTTTTTTTTCTTGGAGATTCTAGTTTTGATATATTTGGAGTTTCAGGTCATGGGTGTTTTGAATACTGGGTCTCCGGACGATTGAGGTTTTGTTTTAGGTGTCTTTGTGGTCTCTCTTGGAACCCTTGGCTGACATAATCTTTTGAGACTTTCTAGGGGCAGAAAGTATCATGGTGGGGAGAATTGTCACACCTCGACTTCGCACATTGGTAATGATTTTAATTTTTACCTTTATATGATACTTTTATTTGATTTAATTGTTTTGTCGAGGTGCATGTTGGGCCTGATGAGAGATTTTTTTCTTTGCTGATAAATGAATGTTTGGATTAGCAGTGCTCGATACACGGGCATGTCTCAATCGAAGCCATGCTGCTTCGCTAAAGTGATATGCTCCTCGACCAATGGCTTATTTTATTTAATTATTTTGGGTCATTATTTTGATTTACAGTTTGAACCGGTTCTATTTTAAAATGAATTTGGGATCTTATACGGGTGTGCGGTCGTACGCACGACCGTGTGTAGAACCCAATCATAATTAGAGAATGTTTTATTATTAAATGTGTTTTTATTTGGGTGTGTGACCTTGCACATGACCGTGCATTTTGCCTGACCTCAATAATAATGATGATATTATTATTTTGGTTGATTTTATTATTTTAGTTTTATTATTCATATACTCATTATTTAAGTTAATATTTTAATTAGGTTGTGATTATAATTATTAATTTTTTTCAATTAATATTTTTATTTGGTTGTTAATATTAAATTAATGTTACAATTATAAAATAATTAACTTACTATTTAGATTACCATTATTTTTGTGATGTATGTATTTGTTAGTTTAAGTTTTTTTGAAGTTTCATTTCATTTTTTTATTTATTTTTTTCATTTATTTTAATCTTTCTTTTTTTCTCTTTTTTCCCTACCTCTCTCTTTCTCCCTCCTCTCCCTCTTCGGTGAACTAGAACCACCCTCCTCCTCGTCGTAAATCCTTGTTCATGCCCTCCTTTGGTCGTGCCCTCCCTTTTCCACGCCCCACCTTCACAGTCGGACCCTCCGGTGACCTCCCTAGTGTGCATAGCACCTCTGAAACCTCTACGCTATGCTCAATTGACCTCTTGCAACCCCTGACGCAGGTGCATCTTACTTAGAATGGTTGTCTCTTCCCTTTGGTAGTATCACAGATTAGTTTTTCATGTTTTTAAGGTCCATTTTTGATGAATTTTCTTC
The DNA here is from genome assembly GCA_963277665.1 of Viscum album. Classification (NCBI taxonomy): domain Eukaryota; kingdom Viridiplantae; phylum Streptophyta; class Magnoliopsida; order Santalales; family Viscaceae; genus Viscum; species Viscum album. Next base: position 1,739,001,431 of record OY728128.1, read on the forward strand.
AATGTTTGGTTTTTAGAGTTTAATATAAGTTTTTGCGGTGAGACTGGTGAGCGATTGGGGTTGCGCATCAAGTTGCGAAGTTTTTCTATGTTCCAGGTAGGTGGTTCTATGTATATTTATTGTTTGATGAATTAATTTGCGAGTTTGATTAATTTAGCACATTTATTTATTAGTTTTCCTGCTGGGAATTTCGTTTTTGTTCAGATCTAATGCGCATTTAATTTGGTAGTAACACGTTTGTGTTGTATCTGGGTAATTCATTTTTTGGAAAACCCATGTTGAACTATTTAATAGTTTTTTATAAATTGTTCAAATTATTTTTTAGGATTTTAAAAGGGTGTGAATGGTGTTTTGGCTTAGTGTCTATATGATTTGTGTCATAAATGAACATTTGAGTGGATTTTTGGTGTTTAAATTTGGGTGGCGTATTTTGAAATGGTTCGGTAAATTTTCCTGATAGTTGGTTTAACCATAGAAATGACTCTTTCTTTTAACAGTGGGTTGGTTTGGTGAGTAAGTGGTGTCATTCTCCTTAAAATTTATTTATGAAAATTCCAAAGGTTTATTTAAATAATTATTAAGGGTGAAAATTTGTTTTGGTTGAGTTGTGAAATGGGTTTTGGTGTTTAAAGTCGTGCGACATGTGTTGAAATTGTTTAATAAATTCTTTTAATGGTGTGTTTGAAGATTAAATTGATTCTTTGACTTTGTAGACATTTTAATTGGTTGTGTAAGTGATGAATATTTAGTTTTGGGATATTTTTAGTGTGATTTTTATTTAAAATGGATTTTGTGTGTGAAAATGGTGGTTTTGGCGTGTGTAGTGTCTTGTTTGGTTTGATTATGTGATTATGAAATGTGACATGAACTCTGAACTACTTGAGCCCAAACGGGAAGCCTGGGTACTAGGTGGGCGGACTAGGACTAGTGTGTTAGTGACACGGAAGTCGCATCGGCCTGGTTTCACTTAGCTGGATTGATGACTATAACACTAACTAAACTTTTGGATGATATTTGTAGACCACTAGGTTATGGATGTGTTTCCCTACTAGTGGATCATGCATGAGAACTTATATTTTTTTGTTTCTATATCATTGTTCACCAAGATGCGATGTTCTAGGGTCCCGCTTCTCGCTAGTATCTTTAGGGCCTCTCTCATGTTTTGTGCTCCTCTTTTTCTTTGCGCTCACTGTCAGCACACATTATGACATTGGGGTTACCATGAAGGTGTTTGAGTGTGTGTGTGTGTGTGTGTTTTAATTTATGTTTTTTTTCTTAAAGTAGTTATCCTTAAAACTTTTTTCATTAAAATTGTTTAAGCATTTGTTTATTTTTGGCTGTTAAATTGCAAATGTATTTTTCATTTAATAATTATGCATGGAACCTTTTATCAGTGGAATCCTATTGGGATTTTGGATTACACCCAACATACACCTTTGGGTGTATATATATCCTATTTCTTTTTCTTTCTAGGTTGAGGCATCGAGCATATCATGGGTGGTTCGGGTTGTCAGTGGCACCCTCATGTCGGTTTGATGGATGTGGCTTGAGGTTGTTGCACCTCATGTTTCTTGGAGGTTTGAGTTAGTATTTTTAGTTCTTCATTTTTTGTCTTTACCTTTGGATTTTTGGTTCAATTTATAAACTTTAATTTTGACCTTATTTTAAGGGTTCATTTGGTTTTCTGATTCTAGTTTTAATTTATTCATCTTTCTATTTGTTTCATGTTTATTTAATCAGGTAAATCATTCCCTGGTTTTATTTTTGATACTCGAGCACTTGTGTCATCCCGTGGGGATCAGGAACGCCCTTCAGGCCTTTCCATGTATTGGATCAGGCATCAGTTTGATGGCGACCCGATTTGGTTCATGATAGAGTCTAAGGAAGATTTGATGTTCAGGTTAAATTTGAAATTGTTCTTCAAGAGATATATGTTTCGAGATAAAAAGAAAATAAATCCAAAATGGAGGTTAATGATTCCAAACTCTATATAAAATAGTATTAAGAAGAGAATTTTGAACTGGAGGATGAAATTAAAAATCTTAAATCTGGAAAACTATAAAACAAAGATAAAGTAAATGATTACCAGCTCAAAGTTGAGGAACAGACCAATATTATCGATAGTTTGACAAATATAGTAAAGGATTGAGTCAAACACATATAAGTGCTTGAGGAGAAAGCTGACAGCCTGTGAATAATTGTAAAATATCAGGATAAAATCATGAATATGGAAAAGCATGACAGTAAGGTGATAGAAAATAAAAAAGTAGAGTTTAGAGTTCTAATAAAACAAATAAAGGAATGTCAGTATAAGAAAATGATATATCAAAATAATACAGTTAGTATGGGGATTGATTGAAAACAAAAAGTAGTGATGATTGAAGTCATACCATAATCACCCTCTCTAAGGTTGAATATTTATTTAGGTATAAAGCAAAACCAAAAGATTCAGAGAAACCAAGTGATAACCAATGGTGTATAAGTGGCATGTAGGAATACACCCCAAATTAGATGTTATTGTTGTGGAAATATGGGACACTCAAAAAATTTATATTCCATAACCAAGAGGTATCTAATGGAACAAGGGAAATAGAGACATCCAAAAAGAGCTCAATATTCCAAGATATTTTTCAAGGGTCACTATTTTTTGTGTGGAGGATTTGGACACATGGATAGATATTGTACATTAACTATACAAAGTAATTATCCAAAATAAATTCAAGTTGATTATAATAAAAAACTCAATGAATATTAAAATTATCCAAAAAATGAGAAATTTATTTTCAACATTACAAGATTAAAGTATTCCATCATACTCTAAGCATGATCAAGAATATTAGTCAAAGACATGGATCATAATGAAAAGAGTTTAATAGGTAGTGGTTAAATATATTTCTTTCAAAGAATCATGTCACATTGGAATATGGATAATTGATAGTGGATACACCTCCCATATGACATGGAATAAGGATCTAGTGAGAGGAATCAGATACAACAAGGAAGGTATTGTAAGATTTGGTAATGATGAATTCCTAAAGATTATTAGCTCTAGAAAATCCAAGTTTTGGGGAAAAGACATGAGATGTGAAAATGTATTGGTTGTTGAAGGAATCAGTCAATTTTGTGAATTAAGACATTCCATAAGATTTTACAAGAAATTATGTATCATCAATGAAAAATACAATGAAATTTTTTTGTAGGTAAATCATATGAAGGGGAATATATACATTATGAGTGGAGAATAAGATATGTTCTTTTATCCGGGGAAGAGGAAAATAAGTTATAGAATAAATTTCTTGGTCATTTGAGCCCAAATTCCTTAGAAGATCTAGTAAAATGTGATACTTCTTGAGATCTCCCTAGGTTATCATTTGATAATACCCATACATGCAATGCTTGTCAACAAGGGAAGATCATTCGAAAGACATAAAATGAAAAAGAGAAAAGGTTAGCAAAATTTCTTAAGTTGGTACATATTGATGTGTGTGGACCTATTTCACTAAGAGATATTGATGGGAGGAGATATTATGTGCAATTCATTGATGATTTTAGTATAATGTCATGGGTTTAAATCGTCACCCACAAGTATGAGGTGTTCAGTTGCAGAACATGTTATCAAAGGGAAATTGAAAAGATTCTAGGTCAAAAATCCATAAGTTATAAACATATAATGTAATAAAGTTCACAAATATCCAATTTGATGATTATATCAAGAAACATGGGATAAGGCACCAAGTTTCAACTATGATAACTCCACATCAAAATGGATTATTTTAGAGAAAAATCAGATTATAAACAACATGGGTAGAACAATTCTTATTGATAAAGAACTTCCTGAAAAAATTTGGAAATAAGCAGTGACAACTTCAGTCTAAATATCAAATAGAAATTTATTATGTTCAAATAAAGAGAAGACACCATACAGGCTATGTTATGGATAGAATCCAATGTTGAAGTACTTTTGAGTCTTCGGGAGTAAGTGTTTCATTCTCAATAAGAAACAATATAGGAAGTTAGAATCCTATGTAGATGAAGGGATATTTATTAGGTACTCAAGAAAAATAAAATCATATAAATGTTTCAATAAGTAGCTAGGAAATGTTTTAGAATGTAATGATTTGGTTGTGATAAAAAATGAGTAGAATATTCAGTAAATACATGAACAGCTTCAGGAAGATAGTGACAAAGATATGGGAAAATCATGGGGAGTTATAGTACTCGAGGAAGATTCAAAATATGTTTTTGATAATGAAAAGGATTAATATAAACCTGTATCTACACAGACACTAAAGAGTTGAGCTAAAATTGATAAACATAACATGATTAGTTATCAAATAGTTCCAGTGTAGACAAGGAAGATGAAGACTCTATAGAAAGAATATTTCTTATCATAGTTAAAGGTAAATTGTTTTGAAAAATCATAAATATATGATATTTGGGTTCAATCAATGAATGAATAAATTGTATAAATATAAATGAATCAGACATAGGATATTGTTTTGAGACAAGAAAATAAGAATTTCATCAGGGCAAAATGGGTATTTCTGAATAAACTAAATGAAGAAGGCGTAGTGAATTGAAAAAAAATAATGGATAGCATGAAAAGGGTTCCCCAAAATAGAGGGTATCAATGTTTATAAAACATTTTCACCTATTAAAAGGCTAGAGACAGTCAGATTATTCTTGTCCATAGTAGTGCAAATAAAGTTCAAATTTTTTCATATAGATGTCAAGTCAACATTTCTGAATGGGGTTCTATAAGAATAAGTGTATATTGATCATCCATATGGTTTTCTCATTCATTAATATGATAAAATATTTTGTAGGGTGAGGAAGGAATAATATGGTTTGAAACAAGCACTAATAAGCACTAAGAGTGTGGTATTTCAGGCTCGGTCAGTTTTTGAAGAAACTTAATTTTCAGCATGGCAAAGTTGATTACAATCTATATGTCAACAAATATAGAAATAAAAGTATGATGGTGTTAGTGTATGTCGATAGTGTAATCTTTGGTGGATCATATGAATCATAGTGAAAATAGTTAATGGAATTCATGAAAATTGAGTTAGAAATGTCAATGATTGGTAAACCAACCTTTTTCTTTGGAATGTAGGTGATACAAGAAAGGAATGGAACATTAATTTCTCAATAAAAATATGATAAGAAGGATATAAGAAGATTTATAATAGATAATTACAAGTATATGAGGACTTTTGTGGCTAATTGGATGAAACTTCAAAGAGATAATGAAATAAAATAGGTTAATTTCATAGAATATAGGCAGATCATTTGTATTTTGTTGTACTTAATAGCGACAAAACCAAATATTGTTTTTTCCACATGCCAATTAGCACGGTATCAAATTAATCAAATGTAAATCCACTTAATTTAAGTAAAAATAATACTTTGATATAATAATGGCAAGGTGAATTTATATTTTCATTAAAATGAAAAATCATTGAAAGAGTTATTAGGTTATGCGGATGTAGATTAGGTTAGTTCATTTGATGTTTGAAAATAAACATCAAGTGGTGCATTCTATCTTAGTGTATTGTATATTTATTCACTAATAAAGAAACAATATTTCATTTTTTTGAGCACCGAAAAATATGAATATATTGTGGATACTCAATATTTCACATAGTTATTGTGGATGAAGCAGCAGCTTGATAATATGGGAGTTGAAGTGAAGTCTCTGATCATAATTCATTGTAATAATTCGAGTGCTATAAATATTAGAAAGAATCCAGTCCAACACTAAAGGATTAATCACATTGAAATCAAGTAATATTTATCAAGGAGATGGTGGAGCATGGTTTTTTGAAGTTGTAGTATGTGCCTACATAACTACAGTTTTTAGAAATTCTACCGAAGACCTTACCTAAAGAGGAATTTGAGCAGCATCGATTGGATCTTAGAGTTAAATCAACTCCCCATACTTGAAAAAGTGTAGATGTGGGGCCCCTTCTCCCTAAGTTATGGTTTTTGTTTTTCTTATGTGTTGATATGTGTTCTTTAAAATGTTACAAACCTAAAGGAGTGACCATTGGGTTTATTGAAAAAGGGGGAGAAATATCTTGATCCATACAAGGGGATAATCTAGTAGGGGGAGAAGTGAAGTAGGGGGGTTAAATCTGATGATTCTAGAGATGATTGATTAAAGGTAATAAATCACGACAGATTGGGATCATGATGAAAGAAACAGATTGGTGTGGGAATGAAGTGTTTCATTGATGAACATTGCATTTCATTCTTGTTTATCACACTAAAAATGGATCATCAGGTCTTAGAGTGTGTGTTGAGTAAATATTTTATCACAATCTAGAATTATAAGAATTGAATTTTGGTAAAGGTGTTTGAGAAATTTGAAGTGTTTTCAACAAACCCAAAGGAGATATTGTTGGTAAAAAATCCCTCAACGTGTCATTTCTATCTTTTTTGGGTTTTTTTTGTTTTTTGATAAACACAGTTGATAATATTTCATGGTGGTTATTGTTGAAGAATATGTTTTTAAGGTGTTGTGGTTTCCCAGGGTTTTCTATATTTTTGGGCCTCAAAATCAGAATTCCGTTTTGTATAAAAGAAATGGTTTATGCATAGAAACTGCACTATGCAAACCGCAAAGGACGTCATCATTTTCAAACGAAGGTGGTGAAATAAAATTCTCCATAAAAAATTCTTTAGAACACAAAGGATTTTTTGAACCATAAAGGAATTTTTTGGGTGAATATAGTGATTTAAGGGGTTCCACATATGAATAAATGCTCTATGTGTATATTATAGCATGTTTAGTGCATGGTGATGGCTAAATTGTAAAGGAGTTTATGTCAATTTTGATTAGTGGGTTTTTAAAGATTTCTTTTCCTATATAAAGGACCCCTAATCACATCAATTATAGAGTTAATTTCATTAGATAAGATCACTGATATAAGAATTCAACTAAGACTGAAGTGATTTGTAAAATATAAATTAAATGAAGGAGGTAGTTCACAAATATAGTTCATAGAAGGGTTTTATGGGGCATTGTAGCTTCTAAAGAAAAATGGGGTCATGAAGAGTTAGAATTCTATGATGTGAAGAAAGGATATAAAGAAAAGGTGGTCTGCAAAGCACTCATGCTCCATGGTGCAGAGGTTTTCATGAAGGGTTTAATGCAGTTTTTTAAGGATCAAAAATAGTTTGTGAAAGGAATATTTTCAAAGAAAATGTTATGCGTTGAAGTGTATTTCATCTAATGAGTGAAAAGGGATCTTCATGGTACACACATGTGTCAAATTATTATAAGGTGTTTTAGATCAATGGAAGACTCTTCTAAAGAAGCTTTGAACACACTTTAGTTGTGATAGCAGTGAGCCTTCAAATTATTATTGGTTGTAAATAAGGAGGGATAGTGAGTTTGATACAAATACTAAAACAACAGTTCTCTTTAGTGGATTTGGTAAATTGGCACATTGTATTTATATGTTCCTTAGATTTAACCCAGTGTGGGTGAACCAAGTAAAATTGTTGTGACCTATGCATGTTTTAATTATCATTTATTCTATTATGTGGGAAGGATAGAGAATATTTTTTTGTTTAACAATGAAACAAGATACAAAGAGATGGTAGTTTTAATTTTTCATACCCTGATTTACCCCCCCCCCCCTCTTAGGGTATTTATCCTAGTTGGGATAATAGTAATATATACTTATTTTAGTATATATATATTAATATTTATTTACATATATTTATATATATGTGTGTGTGTGTATTTTTATTAATACACATAGACACACACACATAGATATATATATATATTATATATTTATTTTTATAATAATAAGAGTTCTCTCAAAGAAAATAACTAGAGAAAAAATTATAGAAAATTAAAGGATGGTGTTTTACAAATTTCAAGGAACACAGAATCTGAAATAGGCTCTATAATTTCCCAATTCCATCTATATTACCCTGATCCAACCCCCAAAAATTTTCTATTGTCTATAATTATATTTCCTTTTATGTATATGCATGACACAAAAAATCAATTTTATTACAACAATGAATGAAGTCATCCCATGTCATAGCTATCCTCAAATATGGAGAAATGTTATTGAGATTAATGGCATGCACAATAAATTTGGATTCTACCTCAAGCCATGTCTTTCTCTAGTTATTGAATCTAGTAATCTAATTTTTTATGACAAAACTTTCCATTTGTGTTTCATAGGATACCACTGTAGAGACCCGAAGCCTGACGTACATGAACATTACATTACTTTTGCGGAATACTTAGTACATAACAAAAACACACACACAAGGATCGTAATAGTTTAGTGTCTTTGGAAACTCGAAACGTAATCTTCTAATCGTGGTGAAAGATCTTCAATATCTCCCATAAAGATCTTCCCCTTTTTTTTACCTAAAAACTTTTCTTTATATCCTGGGGAAAAGAAAACATAAAAGGGTGAGCTCAAATGCTCAGTAAGGGTAAACAAAAGAAATATCAATCACATCATATACATAAGAACATAGCTTTTGGAAATCATAACCTGCAAAAGAGATCATAATATCATAACATGGGATAAATCATAGAAGTGAAAATGAGATCCCCATAATCTTAACATGAAACTTGAAACTTTGTGGCATGCACACATAATCATGGAAAATCATTTCTTGTTAGTCATGACTCATTGCCAAGACTATCTTAGTGGACAAAGTCCCTTTCTGAATCGAGTAACCCTCGTTTCAGTCCTGTTTCACTGAACTGGTATAACCTACCATTTCAGCCATGTCTATCTCATGAGATATAAAATCTTTACCCAATGCATTGGAGGGAGATATAGGTCTCACCCATCTTATAATGAATCCTTTCTTATGTGTGCCACATAATCATAAAACATACATCATCGCATAACACATGTAAAAAAAATGGGATTCTTGAAACATCATGACATCATAAAACAAATCTTATAAGGAAAATGACTTCATAAAAATAATTCCCTTATAACATAATCAAATCAATGTAATTAAAGGGATAAAAAACAGAACCCTTTATTATCTTAGATGGAAAATAATTTTGATAAAACACTTGAACTCCATTCTTGAGGAAAATATCCTTTCTTATTCAAAAACACTTTTCTTTTCTTAACATGTCATACTAAAAGAAGTTGATCAAAAATAAACTTGAAAACTTATAAAGGAATATTCTTGGAAATAATGTTTTAAAAAATCCATTCTTGCCGTATAAGTTAAAGAAAAACATTCTTCGTACTTTTGTCGGAAAAGTCAAAAAGTACCTCGTATGAAAAACGACAAAAGATTCCTTTCATATTCTTTACTAAAAACTCACCGAAGGGTAAAATTGGATTTAAACTATTTTAAGTGGATGGAAACAATATTACATATTGAGGGAACATGGATGTGGATGATAAAATACACCCCAGTAAATACCAAAGTATAAACAATCTCGGATAAAAATGAGATTGTGATATTTTCCCTTACCTTAGGTCCGACTTGATTTGTAAGTGTCCGAACCTCCTGTATAATGATTTAAATCATGTTATTGACTTATTACAGAATCATATTCATTGTTATGATATCATATATGGTTCACTTATGACATTATATTACTCGTTCTTTTGTAAATTCCATGTTAAAGAAGCGTTTTGGGTAAAATCGTTTCATTTATCGTAGGTGTTTTGACTTGTTTTTCTTGACATCATTATTACTTATATCATGATTTACTTACTTCCAGAATATAAAATATGATTTATATATCATATATATTCATTATATATATATATATAATAGATAGATAAATAAAATGAAAAACACTGTTCATGGAGACGGTAGTCCGTACGTACGCATGAACGCTGTTTTTCTTTCCTTATTGTCTTGAAATGGAAGTAAGTAGATGACATACATATGTATATATATACATAAATCCAGTAGCTTTATAATGTCAAATATTTCATTATTATTTCTTATATATACATTATAATCATTCTTAAATGGTTAACATGGAGAATGAATCTCATCGCGTCGTGGAGACGGTAGTCCGTACGTACGCACGAGCGATGATATCATTTCTATAAATATTGAATTGGAGTGGAGTGGATTATACAATATATCAGAATCAATATGATGTTGTAATAACTATGTATAGTTATTCTTTACACCATTATACCCATCCATGTAAGGTGGTGGTGGAAAATAGATTACACCACGGCGTGGAGACGGTATTCCGTACGTACGCACGCGCGGTGATTTCTTTTTCCGTAGGATGGATAGATGGTGAAATAGGGTTGTTTCATACTTATAATAACATATCAGTATATGAGTGATACTGATGTTATTACTTCATAATGAAACAACCTAAGAAGAAGAAGTGGAAGAAGAAATAAAGATGAAAGAATTGGTAACGGTAATTACCTCTTCTTTGAAGTGCCTCTTTGAGACCTCCTCTTAGGGCACTAGAATTGGTCTTTGAGGAAGACCAGAACCTCTAGGATGTTTCTAGGGAAGTGGAGAATAGATTTTGGCAGGGGTTGGCCGAGCTTGAGTGCTCAAATTGGTGTGAGGAGGAGGGGGAGGAGGTGTCCTTTTATAGGGGAGGAGAGGGGCACCTTAGGAATATCTCAAAATATTATTTTATATTAAAGTCAAAATCGGTTTATAATGGTTCCAAAGGGTCTTACTTTGAAGATAAAGTGGGGATGGGTCGAAATCCTATCAACCAATAGAATTTAGACAAGTTTAGGATATTATTTTAACCTTATCAATTAGATTTAACTCTAAGTTAAATAATTTAACTTTTACCATGTCTTTTTGTTTTCTTTCACTATATGGTTAATACACTTACTATAACATGCCAAAAGAACCCCAAATTGTTTATTATTAATATATATATCCTTATCTAAGTCATTTGGCCGAACCTTAGATTTTTAGGAATACAATAACAATTAATAATATAATATTTGATTTAAAAACTATTTTGAGTCAATTTTGACACTATTTGATATATGATTTTTGTGAAAGTCATAACAGAATTAAATGTTCGAACCAAGTTGATTAAATCAACATTACTATATCATAGTAACCTAGAAAATTAGTGTAATTCATAAAAAATCTCAAATTACATTTATTTTGGTGTTTATAACATCAATTATGTCAATATTTCATTAATAAGATAATTACTGCATCATCGTTGTGTCATAAATAAATTAAATTATTTGATGTCTAAAAATTACAAATAAAATACCATCATGTAGGAAATCTTTTTAGCTTTCTAATGAATATTTACAATCTAATTTATCTTATGTATAACTCCATATTAAAAATGATTTACTTATTAAACATTGATTTTAACTATTTTAACCTTTCTCTAAATAAATTAATAATAAATGTCCTAATCTAATCCAAGTGGGCCTAAATGGTCATATTTTATTCCTAAGTTTGTTTTTGGTCGAATTACACTTGTCCAATAGAATTAGGACATGTGTTAGGGTAATAGTAATATCATATTTACCCTTAGTTACCCTATTTACTATTAACCGCGGTAAAAAAAGTAAAAAGTTACTATTCACCAAAAAATTATTTTCATCTCATTGAACCACATTTTAGTCCTTGATATTAACCGTGTCTCTCGGATTTTCGAAATTCCATTCACAGAAGCGGCAAAATTAAGTTTTATGAAAAATTCAGTTTTTTTAACTACCACTTAGTAGTTTCACTATTCATCAAAAATTGATGTTTTTCATAACAATGCCAAAATTTCATCCTAAGCTATATTTCATATTCCGAATTCAAAAATGAAATCTATTTTACCAAATTCATAACATAAGAGTTGCATTAATTAATTTTATAATTAAATCCTACTGTTAAAATAAATAGCGTGTTTTTAGGAAACAATATATATCAAAAGATTGACACTTGATTATGTCTGGTTTAAAAGTGAAATTACAACCAATGACCAACATTGTATTAAATTGTAAAAATATATTCTAAATATACTTTAAAACCACTCAAATTAATAATTTATCACTATTAATTATTTCGATTAAAAAAGTTGTTTTTAATTATAATTTAGTAATTTTCACTATTCATCAGAATATGAAAGTTATCCGAAAAGTACCAAAATTTCACCTTAGGCTAAATTCGATACTCCGAATCCATGAATGAAGTTCATTTTGAAAAATAAGATTTACAGAATTTTAAAAAGTGGTTATTACTATTCATAACGGCTAGTTTTAATAATATTTTAATAGCATATCGTTGTTTAGTGAAACTCGGTATTGCGTATTACACACGCTATCGAGGAAGGTCGCGATTGCGTGTAATGCAAGGCAAGTCAAGGATGCGTGTTGAGAAAGCTCCTTTTGGTGTAGCGTACAACACAAGACATTAAAAAGAATATTTTTTATAAAATCTTGGGCTGTTACAACCACCATCCCATTTTCTTCCATGAAACATGATATAAACCCTAACTTAAAGTCCCTAAAAATTCTACCAAACCCACAGTTCTTGAATTTCCTTAGGAATTAACATCTTTGTTGATTTTGATCTAGCCAAAAATGGGTAGTTTCTAGACAATAGAGATGAAGACATTATATTTCCGATAATTACATCAAATACCCAACATATAAAATACATGTAATTATCTGATTGAATTTCCAAACAATCCATTTTTCATGTAGGTTGTTGTCCGAATGGCCAATAGAATAGTCATCATGTCTAGATTGAGAACAATTTCATATCAATCAAACATATTCAAATTCCTATTCCACTAAATATGGTGACAGACTTCAGCCACAGTAGCTCAGAGAAGTTTTTTCAATTTAGTTTATCCCTACAATAATTCATAGAAAATAATAATAGATCTGATATCATATGAATTAAAATAATCCAATTAAAATATATTTGATATAATTCTCCATTAGGCCTTGGAAAACATACTCTAGAATAATACATGATCGATGAAGTCATTTATAGATTCATAAACACTACACATCCTGAAAATATGATTCCCATCATTCATAATATTATCATCAGTGGGAAGCCTGTGATATGAATCCCTCTATATGAGGGTGGTCTTAGAGAGTGTGACATTATATAAACTCCTAGATATAAATTTAAATAAAAGGTTCGCCACTTCTCTCATTCGATCATAGGAAAATATTAAAATCACCAGCCAACACCCACATCCCATGAATGTTATTCTTGAGGTTCCCAATCTCCTCCCATAAATCCATTATTCCCTAATAATTGGTAAGTTAATACATGAATTAATTAAAGAAGTTTCCTTCCACTATGTTTATAATGGTGTTGATCATCTGCTGACTACTTTGAATCAAGGTGCAATAGCTAAATGTCTTAAAAAGAAGGACACAAAGTGTTTCCATAAAATATGTGTGTTGATTAATGAAAAAAATATCACATCCCATAGAATTAAAATTAATACCTTTTAATAGACTTAGATTATTCTTAGGCTCAACAATACCAATCATCAATGGTTGATGCGTCAAAATAAAAAAAAATTAAGAGTATAATAATTGTATATATCAGCTAGTCCTTGACAGTTCCAATATATAATCACTAAAAAATAATTAGCTTTTTCCAAAATTGGTATCTCTATTGGTAAAAGTGCATTTTCTGTTGGTAAAGTGTTTTACCAATAAAAATTATCATGACACTAAATTTTTGGTAAAAACTATGTCGCTAATTGTTATTATGATGGATAAAATAGTTTTGGTGAAATTATAATAATAACAATGGATAATATATGTTGGTAAAAAAATTTCAATAGGTTCATATGAAGAAATCATCTATTGATATTATTATTACCAACATTTCTTTAAAATGTTAATATTTTTAATACTATTATAAGCAATACCAATAATTAATATATATTTGTAAATTATTTTTAAAAAATATATATGTGGGTATATCAATATTTTCTACTAAAATTTTATATTATATTTATTAATCTAAATATATATGATATATTTATTATATAATAATTATAAAATTAGCTTATTTGAAACTCCAAAAAAACTGGGGATTTATTTGAAAAAATATTTTCAAAAATAATTTAAAAAAATTTCATTTGTAATATGTTTCTGTCATACATCAAGTGCCATTTTCCTGGTTCACACTAGTGGTAGGATTCATGCATGTAAGCAAGTACCCTTTCTTACAGGTCCCCTTTATTGAAAGACATTTTCATACACTTGTACATGTGTGTGGAAGCAGATGTATGTGATATAGTTTTCAATATTTTGGTTCAACCAGATGGTCTATTTGTTTGCATTTATTTCAGGTCTTCTTTATTGCACTTGTACTTGTGGATAGAAGCACACATATGGGAGATGGGTTTTATTTTCATGGTTCACCACTCATGAAAACAATTACCCTTTCATACACTTCTATATTGAAGAATTTCATACCCTATATCACAAATACATCAAAAATAAGATTCATATAAATCATTAAATATTCAAACTTGGGTTCATTTTAAAGAATTAACACAAAAATTTTAAATACTTTCTATATAATTACTATAGATTCAATTATTAATATCTAAAATATTAAATATATCACAATAATAGTATTGATTAGTCCAATCTAGTCTACTGGTTTAGATAAATTTCAAAAAAAATTACATCATAGTGACAAATGATGCATGGGTGGAAGAAAAAACTACCTACATTTTTTTAATGAGATGCTCATGAGAGCTTCCAAAAATTTTGGGATGCGACCAAAATCATCTCCCATACATGTGATCTAGGTTTCCTTTCATGTGTGGCGGTATCCCACCATTCTATATGTGCATTACGTAAAACTATGATAATGACTTTGGGAGAGTCTCAGACAACTATAGTCCCCTCTAGCCATAATATCCGGTCCATCTTCAACATCAGGTTCATCATGCTACATCTACAACAAAAATTCTCAATCACTCCACCTCTCCAAATGAGTTAAAATATTGTTGTGTTTTTTTTTGAAAAATTTTTAATAGAGAAACTCTTTGAATAATCCATGAATTAAGAATTGGGCATACCTACTCTTACCAGAAACTAGATCTTTAATGAGTGAATCAATGCTGGAAACATGGATGAAGTCATAAGTACATGGATATGTTGAGAATGGTTCACAACCACAAACCTTGAACCTATGAACCTGTATATTGTAAGGTTTTTCATTCACAGGTGAACCAGTATATTGCAAGTTGAAAATATGTTAACCTATAATCTGGAAAATATAATTGAAAAAACTCTAAAACAATAAAAAATTATACCTAAAAATATAAAACCTATAAAATTGTAAACCACTAATTAATAATATTCTTACCTTAAAACATGTAAACAAATAATCATAGAACCTACAAACCTCTAACAAAAAAACCTATAAAATTGCAAATTATAAACATATGAATTTTAAATAGATGAAATACAAATTAGAAAACCTGTAATTTATAACCAATAACTTGGAAACCCATAACCAACAAATATATAATCTTGTAAACATATTTGTGTAAACTGTAAACTATTAAACATAAAAACATAAAATCCTATAAACTCGTAACCTTAAATTTTCAAACTTGTAACCTGGATCTGGGAAACTTGTATACTAAAATTAGGTAAAACATTCAATATAGAAACCTAAAATAGTATAATAAGAAAACATTAAAATCTATAAACATGGAAACATTTGAATCTCCATCATGCATACCTAAAAAATTAAATTCCCACCTGATCATCCACATAAGTCTTCCACAACATATAAATGTTGTTTTCTTCCTAATAAGCCTATATACCTTGATAAATTGTAAGAGATGAAATCAGATAAAGGAAATATGTAAGAGATCAAAACTAAAATTTATAAAACAATAATAACTAAATAATTCAATAATAAGTTATTATAAAACAAAACATATACAGGCATAAATTCTAAATGATTCACCACTAAATTCCCATCATTTTTATTATTTTTCATATTCTTGTAATGTTAAAGAACACTATTTTAATACAAAGAGACTTATTGAAAGTATATGGAATCTTTATGTGTGTTCTTTTGTAGTTTTTTTCCTTTTTCAAGGGTTTTCATATTATTTCTACTACATCTATTTTTTACAATATAAAAATAAGAAATAATGAGACAAAAAAACAAATAATCCTTGTCTTCTAGTTTCGACTATATTTTATTGAAATCAGTACATAGTTTTTCACTCATGGTGGAATATAGTTTCTTAAATTACCTTGACATGTAAATGGTAAAGTTTTGAGACACATCTGGGAAAATTATTTGGTTTTTATAGTCATTTGATTATATTCTATTGGATTATACATTGATTCTGGTTTTGGAAGTCAATTTCAATTTGATATTATGTTATTGTGGGATCAATTTTGTATAATTTCAATAGTGATTGTCGATGTGAATCTCATGTAGCAGTTACAACTGCAACATTGTTTGGTGGTAAGGTGTATTTGGCTGCTGGTATGGTTATGGTGGTGCAGAAATGTAATCTTTCAACTTGAGTGTGAGAAATCATTCCTAAAATGACATGATTGATTTTGATCTTATTTATTATTAATTTCAATTTTTTGTATAGAAATAATAGATCTTTAAATAATAATAAAAATGAAAATGAAAATGAAAAGTATAAATTCATCTTGTTCTCCTATAAAAAATGAATTTTGTATAATAGAGTTATAGTACAACACATTGAAATGAATTTTGTTTCCTAGGTCATTATTTTCATCCCCAAACACATTGAAAATAGGATTAATAAAAACATAAATTTTTTCCATTTATGGGAATTAATATAATTAATCATCCATAATTTATAGAAAATGAGAAGAGAGTTTAGCACCTTCAGACAATAGTATAAGGTCCATGTGGAAGAATCCTGGTCTTCAGCTTAAAACAACCTCAATAAGATCATAAAAAAATATTACTTGTGTTTATCATTATTCATTGAGGTCTTCTAGGTCTACCATCCTTGGTTTGGTTCACCTAGGGTCGTTAATTTTGGGTCTCACTAACTTCACCATGGACCGAGTCTTTGGACTTCTCTCATACTGAAGGTTGGGTCCTGAAGTAATATTTCATAATCTGGAATCTTGAATGTTGCAAGATCAGTGAAAAAGATTCATCAAATATCTACATTTGAAATTCATAAAACACTTGAAAAATCAATTATTCCAAATAGAAATTTAAAAATGAAAATTTATAATTCCTAAAAATCCACCAACAAACAAAATGCATTTCCAAGATTAAATAAAATTTCCAACTTCAAAAATGTGCTTATAAAAATATATTTCCAATTTTCTGAAAATAAGATTATTAAAACCATAAATTTATTTCAAATATATACTTATAAAAATATATTTCAAATTTAAAAAATGTAGTTATAAATTTTTTCTATATATAGGAATTTATTGACTCATTTTATTAGAAAACATTGAATTGAATTCACAGTTATCATGAGAGTAAATCATTTTAGTGTATGAGTCATTGCTATGAATATTTTACTAGGAATAAGGAAATTAATGTAATAATTTGACCATTTAATTATCACTCAAGTTCAACTCATCCATGATTTCCAAGTAACTCAATCTGCCTAAGGCATTGAATAGAAGAAGAGAAGATAATGATAATATAAATTAAAATGTCAAACTAATGAATCTTTAGAAATAATAACACGTCCTATAAAAATAAAAAACATATTACATAACAATTTACCATGAAAAGATCCATAGTTTATGGTTTAAATTTTTCATTAATGTTACAAGTTACTAGTGAGTAAGTCAGTGTTAGTTTATGATGCTTTATTTTTTAAAGAAAATTAATCAGCAAGAATAATATCTATCATCATGATATAATAATAATTATGTTTATATTACTAACATTGATATATGAAATGGATCAAATTATGTATATGATAAATAATTTTAACATTACTAGAAAACATTTCATGTCATGATATAATCATTTATCATGTGATGTATGGACATTTAGTGTGCAATTCAAAAAATATATGCATTACTAAGTCAAAATTTTCCTATATGGGTACTTTGATGGTTGGACCAAAAATTATTCACCAAGATTCTTGTAAAGGTTTGTTTAATGTATAAAATATATTTTAACTATAAACAAGGAATCATAACCAATCATTATAGCTTTGAGAATTAAAAAAAATAATGGTTACACTAGATAAAGAAAAATAACAAACACCTGAAGTGTATCTTGGAATAATATAAGTGTCAAAAAATTCATATAAACAATGAATACTAGCACAAACAAATCCTATCAAAAAGGGTCAGAAAAACCCAAAATTGTAGGAAAAATCCAAATCCACATCCAACTTGAACTATCATCCAAAAAATATAAGAGGTGTAGAGAAGGACCTAAGAATAAAAATGCACAACTATATTTTTAAAAATGTGAATAAATTATAATGAATGTAAACAAATTATTAACATGAAAAATAAAAAATTTTGGTTTTTCCAACCATTATTCTACAGAAAAATCATTTTTTCTTTCCATTTCATTTAAAATAAAAAATGCAACACAAACTAAAATTGTATCATGTTTTTAAACAAAATCATGCAATAAGTACAATTTAATTCACTATGTATCTTCCATCATAGATTCCAAAAAGTATAAGATTGTACTTTTTATTAAAAATGCTACAAAAAAATAGAAATAATCAGTAAAAATAATATCATTCAATTTGATCATGTTTAATGAATATAATTGTATAAAAATATCAAACACCCAATTGTAATCATATTGTATGTACATAAATAGATCTTCTTTATTAGGTAAAATTATGGAAATGCATATAATATCCAATCATCTAAAAAATAGTGGGAAAATTTCACCATTAAATAAAACAAATGCATCAAAAGACTAACCCTTAATCTTAAATTTTTAAATCCAACTATAAAAAAACCAAAACATTAATTTATGACTAAAAAGTACAGAATTTACTATGAAACTCATTTGAATATAAAATGTACATAGAATCTCATTTCACATTTCTACCATAGAATAATTTTTCTCTTTAAATGGATAGTTAAAGAGGCCCTCTTAGGGTCTGCTTGACAGTTTTTATTGAAAATTGTTTATACCACTTACTATTTATGTTAATTAGTTTTAAAAATAAGTAGTATTTGTTTTTTTCTAAAAAACACATAAACATTAATTTTAGTAGAAAATAAATTATAAAATATTTCCAAGACAACATGAATATAATGAATTATAGTATAAAAATTTCCCCAATTATATTTACTATTATTCTAATCGATTCAACCAACCCTGATTAATTTCATTTAAGGCATGTTTTTTATTTTTCATTGTACAATTTTATTACAAGATCCCAACAAATACTTTTATGCCTAAACCTAAAAACCTCATTACCAAGAACCCCAAGGACATGCCGGCCTGATTCTTTCACATGGATCACTATTGTTTTGAAAAAACATTATCATTAAAAACACCATACATTAGAAACATAATTTTCTATCATATATAAGATAAACCTAACATTACTTGTGGAAAACTTTATGGCATTGCATTTAATTATCATTTGAAAACAATATAAACTACCTATAGGTAACAAGAACCTATAATGAAGGAATCAACAACCAAGTGAAACAATAATAAACAATGTTTGATGCATACGATGAGAATCACCAGCTCCAAACTTCACTTGTGACCAACAAAAATAAGGAACCTGTAAAACCCACAAAATAAAACCTCCCCACATATTGATGTTATGTGATCTCTATTAATAAATTCCAAATACAGAGTTGAACCATAAAAAACATAGAATCAGATTAGAAGAATATTCAAGAAAAAAACCAACTCCAATGAAGATTCTTAAATAGACCCCGCAATCATGCCCTGAATCACAGAAGCATAAAAATTCTACAAGATGGCCATCTTCCATTGTCTCCTTAAATAAATTACAAGATGAGATATCATAGTATAAGAAACCTATATAATTCACCATTAAAAAATGTCAACCAACCATATTTATGCACTACTTTGAACGTAGGTTGACCGATGCCCGATCTACAGAAACTCAACTTGGCTGACTGAATCCCCACCAAAATGGGCATGACCAAATAATAATTGAATATCTTAAACAACATTTAACCATAGGTCAACAAAATTCCAAATGAAGGCAACAAAAAATCACCAAATCAATGAATCTTGGTTTTTTTTTCAAGATACTAGGGTATATATTATAAATATTATAGTTGAGAGGGACTATAAACATCAATAAATGGTGGATGTGAATCGATGGATTGTAGTAAGGATATTTTTTTGTGAAACAATCATTTCAATTAGTATGATAATGATACATATTTTATTATTAGTGAAATATCTATTTGTATAAATCAATCAATATCATCATATATATATTGGTAAAAAAATTGTTGGTAAATTAAATTAATACCAAAAAAACTTAAAATCCATTAGAATTAATAATTTGTACCAAAAAATATATTATCTTTCGCTAAATTTCTATTAATACAAGTAAATTTTTTATAGTGGATACTCATCTCTTACCACATTTAGTTTCTGATAAATTTACACTAGAAGATATATTTTTAGTGGTGATAGATCCTTTGGTGTTTCTGTTCAACTAATTTGATGATTTTGGTTCCAAATATAAGGACACCCCTTATCCTTTACTACTAGCATCTTCCTTAGCTAATTAAGTATTCACTGAGTTAGTGAACACCACCTCAAGACTTTCCACTCCCTTGGAATGTTCCAATAATGAGGGGATGAGATTCCCCTCATTACTTGGTATTTTAACAACATGATAGACCACTTTTCCATTGAGTTCAGACACCTCAACTAGGGAGTAATCTTCAAGTCCATGTGGTTTATTCTTTTTTTCCAGAGAGGGACCCCATTTCATAAGGTAGATGCTTCCACCTCTTTCACCAATTCACTTCATTCCTTACTATCCAAGGACTTTTCCCTTGTAAATATATTAGCCTTGTCTAGTTTTTGTAACCTTTTTAAGCTCATATAAGGTGTGAATGGATTATTTGGACAAGCCTAACCACAAGTCTTATCCAATTCCAAACTCCCAACTCTATTTGGGTTAGCTTCATCATCCCAAACCACCTCATTACCCGTAATAGAGGCTATGGAGTTATTAACATCCTTGAAATTTCCTTATTTCCAAATTGTCCCTTCCAATATCATCATAGCCTCATTCAAATACTCATTAGGTTTTAAGTATGAATCATCCTTACCTTTACTAGCCTGAATCATCTTACTTTTCCTCATTCCCTTGGGGACATACTTCTTGGAATGTAATCTTTGTACTTTTATGCAGTTAGAGACGTGATCCCCTACTATTTTTTCAAAGTTGTAGAAATTAGTTATACCAATATACTCTAATTCAATATCTATTTTATTACCATAAACTGGTCATGTATCACTTTATTGATAGGGATTCTCAAGATCCACATCAATCAAGACAGTAGTAAAATAACCCATCTTCCCTTTAATTCTATTTTAATCTAGTTTAATAGAATCCCCAAAATAGGTATCAATGGAATTCGGAATTTTTAGATACCAAAACACCAATTTGAGGTCATAGAATCTCACCCAGATATTTTCATTAATGTACCTCTCATGGCGAGAGTTGAAAGATGGACTTCCATGAAGCAGAGAAATGTGATTTCGATTAGAATTATAGATGGTAATAACCCTTACCAATTGTTATTATATTCCAATTTTTGAATCCCCATACCCAACTTAGTTTCATTATAATCTTCTCTTCTTTTGGGGGTTTGTCACCTTTACTGAGAATTACCCTACCGATTAAGAAAAATATGCAGGATTAAAGATGTTCCTTAAATAAATAAAAGGGTTATATTATTATTTAAAAAAATGAATAATAAATTTTTATTTCCATATGGGTTATATATTTTAAAATATATTTTACATGTAAATACATGTAAATATTTATTTATACAATTAAATATTTATATGTAAATATATGAAA
Organism: Viscum album; assembly: GCA_963277665.1. Taxonomy (NCBI): domain Eukaryota; kingdom Viridiplantae; phylum Streptophyta; class Magnoliopsida; order Santalales; family Viscaceae; genus Viscum; species Viscum album. The sequence continues at coordinate 1,739,023,449 of OY728128.1, forward strand.
ACATGTATATACATTTATATTTTAATTTATAAATAACACTATAATATGAAAAATATTAAAATTTCAACACCATAATGTCTATATGAATGTAATCTCATGAAATAAATTCAGTCTCCACCATAAAAAGGTGATAATACCCTCTTAAACGAAGTTGAAATTCAATCGTCTGTTCAAAAATTAGGGTATCCCAACTAAAAACCCAGTTTTAGAGGTCTTTTGATCCTTTTTTACTAAGAAAAATATATTTCAGGGTTTTCATTAATATAAATCGAATAGATCTTTTCACAATACTTTATTTGACACCTCATGGAGCCTAAACGGAACTCTGGTCAAAAGTTATGGTTGTTTGAAGTTCAAGTCCTATTTTCAACTCATCTTAAGATTCTAATTAATTTATGGATCTTTAATATCACCAAGATTTCATTAAATATATATTACTCAATATTAATTAGTCAATTTTTAATTTATATTGACTTTTTAATTATTTTTTTACATTATTTTTTTACTAAATATTTACATATTAACCGTAAATACACATTTAATATTAGAAAAATCATATTTAAGAAAATATATTATATCTATATTTATATATTTATATTTATATACTGCAATATTATATTTAATAATTTATAATTTTTTTATGAATTATATCTTTTGTCAACACTAAAAAGATGCATTTTAACACTGATAAAGGGAAAAACTTTATTAGCTCTAAGAAAAGCACTGATAAAGGGGTATCTTTATCAGTGCTAAAAAAAGTTCTAACAAAGGGTGTTTTTCATCAGTGTTTTTTATAGCAATGATAAAGGTCACCTTTATTAGTGCTTTTTTAGCACTGATAAAAGGGTAGCGTTGAATATTGTTGATTTTTTAGTAGTGTATTTAATATTGATTGAAATTTTATTAATTATCATATTTAAAGGGAGTATTAATTATTCTCTCATCTATTTTTTTAACAAATTATTTTTTAGAATTGTTTTTGGTTTTATTGAATTTTGAAGGTGATTCTAACTTTGAAGTAGTTTCTTATTTTTTAAAAGAGATATTTCTATGCGCATTAAATGGTGAAAATAATTATCATAGAAATCAGCATCGAACAATTTTTAAGTAGTTCATTGGTTTCACATGCATGATTACCGCTTCTAAAATTAGTAATTTCAACAGGTAATATTTTGAATTTTTTATGTATGTGCTAAAGATTTTTTGAATTTGGTGTGCATAAAGATAACTCTATAAAAAGAATTTGACAGAACCATAATAAATTGTTGGAGACACACAAGCTAGATTATATTACAAGAATAGGTCACCATGAAAAATTTAAAGTCCACACTGTACACTTTTTGATTTTATTACTACTATGATCAATTTTGGTTAGACCTCATCATTTGAAAATCTACTACACTCAAAGCATAATTCAGGATACCTCAGCATTCACACCTTCACTATTTAAATTCTGGTTCATGTGGTGTTGTATTCATTCTATCTTTTTTGTGTGCAAAATTTTTATTTACGATTTTTCATTAAAAATTAATATCTTATGTTGGGTTATACTGTATATAAAAAGGTAGGTCTTGGGGTTATGATTCCATGTTAGAAAAAGGAATGGTTATATGGTTCATTCCTTCATATAGAAAAAGGAAAAGTTAATAGGATTTTAACTCCAGGTGTAAAAAAGTTAGTTATAATGGGTTATGACCCCCCTTCAAAAGTCATGTCACTTTATATTGGGTGTCATACTCTCATTTTGGGAATGTTAAGAGTAGATGAATGATAAATTTTATTTGAACTACTATAAAATTCTCATGTGCTCTTTATTTTTAATTTTAGTTGATTAATTATCTTAACTCTCATAATTTAATTTAAAATTTATAAATTGGTTAATTAAACCCTATTTAATATTTAATTGTCCATATATTTAGTACAAACATCATCCAACAGGATGATGGAGATGTGTGGAGACTCATCATAGTAAGATACACAATTGTAATTTTTCTTTTGGGGGTTGTGTTGTGTGGAAGTCCCCATTCAATAGCCCAAAGTGACATATGGAATATAATTATGGATCAAAATATTCAAGATGGAAATATAAAACATGTTAAATTAATTCTATAAATAGTGTATAGTATAAACAATACATGAATATATCCAATATTTCATTAAATTCTCATCAGCGGAAGATAATACATAATAATTCTAACAAAATGGAATCAAAGAGGGAGAATGAAATATTACAGGTTCATACCAACACTTCTATAGCAGCTCTAAACCAAAAAAATAAGCAAGAAACATTTTAAATTTATTAACTCAAAATCATTTCTAAAAATTAGATTCAATGGTATCATACATCGACATCAATGGGTTAAAAACCGTAAATAAAGAAAGAAAAGAACACCATTTTTTATGTGATTCATCCAATTTTCCTATGTACATGGGGTAAGGGCAATAGGGTTTCACTAAGAAAATATAAACAGTGGTATATTGATACAAAAAGTATAAAATACACAAGAAAACACACTGGAGAAAAATATCCAAACATCGAGTTCTTTTCACGTAAGGAACCTATGGTCAAATTAGGCTCATGAATAGTAAAATATACTCACAAGCTAGATGGAAACATTCAACATGATAGAAATAATAGAAAATATCAACAAATTTAATGAAAACATAAATAAAAAAATAAGCATACTATATTGAAATACCTTATTACAGTTTGGTCACTTCTAGAAATAGTCAGATCCTTCGGGATATAAGATTCACAAGGTCAATTTTGAAGGTCTTAATCCTCCATATTTTATTCAGGTACATTCTGCACACACACCATTATTCCCTTTTGAAATAAAACCTTCAGGAACAGCATCAATAACAACAGATTCTTAATGAAGCTCCCCGCTTAGTACCATAGGATCAGACTGCTCCTCTCCTACAGCTTCTCTACCAGTAAAATAGAAGGAAAACGTTTGCACCTACTTTCTTCTTCAACAATCCAAATATAACAACCTGATTTTTGGAGCGGTTCAACCAAATATAACATCTCAGGTTTTGGAGTGTGTCAAAATCCTCAACCTGTTTTAATTTTTAGATTTTTTTGAGTGGGATAACTCTTTCATTGTTTATTAAAACCTAATTATGAGTGTTCTTTTAACCCAAATATTTGTTTTTAGATGTTTTGTAATACTTAGCAAGTTCCTTGTGGTTTTGAGTGGGTTTTTGGTGTGTTAAAGGCTGAAATCCCAACTTTTTAGGTTATGTAGACTGGAGCACCTAGTTTGGAAAAACTATGTGGCTCTCGGGGGAAATAGTATGGCCCTTCTTCTTTAATGGACATGGTTTGAAAAACCATGCAAGAGTTAGATCATGGCCTTGCAGGGAATTCTGTAATTTTTAGTGGAGGCTCACACATGGTTGGTGCACGGTTTGGAAAATTGAATGGGCCAACCATAGGAGGTGGGGTTCCTAGACAGTGGGTGTCACATGGTTACCAAAAATTTAGCCAAATCTTGTGTCCAAACCATGCAATCAATTAAAAAATAGTAAAATACTATAATTCCCCTCCCTTTTATTTCTTTTGCTCCTCCTTATTTCCCCTTAATTTCACGTGTGCATCACCTCCAAACTATGGGATCTCTCCCATTTCTTCCCCTATAGGCTTTGGACTCAAATATTTGTCCAAGCTCCGATTCAGTCATCATCGGGTGAATTGGAACCATATTGGAATGGAATTTTAACCCGTTTTTCCTTTATTCTTTTCTCTCTCCATACAGTGTTCTAAATCCATGAAAGTTGATTTAGCCTATTTTTAGGGCGTTCATATAAAACACTTATTTCTTCTGAATCTTCTCAAGTTAGAGTCTAATATCGGATGATCCTATGCCTACGAGTATAAGGTAGGTGGTTTCTAGATTTCTATTTTATTTTGATAATATTTTAGGGGTTAATTCTTGAGTGTGTCATTGGTTTGTCCGAGAGATACCCTATAAATTAAATTATTGCTTTTAAATTAATTAATTGATCTTTGGATATGCCTATGGGCATAATTCCACCACACTAAAAAATGGTATGAGCCGGTGTGAGGCTTAGGAACTTGGGAAAATTAGGTGGAGGTGTTTATTTATTTTAAATTAAATGTTTTATGATGCTTGTGGTGGTTCCATGGGAACATGGCAAGCATATCCTGAGGATTGAGTTGGTGTTGACCATCTAGATGAGGTGACATAGTTCATCAAGTTAGGTAAGTCCTAGATTCTATTAGTGATGTCAATCACAGGTTGGGTGACATGGTCATCGGATTGAGAGGATGAGTTTTTTAGGTTACAAGCATGGTTGTAGTGATATTGGATGGTGTTGAAAATCAAGATGAGCGGTATGGTCGCAGGAGAATGTGGTGTTGGGTTTATGTCTCTTAGGTACTTTTTTGGTGATTTTCGCTCATCGGGATTGGACTAAATGTTCTTGGAGTCATGTGCACATAGATAGGACTCATATAATGAGATGATGATGACAACTCATGTAAGTAGAGGCCTCTATTAGATGCTACTTATGATGGTGTTGACCATCAATGAGGTTGGAGGTGCTTGTTGTAGAAAGCCACATGGATGGTGAGGATCCATTAAATGATGGTGTTAAGGTCATCAGTTGGGAGATGAGTCTCTCCATATTATTGATTTTGTTGGTATAAGATTACTTGGGAGGGCGGATATCACTATTCCTCAGGACGTTAGATGTTTATCTGATGGTGTTTATTATTTAGAGGATAAACATTGCTATACCTCAGGGTGTTGGGATTCAAACCAATGGGAGATTTAGATCAGGGGTATGAGGGACTAAGTACTTATTGTTTGGGCGTTCCTTCTTAGACACCAGTACATTATTGATGGAACGAGGTGTAGGGTGCCACTTTTAGATGTTTCATCAGAGGATTCCTTGAGCTTTATGCTAAGGATCATATCCACTATATTTATACCAGTATTTTACAAAGTAGTTGATCGATTCCTTATGCCTGTTGAGCACAGGGGAATAGGGTTATAATATATACATGTAATCTCACAACCTTATTTATTTTTAGATTAACCAACTTTATCAATGATGTAATTTAGGAACATGTTGGTGGTGGCATACAGATATTTATTATCACTCTCTACAAAGGCCTTTTGGGACGTGTGTAGATTTTATGCTTCTATGATTAGGTTAGGTTTCATGATCTGGAGGTGAACCTTAGTGATCATGCTAGTCCTTTTTCATGGGATGTCTAGAAAGGGGCCTTGGAGGTCCCTGCATCATCTGGAGTTTACTTTTGAGTATTTCTTTTTATATCAACATGATTATATGTATATACTGAGGTTGGCCATGAGTGACCCTTTCCACTTATTTTCTTGAATGACCTGATATTATATTCATGCTTATCTACAAATGGTATTTTTTATTTTTTATTCTACATATGGTATTTTTTTAGTTGTCAGTTATTTACTGCTGCTTATATTGTGCTTCCACTGTGGTGGGTTACTGGTTCAGTTTCTTATGGTATTTCTTCTAATTATATATTTATATAAAAAAAATTTATTAACATAGACATAGGGTATAGTCTCCCCACTATCACTTCTTTACACCCTCCCTACTAGTCAGCAGCCATTGGCATATGGGGAGGCACGCTTAAGGCCTAGTGGTTAACTATCCCTAAGCACCCTAAGCACTATTCGGGTGGAAAAACATGTCAGTATTCTGAAAATTGTATCAAATTAATTTATTTTACCTATTTTGGAGTCTTAATATTATAAATATGTTAGGATGAATACTATGATGTAGTCAAAACTAGGTTCAGATCTCATGTTTGGGTGCCTACATCCCCATGAATGGGGGACATAAAAATTTTCCAGGGGTGTGAAAATTTTATATTACTTTTCTCCTTTTATAGTTGCTTTATTTTCCACCTTGAGTGGTGAAATTGGGTGTGATTTCTATCTATTATGATATGTGACCCTTGTCCTAGTATGGAAAGGGGAGGAGATATGGACCCTCATCCTGGTATGGAAGGGGATGTTTGTTTATACGTTCTATATAGGAACATATGATGATTCATATATATTTGTGTTCCTATGATTAATTTATTTTGATTTTCATTGGGAACCTGGATTGCACCAAGATGGGTTGGTTTGTTTAAAATTTCAGCAATGGATGTTAAACAGCATTTTCCTACTTATCCACTCTTTGGTGGCATTTTACTCAACCAACCTAGGCATGTGGTTCCAATGAAACTTTTTTGTGATGTGATATGATATATGATCTATTTATGTGGTCCCATTTCTGATAGAAGAGGGAAGGAATGATGATAGGTGTGGGCTATTTAAAATGTCAAAAAAAAGATAAAAATTGTTTTCTTGATTAGTCTCTTTGGTGCCATCTTACTCAGCTACCTCAGATTGATATTTGATTCCTAACTCTACTATGAGTAGGAAAAAGGAAATGATGATGGATTCATATGTTATACCTGGATCTAATATGGTTGTGTAAGGGGGCCAAAGTCCAGATGTCATGTGACATTATTACAATGGGGGAGTGTAAGGGTGGTGAAATTATGATACTTATTATATATTTTCCTATCTATGTTTTATATATGTTATTATGGTTGTATAACCATGTTATTGGTATTCATAGAGTTTCCACCTGGGTGGATTTTGATGGAGCATAAGGCAGGTAGTGATTTAGTGTTGCATGAGCGTGCATGGGTTGAGGCCCCTGTGGGCCGGGATGAGGTCCCAGAGGATCGGGCTGATCATGATCTGAAGGTACAGGATTAGGTATAGACAGGTCAAGCATAAGATATGAAAACTTTTGGGATGTGTCTTGATGAGAAGCTTAGGTAGAGCCTAATTTGTGTCATCCAATGGATTGAAATGGGAGCTCGTGGAGCAGATCCTTATATGGAGTATCCAACTTGAGAGTTCCATTCAAAGAACCCACCACTATTTTAGGGTGAGGGTGGTCCACAAGTGGTTGAGAACTAAAAAGAGACATTTTATACCAACTTCGACCAGCTTGAGACACTCCCAAGCCACTGGGTGAAGCTGGATACATACATGCTCATAGGACTGGAAAAGTGCTGGTGGGACATACAGGTATAAGAAGGTAGACATGAGGTATTGTCTTTGAAGGACATTGAGTCTAGGTTCTTCAATCACTTATTCTCAAATATGTTTAGGGAATAAAGAGTTAGGGAGTTATTGATCTTTCAGTAGGGAGACATATCTATCATGGACTATGCAGTTATCTTCATAGAACTATCTCATTTAGAACATGGTATGGTGGGCGATGACACCCCAAGGGTGAGGTGATTTGAGTATGGTTTACGGCACATCATTTGGGTGTAGGTGAACATATTCAGGTTGGCCTCATTCTTAGAGGATGTGAATATGGTGCTGATAGACTACGGAAACTTGTAGGACTAGTTTTACTTGGGCTAGGTAATGGCGTTGGGTGATCATAGTAGAAATGCTTTAGATGGCAGGAAGCGAGGATGAGAGGAGTCTCAGTTGGGTGTTCAGTCCAGATATTTGAGCACACCACTAAGGAGTGGGTCTTCAATGTTGTGCTTCTAGTGTGGGCAGCTGGGTAACATACGGACATAATTTTATTGGGAACCAAATGAGCGATGAGATTGTGGAAAGGTTAGTCATCTCGATAGTTTCTTCAAGAATACTTCTTGGACCGCTAGGAGCTAGGGACCACGACAGTCTTGGGCATCTGAGGTTGGACCGGGAGCATTACCAAGAGCTGCTAACTAGGATTCAGCTTCACATGGAGGTCATGGAAAATATAGTGGTAACTTGCAGTGGGGTTATTAGTTGGTGGTTGGTGCACCACCGTAGGGAGGCTAAGCCTCAAGCAGTCAAGCATCAGACTAGGTACATGTTGTTGATCTACCAAGGTCAGAGAAGGGTGGTGAGCTGACTACGGTTAGAGTTACATCATGGGTGTGACTAGGTTCTTTTTATTTTGGAATGGAAATTTTGGTATTCATGTCCATTTTGGGTGCATGAGGTGCACAGGATATATTTTGGACTAACTATATGTTGTTTAGTAGGTAGGAATCATCTCGGATGTATTATATATATATATATATGAGGTGTGTGGAACCGGGATTGTCTATGGGCATCGATGATATGAGGAATTATTTTAGGTGAATTATCATGTGGGAATCAGTGTGTTGTGGGTTTTATGCCAGGTGTGAGGCACCAGGACTCTTTATTATCATATGATGAGATATGGGACCTCTTAGGTGCCATGTTCAACATGGTCACGAGGTGGGCATCTAATGAGGTGCAGATCATAATGTGTTTTGGGTGTGGAACGGGTATGATTTGAGCATATGATAAATTTCATGAGTGATGATGCATCATGGGAGGACTTTGGAGTCTAGGTATGGTCAGTGGACCATCATTTTATTTGAGTTTTGGGTTGGGAAACGGCCAGGGTAGGCAACTCCTAATGTGGGGAGCACCTTGAGAGAGTTGACTTATAACTTTATGATCAGGGTAGACCGGGTTGTTTTTTTACAATATGGGTTTACTTGGTACCATCTCTAGTTAAGGATTAATAGCTTGGGGTGATATATGTTAAGGTGAGTAGATTGTAACATCTTGGGTTTTAGAGGGGTTTGAAATCCTCAAACTGTTTGAATTTTTAGAGTTTGGTGAGTGGTATAACTATTTTCTTGTTTATCAGTACCTAATTTCAAGTGTTAATTTGACGCAAGGAGTTTTCTTAGATAGTTTTTGATACTTGCTGGGTTCCTTGGGGTTTTGAGTGGGTTTTGGGTGCATCGAAGGCTGAAAGACCATCTTTTCAGGGTGTGCAGACTGGGGTGCATGGTTTGGAAAACCCATGATGCTCCCAAGGAAAACTGTGTGGCCTTCTTTCTTCATTATAAATGATTTCAAAAAACCATTTTAGAGGGTTTTAATGGTCATGTGGGGAATTCTTCAGTTTTTAGCATAGGTTCATTCATAGTTGGCACACGATTTGGAAAACTGTGTTGCCCAACCATGCGAGGTGGGGTACCAAGATTGTGGGTGTTGTACGATTGGCACATGGTTATCCAAACTATGTGGCCCAATAAAAAGTATGAAATTACCACACTATCCCTCCCATGTATTTATTTTCCACCTCCTTCATTCTCCTTCATTTCATGTGGGCAGCACCTCCAGGCCATGGGAGCTCTCCCATTTATTCTTCCTTAGTCTTTGGCCTCAATTCTTTGTGAGAGATCTTATTCAGTTTTCATCAGGTGTTTTGGAGCCATATTGGTAAGGTATTTGATCCTATTGATTCCTTTCTTATTTTTTCTCTCCATATGGTGTGTTAAATCTGTGTTATCTGATTTACCCTATTTTTAAGGTGTTTGTCTAAAACACTAATTTCTTTTGAATCAGCATGAGTTAGAGGCTGATATCATATGATCCTATGCCTATGAGTATAATTTAGGTGGTTCCTATATTTATATTTTATTTCACTCATGTTTTAGGGGTTCGTTCTTGAGAATTCCATTGGGTAGTCTGAGAGAGACCCTATAAATTAAATTCTTGCTTTTAAATTAATTAATTGATATTTGGAGATTCCTATGAGCATGCTTCCAAAAGACTAAAAATGGTATGAGAAAGTGTGAGGCTTTGTACCTTGGGAAGATTAGGTTAGGGTGTTTTTTTATTTTAAATTAAATTGTTTATGATACTTATGATGGTTCCATGGTAACATTACGGGTGTGGCCCGAGGATTGATATGGTGTTGACCATCTTGATGACATAACATAGTTCATCGGGTTGGGTGAGGCCTGAATTCTATGAGTGATGTTAATCACATGTTGGGATTGTGGTTGTTGGATTGAGGTGATGAGGTCGTCAGGTTACAGGCATGGCCCGTACGATATTGGATGGTGTTGACCATTGGGATGAGTGACACAGTCATAGGTGCATGAGGTGTTGGGTTGATATCAATTAGGTATTTTTTTGGTGATTTCCACTCATTATGAATGGATGATGTTTCATTGGAGTCATGTTCACACATATAAGACTTAGATGATGAGGTGGTGATGACCACTCGTATGGGTAGAGGTCTCTGTTAGATGTGGCTTAGGATGGTGTTTACCATCATTGAGTTTTGAGGTGCTTGACGTAGAAATATATGTTGATGGTGGGGAGACATCAGTTGATAGTATTGAGATAGTTGGTTAGTGGATTAGGATCACCATATTATTGAGGTCATTGGGCCAGGATTACTTTTGAGGGTAGATTTCGTCATTCCTTAGGATATCAGTTGTTGAGTCAATAAGAGATTTCGAGCAGGGGTCTGAGGAACCAAGTACTTATTGTTTGAGCATTCCTTCTTAGACATCAGTACATGATTGATGGAATGAGGTTTCATGTGTCATTTTTAGAGTTGTAACCTATGGGTTAACCTATTATGATTCTCATCATTGGATTCTTTGATATTTATGCTAAGGATGTTCTTTGCTATAGTTATACCAGCATTGGTCGAATCTGGTGATCGCTTCCTTATGGTTGTTGTGAAAAAGGTAAATGGGTTATTATTTATACATGCCAAGTTAATACCTTGTTTATTTTTAGATAAACCTATTTTATCATCGATATAAGTTAGGAAAACAATGGTGGTAGCCTAATGAGATTTATTCTCACACCATATACATGCCCTTTGGGACACGCATAGATTTTATGCTTTTGTGATCAGGTAAGGGTTTGGGATCTAGAGTTGGACCTTAGTGATCATGTGAGACATTTTTCATGGGATGGATGGAAAGGGACCTTTGCGGTTCCTACATCAGCTGGAGTTTAATTTTGAGTCTTGTTTTTTTATTAGCATACTTATATATATACTGAGGTTGGCCATGGGTGACTCTTTCCACTTATTGTCTTCTATTACTTGATATGATATGCATGATTAGCTACAAATGGTATTTGTGATGTTTAATTCTAAAAATGGTATTTTTTTGAGTTGTTGATTATTTACTTTTTCTTATATTTTGATTCTTATATGGTGGGTTACTGGTCTAGTTACTTATGGTATTTCTTCCATTAGTATATTTATATATACCATTATTATTATCATCTCCATAGGGTATAGTCTCCCCACTATCACATATCTACACCATCACTGCTAGTCGGTAGTCTTTGGCATATCAGGAGGTGTGCTTAAGGCCCAGTGGTTAGCCGGCCCTAATCACTATTCAGTTGGAAAAAAGGTTCTAGGTGTTACACCAAATACAGTCTGCTTGATGTTCCTCCCACTCTGTTATAATCGGATCCCTAACTCAATCATCCCCCTGAAATAGAATGGTACCCCCTCCATGGATGAGTCCCCAAAATCTGAGGAGTCAAGTAGTGTATTAAGGTAGAAGTTGAGGTTGTAGAAGGCCAGCATATTTCCACACATGTGGATGGCCAGAACTCATATATGTAAAACTTCCCCAAAATCTAATATAGAGCACGCAACATAATGAGATATAACAAAAAGGTTGAATAGAAGAAGTCCCAAAACTGGAGGCCCTACCATATATAATAAATCCAAAATTTAAATTTAATCATATAAAATCATAAAAAATCGTATATTTTTACAAAATAAATGTCATTTAATTTTCAAATTTATGTGAATAAAATTCATAAATATCTACCTTGAAAATTAAATGCATTGTCTTAGACACCTGATGTCCCTGCACCACCTAACCTATCACATTGATCCAGGAAAACATACAATGCTAATAAATTCTAATATTACATCAGTGTGACCTCTATGTGCATCACAGTGACAAACACTTTCCTGAATATAATGATATATAATGTTAAATTCTAAAACATGCTTAGAATAACATATTAAACTAAATGAAAACATTAACTGAACTCATACCTTCACTTATATGATCTTTCCACCATCATATATACTCGATCTTCAGTAAAAAAACATGACATTAAAGGTTCGAACAGGACACTTTAACCTACAAGAATACTAAAAAAACAATAGTACCATTCCTTAAACAAAAAACCCATGGAAAATATAAATATAGGGTATGAAAAAGCTCCAAACATGAAGTAGTTCCAATACAACATCAAAAACAAAAGAAAACAACACATAATGAAATAATAGAGAAAACCAAAATAGCTAAAACAACACAACTTTGAGCATCTAAACTGCCTAGACACTCACCCTGAAACCACAAAGGCTTATCCATTATCATGGATCCTATATGAGACTAGCTCGCAAAAAACAAACCACCTAGGAAGACACTAAAACCACATTGATCCAAGTACAAGGTCATGTAAAAAGGGGGAAACTTTAATATACATTGATCCCCAATTCAAATTCCACAAGAGTCCTCAATGAGTCTGATTCAGACACATCTCCACCCAAGGAGAACACCCTGCCTAAATTACACACCACCTAAAGGGTATTTCATCTACAACTAGGTATCATATGAAATAACAACAAGAGCTTCAATTCCAAATCCAACCTAAATGTGGACTAGGTTGATAGCACTTGGGTAACATCTCACCATCTCTCAATCAAATTACTACTAGTCCAACACCTACATAATATACTCAAACCCTCAAATCATAATAAGTCATAACGGTAAGTGAGAGAAATAATACAAATCTATCTATCAATATAAAAAAACAGAGGAGGCCATAGAATAAAAAACACATGACCAGGATGATCAAGGAAATAAATAAGCATCATTATAGAAAAAAAGGGAAGTAGCGGTGGTTTTTTATAGACTTACTATGGTTTAAACTGCCACCTATTAGTATAGTAGAATCTTTCAAAACCCCCATGTATTTCATGGTCACTAGTCATTTAGTGGACGTTTTATTAATTTAATAGTGGTTTTGTTATGTGTCGTTTTTGGAGCATTTAGTGGCAGTTTAGTTTTTATTTAGTAGTGGTTATTTTATAAAAAAAAATATATCCCAGGGAAATAATAAAAAAAATTGAATGAAATTGATGCTAAACATATTTTATATAATGTATTTAGAAACGGTTTCTAAAAACTGCCTATAAATTATATTTTTTTTTTAAAAACATATATATTTATTAAATAACTATAAATATAAAAAAATGACATGCAATAAACTAAAACATGGATCAATGATAAACCCATCATGCATTTCATACATACACAAAAAATATATAAACATCCACAGTCATCATAACCTCAATCTCAGTCAGCCCATACATCTCTCAACCAATACCTCAATCATCAATACATACATATAACATATGTCCAACAACAACCCATGCCCAATATGCATCCACGTCATGACCTCCACTATATATGTATGTCTCCACTACATCACATTAGCTTAAAATAACCACGTCATCTCATCAACTGTAACAAAAAAGAAAACAAAAATTAAAACCAAACATAATAAATCATAATTATAGTACAATAATTGATAAATTTTTAACATACCATGGAAACTAAGAACCATCACGTCTGCCTTCTGAAGAATTTCATAGATCGGAATATCAAACCTCCTATATATTGTCGCCATCTACCACTAACAATGAAAACCAGGATATTTTAGAAAAGAAATGTGAAAAAGAAATGACACAGAATATATTCAGAATACTGTACATAAAATATATTATTTTGTTAATAAAATAAAAGAAATTTTAACATAAAATAAATAATATATAATGAAAAAGACTTCAAAAACATAAGCATTCCTATTTAAGATATGATTCAACACTTGAAACTGAAAAGGGATAATTAAATATTATAATTTATTTTTAAAACGACGTGTGGTGTACTTAAATTTACATAATAAATAGATTTTAAATACTTTGATATCACAACATGTCCTATATTTCAAAAATAACTCATCGGTGATTGTCTCATAATTTCAGATTAATTTGAGGTTGTTTTCTATAGTTTTGACAATTCCACACACGTTTTAGTATTTTAAAACACTTAAAACTAATTTACAGACAAAACGGTCAAACAATCATTTTAAATGACATTAAATTGTTTCCCAAATTTCACAATTAAATCTACAGCCATTTTCCCTTGATTTTAGGGAATTCTAACATCGTTTTCTTATTTTTGACCCTCAAACACTTGGTTTTAAAGGATTTTATACCTTTAATAAGTGGTTACTGAGTCATTCTGACCACAACGCACATCGGAATGACATGTTGTCTACTTGTACACGTCAAACATAACTCATCGGTGGTTTTACAATGATTTCAAATCAATTAGAGGTCATTTTATATGGTTTTGACTATTCCATACATGTTTCGATGTTTTAAAACACTAAAAATGCATTTACATGAATAATAAGCAAACCGTTATTCAGAATGACATGTTTCCAGTTCCTACATTTCACAATTAAATCTATTTTCATTTTCCTCAAATTTTAGGGAAATTTGATGTCTTTTTCTTGGTTTTGACCCCCATACACCTGTTTTTAATTAATGTTGTACCTTTAAGAAATGGTTTCTAAGCCATTCCAACAACATTGCGCATCGGAATAGTGTGTTGTTTGTGTGTACATGTCAAAAATAACTTAGTGGTGGTTTTCCAATGATTTAACGTTAATATGAGGTCATATTCTATGGTTTTTACCATTCCACACATGTTTTAGTGTTTTAAAACACTAAAAACACATTTACAACCATAATAGGAAAATTGTCATTAAAAATGACATGTAATCAGTTCCTACATTTCAAAATTAAATCTACGATCATTATCCCCTAATTTTAGGGGAATTTGACATTGTTTTCTTGGTTTTTACCCCTAGACACTCATTTTTAAATGATTTTATATTTTTAAGAAGTGGTTACTAAATCATTTTGACCACGCCACATGTCGGAATGATGTTTTTTATGTGCATACACGTCAAAAATAACTCATCTATAGTTTTACAAGGATTTCACATCAATATGAGGTCATTTTCTATTTCTTTTATCATTCCACGCACATTTTAGTGTTTTAAAGCTCTAAAAACACTTTTACATCCATAATGGGAAAACCGTCATTCAGAACAATGTGTCTTTAGTTCCTAAATTTTAAAATTAAATCTACAGTCATTGTACCTTGATTTTATGGTAATTTGATGTTGTTTTCCTTGTTTTGACTCCTCAGCACTTGTTTTTAAAGGATTTTTCACCTATAAGAAGTGGTTACTGAGTCATTCTGACCACACCACATATCATAACAACATGTTGTCTATGTGTACATGTTAAAACAACTCAACAGTGGTTTTCCAATGATTTCATGTCAATATGATGTCTTTTGATATGGTTTTGACCGTTCCACGCATGTTTTAGTGTTTTAAAACACTAAAAATGTGTTTATGTCCATGGTGCAAAAATATTCATTCAGAATGAAGTTCTGCCAGGTTCTACATTTCACAATTAAATCTAGGGTCATTTCCCTCTAATTTTAGGGAAATATGATGTTGTTTTCCTAGTTTTGACTCCTCAGTACTTGTTTTTAAAGGATTTTGTACCTTTAAGAAGTGATTATTGATTCATTACGAACACACCGCACATCCGAATGACATGTTTTCAACATATACACATCAAAAATAACCTAGAAGTGCTTTTCCAATGATTCCACATCAATCTGAGGTTGTTTTCTATGGTTTTTCCCGTTCCAATAATGTTTTAGTGTTTTAAAATGACAAAAATGCAGTTATGGCCATAATAGGAAAACTGCCATTTGGAATGATGTTTTTTCGATTCCTAAATTTTAAAATTAAATATACGGTCATTCTTCTCAAATTTCAGGGTAATCTGACATGGTTTTTCTGGTTTTAAACCCCTGAAACTAGTTTTTAAAGGATTTTGTAACTTTAAGAAGTGGATACTGAGTCATTCCAACCACAATACACGTTTGAATGGAATTTTATCTATGATTACACATCAAAAATAACTCATTTATGGTTTTCCAATGATTTCACATCAATATGAGGTTATTTTCTATAGTTTTGACTGCTCCACGCAGGTTTTAGTGTTTTAAAACACTAAAAATACATTTACGTCCATAATAGAAAAAACCATCATTTGGAATGATGTGTTGTCAGTTCATACATTTCAAAATTATATTTACAGTCATTTTCCCTTGATTTTAAGTAAATTTGATGCTATTTTCCAAGTTTTGACCCACAGAAACTTGTTTTTAAAGGATTTTGTGCCTTTAATAAGTGGTTACTAATTCACTATGACCACACCGCACGTTGGAATGACATTTTTTCTATGTGTAAACATAAAAAATAACCCAATAGTGGTTTTACATAGATTTTATGTCAATATGATGTCATTTTCTATGGTTTTTACTATTCCACGCGTGTTTTAGTGCTTTCAAACACTAAAAATGCATTTACATCCATAAAAGGAAAAACATTATTCATAATGACATTATGTCGGTTCCTACATTTTATAATTAAATCTATAGTCATTTACCCTTGATTTCAGAGCAATACAATGACATTTTTTTGGTTTTTACCATCATACACTCATTTTTAAAGGATTTTGTACCATTAATAAGTTATTACTGAGTCATTCCGACCACACCACACATCTGAATTATGTGTTTTCTATGAATACACATCAAAAATAACTCATCAGTGGTTTTCCAATGATTTTATGTCAATATTATGTCGTTTTCTATGGTTTTGACCGTTCCACGCATGTTTTAGTGTTTTAAAACACTAAAAATGCATTTATGGACATAATGGGGAAAATGTCATTTGGAATGGTGTGTCTTAAATTTCTATATTTAATAATTAAATATATGGTCATTTTATCCTAATTTCAGGGTAATCCAACATCATTTTCTTAGTTTTTACCCCAAGACACTTATTTTTAAAGGATTTTTCACCTTTAAGAAGTGGTTACTAATTCATTCAAACCACACCGCACGTCATAATGACATGTTCCCTATGTGTACATATCAAAAATAACTCAATTGTGGTTTTCCAATTGTTTAACATCAATATAAGGTATATTTATATGGTTTTGATTGTTCCACACATGTTTTAGTGTTTTAAAACACTAAAAATGTGTTTACATCCATAATAGGAAAAATTTACTTTAGAATGATGTGTCGTCAGTTTATACATATCATAGTTAAATATATAGTCATTATACCCTAATTTAAGGTCAATCCGACATCGTTTTCCTAGTTTCGACCCCCTAAAACTTGTTTTTAAAAGATTTTGTACCTTTAAGAAGTGGTTACTGGGTCATTCTGACCACATCGCGCATCATAATGGCGTGTTGTCTACGCATACATCTCAAAAATAACTCATTGGAGGTTTTCCAAAGATTTAATATCAATATAAGTTCATTTTATATGGTTTTTACCATTCCTTGTATGTTTTAATGTTTTAAAAAAACAAAAATGTTTTTAAGGACATAACGGGAAAACCGTCATTCAGAATGACGTTTCGTTAGTTCCTAAATTTCATAATTAAATTTACAGTCATTTTTTCCTGATTTCAAGGAAATATAACATTTTTTTCTTGGTTTTTACCCCCACACACTTGTTTTTAAAGGATGTTGTAACTTTAAGAAGTGTTTATTGAGTCATTATGACCACACTTCACGTTCGAATGATGTGTTGTCTACATGTACATGTCAAAAATAACTCAACCATGGTTTTCCAATGATTTTACATCAATATGAGGTCATTTTTTATGGTGTTGGCCATTCCATGCACATTTTAGTGTTTTAAAACACTAAAAACATGCTTATATCCATAACGAGAAAATCATTATTTATAATGATGTTTTATTGGTTCCTTTATTTCAGAATTAAAGTTATGGTTATTTTCCCTCAATTTTAGGGAAATATAATGTTTTTCCCTAGTTCTGACCCCCTAACACTTGTTTTTTAAGAATTTTGTACCTTTAAGAAGTGGTTACTGATTCATTCTGACCACACCGCACATCAAAATGACATGTTTTCTACGTGTGCACAACAACAAAAAACTCAACGGTGGTTTTCTAATTATTTCATGTCAATATGAGTTTGTTTTATATGGTTTCGACCATTCCATTCACATTTTAGTGTTTTAAAACACTAAAAATGTGTTTACGACCATAACGGGTAAACCATCATTCAGAATGATGTGTCATCAATTCTTACATTTAAAAATTAAATATATGATTGAAAAACCATTATTTTAATGAAATATGACTTCATTTTCCTAGTTTTGACCCCCTGATTGTTGTTTTTAAAGGTTTTTTTACATTTACTAAGTGGTTATTGAGTCATTCTGACAACACCGCATATCATAATGATGTTTTTTCTATGCATACACATAAAAAATAACTCATCATTGGTTCTCAAATGATTTCACTTCAATTTGAGGTCATTTTATATGGGTTTGACTATTCCATACATGTTTTAGTGTTATAAAACACTAAAAATGTTTTTATGACCATAACGGGAAAATCGTTATTCGGAATGATGTGTCCTTGGTTCCTACATTTCACAATTAAATTTATTGTTGTTTTCCCCTGATTTTAGGGCAATTGGAAATTTCTTTCCTGGTTTTGACCCCTAAACGCTTGTTTTTGAAGTATTTTTTACCTTTAAGAAGTGGTTACTAAGTCATTCTGACCACACCGTATATTGTAATGATGTGTTGTTTATGCATACATGTAAAAAATAACTCATATATGGTTGTACTATGATTTCACATCAATATGAGTATATTATCTATGGTTTTGACCATTCCACAAAGCTCTCTAAAAAATGTACAAAACTTGACTAGAACTGTAATTACTTTTTGGGTAAAGTATTGTGAAAAGCTAATAGCAAAAACTGCACCAGAAAAATATGTGAGTCATAAATTTAAAATCCATGTAACTTTCTATGTTTTAAGTCAAAACACCTTGATATATTACTTGAATATCTATCTGGAACTTTTAAATTCTTTAAAGTTATAAGGAATACATCTTTATCATGATTTTTTATTGTAAAAATAGTCAAAGGATACTTTTCATTCTCATTTTCTAACAAACTATGTTTTATATTCATTGACTCTAAGCCCTTACGAGCATTAAGGTGATCCTTCGATTTACCCTGCTCATTAAGCACTATAAAAATTACATTATCATAGACGTTCTTCTCAATATTAATTATTTCAAGATTATGATGTATCAAATTAAACTACCAATAAGAAAGTTTGAAAAAAATACTCTTTTTCTTCAATTTTGTGTTCCAACTTCTTCAGATATTGTACCTCATACCATTTTCCCCCTTCTTTAAACTGATGACATTTTCAAAATTCTTCAGCATCATTTATTAATTGTCCCAAGATTTAAGAACTAGATAACACCTTTGGTGACTTTCTCATTTCAATATATCCATTGAATTGTGTCTTGTTAAACCTGAATTTGTGAGAAGCATCCAGAAATTAATGATGACACATAAAACACAACTTTCTTCTATGAGGTAATCGTTACGGTTCAAAATCAAAATTTCAAAGTTTATAAGACAAACTAGTATGAGTGTTTCAACTAGATAAATTTAATAGTCCAGGAAATTAACTAATTCTATACATTAAAGCATCATGCATTTTGAATAGTTTTCTTGTTGAAGCATCATATTTTTCCATGCCATCATCCAATAATTCTCACAATTCTTTGATTAGAGGTTGAAGGTATACATCAATTTCATTTCCAGGCATTTTCTTTCAAGGAATAATCATCTAAATAATGAAATAAATCTAATTCATACACATCCATGGAGGTAGATTATAGGGGATCAAAACAACTGGACAAATTCTATAATTAGTACTTAAAGTACCAAAACGGTTAAAACCATTAGAATTGAATCCCAAATGTACATTCCTAGGATCAAAATAAAAATTTGTATATAGAAAATAAAACATCTTCCATGATGTTGAATCTTTTTGATGTCTCATCAAGACATCATTACTATAATAAGCATGCCACTTCATGTCGTATAAAGTCTTAGACGACATGAATAATCTTTGTAAAAGTGGTTTCATAGGAAAGTAATGCAATACCTTTGCAGGAGTTTTATTATTCTGTTAATTCTTAGGGTTTTATTGATTTATACTCTTGTTGTTATTCATTGACTTTCATCTTCTTGTATGACATCTTGTGAATTCTTCTTTATTAGACTCTTCTCCCCAGTAAAGCATGAAATCATTAGGTCGTGCATGTATCTTTGTATAATCAAGTCCAAGTTTGATGATGAATTTATTCATCTCATAGAATGATGTAGATTTATTAGCTACACTAAATGCATCATGAAGAAATTATAAAATCATACACATTTCTTTTTTAATAATTCCACAAAGACACTTGATATAATAAAACTTCAATAAAAAAAATAAAACATTGAATATTTGTAACACCCTTTATACAGTTATTGTATTCCATCTTCAACTAATTCATAAAAAACATTTTTTTTGTCACTGAACTTCTGATCATGATTAACCTACTCAGGATCAACTAAAGTGTAACATCCCATTACCATTCTAATAGGTATGCCTTGAACCTTGACATGGTTTTCCTTTTCATTTAATGGGTAAGGGTTGAGTTTTAAATGGGTGGATACCTATAATGGTGAATTCATAGGTTTGTTGGACTCTCACCTTTAACTAAGCTTTTCTACAAACTGCTAGGGAATTACACGTCTTGTAATAGTAGTAAATGTTATGTAATGATTCTGCATGCAAGTCGTGAACTGTTTCATTCCATGGGTACACATCATGAGTTGTCATTACATGCCGTGATGAATTTAATGATCTACTTTTAACCCGGAGTGTTGGTTTTTAATGTAAAATGGTATATGTTTCGATGGTTAAAAAACTTAAGTATTATATGTCATGTATTGGTATTACACATTGTGTAATACCCCAACATAATTTTTAAAACATGCAGTGCAGATGTTTATTTCTTTTTAGATTATCTCCAGTTCCTTCTCCCTTGACCAAAGACTTTCCTAGGCGATTTCAAACCTATCCATCCCTTCTTAATCCTTTCGTTTGGATTTGGATCATCGTTACGCATGTGGTGTGATTCCCAAGTAAGTGTTCTCCCTCGTTCCTCATGTTTATCTTTTTCTACTCTCTTGGGTTTTAAATGGATCATCCTGTAATTAATGGATCTATGCTCTGTGGTGTTGTATCTTGCTTCAAGGTTGAGTTTCAAGGTCTTCTACACCTTCGTTCTTGTTGACGGGTATCGTTGCGAGTGTTGAGTTTTGGGAAGAGGTAGGTGGTTCCGTCCTGATTAGCCAAATTGATTATCTTTGTATTTCTTGATTTATTTCAATTGTTTATTTAAATTAAATTGATCAAATTTTCTTTTAATTAAATTGATAAAAACCTGATTCTAATGAATTGGGATATTTGAATTGGTTTTGGCCCAGAAATTTTAAAAAAAAAACCCAATTCTATTGAATTGGGGTGTGCTTATAGAAATTGGATAATTTAAATTGTTAAATTTAAATTATAGATTTGATGGAAATGTTTTTAATTAAACTGTTGAATTTAATTGTGTAAATTAATTTCGAAAAGGATGAAATTTTTTTTGAATGGATTTTGAACTTGTGAAAATGGATTTAAAATGATTTGATAGAAACCCAGTGGTTTTATCTTATGAAAAGTGAATGTTTTTTATTAAAATTTTCTTTGGTTTTAAATGGAAAAATTGGAATTTTGAAATGGAATAATGGGATTTGATTGTATTTTAAGCAGTTTTGAAATAAATTTTCCATCATGTAAGAGCGTATTCAAGCCTTAGGTAGTTGGTGAGTTATTTGGATACACTCTACGCTATTAAAACATTCTAAAACATACTTGTGGTAGGTCACATCCCCAATGGGAGGTTGGTGAGTCACCTATGGATAGTTTCATGGGGATGTGAGTATACACATTTTTCTTAGTTCTCTTAGAGAGTGTGGAATCCTATAGTTTGTCAATACTATCATACCTTTTGGAAGATTACCATGTTGCTCACTTGTTTATTTATATATGAGGTATAAATGAATGCTAGTATTGTAAAACTACTTTACATGCCTTTTCATAATTTACATAAACTATTTTATGTTACTATTTTATTTAATCCATTGTTTTAGACATATTCCATCTCTTGTAAAGTGAATCCTATGATTTAAAATTATTTTCCATCATTTTGAAATTGTATAACATGTTTTGTTTAAATATGTTTTTTAAATTTCGAAACCATTTTATTTTGAAAATTGAAAGCCTTTAAATGGATAATATATATTTGTTATCTCTTATGGAATCATTGGTGGTATCTTATTGGTATTAGGCTCACACTCTACTTTTCCCTTCATGTGTTTGTAGACTTTCTCCTTCTAGGTTCAAGCAAAGGGAAGGGATCTCTTGGAGGTGGATATAGTTGTTGAACCTTGGTCAGGGTGAGTTGTGTCCTTAGGGACCTTGGGGGTATTTTCTAATATTTTTAGTACTTGGGTTGTATTACTTTAGTATTTTTATGCCTTGTTGCATTATGGTACCTTACTCCTATTGGAGTTTCATTTACAAGCATATTGATTTTCTTGTTTTGTTTCTGCTATGTTTTTTGGAAAATTCATTCCCACTTGCATGTTGTATGATGTCAAGTTCTAGTCACCAACCCATGGATATCGGGACTACCCTTTGGTCCATGTCAGGGTCGGATCGATTATCATGTTACTAGGGTACTCGGGCTAGTTTTTGACAAAGTGGTATCAAAAGAGGTTGTTCAACTTTTTTCATGAATTCAGTATGCATTTTTGAAACCTTGTTGGGACTTAGGAGGTAATTATGATTAAGTGTCTATCCAGATCTCACCACAATGAACCTTTAGTCACCAAGGGTAGTTAGGGAAATATGTCTTGTGGACTAGTTCTAGTATTTTCCTTGTTTTTGATTTGGATAGAGTAAAATCCAAATCATATTGTCTTATCTTTTGGGTTTTATGTTTCCCTCATTTCTCTATTTGAGTGTTCTCTAAAGGTTATCTGTTTATGTTGTGTAGCATCATGCCTCTGAGAAGATGTGAAAATAAAATCAAGGAGGAAGCTTTTTTTGAACCAAAGTAAGCGAATCCTCGAGTGGATCCAAATCTAATTGAGGTGATCATGCATACTATCCAAGATCTTAGATAGGTACCACCTCCAGTACCTGTTCAAGATTTAACAGTGGATCCTCGGGGGTATGTTCTTTGGAATCATTCTCAAGAGTTCCTTCACCAGAATCCACCAACTTTCAAAGGCTCCATTGATCCTAAACATGTTGAGTAATGGTTGGGAAAGATAGATTTTTTTTGATTTCTTTGAGACATTGGACGTGATCAAGGTGAAGTGAACCACCATTGTGTTGGAAGTACCAAGTAGGAGATGGTGGGACATGATGGTTATGGAAAGGAAACATGAGGTCTTAGATTGTAAAGACATCGAGGTTCTTTTCACTGATCAATTCTATCTGGAGTCAATGGTGTTATCTAAGGTTGTGGAGTTTTTCAAGCTTAAGTAGGCCGACAAAACTCTGATTGGGTATTCAATTCACTTTTCTGAACTCGTTCCGTTTGTACCTGAGATAGTATCTAATGAAAGGATCAAGGCCCAATGGTTCAAGTTGGGGATTCAGTCATATATATGTTCTGAGGTTTTATTATTGAAGCTACCCACTTATATTGATGTGCTGGATATGCTGATGATGGTTGAGATGGACCTAGCTGGAATGTTAGAGATATTGGTATTTTATCCTAGTGGTATCATTGGTTCCTTCAATGAAAAATGGAAGAGTGGTGATTCTCACAGTAGTTCTTGATTATAGAGTTTTTTCAAGACCTCGTATATCACTATGATTAAGTTCTTTGATTTTCTACCAGTTTCGAAATCCCAAACATTTTAAGATGGTTTTCACTGATTCGCCCAAGAACTGTAGCATCTATGGACGTTTAGGGCACTTACATAGATTTTTTCATCACTTCTCTACTCCACATAGTGGGAAGGGATCATCAACTCCTCCAAAAACTATAGGGTAATTATATTCTTAACGTTTAAAAGGGTTCCAGCCACAGGCATTCAGAATGAAGCTACTTCACATATTGAAAGATTCTCTAGGGGAATCAGACATGGGTCCAGTGACTTTAAGAGGTGCTATTACTATATCATCATCATTAGTGAATACTTTATTTGATACTGGTTCATCTCATTCATTTATTTCAATCCGTATTTTTAATCTATTAAATCTTCCTATAGAGCTTTTATCTTGGGTAATGGATATTACTACACCCCTCGGTATGAAGAGAGAGTAGGGTCTCCATAGTCCTTCTTGTGTCTTCTCTCTATCAAAATTCGAGCTTTCTTGGAGATTTTTAGTTCTCAAAATGAAATCTCTTGACATCATATTTAGGATGGATTGGCTCATTTCCAATAAAGCCCGAATTGATTGTTATCTTCGATAGGTCTACCTTATAATACTAGGTGGTGTGCCTCCTGTCTTTCAAGGAGATTCGGACCCAAGGTCAAGTAGAGTTGGACTTTCTTATTTGGGATTTGGGAATTTTATTTCATTGTTTTCTTTTGATCTGGAGTGGGATTCAATGATTGGTGATCTCCCTCCAATCATCGTCAAGTTTTTCGACGTGTTTTCTTTTGATTTCTCTGGTCCACCATTGATAAGAGTGTTTGAGTTTTCTATTAATTTAGTGCCTAGAACTCAACCAGTCTCTATTCCCTCTTACCAAATAGATCCAGCTGAACTAAAAGAGTTGAAGTCCTAGTTGGAAGATCTTCTTGAGAAAGGATTTATATGCACGATTGTGTCACCTTCTCCCCAATCCATTTTTTTTAATTTATTAAAAGCCACTTTTGGAAAAGTGGGAACAGAACCAAACATCCACAATTCACGTAGTCACACATATCCCCCATCCACACCACACCACATTCAAAATTCAAGATGCCCACATTGAAATTTCAAAACTAAAATAAAGAAATACCGCAAAAATCAGCATCGAACCACGGGAACCCACCTCAATTCACATCACGGGGACCTCAAACCGCACCTCAGAGCCATCATCATATCACCGGCCAGACATCATATCACTGTCACTACCATCACACCTTCACGCCAACCAAAACATCGCCCTCATCATCGCAACATTTTCGACCGCTTCTCCGGCATCCACCCCTGAACGTATAAACCCATCACAGTAATGATTCATCATCCCCTTTCACCAGACCACCATCATCATTGTCGCCATAGATGAACCCAACCTCACCATCAACGATCGAAATGTCGTCCCCATCAACCTCCCAAAGCCCGATCAGAATCACATCCCAAAGAAACTTAAAGACCTCCTATCAGATCCACCTTGGAGAGAAAGAAGGACCCCTAGATCCAGAGAAGAGAAGAAGTGGCCTTTTTTAGGAAGAAAAATAGCAAAAACCTTTGGGAATGTTCGACTTCAAAGAAAGACATCACCGGCGTAGTCGTAACAACCGAACAACCAGCAGAAAAAACAGTAGACCAAACCCATCGCAAAACATTACCAAAAATACTGAACACCACATCGAGGAAGGAATCAAAGATAGAAATGGAACCGTGGAAAAACCCTAAAAAGGAAACAAGAATTTGGGTCACCTTGGGCGGTGCCAATTCTCTTCTCTAAGAAGGCTGATGGATCTTTTCGCCTATGTTTCGATTATCGAAAACTCAATTGAGTCATGATAAAGAAAAATTATATGTTGCCATGGATTGATGGTCTGTTTTATCAGATGAAGGGTGAAATATGGTTTTCAAATATTGATCTTTGATCTAGTTACCATCAGTTTAGGATAAACAAATCTGACATTTATAAAATTGCCTTTTGGAGTAGGTTCATCCATTATGAGTACCTTGTTATGCCCTTTGGTCTGATAAATGCTCCTACAGTTTTCATGTATTTGATGAACAAGACTTTCAACAAGTATCTGGATACCTTTGTGGTATTATTTATGGATGAAATTCTTATCTAATCCAAGTCATAGAAGGATCATGTTCAATATCTAATAATAGTTCTGAGTCTGCTGAGAAATCGCTGCCTTTATGCAAAGCTTCCAAAGTGTGATTTCTATATTCGGGAAGTGAAATTATTGGGACACATTCTGTCAGAACAAGGAATATAAATCGATCCTAAGAAGTTTAATGTTTTTATGACTTGGGAGAAACAATGAAATTTCCTTGAGATTTGGAGCTTCTTGGGCATAGCTGGATATTATCACAGGTTCATGAAGGACTTCTCGAAGTTTCATTCTCCAATGACTTCTCTGACTCAAAATGGGGTGAATTTTGCATGGAATGATAAATTTTAGACTTCTTTCATTGATTTGAAAAATATTTTGACTACTGAACTAGTGTTGACTCTTCCATAAGTTGGTCATGGCTATGTGGTCTTTTTTTATGCTTCAGGTTTATGCTTGGGTTGCATTCTTATTCAGGGTGACCATGTAGTAGCATATGAATCATGTCATATAAGGCCACATGAGAAGAATTATCCTACCCATGATCTTGAACTTGCCGCTATGATGCATGCTATTAAGAGTTTAAATCATTACCTTTATGATGAAAGGTTTACTGTGTTTTCAGACCAAAAAACCCAAATAATATCTTCTCTCAAAAATATTTTAACCTTTTACAAATATTTTGAGTGGAGTACATGTATTCATTAGAATTTGACATCACATATACCCCATGGAAAGGGAATTTCATTTAAGATGCATTAAGTAGGAAAATTCCAACCTGGGAAGTAAAAGAATCTTCAAAAGAGTGGAATTTGATGTCTCTCTTTGAATAGTTGCATATTGGAGTTTAGGAGAAAGGGGGTGAAGTTTCTTTAGCCAGTATTCAGTTTACATCCACTATTCTCGAGTTTATTATTTAAGACCAAGAGATTGATGATTAATTCCATATCATTAGATACTCTATTTATGGTGGGGAGATAGTGTCCTAGTGGTCATTCTCTAAAGAAGGTGTTTTATGATATCGAAATCGCTTCATTGTGCCTTTAGAGACAAGGAAGGTTGTGATGGGGGATTGTCATAATTCCCAATGGTTAGTGCACCCAAGAGCAAAAAAAATTTCTATGATATGCAGTGGTAGTTTTGTGGTCAAGGATGAGGTAAGAAATTTTTGAGTTTATTTCTTATTGCTATACGTGCCAACTGGTGAAATCCAAGCACCAGAAACCTTTGGTTTTTCTTCAACCACTTCAATTACCTACTTGGAAATGGGATGATATATCTATGGAATTTTTTGTTAGGTTTCCTCGTACCCATAGAATGAATAATGTGATATGTTTTGTGATCGATAGACTAACCAAGTCAGCTCACTTTATACCCATTTGTGATACATCCAAAGTCGAGGAGTTGGTAAGTCTCTATGTGAGAGAGATTATTTATTTTCATGGAGTTATATATGCTATAGTCTCTGAAAGAGATCCTCAGTTTACTTTTCACTTTTGGAGAGGTCTTCAGGAGGCACTGGGATCTTAGGTTCGTTTGAGAATGGCCTACCATCCGCAGTTAGATGGCCAGATAGAGAGGGCTATATAGATTATTGAGGATATGTTTTGCATCTATGTTCTCAACTTTGGAAAAGCTTGGGAAGATCACTTGGTATTGGTTGAGTTCTATTATAATAATAGTTACTAGTCCGCAATCATAATGGAACCCTTTGAGGACTTGTATGGTTGGCCTTGTAAATCTCTGTTGTGTTGGTCGGAGGTTGGTGAAAGTTCCTTGGTTAAACCATGTTTGGTGTAAGAGACAACAATAAATATTCAGCTGATTGATCAGAGGATATTAACAGCATAGAGTCGATATAAGTCTTATGCTGATCGACATTTTAGACCTTTCGAGTTTTCAGTTGGTGATTAATTGTTCTTGAAAGTTTCATCCCAGTTAGGTCATCGATGGCTTGGGAGGTAAGGGAAGATTTCTCCTCATTTTATGGGGCCTTTATAGGTTTTTGATCAGGTGGGTAAAGTTTATTAATGTTTATCACTACCACCACAACTAACATCTATACATTATGTGTTTCATGTATCGCATCTGAGAAAGTATCTATCAGATCCATCTCACATTTTGATCTAGAGTGATCTTGAGATTGAGCCTAATTTATCTTTGACTGAGTGGCCAATCAGGATATTTTATTATGATACCAAGGTACTTTATGGGAGGATGATACCTTTGGTTTATGTGCTATGGTATCACGGTTCTGATAATCATGAGATGTAGTAATGTGAGGCACTTATGAGAGAGTAGTGGCCTCATCTTTTTGGCATGGAATATTTTTCATAGTCGTTCTGGGGTTAGAAATTTTTTATGGTGGAGAGGTTGTAACATCTCATAACCATTCAAATAGGTATTCCTGGAACCTTTTCATGGTTTCCTTTTTCATTGAGTGGGTAAGGGGTGAGTTTGAATTGGGAGGATACCTATAATGGTGAAGTCATAGGTTTTTTGGACTCTCACCTTTAACCAATATTTTCTATATAATGATAGGGAATTACACGTTATGTAATAGTAGTACACATCGTGTAATGATTTTTCATCCAAGTTTTGATCTATTTCATGCCATGATGGGTACACATCATGAGTTTTCAGTACATGCCGTAATGGATTTAATGATTGGTTTTTAACCCGAAGTGTCAGTTTTTAATGAAAAATGGTACACATTTCTACGGTTACAAAACTTAAGTATTACACATTCTTTATTAGTATTACACATCATGTAATACCCCAACATCATTTTTAAAATAGACAGTGTGGCTAGTTATTTATTTTTTGCTCCTCTCTAGTTCCTTCTCCCTAAACCAAAGACTTCCCAGGCGATCTCAAAGTTGTTCGGCCCTTCTGAATCCTTTCATTTGGTTTTGGATCATCATTATGATTGCGGTATGATTCCTAGGTAAGTATTCTCCCTCATTATTTTTGTTTATCTTTTTATCCTCTCTTGGGTTTTCAATGGATCATCTTGAAATTGATGTATCTATGCCTTTTGGTTTTGTATCTTTCTTCTAGGTTGAGTTTCGAGGTCTTTAACACCTTCTTTCTCATTGACGGGTGTCGTTGTGAGTGTTGAGTTTCAAGAAGAGGGAAGTGGTTCAATCCTGATTATCCAACTTGATTATCCTTTTATTTCTTGATTTATTTCAATTTTTGGTTTAAATTCAATTGCTCAAATTTTCTTGAAATTAAATTGATAAAAACCTGATTCCAGTGAATCATGAGATTTGAAATGGTTTTGGTACGAAAATTTCAAAAACCCCCAATTCCATTGAATTGGGGTGTGTTTATGGAAATTGGTTGATTGAAATTGTTAAATTTAAATTTTGGATTTGATGGAAATGTTTTCAATTAAAATTTTGAATTTAATTGTGGAAATAAATTGTGAAAATGATGGAATTGGTTTTGAATGGATTTCAAACTTGTGAAAATGGTTTAAAAATAATTTGATAGAAACCCAGTGGTTTTATCTTGTGAAAAGGGAATGTTTTTTATTAAAACACATTTTGGTTTTAAATTAAAAATTTGGCATTTTAAATTGGAATAATGGGATTTAATTGTATTTTAATTAGTATTAAAATAAATTTTCGTATCATGTAAGAGTGAATGAGAGCCTTAGGTAGTTGTTGAGTTATTTGGATACACTCTAGGCTATTAAAACATTCTAAAACTTAGTTGTGGCAGGTCACATCCTTGGTGGGATGGTGATGAGTCACCTCTGGACAATGTAGGGGGAGTGAGTATACTCATTTTTCTGAGATCACTTAGAGAGTTTGGAATCCTATGGCTGGTTAATACTATCATACCTTTTGGGAGATGACCATGTTTCTCCCTTATTTATTTATATATGAGATATAAATGTATGCCAATGTTGTAAAACTACTTTACATTATATTTCAATATTTACATAAAATATTTTATGTAATTGTTTTATCTAAACCATTGTTTTAGAAATATTCCATCTCTTGTAAAGTTAATCTTGTGCTTTAAAAATATTTTCCATCATTTTGAAATTATATAGCTTGTTTTGTTTAAATATGATTTTTAAATTGCCAAACCATTTTATTTGGAAAATTTAAAGTCTTTCATTGGATAATCTATATTTGGAATCTATTATGGAATATTTGGTGGTATCCTATTAGGATTAGGCTCACACCCTACTTTTTCCTTCTTGTGTTTTTAGACTTTCTCCTTTCAGGTTCAAGCAAAGGGAAGGGATCTCTTGGAGGTGGATCTAATTATTGAACCTTGGTCATGGTGAGTTGTGTCCTTAGGGACCTTGGAGCTATTTTTTCTTATTTTTTGTACTTGATTTATAGTAATTTGGGATATTTATGACTTGTTTCATTTTGGTACCATACACCCAGTGGATTTTCTTTTATATGCATATTGACTTGCTTGTTTTTCTTTTTCTATGTTTTGTGTAAAATTCATTCCCACTTGAATGTTTTATAATGACATGTGGTAGTCACCACCCCATGGTTATCAAGAACACCCTTCGGGCCATGTCAGGTCTAGCTTGGTTATCGGGTTATCAGGGTACCTGGGTTGGTTCATGACGGAAGGTTATATCAATCTATTTAAATCTTGGACATTGTATTCTGGAAAACAAAATGTGTCATTTAAAAAAAATCAAACTGAATTATCCTCTGTCGGGTCACTTTGTATTTTTTATAGTATTTTCATTATTTTTACTTTCCATAACATTTGATTCACCATGCCAAATCCAACCTACATATTGAGCAGGAAACTATTTCAATATCAAATGCTCGTATACTTTGTTTCTATTCAACCATCGCTTGAATTTATAATCAGGACACAGACATTTTATTATTCCATCCACTAATCGGTTTTAAATTTAATAATCTAAAAATTCTTCCAATACCTTGGAATAATGAGGTGTGTTTTGAGGTAAATTAATACAACTTTAATCCATAGGTATTGGATTTCATTCTCCCATTACATTCAAATATAATGATATAAATGTTTAATCAAATAGGTACAGTCAAAATTAAATAAGGATCTATATGGATTAGAATAAGACTCAAGAGCATGGTATTTGAAGTTAGATACATTCTTGAAATAATTAATATTTAATTGTGGAATTGTGGAAAACAACCTCTACATTAAAGACGATAAATATGTTTCAATTTTTGATATTTTATATGTAGATGATATTATTTTTATTGGATAAAAAAAGATAATGGTATATTCTACCATAGTGTTGTAACTAAATAGGGTTCATTCCATTAAAAATTAGCTATATTGATCGATGTTCGAACCATTCCCCATGGTATAACTAAGACCAAGATCACACCTTTAAAATTTTGAATGAAAAGGATACTTTATTTAGATATCACACTCTATTGGATGGCTAAAAGTTATAAAAAAATAAGTTTTTGGTTTTTATATGTACTTATACTTAATTCTACCATTTATACCATATCCAACCCAACACTTAAAATTGAATTAAGACAACTTTAAAATTTAGTATCCATAGCGAATTCATCTTCAACCCATCTACTCTATTTTTTACGCCAACCGTGTATTATAATTGAAAAATAATTATTTATTTCCAATAATGACATTTTAAACCAATATATTAAATGGAAAGTATTAAAAATAAAAAAAATAAAAATTCATTTAGAACATGTATATTGCAACACAATATTTGACATTGTACTATATCTTCACAGGAAAATAGTGTATCAGATGGTGTTGTGTTGGAGAAGAAATTTTGTGCAATTTTAGCGTTTTCCCGCTAAATTAACACAGTTTAGAGATGGTCTTAAGGTTCACAATTTAATATGTTGAATCATTTTTTTTACTTTGAGGGGATCAAAAAAATCAAAGTTTTTATAATTAGGGGAAACATTATCTCATATTTAGAAAAACATTTGGGAGTGACTAATTCATATCAAATGATAAAAAATTAGTCATTTTACTCAAAAAAACAAATTATGAACTATAATTAGTTCTCTTAAAATCATTTTAGTTAAAATAAAATCAATGAAACTACAGTGGATGTTTCAGTTATCATAACCAATAATTTATTATCATGTATGTAAAACTTAACTCTAATTACTCTATCATTTTTCAATAGATTTTATAAAACTAAATGGTTTTTCACATATAAATAAAACTTGAAGCATTCTAATAAATTTAAAATGTGTCTAAAATCTCATTTTCAAGGAATTTATCCTTAGATACCTTTCCAGGGTTGGTGATGAAACCATGTGTGACCCCAAACCCTAGCACCAATTGGTCATGAGTTGGAAAATAGTCTCAATTATGTATATATCAAAAATTGGAGGCATTAACTTATATAGAACAAAGTGGAATTCATTAATATCAAATAAAAACCATAAAATTATGAATGATCAAGATTCTATAACCGAATTATGTGATAAATGAAATTATTTTTTAATTTAATACAATATAACAAAAATTAATGTTTATTATAACTCCAAACAAATAACTGCAAAAAACCAAATAACACATTATAAATAAAAATTACATATATACGTTAATGTTGAATGGATAAAAAACAAATTATATACTCATTTTATCACCCATGATTTTCCATCTAATTCAATTCAATAATATATTTAGGATGATTAAAAAAATGATACAACCTTTAGGGGGATTTATTGTCGTCGAGGAAGGGATCCGAGCTGCCGAGGAGGGGAATCAAGCCTGAGATAGGGAGGTCGGTGGGTCTGCATTGCTGCTAAGGGGGGGGAGTTATCGGGGAGAGGGAGGTTGGAAGGGGTTCTGCATCGTTTCCTAGGAGAGGGAGGTTGGAGGGGGTTGTGGGGGTCAGGTCGGCGCTAAGGAAGGAGGAGGTAGGTTAGAGGAGTGGGGACATGGGGGTCGCTGACGAGGTTGCGGGGACAGGGTCACGCTGGGGAGGGAAGGGGAGAAGGTTAGGGGTGGTCGGGTTCGAGCTTTCATAGAAGGAGTGAGGGAGGGAGGAAATTAGTTTTTTTTACATTTATTGGTGGTTTAACAGAAACCTACACTAATTATTAAAATAAAAATATATATAGCGGGTGTTTGGATAAACTACCGCAATACTATTATTATTTTCTAACTGAATTTATTTTGTGGCGGTTACTAGATTTGTCACTAACAGGTGATTTTTTTAAGTGAATACTGTAAAACAATGTCACACGAAACCAAATAATAAACAACAGATTTTGAGATACAAAATTAAGTTAAAATTGGATTGAGTACCAATTGTTGGGGGCTACGTTGTGAGGAATTTCCTATTCAATGGCCCAATAGAACATATGGAATATAATTTTGGATGGAAAAATTTCTAACGAAAATATAAAACACATGTTAAATTAATTCTGTAAAATATATGAATATATCCATATTTCATTGAATTCTCATCTGTGAAACCTAATACAAAATGATTCTAAAAAATTGGAATCAAATAGGTAGAATGTAATATTTCAGGTTCATGCCAACATATAGAAAATTTTCAAACCAAGACATAAGAAAGAAACAATTTAAATTGATGAACTTGAAATCAATTCCAAACATCATAATCATTGTAATTTAATTTTCAAAATTACTTGAATACAATTTAGATTCTAGATTTACAATTTTTATAGGTGGTTTCATCTATCAAACATGGTTTATCTCTGATTAGGTTTGATTAATCACTTTGAAGAATCATGTTGTTACAAAATTTTAGAGGAAGAATTTTTATGATGAGATTTTGATGATAAACTGTTTTTTATTGAAGTGAATGTGAACTAAAAATGAAGACTGTCATTCTAAAGAATAGTTGCAGGGGGTGTAGAAATTAGATAACTACAACTATTTAAAATTATTTTAAAGAAAAACATTGTTTCACCCTATACAATTAAGTATTAAAAAAATTGTCGTATATTCATAGGTATTCCATACAGTGGTGTCAACCAACACCACTGATAGGACGATTCCAAGGCAGCCCACCCCCAAGTTCATCACCTGTAGAGACCCGAAGCTTGACGTACATGGACATTAAATTACATTTGCATAATTCTAAGTACATAACAAAAAAACACACACACAAGGATCGTAATAGTTTAGTGTCTTTGGAAACTCGGAATATAATCTTCTAATCGTGGTGAAAGATCTTCAAAATCTCCCATAAAGATCTTCCTTTTTTTTTACCTAAAACCTTTATTTATATCCTGGGGAAAAGAAAACATAAAATGGTGAGCTCAAATTCTCAGTAAGGTTAAACAAAAGAAATATCAATCACATCATATACATAAGCACATAACTTTTGGAAATCTTAACCTGCAAAAGAGATCATAATTTCATAACATGGGGTAAATCATGGCAGTGAAATGTAATCACAATAATCATAACTTAAAACATGAAACTTTGTGGCATTCACACATAATAATAGAGAATCATTTCTTGTTAGTCAAGACTCATTTCCAAGACTATCTTAGTGGACAAAGTCCCTTTCTGAATTGAGTAACCCTCGTTTCAGTCCTGTTTCACTGAACCGGTATAACCTACCATTCCATCCATGTCTATCTCATGAGATATAAAATCTTTACCCAATGCATTGGAGGGAGATATAGGTCCCACCCATCTCATAATGATACCATTCTTATGTGTGCCACAAAATCTTAAAACATACATCATTGCATAACCCATGTAATAAAAATGGGAATCTTAAACATCGTGACCTCATAAAACAATTCATATAAGATAAAGGAATTCATAAAAAATATTTTCATCACAACATAATCAAATCCATGTAATAATAGGGATAGAAACAGAACCCTTTATTATCTTAGTTGGAAAATAATTTTGATAAAACACTTGAACTCCATTCTTGAAGAAAATATCCTTTCTACTTCAAAAACACTTTTCATTTCTTAACATGTCATAAAATTATAACTAAAAGAAGTTGATTAAAAATAAACTTGAAAACTTTTAAAGGAAGCTTCTTGGAAATGATGTTTTAAAAATCCATTCATGTCGTATAAGTTAAAAAAAACATTCTTTGTACTTTTTTCGGAAAAGTCAAAAAGTACCTCGTACGAAAAACGACAAAATATTCCTTTCATATCTTTTACTAAAAACTCACTGAAGGGTAAAACAGGATTTAAAAAATTGTAGGTGAATGGAAATAATATTACATATTGAGGAAACATGGATTTGGATGATAAAATACACCCCAGTAAATTTCAAAGTATAAACAATCTCGGATAAAAATGAGATTGTGATATTTCCCTTACCTTAGGTCCGACTTGCTTTGTAAGTGTCCGAACCTCCTCTTCTTTGAAACGCCTCTTTGAATCCTCCACTTAGGGAACTAAGATTGGTCTTTGAAGAAGACCAGGACCTCTAGGATTATTCTAGGGAAGTGGAGAAGATATTTTGGCAGGGGTTGGCCGAGCTTGAAGGCTCAAAGTTGTGTGAGGAGGAGGGGGAGGAGGTACCCTTTTATAAGGGAGGCGAGGGGCACCTTAGGAATTCTTAAAATTATTAATTTATAATAAATCTAACCCCACTTAAAAAACCTCCAAAAATGACTCATATTCAAATATTAGATGAGATAGGGTTGTAATATCATCAAATAATCAAATTTAGACATGTTTGGATCTTATTTTAAACCTTATCATTTTGATTTATCCTTATTTAATCTATTTAAGTTTATTTGTGGTAATAAAATTCTAAATTTTAAATTATAAAAAATAATTACTTATTTGTTGTGAATTTTCCATAATTGTTTAATTTATAACATTATAGACCATATAAATATAAATTTATAATTTTTAAATATTTTTGTGATTTTTAAACAATTTTATAATATGTTATTTTTGTAAAATAACAATAGTGTCAATTTTGACACTATTCATTTATTTGAATTTAAATAAAATATATACAGAAGATACGTTCGAACTAAAAGCTTTAATATATTAATAAAAGGTCATATGTATCTATAAAATTAGTGTATCACATTAAATAATTCATATAATATTTATTTTATTATTTTTAAAACCATTTATTTGGTTTATCTCTTAATAAAATAATTACTACATTATTTTTTTATAATTATTTAATATACTTATTTGTTGTATAAAAATTTAAAATAAAATCCTATGATGAAGATAAATATATTACCTTTCACAATAATACTTTTACTATAATTTATCATCTTAAAATCACAATATTTAAATTGTTATATTTATTAAATTATGAAGGTGACAACTTTGGCATCATTTAAAATAAAATAATATAAGTGTCATAATCGCTTTTATAAGGCTTCAAATGGTCAAATATTCGACCATTGGATGCTTAAGGTTTACATTTACATGGCCAATAAGTTTTGGTTAGGTATTTGTGCATTTTATGGTCACTATTAGTTTAATAAAAACAATATTCTTGATTTTTCACTAGATAAACAATTTCTGCATCACTATTGTGTCATAATTAATGATAATTATTTAATCCCTAAAAATTATAAATAAATTTATATGATTTAGATAATTTCATTAGATTTCTGTATACTATTCATGTTCGAAGTTTCATGAAGTTTATCACTAAATTAAAATTAATATACTTATAAGATTTAAGAGAGTGACATGTTGTCACTTTCTTTGGTTTTAATAATAATTAAGTTATTTTCATGGAAAAATGTCCATTAAATGATTCTAATCCGACCCTTAGGTGATATGGGTCAACCTTTAGTCATCCAATAGGATTTTGACATTTGTTAGGGTAATTTTAAAATATTATATTTACCCTTAATTACCCGATTTACCTTTAACTATGGTAAATAAAATTTACCGTGGTTACTATTCATAATTCCCAAAAATAAAAAGTAGCTTATTAACATAATTTGGACCCACTGATTCCAAATATGGAATCCATTTTTTAAAATTCAAAACACAGAAGTTTCAGAAATTAAATTAAAATTAATCCCGTTGTCGAATAAAAACGGGTTTTTGTTTAAAACATTGCAAAAGATTGAATTGATTTAACCTACGAATTCAAGGTAAAATCAATGCTAATGACATAAATTATATTAAATGGTAAAAATATATTCTATTTATACTTTAAAACCATTCAATATTATAATTTAACCACATAATATATTACGATGAAAAAAATTGTTTTTAATTAAAATATAGCGTGTTTTTACTATTCATTAAAATATGAAAGTTATCGGAAAAATATCAAAACTTTATCTAATGTAAATTTTTATATCCTGATTCAAAAGAAGAATATTATTTTGTAAAATTGAACATATAAACATGTCAAAAACTATATTTAAAGTGGGTGCGCCATCAAAAGGCGGTAAAAATGCATTTTTTGAAAAATACTTATTTTACCCGAAAAAATTATTTTGTTCTTATACCATGTTCTAGAAATGTGTAAGATGAATAATAATGTTATAAAATTCAAAATTTAGTTAATACTATTCATAACGGCTAGTTCATGACAATATTATAATAATATAACATTGTTTATTAAAACCCGGTATTGCGTACAACACACGCTATCGAGGAAGGTCTCGATTGCGTGTAATGCAAGACAAGTCAGGGTTGCGTGTTGTGAAAGAATCCTTCGTTGTTTCGTATAACAGAATCCAACCATATTTCATTTATACATTGAATATATATATATATATATATACTCAATGTTGCGTAGAATAACTATTATCAAAATTGTGTGTAACACGATCCAAGAATAGTGTTGCGTATACTGCAAGCTAATACGGTGTTGCGTATAGCGCAAGGTAATCTTGGTGTAGAATACAACAAAATAAATTAATGAAATTAAAATAATATTTTTCATAAAATCTCGGGGTGTTACATTCTACCCCCCTTAAAATGAATTTCTCCCTCGAAATTCGTCGGGGTTATAAATGGTTTACTATTTGAAAGTTTCTTTGATAGAAACCCACATCGAGAAAAGGAATACCAAAACTTATCTTTAAAAACAAAAGTATGAAATGTAACGGTTACCCAAATAAACTAATCACTGGGTTTCCACATAGGTGAAAATATGGATATGGAAGAGAAATCTAACCATCATGTTCTGATGGAGAGTGGTAGAGAACATGGCTATGGAAAAGCTAGCAATCACAAAGCCATAAATTTGTGATGATCTAGGGTACCATCTGATTCATCGGATATAAGTGCACTAGGACAACATTTTTGGTTTTCAAGATCATTTCCCTAAAGTTGAAAATTTGAATTAGAATAAATACTTACTTTATTTTGGTACAATCTCACTGTTGTTCGTGCCTTGAACAATTTCCACTTCATCTCCTAAATAAATGAAGTTGAATTTGTTATTCGTGAAGTGTTAGCAGATCATGTGATAGAATGACGGGTCATTCCATCTGTCTCAAACAAAAGGTTAGCAAAAATTATATACATAAGTCGATCTATAGTGGGATTAATCATATATTGTTCCTAAAATGGACTTATACTTCATATATCATACTGCTTAATATAATAAAACTAGTTTCTACTAAATAGGGACTTCCTGTAGGCCAGTGGTAGGCGATAAAGGCCAGTCGCACTTCGGTTGTGGGTTCGATTCCCATAGCCTCGTCCGAAGCGATGGGTTGTCGCCCATCCTACAGGTTGTCCTTTTTCTAAAACTACATTACTATAACATCCCATCAATAATATCGAAAAAACTTTTATCCTTAAACAATACTAACTTATGTCCAACATAATCCATTCTAATCTTTAGGCTTATCCATAATACTGCAGTCCACTCTCATAAACGATTACCAGAGATTTAATACCATCTTTGATCCCCATATATCATAAGATATTTCTTGTTGGTCACATTCCAAACATTCAAAGGCCTTAATCATGTATTCTCTTGAATACCCATTGAACCTTAGTGAAAACATGAATGCAGTTAAAAGTTAACACTTTCCACATACCAAAATCCTCAAAATTCTATATCCTCAAACCATGATATCACTTAGTCCTTATATCAATCATGAGCTCATGAATATTATCAAACATATTAGATTCTCTTTATCCCTTCATTATGCGCATATCATCTACGTTCCAAAAGTATCTGAATAACCTTTCATAGATACTGATAACATTAATCATACACTTTCAAAACTCAATGAAAGAAAACAGTGTAACAATCCTTAGATGTCTCTTTATTCCATAGTACCATGAGATTACTTATACAACATTACTCATGATAAACATGTAATCGTTCCACTACATTCTTAAACCATTGACCGAGCTTCAACAATTCTTTCATCTCACATATCATTTGTAGTCTCTTCATTATCATCCACATAAATACTACCCATACGACCATACTGATTCTCTTCATGAGACTTTCCCTTAGGGCATTGGTTTGCATAATGCCCGTACATTCCACATTTAAAACATTTTACCATTGTTGATGTCGTAGCAATACTATTATCCTCATCCCTGGTGTTAACTGAACCTTTTCCTTTGCACTTACTGGCTTTGTGTCCTTCTTTTCCACACCCAAAGCATCTTCTAGTTCCTTTGAAACATTCTCCTTGATGCCTCTTCCCACATGATTTACATAGGGGAAATTGAATTTTCTTTCCTCTATGATCATCATGAAACTCCATCTTTCTCTTATTAGCCGAGTCAGGAAACTTACCAAATTTTACTTTATTGATCATATTATGAGATTGCTGATTCGGCATAATAATGATGTTTGGACTTCCAAATCCCATTTCATTATGAAGAATATCATTCCATTGTTCATCATATCCTCCATTATCGTGAATCATCTTGTTTCCAGCCATTTTCTAAAATCCAAAAAAGAATAGTGTGAGAGGCAAAAATAATTCTAGGGAAAACAACATAATAAAGGTGGAGTATCCTCAATATCTAACATCTTAGGTTAAATTCTATGATAGTTACCATAGTTCTAGGACTGTATCCTATACGTATACTTATCCTTAGGGACATCCCTAGACATACCTTATAAATATCTCTAGGGATCTCACTAAAGTTCTCGCATCCTAGTTTCCAAAGGTTGACTAAACCTTTCCTCTGATACCAACTGTAGAGACCCGAAGCTTGACGTACATGGACATTACATTACATTTGCGGAATACTTAGTACATAACAAAAAAACACACACACAAGGATCGTAATAGTTTAGTGTCTTTGGAAACTCGGAATATAATCTTCTAATCGTGGTGAAAGATCTTCAAAATCCCCCATAAAGATTTCCTTTTTTTTACCTAAAACCTTTCTTTATATCCTGGGGAAAAGAAAACATAAAAGGGTGAGCTCAAATGCTCAGTAAGGGTAAACAAAATAAATATCAATCACATCATATACATAAGCACATAACTTTTGGAAATCTTAACCTGCAAAAGAGATCATAATTTCATAACATGGGGTAAATCATGGCAGTGAAATATAATCACAATAATCATAACTTAAAACATGAAACTTTGTGGCATTAACACATAATCATAGAGAATCATTTCTTTTTAGTCAAGACTCATTTCCAAGACTATCTTAGTGGACAAAGTCCCTTTCTGAATCGAGTAACCCTCGTTTCAGTCCTGTTTCACTGAACCGGTATAACCTACCATTCTAGCCATGTCTATCTCATGAGATATAAAATCTTTACCCAATGCATTGGAGGGAGATATAGGTCCCACACATCTCATAATGATACCATTCTTATGTGTGCCACAAAATCTTAAAACATACATCATTGCATAACCCATGTAATAAAAATGGGAATCTTAAACATCGTGACATCATAAAACAATTCATATAAGATAAAGGAATTCATAAAAAATATTTTCATCACAACATAATCAAATCCATGTAATAATAGGGATAGAAACAGAACCCTTTATTATCTTAGTTGGAAAATAATTTTGATAAAACACTTGAACTCCATTCTTGAAGAAAATATCCTTTCTACTTCAAAAACACTTTTCATTTCTTAACATGTCATAAAATTATAACTAAAAGAAGTTGATTAAAAATAAACTTGAAAACTTTTAAAGGAAGATTCTTGGAAATAATGTTTTAAAAATCCATTCATGTCGTATAAGTTAAAAAAAACATTCTTCGTACTTTTGTCGGAAAAGTCAAAAAGTACCTCGTATGAAAAACGAAAAAATATTCCTTTCATATCTTTTACTAAAAACTCACTGAAGGGTAAAACAGGATTTAAACAATTGTACGTGAATGGAAATAATATTACATATTGAGGAAACATGGATTTGGATGATAAAATACACCTCAGTAAATTTCAAAGTATAAACAATCTCGCATAAAAATGAGATTGTGATATTTCCCTTACCTTAGGTCCGACTTGCTTTGTAAGTGTCCGAACCTCCTCTTCTTTGAAATGCATCTTTGAATCCTCCACTTAGGGAACTAAGATTGGTCTTTTAAGAAGACCAAGACCTCTAGTATTATTCTAGGGAAGTGTAGAATAGATTTTGGCAGGGGTTGGCCGAGCTTGAAGGCTCAAATTTGTGTGAGGAGGAGGGGGAGGAGGTGCCCTTTTATAAGGGAGGAGAGGGGCACCTTAGGAATTCTTAAAAATATTAATTTATAATAAATCTAACCCCACTTAAAAAACCTCCAAAAATGACTCATATTCGAATATTAGATGAGATAGGGTTTTAATCTCATCAACCAATCAAATTTAGACATGTTTGGATCTTATTTTAAACCTTATCATTTTGATTTATCCTTATTTAATCTATTTAAGTTTATTTGTGGTAATAAAATTCTAAATTTTAAATTATAACAAATAATTACTTATTTGTTGTGAATTTTCCATAATTGTTTACTTTATAACATTATAGACCATATAAATATAAATTTATAATTTTTAAATATTTTTGTGATTTTTAAACAATTTTATAAAATGTTATTTTTGTAAAATAACAATAGTGTCAATTTTGACACTATTCATTTATTTGAATTTAAATAAAATATATACAGAAGATACGTTCGAACTAAAAGATTTAATATATTAATAAAAGGTCATATGTATCTATAAAATTAGTTTATCACATTAAATAGTTCATATAATATTTATTTTATTATTTTTAAAACCATTTATTTGGTTTATCTCTTAATAAAATAATTACTACATCATTTTTTTATAATTATTTAATATACTTATTTGTTGTATAAAATTTTAAAATAAAATCCTATGATGAAGATAAATATATTACCTTTCACAATAATACTTTTACTCGAATTTATCATCTTAAAATCACAATATTTAAATTGTTATATTTATTAAATTATGAAGGTGACAACTTTGGCATCATTTAAAATAAAATAATATAAGTATCATAATCGCTTTTATAAGGCTCCAAATGGTCAAATATTCGACCATTGGATGCTTATGGTTTACATTTACATGTCCAATAAGTTTTGGTTAGGTATTTGTGCATTTTATGGTCACTATTAGTTTAATAAAAACAATATTCTTGATTTTTCACTAGATAAACAATTTCTGCATCACTATTGTGTCATAATTAATGATAATTATTTAATCCCTAAAAATTATAAATAAATTTATATGATGTATATAATTTCATTAGATTTCTGGAGACTATTCATGTTCTAAGTTTCATGAAGTTTATCACTAAATTAAAATTAATATACTTATAAGATTTAAGAGAGTGACATGTTGTCACTTTCTTTGGTTTTAATAATAATTAAGTTATTTTCATGGAAAAATGTCCATTAAATGATTCTAATCCGACCCTTAGGTGATATGGGTCGACTTTTAGTCATCCAATAGGATTTTGACATTTGTTAGGGTAATTTTAAAATATTATATTTACCCTTAATTACCCGATTTACCTTTAACTATGGTAAATAAAATTTACCGTAGTTACTATTCATAATTCCCAAAAATAAAAAGTAGCTTATTAACATAATTTGGACCCACTGATTCCAAATATGGAATCCATTTTTTAAAATTCAAAACACAGAAGTTGCAGAAATTAAATTAAAATTAATCCCGTTGTCGAATAAAAACGGGTTTTTGTTTAAAACATTGCAAAAGATTGAATTGATTTAACCTACGAATTCAAGGTAAAATCAATGCTAATGACATAAATTATATTAAATGGTAAAAATATATTCTATTTATACTTTAAAACCATTCAATATTATAATTTAACCACATAATATATTACGATGAAAAAAATTGTTTTTAATTAAAATATAGCGTGTTTTTACTATTCATTAAAATATGAAAGTTATCGGAAAAATATCAAAACTTTATCTAATGTAAATTTTTATATCCTGATTCAAAAGAAGAATATTATTTTGTCAAATTCAACATATAAACATGTC
Source organism: Viscum album (assembly GCA_963277665.1). NCBI lineage: Eukaryota > Viridiplantae > Streptophyta > Magnoliopsida > Santalales > Viscaceae > Viscum > Viscum album. The sequence continues at coordinate 1,739,066,843 of OY728128.1, forward strand.
AAAAACTATATTTAAAGTGGGTGCGCTATCAAAAGGCGGTAAAACTGCATTTTTTGAAAAATACTTATTTTACCCGAAAAATTTATTTTGTTCTTATACCATGTTCTAGAAATGTGTAAGATGAATAATAATGTTATAAAATTCAAAATTTATTTAATACTATTCATAACGGCTAGTTCATGACAATATTATAATAATATAACATTTTTTATTAAAACCTGGTATTGCGTACAACACACGCTATCGAGGAAGGTCGCGATTGCGTGTAATGCAAGACAAGTCAGGGTTGCGTGTTGTGAAAGAATCCTTCGTTGTTTCGTATAACAGAATCCAACCATATTTCATTTATACATTGAATATATATATATATATATACTCAATGTTGCGTAGAATAACTATTATCAAAATTGTGTGTAACACGATCCAAAAATAGTGTTGCGTATACTGCAAGCTAATACGGTGTTGCGTATAGCGCAAGGTAATCTTGGTGTAGAATACAACAAAAGACATTAATGAAATTAAAATAATATTTTTCATAAAATCTTGGGGTGTTACATCCCCTCTGCCCTCCCACGCCACCCCCCATCTCCCCGGAGGGCCACCCACATGAAACACAGGTATTCAAACATCAAATGGGATGTTATCCCCCTGATTAGTGGTCCCAGCCGACCCAGAAATGGGAAGGCCACCGCCACCAAGAAGATCACCCCTCCAAACACCACCCGCAGCAGTTGGTGGACCCACCATGGGCAACCCCTATTTTTCAGGGATGTGCACTAGAATTACAAGTTTTAGAACACCACCATGTTGTATATCTGAAACTATGATGCACTGTTGACCATAATCATTAACATCATGGTGGCCATTGTGGCTTCGGAGACACTCCTCCCATAGAAGTTAGAGAAGAAATGCACCATCACTGCGCTCATGGAGATTCCAATCACAGACACACCCACAATATCGTTGTAATCCAAATACCCAAAAATTTCGAGTGGGTAGTAAAACATGGTGATGGTTATGTAGGAGATCACCACCGCCCTCCACATGACCCTTCGGGCAGGCAAAGGCAACATACCCTACCACATCCCAAAAACATGTGTATTTCACCATTTTTGTCAAGTCAATGCGTACCAAAAAGAGTGTTCAATGACATGACTTTTCTTTCCTCTACCTATATATCCAGGATCACATTGTGTCCTCTAAATGAAAGAGAAATGATTCCTAGCGTGTTCAATATATCCCTGGCACTTCTCACCTCTGATTTTCCTTCCTCCATTGGTGTGGCCGCATGTCGCTGCCCTTATCTCACCGCCAATACCCATATCATAGTACAGTAGATGATGGAGGAGAGGGAACATATGAGGTACACTCTTATGATGGATTTCATGTGGGTTATATATGCCAAAATGAATTCTATTAATGTGAACACCAGGAACCACTTTACACCACTCAGTTTCCCCAGATCACATGCATCACTGCTTCCGCATACTAACTTGAAGAATCTTTACAGGGTCCCCCCAACGATGATGATCATAAAGGAGTGTTGGGGAAGATGGTAAGTGATGAATGTGAAAAAAATATAAAAGAAAACCCACATCGTAAAAATATTTCCCTCAAACAACGGATGCATAGCGACAAAAATAAGTGTAGAATATAAAGTTGACACCGGAAATTTTTACGTGGAAAACCCAAAAGGGAAAAACCATGGGACCTAGTCCAGAAAGAGGGGTCCACCGAAATAGATAAGTACATGGGAGAGACTATCCAAAAATGGAAGGGATCTCAAAAGTAATACTAAGCAAAATAGTGGATCAAATATGGAGAACAGATACAGTCTGAATGAAGCCTGAAATGAAGAATGCAGCCTGCTAAAGAAACCTAAATAGATTTTACTATGAAAGAAAAATATAGGTGTCCGAACAAAAGTGTAGATGAAAAATAAAAGGGGTTGGATCAAAAACCACCACATATGAAATACAATCAGATTAGAGTAGTTCCACCGATTTTAGATCTAAAAACCTCTCCTTGAAAATGTAATTGCACTACCTCCAACAACTAAAAAAGAGAAGAGTTTAATACATCATATATAAAGGAGAGTTGCCACAGGATGTATCATGTATCTTCACTTCATATCTCATATCTCCTCTACATATCTCATATCACATCTATATCACATATCTCTTTTTTTATCCTTTTTTTATATTTTATCTTAAAAGAACCACGTGAGGTCCCCATGTGAGGAGGACCCCAACAAACTCCCACTTCAACTCAACTAGGGATCATCGCCAACCCTAAAATCAGTCAGGAAGTCTCAAATTTACCTCTAGGTAAACTCTTGGCCAACATGTGTGACCCATTTTCATCATTGTGGATCTTCTCAAACTCTAACTGTCTCGAATCAAGGACATTGTGCATATAATGATACCGAACATTGATATATTTCGACCTACTGTGAAAAGTGAAATTATTTCCCAAACAAATAAAACTCTAAATATCACAAAATAAAACATACATGTCCTGATTAAAATTGAGCTCTTGAATAAAAGTTTTCATCCACAACAATTCTCTTCACACCTCTATAGATGCAATAAACACTAACTTTGTGGTAGATAAAGCAACACATCTCTATAACCTAGACTGCCAAGATACAGCTCCCCCTACAAAAGTGATCAAATAACCTAAAGTAGACTTCCTTAAATCGATATATCCTACTATATATGAATCTATAAATCCACAAGGAATAGGTTCCCCTTTTCAAAAACATAATCTCAGATTATAAGTACCACAAAGATAATGAAATATATACTTAATTTATCTCCAATCCTCTCTACCTGTATTTTATAGAAAACAACTGACCACACCAACTGCATGATCTATATCAGGTCTAGTACATACCATAGCATACATCAAACAGCCAATAGTAGATGAATAAGGTATGTGATACATCTCCTCTCTCTCTTCATCAATAAAAGGTGACTGACTGGTACTGAGATTAAAATGTAAAGAAATTTGAGTACTAACCACTTTAGATTTATCCATAAAAAATATATGAAGAACCTTCTCAATATATCTCTTCTGAGATAACCAAAAAAAATTGGCCTTCCTGTCATGGGAGATTAACATGCTAAGAATCTGTCGAGTTGGCCCCAAGTCTTTCATCAAAAAATACTAACAAAGATCCTTTTTCAATCTGTCAATTATAGAAGCATCATTGCCAACAATGAGCATATCATCAACATAAAGAAATAGTATAATAAAATCATCATTAGTAAATCTCTGAATAAAAACACAATGATCAGAATATGTCTTCTTGAAATCCTAATGAGAAATGACATATTGAAACTTCTTATAACACTGTCTCAGAGCTTTCTTCAAACCATACAAACTCTTCTTCAACCTAAAGACATGATTCTCTTTACCTGTTTCAACAAAACCCTCTGGTTTCTCCATGTAAATATCCTCCTCTAAATCTCTATGAAGAAAATTTGTCCTCACATCCATTTTCTAAATCTGCATATTCAAACTATCAGCAAAACCAAGAACAACCTGAATGGAAGACATTTTGAAAAAAGGTGAGAAAATCTCATCAAAATCAATACCTTTCTTCTAATGGAATCCTTTAACAACTAACATTGCCTTGTATTGCAGAACAGAATTGGATTCTTCATTTTTAATCTGATAAATCCACCAAGTTTTTAAATCTCTATTACCTATCGGTAACTTCACCAGCTCAAAAGTATGGTTTCCGTGCAATGATTTCATCTCTTTATCCATTTTCACAACCCATCTGTCCTTTTTTCACTTTTCATCACCTAATCAAAAGATTCTGTTTCTTCCCCTTCAGTGAGGAGCACATACTCATTAGGTGGATACTAATTAGAAATGGTACGATGCCAAGATGACCTCTATAGTGGAACTGTGGGTTTGTTGATAACCCCAGGAACCAAATCATTAGAAACCAAAGGTGCATCAGAAACATCAACTCTAACCTGTTCACCCTAATCATCATTATGAGCATCAATGTGATCATAAGAATCAACAATATGAGGTAAATGTGAATCAGAACCTGTCTCAAGACTAACAAATCCATTAGAAGTTGGAGATGTGGAATTTTCTCCCTTATAAATATCTCCAATAGTATGGTCCTCTTTAAACACTACATCACATATTTTGAAAAGTTTCTTCAAAGAATGATCATAAAACCTATACACAAAGTCATCATGTTCATATCCAATAAAAATACACTATCGTGACATACCATCCAACTTTTATCTCTCATCTCTAGGCACTTGAACAAAAGCCTTGCAACCAAAAACATTCAAGTGATCATACCTGATCTTTTTTCCACAATAAAACTTATCAGGAGTGTCTGTCTGCAAAGTAAATGTAGGTGATAAATTGATAATATAAGCAGTAGTAAGTATATCCTCACCCCAAAAGTTTCTAGGAAACTTTGTTTCCAAAATTAAACAACAAACTCTTTCCAACAAAGTCTTGTTCATCCTATCAACTACACCATTCAACTAAGGTGTCTTGGGAGGTGTCTTCTGATGTTGAATACCTTCCTGCCTACAATACTGATCAAATTAATCACAATACTCTCCCCCGTTGTCAGTGCTAATACATTTCAATTTATTTCCTGATTCTCTCTCAGTAGAAACATGAAATTTCTTAAAAACACTGAGCACATGGCTTTTGGAATTAAAAACATAAACCCAAATCTTCTGTGAGGGTTAATCAATAAATGTCACAAAATAAAGGCTACAACTAAAATTCAACCCATAAAACATTTGTCTCATTCCACTCAACAAGATACATTATACACAACTAATGCATAACTCTTCACATATAAATAACTGCCAGTGGGACTCAGTAATCTGTCAGGGGCCGGATCAAACTGAATAAAATCTCAAGCTCCTATAACTAGCTCTCTATCTCTATATTGGAAAACCATCTCTCATATTTCCCCAAATCTATCCACTAAAAAACATACAATGTCCCATACCACTAATCATCCTCCTTAACCGGATCAACCCTCTGGTGATCAAAAGGATCATCCCATTGAACCTACACTACCTGAACCACACGTGGACAATTGTCAAAATACATAGATAAAAGGAAAATAAAGATTTATTAATATTGGTTGTATGAATTTTTTTTATTAAGACTAATTTAATTAATTTTAACTTCTCCAATCCTCACCCACCCATTTACCACATTGTCTATAAAAAGGGAAGGGAATCCCTATTCAATACATGTGTGATTAGTGAAATACATGTGTGATGGCACACAGTCCACACTGGACCGCATGTGGAGGGGAGGTGGTCAGCCTCAGTCGACCATGTGGTTGTGAAAAATGAATGCCAGCACAGCATCTGGGCTGGACCCAAGTTGTCTCACCGATGCAGGTCAGCCCGATAGAGTGAACCGGGCCGTTGGGTGGCCCGTGCTGGAGGAGAAATTGGTCCGACTAAGTCGGGTCGGGCTAGAGAATGCAGATCGGGTCACTGGGTGACCCGTTGGGCTGGACCAACGGCCAAACCGGGTCGGGTCCAGCAATGCCCAATGGGCCAAGCCGGACCAGGTCAGCCCAGACCCAATTGGGTTGGGTCAATCGAATCAGGTCAGGTCATGTGGGACTCCAATCCAGGTTGTTTCGGGTCAATCTAACCAAGTTGGACCGGGCTTGGACACCACCAGTCCCTATTTACTAAAAAGTCAATATCTTTCAAACTAGGTGTCCAATTGACACGCCATCTATAGCATTGGGACCCTTGTAATGAGACGATCCTTTGGGTATACTCTAATTGAGTTTTCATGGTAGTAAATATACAATTGATGGCTTGAGGAGTAGATTCTCCCAGAATCAAGCGCACTGGAGAGATGGAATCCTATGGTTGGCTATGAAATGAAGGATATCATGAGCGGGACCTCGGTGACCCAGTATAAGAGCAGACCTCGGTGGTCCAGTAGCCGAGCGGACCTCAGTGGTCCATTATCCGAGTGGACCTTAGTGGTCTAGTATCTGAGGGGACCTCATTAGTCCAGTAGCTCAGCGGACCTCAGTGGTCTAGTAGCGAAGTAGACCTTAGTAGTCCCATATCTTAGAGGAACTCAGTGGTCTAATAGTAGAGCAAACCTCAGTGTTCTAGTAGCCCAGAGGACCTCAATGGTCCAATAGTGGAGGGGACCTCGGTGGTCCATTAGCCAAGCGAACCTCAGTGACTCATCAGGGATGATCCCCTCAGTAGTACAAGATGATTTGGCTTTACAATTGATAATATTACTTTCTATACTTTGATCTATACCTAGTGTGATCTTCCTTTGCTTTGTGGTCTTGTTTTGTGATCTTTCCTTTGTGGTTTGGGGTTCCTACTGAGTATTGTGTTACTCACCCCTGCACAGGCTTTGCCCGCATGTGTCGTGTCTCGTGCAAGTGATCGATGCTTTGACAGAGACCTTGGTGGTCCGGGACCAAGTGGTGCTCAGTGAGACGGTATGGATGGTCATACTTATATGGTTATAGGCACCTACCCTTCACCTACTATTCAGGTAGGGTCTCGAGTGGACATATCATGTCAATTGTACTTTCCTTTGTGGTTTTGGGCCTGTATTTTATCCCCTTTGTACTTTTAGTTTATATTGTACTCACATTAGTTGTCTTAGTGATAGTTGTGGTTTACTTTGTGTTTACTTTCCATAGTTTGAACTTTGTGTGTGTGTACAGGTTTAAAGGAAATTCCTTCCCTTTTTTGGTATATGACTACTTGGTGCTGGTTTCCAGCCTCTGGCCTATGGAAGGTGGGCTTAGGGTAGTCACAACACAGGCCCTAGGGGATGGGTCATGAAAAAGTGGTATCAAAGGCATGTCGGTTCTACCATAAGAACTAAGAGTTTGTAAATTTTGATGGGGAAATAGTGTTAAGTATTTTGGGTTCATCTTTCAGGTCAGGGAGTCCAGTGTTGGTGCGGCAGCTGACGTATCCATACAACAGGACCCTGAATTCTACTTTCCGAATCGGTACATGAAAACACTAGTTGCATGCATCTTTAAATGTTTTCTCATGATCTTTCTGAGTCAAAGTCAGCTCACCAGGTATAATCTATTAATCGTGATTCATCTTGATCTCTTTCAGGATGCCTCTAAGTAGACAGCCATCCAGGATTCTAGTGTGTAACCACGAGTATGGTCTACAGAGTGATGAGGCTTTGGTATAGGGACTTTTGGATGAGATGGTACCTTCGGGTAGTATTCTAGTGATACCACTTCTCATTAGTCATCAGTTACTACTGGCGCTACTGGTAGGAGACGCACGTTGGCTTAGTGCCTTACATGAGTTCCAGAGATAGATACCCCCTAGGTTCAAGGGAGAGACTGATCCACAGGTCACTAAGGATTGGATATAGGTGGTGACATGAGCCTTTCGCTTAGTGAGGATGCCACTTGACCAGATGGAAGTTCTAACCATGAGCCTTCTATAGGGCTCGACAGGGAGATGGTGGATTTTTACAATCCAGACGCATAAGGAGGCGACCCTCACCTGGTATGACTTTGAGTAACTTTTCAGGGATGAGTTATTCCCTGTGACATTGCGCTCAGTGTGCATATAGGTTCTGCTTCACCTACAGCAGGGCATCCTGATAGTGGATGAGTACTCTGTGAGGTTTACAGACCTCTCCTGTTACTATACAGATATGGTATGGGGCCCTTTCTTTAGGTCTCGAACCTTTGAGCAGGGACTCCGGTGGGAGATCAGGGAATCGATGATTTCCCTGAGCATCCCTAAGTAGGTTGGGGTGATGGAGCGAGCTATACTAGTAGAGAGATAACTTGAAGAGTAGTCACCAATGGTGGGAGCTACCACTGGTAAATAGGTGGCCGATTCATCTATGGCGGGTAGCTGACAGATGACACAGAGGCCCAAATAGTCCAGACCATTCAGATGATGACCCTAGGACATAGGGTTGGTGGTATGAGGCTCCTGAGGTAGAGGGATTCATCAGAGGAGCATATTATGCTACTCTTATGGCAGGTAGGGGCACATGGCTCAGGATTTCCCGACTCACTGCATAGAGGACCGACAGATGGTCAAGGGACCATCAAGGCTGTGGTAGAGACAAGAACGGGGCAGTCCTCCAGGCGGTGGATGTGTTAGAGGAGCGAGATGAGTGGTAGGAGGTGGGAGTAGGTACGAGGTACTAGCACCACCACCCCCAAGTGGGGTCCACCATGGGCTCTAGGAGCAGGTGGATAGGGGTGGGCTCAGGTTCAGGCAATCGAGGCATATGGTCCTAACATAGTAGAGATGATGCAAGTTACGATATGTGTCTTCTCCACTTTAGCTACAGTTCTTATAGACACATGTTCAAGTCAATCTTTCCTTTACGTGGACCTTGTTCGGAGATAAGAGATTCTAATCGATCCATTGGCTCAATCAGTATGATTATAGACTCCTACGGGAGTTGATTCGTCAATCACACACTAGTTCTAATAGTGTGAGCTTACTCTTTGAGGATAGAGATTTGGCTGGTATCTCCTAGTAGTGGCATTAAGGCCTTATGACGTCATTATGGGTATGCACTGGCTATCAGCAGTTCATGCTCAGATCAACTATTTTAGATGCATAGTATAGTGTATTTATAGAGATGGGAATCAGTTTTCCTTTGTCGGCGAGAAGGAAAATAGAGAAACATGGGATGGACTCACACATAGAAGGGTGCATCCAATCACTCATCAGTTGGCTAAAATGACCCTCGGTGCAGTGGATGAGATGAGCCATAGTTTCCTATAGTGGTGGATGAGTACGAGGACATATTTCTAGAGGATGTTCTAGGACTACCACCTCGTAGATAGGTACACTTCTGCATTGATCTATACCCCAGGATGACACTGATATCTACACCTGCATATCAGATGGCTCTCGCAGAGATCCGGGAGCTGAGGGTACAGTTGGAGGACTTGTAGAGGAAGGAGTTTTTAAGGCCCAACATTTCACCATGGTCATCCACAATGTTTTTTCCCAAGAATTCAGATGGAATATTGAGGTTATGTGTGGACTTCTGAAGTCTGAACTAGGTGACCATGACAAACAAGTATCCTCTACTGAGGATTTATAACCTCTTCAATCAGCTAAAGTTAGTGAGATGGTTCTCGAAAATATACCTTAGATTAGGCTATCACCAACTTCAAGTACAAGATGAGTTCATCTAGAATATGGCTTTCAGATGTCTCTATGGCCACTACGAGTACTTAGTGATGTCGTTTGGTGTGAGGAATGCCACAATAGTGTTCATGGGATTCATGAATAGGATCTTCCGACCATACTTAGAATGGTTTGTAGTGGTATTCATTGATGGTATCTTAGTTTATTCATTATATGCGGAGGAAAATGTGATACACCTAAGGATGGTTTTGGACACACTCTGAGAGAACCAACTTTACAGAAAGCTCTTGAAGTTTGATTTTTGGATATGAAATGTCTACTTTCTAGGACATGTCATCTCAGAGGCTGGAGTTGTGGTGGATCCAGTGAAGTTTGAGGTGGTGCTTGCTTGGAAACCACCCAACAGAATTACCAAGGTGCGTAGTTTCCTTGGGTTGGCTAGGCACTATCAGAGGTTTGTACCCAACTTCTCCATGGTGGAAGAACCCATGATGGCATTAAAGAATATGGGAAAATACTTTGTGTGGATAGAAGGATTCCATCAAATCTTTCAGCAGTTGAGGCAAAGCTTGATGAGTGATCCTATATTGAGGTTTCCAAAGGAGGGGAAAAACTACATGGTGTTCTTTGACGCATCAAGAACCGAGATAGGTTTTTTCCTGATGTTAGGACAAGCAGTGATTGTTTATGGATCATGAAAATTGATACCACATTAGCAAAACTATGTGACTCATGACCTTAAGTTGGCAGTGGTAGTCTTCACACTGAAGATGTGGCGACACTACCTTATAGGAGAACGATTCATCGTCTACTCTAACCAAAAGAGTCTCAAGTATATCTTTTCTCAGAAGGATCTAAATTTGAGACAGTGAAGTTAGATAGAGTTCTTCCAGGACTATGAATTCGAGATAGTATATACTCATGGGAAGAGGAACGTGGTGATAGATTCTCTCAGTAAGAGATCAAGTTCGTAGCTACTGAACAATTTTTGAGAGCTATTGGACTCACTTTAGATATCCTTTGTGGATATAGAGGAGATATATTTTCTTTAGTCGATGGTAGTTTCCCCTCCACTCTTACAACGAGTCAGAGAGGTGCAACTCGGAGATTTCATATGTGAGACTACATGTACCCAGATGTCCATAGGGTATGCCCCTGATGAATATTTGAAATTTGAGGAGCACGTCATCCTTTTTAAGGGATTCACCATAGTACCAGTGGCGTTATGGGAGGAAGTGTTGAGGGAGTTCCATACATATCCTTTGGTGGTACATCCAGGTGTGTAAAATATGTACTAAGACCTCCAAAATTAGTACTGGTGGTTGGAGATGAAGAAGGTAGTGGAAGAGTTTGTCTTGAGATGCCTCACTTGTTAGAAAGTTAAGGCTGAGCACCAGGTTCCAGCATGTTTGACACAACCCCTCGAGTTACCAAAGTGGAAGTGGGATGGGATATAAATGGACTTCATGAAGGTCTTACCATGTACATCTAGGTGGTATGATACCATCTGGGTGATCATAGACCAACTCACCGCGTCGGCCCACTTCATGCCCATTCGAGAGTAGGGTTTAGTAGAGAGCTTGGGACGCCTCTATGTACATGATATAGTTAGACTCCATGGAGTCCCATATACGATAGTCTCAAATTGTGACGCATGATTTACATCACAGTTGTGGAAGGGATTACAGGAGGCGTTTGGGACTCAAATGCGCTTGAGCACAGCCTTTCACCCACAGATGGATGGTCAGATAGAGAAAACCATTCAGACCTTAGAGTACATGCTTCATGCTTGTGTCCTGGATTTTGGTCACAATTGGGAGGACCACCTACCACTGGTGGAGTTTGCGTACAAAAACAGCTACCACTCCACCATTGGTATGGTAACATTCGAGGCATTGTACAGATGGCCATGTAGGTCATCATTATGTTAGATAGACCCAGGGGAGTCAGCACTCATTGGTCCATAGATGGTACAGACTACCACTGAGAAGGTGCAGGTCATCTAAGAGTGGATGAAGTCTACACATAGTTGACATAATTCTTATTATTATAGAAGACATAGACCCTTGGAGTTCAAGGAGGGGGCCATGTATTCCTACAGGTCTCTCCTAGATGAGGGATACTAAGATTTGGTCGGGGCGACAAGTTATCTCCAAGGTTCATCATACATTTTCTGATACTACATAGAGTAGGTGAGGTGGCATAACTCTTAGCTCTACTACCATAGTTAGAGAGGGTGCATGATGTCTTCCACGTATCCCAGCTGAGAAGATATGTTCATGACCATTCTCATGTCATCAACCACAGCGAGATGGAGATTAATGACAGAGAGACATTCACAGAGTACCCTGTAGAGATAGAGGATCAATAGGAGAGGATCCTTTTGGGATAGTTGATTCCTCTGGTGTGTGTTCATTGGAAGTACATAAATCTCTAGGAGAGAATGTGAGAGCAGAAGGCTCATATTTTTACTTAGTATCACCATTTGTTTGATTAAAAGTTTTTTAGATTTCAGGGGAATAAAGCCCTAAGGTGGGGAGAATTTAATACCCTGGAATTCCATGTAAAATATTTGAAAATTAAATTTGATTATTTCAAGACTAGTCTCTACAACGAAACATGATTCCAAGTCCTGGAGTGGCCAAAATGTATTTTCAAACTATTTTTAAAGTTTATTAAATAATCGTGTGAGCGGGTTTCTCAAACTTTTAAACTGGTGCCCAGATCAAAAATATGAGGGAACCATTGAACTCAGGGCATTGAGATTTTATTAGGAAGGGCCTAACATTGACTGGTGATGGTTGAATGAAAAATATAGTTTTTTAGACTTTAAGAAGAAAAATAAAATAACTTAAAAAAGTTATTTTATTATTTTCTCTTCATCATTATGCAGTGAATCTTCAGCACTGCGGTACAGCAATGAGGCGATGCTGAATCCATTCATGAACCTCATTAATGAATCAGTGTGGTGATGCTTCAATGTGCAGTACATATTCCTTATTTAATTAAATAGAGATTTAGGGTTGACGAACAACCCTTGAATTCCTCTGAAGAATTATGAAGGAAACCTCTCCAATGACGAACATCGGCGAATCAAAAAGTGGAAACAACACCCTTAGAGAGTGGATTCGGGACCATAGATTGAAGTACAATGAAGTATGATCATCCTCAACCAATCTACTTTTTCCCATATAGGGGTTTAAATTTGAGCGATTGTTTTTCCCCTGTTCTTCCCTTCTAATCGAAGAACGTGGATCAACTCACAAACTAGTAGATTCGTGGATGAATTCTTCTTGTGGGATTGGGAAATATTATAGAGGGTTTGATATTGGGAATTAAATCCTAGTGATTTTAATTATTCTTCATGATCCCACTGACAAGAAAAATTTTGATCCGACATGAACAAAGGTCGGTTTGTTCATTGGGTGTTCTCTCTGATCCACTCTCTCTCTCTCTCCTTTTTCTTCACGGACGGACCCACGAGGTCACGTCGGATCTTTTCTGGGGTATTCCAAATGAGTTTAAACCCCCAGAGCAATGAAAAATGGTAGGGAGCACGCAAAATGACAACGGTACCTCAAGAAACCTGGAAGCGTGTATGGATTAGAAAACGGACCACTGGAGAGAGTTTGGTGGACCATAGAGGAGACCATCAACGTGGTGGAAGTTGTCGGTGGCCCATGGCAGTAGTTATAGGTGGGAGGTGGTGAACCCTAGTGGAGCACTGAGGCAGCAAAGGTCACGGACAGTAGGGGTCGTGATGGTGCAGGGGGCGGTGCCATTTAGGCATCGTGTCGGTTCGAGCGGCCCACGGGGCAGGTCACAGCGTGTGTTGGCATGTGGTATACATTGGACCGTGTGTAGAGGGGAGGAGATTGTCCTCATCCAACTGTGTAGCTACATAAACCAGATAATAGCACGATGTCCGGGATAGACCCAATCCGGCCTGCCAATGCGGGTCGGGTCGGATAGGAAACTGGGCCACTGTGCAGCCTGTGAGAAAGAAACTAGTCCAACTAATTCAAAATAGGCTGGAGAATATAGACCGGGTCACTGGTTGACTTGGCGGGCTAGACCCATGGTCGAATCAGGACGGGTCCAACAAGGCCCAATGGGCCTATCCATTGGGACAGGTCAAACATGGTTGGCCCATACCTAACCGAGTCAGATTGGGTTATCCAAATTGGGGTGGTCCATGCAGGACCCCAGGCTGTGTTGGTTTGGGTTGGTCCAACCAAGTCGGATCGGGCCCAGACGCAATCAGCCCCTGTTTACTAAAACGTCAATATCTTTCAGACTAGGCATTCGATTGAGGCATCGTCTGTGGCATTGGGACCCTTGCAACGAGATTATCCTTTGGGTATACTCCAAGTGAGTTTTCATGGTAGTAGAGATATGATCGATGTAATAAGGAGTATATTCTACCGGAATCAAGCGCACTGAAGAGTCTAGTAGCCCAACGGACCTCAGTGGTTCAGTAGCCCAGCAGACCTCAGTGGTCCAATAGCCTAGTGGACCTCAGTGGTCCAGGAGTTGAGCAGACCTCAGTGGTCCAGTAGACGAGCGAACCTCAGTGACTCATTAGGGATGAGTCTTTCAGCAGTACAAGATGATTCAGCTTTAAAACTAATAATCTTACTTTATATGCTTTGAGTTATACCTGGTGTGAGATGTCTTTTCTTGGTGGTCTTACTTTGTGGTCTTGCATTGTGGTATTTTCTTTTTTGTTTGGGGTTCCTACTGAGTATTGTGTTACTCACCCCTGCACAGGATTCGCCTCATGTTTCATGTCTCATGTAGGTGATCGACACTTCGATGAAGACCTTAGTGGTCTAGGACCATGTGGTTATCAGTGAAATGGGGTGGATGGGTGTACTATATAGATACAGACATCTAACATTAACTTACCCTTTAGGTAGGGTCTCGAGCAGACAGACCATGGAAGTTTTACTTTACTTTGTGGTTTTGGGCTTGTATTATGTCCCCTTTGTACTTTCAGTTTGTATTGTACTCTCAGTAGTTGTCTCTGTGATAGTTGTAGTTTACTTTGTGTTTAATTTCCGTAGTTTGAACTTTGTGTGTGTATAAAGGTTTAAAGGAAATGCCTTCCTTTTTTTAGGATATGCCTACTCGGTGATAGTCATCAGCCCATAGCCTGTGGAAGGTGGGTGTGGGGTAATCACGGAATAGGCCCTAGGGGACGGGTTGTAACAATATATGTGATCCTGATCATTTCATATCTATTAATTCTAAAACAAATATATTTCCTTCATTCTTTCCTGCATTCTTTCTCTCAAGATGGGATATTTTTAAGATTTTCCCTTAAATTCATAGAACTCTATTGTTTTTTGTTGGTTCAAGTTCTTCTTTTAGTGGTTCCATTGTGCGTGCAACACCTGTTTTTGGTGCAGTAAATCTTGTGGAGATTTTTTATTCCAATTATAGGGATACTTCATTTTTCATCAATTGTATCATATGGGAGGGTTTTATGATTTTTTATCTTTTGGAAAGATATTTTACACCTTATTAATGAAGATAAATAATTAATTTATTGAAATTGAAGTGGGGGTTTTAATCACATGTTTTTATAGCTTTGATATTATCATTTATATTTTTATTGTACATGCTTGATGTCATTCTTGTTTTGTACTATAGCTATTGCGTTATAGAACCCATGTATTTTTTATTGTTTTATATCACCCTAAATGGAATTGGTTAATCACTTATATTATTTCAATGTAATGGTTACTGATTCATGCTCAAATTTACCCAAGAGATGAAGGTATAACGGTCCTTGTAGTCTATATTGGGTTGTCGAATCCACTGATACATAAGAAGATACCTAAGACACACAACCTATGAGGTGGATTTTTGGATATGAAGTGGCCAACTTGGTTTTGATTTTTATAGTTTTAAAGAACACTAATAAACCTAAGTGAATTCAATTAAATGAAAATGGGTTGATCTTAAGATTATTCTAGGGGTGTATTGAATGAATTTTACTTCTTTAGACAATTTTGGTTTAATTAATTCTTGATGAATCCATTCTTCAAAATAACACTACCTTCATCATTTTCTGGTTTGATGCAACTAAACTCAATTAATAATCCCATATAAACTTAGATAACCAAATTCATGATGTCTCCAAGTTATATGGTCATTTTAGTAATTGGATTTAGCTTCCTCAAACACAGTGAAGATGAAGAGTGGAAATAACTGAAGAATGGAAGTCTTAAATTAGTTAACCAATTAACAAAACTTCCTTCAAAAAATAACATTCAATCCAGCCTTTTCATCTTCCTAAGATCAACCCATTAAAGGGTTATCCCTCCATTTATGGTATACTCTCAATGATGGGTGGAAGATGGCTTACAAGAATTAGATTGAAGAAATTAAATCTGCGGAAATAACGAGCACTCCTCCGTGTGTGTGAATGAAATTCACACCTATGTGTGAACTAATTCAGCACAACAAAGAGATATCACTGTTCTTTGTGATTATAAAGTTTTAATGAAATAAATGGGAAGAATATAAGAGAAAGGTTGTGATTAAGAACAAAGAAGTACAAAAAGGAAACTTACATGGAAATTGAAATGCGATTACAAACACAAAGTGGTAGCATAACATTACAATTAAACCAAACACCCAAGATCCTTAAATACTCCAACAACACTGCCTTAAATAGGCATTTTTGATCCCTTGGGTCGAGACTCCAATAGTACAAGTCATCTCACTTGATTATGGTAGGTCTAGGGTGGTGGAAAGTTTGTGGAAAGAAGACTTTCCACCCTTGACCCGAAAAGGTATCCAGCTTGCATCCACTAAACAGAGGCGCATGAAACACCTTCTAGATGGCAGAATTTGGGTGGGCCATAGAAGACTTCAATTAAGATTCGGATTTCCCCTAACAGCCTATAAAATATCATCCCAAAAGCAGTTGTGTTTTTCGAGATATGGTTTAATTGGTGGGAAGTTTTTCTGGGCCGTAGATTCTGGCCCATATTTTGATATACTATTTGGGCCGCCTAAATAACAATCATGGAGGCCTAATTAGTATTGGATCCTGAAGAATGATTTGTTACTCTATATGTCTTATAGAATCCCATGAATTTTGGGCTTCATTGGGCCTATATTTTGGGCCCCAAATTCTCATCAGTGGGCTGGTGTCCAATCTGCCTTCTCCAGAATTGTTTCTTTTCATCACCAAATATCTCCATTATCCTTTATGAATCATCCATTGATCCCTGAATGAAAAATGTTTAAATTTAAGTAAAGATACATTTCAAAAAATATCAAATTAAAATATGTATAATTATATTCCTTAGAATCAGATGACTCATTGGGCCAAAATTGGTGTACATTAGGCATGAAGTTCACAAATGATGAGAATGGATGTTCAAAATCAAAATCTACTAACTCAGGCCCATAAGATAAAAAATAAACATTTAATACCATTAAAATCTAATTAACATATGTGTTTTTATTGGATAATCACACCCCCCAACTTGATATTTTCTAGTCCCGAGTAAATAATTCAATGATTTTATTTGAATTCCTTTCTTCAAACACATTATAATAAACAGTGCTCATAATGTAAACTGCACACAAATATATCTTTATAACCTATCAAAATAATTTAAAAAAATATAAATTTAAAATAATATCTCAATCCCAATCCTATTCCGTTGATCAAATCCATCATCATAATTCATCCAACTCAATTAGGTGTAATGATGTGTTGTGAATCACAATAGATATGGGGGTTTATTTTCATTCAAGGGGAAATCATGGAAGCACTAGGTGGAATCACATTTAATCCTAATATGAGTATTCATTCTTTTTTTATTTTTTATTTTCTCTTTTTTTTTCTTTTTTTTTTTTGATTTTGCAATGTTTCCATAGTAATTGAGATTGCAGTTAATCAAATTAACCCATGTAGCGAGACTTTGCCGATGACTCCCAGGCTCAAAGGCCTTAGGGCACCAAGTGAAGCCCACATACTCAGGCATCATCGTGAGTTAAATTGGTCAAAAAAATCATATTACCATAAATAGAGATAGAGTGAAAAACTCAGGGCTAGAAAACTCTGGAGCCACAATCCCTAAGTGTCCAAAGCCTCTCATTTTATCAATCCATTGCTCTACACGCAAATTTTTTTTTTTTTTTTTTTTTGAATACTCATATTATTCATAAAAATAAAACCAGCCTATGATATTTATTATGGGACCCTGAGAATTTAAATTATTACCCCACGATCTAGAGGACGTGCATTGTGGCATTTTGATTTAATAGATGAAAATAAAAATGATGAAAATTCTCATTGGACAACCAAACTTCCAAAATCACTTCTTTTAAACTTAATCATGAATTAAATTAAGAGTCAAGGAAATAAAAATTATTTGCTATGTAGTTTTAATGTGATCAAATATGTTATTATATGAATGATAAAGGAATTTTACTTCTTTTTTATCATTTTTTTAACAAAAATTTTGTTTCCACACCCCCCAACTTAGAATAAAACTGTCACTAGTTTCGTAAAAAGAAAATTTAGAATGGGGTAGAGGAATAAAAGGGAAGTTCAATAAGGAAATTGAAATATTAGGATCATGGAATGAATTCACTTGGTGGTTGAAGTTTGAAGTTCTTGCCGCTTCAATTTAGTCCTTTGATATCCATGTCGCTTGCAGAGTTCCCTAGTTGAAAAAGGAAAACAAACAAACAAACAAAAACAGTATATATATATATATATATATATATAAGTAAAATATAAGTATATATATAAAATAAACTGATGATACATTGTATTCTATTTAAATTTCTGGGTAAGGTATTAATCAAGGATCACACCACGTGACACGGATGAATATGGTGCTCCTCTTTCGTACCCATCCATACTCATAATAGAAGAACAGGTCAAAAGTCTATTTTTTATTATTATTATTTTTTTAATATCAAAATGATTAATTAATATTATTTGAAAAATAAATATGATTCAGAAAGATTAGAAACATGAAAACCATGGGTTGCCTCCCATGCAGCGCTTTTTTTTAACATCGTTAGCCTGACATGGATCTTAAATCTATCAATTTTTTTCTGGTTCATAGGTTGGCTCAGTTAACTCAACCTCTATTTCATGTTTATTGAATGATTCAATTAATGTTTTTAACCTATGACCATTGACCTTGAAAATGTGACCACTAGTGGGATCTTGAATCTCTACTGCCCCATGGGGGTACACATGATGCACTATGAAAGGACCTGACCATCTAGACCTTAACTTTCCCAGGTGTAAATGAAGTTTTGAACTATATAAGAGAAAAAATTTTCTCGGTTCAAAATTTTTGACTTTGATATTCCTATATTGGTAGGCTTGAACTCTAGATTTATTTATCCTTGAATTTTCATAAGCCTCCATCCTAAGTTCCTCAAGTTCATTAAGATCTAATTTCCTCTTTTCTTCGGCTAAAGAAATGTCGAAATTCATTTTTTTGATTGCCCAAAATTCCTTATGCTCAATTTCAACAGGTAAATGGAATTCTTTTCCATAAACCAACCTATATGGGGAAATTCCTAAAATGGTTTTATATGCGGTTCGATAGGCCCAAAGAGTATCTAAGAGTTTCTCGGACCAATCTTTCCTAGAGGGGTTGATAGTTTTTTCAAGAATTTTCTTAATATTTATATTCGCTGACTCAGCTTGACCATTGGTTTGAGGATGGTATGCAGTGGACAATTTATGAGAAATACCATACTTATACATGAGGGAAGAGAATGGGTCGTTGCAGAAATGGGTTCCTCGATCACTGATTATAGCCCTAGGAATTCCAAATCAAGAAAATGTGTTCTATTTCAGAAATCGAATCACAACTTGATGATCATTGGACTTAGTGGAAATGGACTCAACCCATTTTGAGACAAAATCAATAGCTAAGATTATATAGAGGTATCCCCTAGAGTTTAGGAAGGAACCCATGAAATCAATTCCCCAACAGTCAAATATTTCAACCACTAAGATGGGAGTGAGTGGCATTTTATTCCTTTTTGTGATGGACCCTAGTTGTTGACACCTAGGACAACTTTAAAAAAATGTGTAAGAGTCCCTTGAGAGGGTGGGCCAGAAGAGACCACACTGAAGAACCTTAGCAGAAGTTTTTTAGAAGAAAAGTGACCTCCACATGCCTCACTATGACAGAATTTATGGATGGACTCTTGTTCAGATTCTGGGACACACCTTATAATGACTTGGTCAAGGCATAACTTATAGAGGTATGGATCATCAAACACATAGTTACTAACGTTATAAATGAATTTTATTCGAGCTTGAGTCCCTAAGAATTTTGGAATTACTCCCGTAACTAAGAAGTTTTCTATGTCAGCATACCAAGGGCAGTCACTTATAGAGTATAGGTGTTCATCAGGAAATGAATCAGACACATAAAGGTGATTTGAGTTGTCTTTGAATTCCATCCTAGAGAGGTGATCAGCTACAACATTTTCGACACCCTTTTTATCCTTGATTGTGAGGTCAAATTCTTGTAAGAGAAGGACCCACCTAATCATTCTAGCCTTATCATCTTGTTTTTGGAAGAGGTATTTTAGTATAGAATGGTCAGTGAACACAGTGATGGGGGATCCTAAGAGGTAGGACCTAAACTTATCTAAGGAAAACACAATATAAAGTAACTCCTTTTCAGTGGTGGTGTAGTTGATTTGGGCATCATTTAAGGATTTTCTTTCATAAGAAATGACATAAGGATTTTTATCACAACGTTGTCCTAACACAACTCCTACATAAATTTCACTGGAATCACACATCAGTTATAAAGGAAGGTTCCAATTTGGAGATTTCATGATGGGGGAGAGGTGATAGAGTATTTGAGGGTTGAGAATGAACCCTCACATCTTTCTGTCCAAACAAATGGATCATCCTTTACTAGCATAGAACAAAGGGGAAGGGAGATTGAACTAAAGTCCTTGATGAATCTTCTATAGAAACCAGCATGTCCTAAGAAAGAACTCACTTCCTTGACATTTTTGGGTGATGAAAGGTGACGAATAATGTCAACCATGGATTTATCAACTTCAATCCCCCTACCCGAGACCAGATGGACTATAACTAGTCCCTCTTTAACCATGAAATGGCATTTTTTCCAGTTTAGGACTAGATTCTTTTCTTCACATCTTGACAAGACTCTCTCTACATTCCGCAGACATCCCTATAAAGTATCCCCAAACACAGAGAAGTCATCCATGAAGAACTCTAGAAAATCCCCTACCATGTCTGAGAAGATTCCCATCATGCACCGCTGGAAGGTTCCAGGGGCATTGCATAACCTGAAGGTCATACATTTGAAAGAAAAGGTTCCAAATGGACATGTGAATGTAGTCTTCCCTTGATCTTCTAGGGATACCTCAATCTGATTGTACCCCAAGTACCCATCTAAGAAATAGTAGAAGGCATGACCTTCCACTCTCTCAAGGACTTGGTCAATGAATGGTAAGGGGAAATAGTCCTTCTTGGTAAATGATTTTAGCTTCTTATAGTCGATGCAGACTCTCCAGACACTACTCACCCTTATTGGAAGAATCTCTCCAACCTCATTGGTTATCACTGTGATTCTAGCCTATTTTGGAACCACTTGAATTGGGCTCACCCACTCACTCTCGGCTATAGGATAGATGATACCAACTTTTAACAATTTTAGAAGTTCCTTCCTTACTACCTCCATGATATTAGGATTGAGCCATCGTTGAGGTTGACGACATGGCTTTGAATCATATTCTAGAACTATCCTATGAGTCCCGATAAGTGGGCTAATCCCAGGAATATCAGACAGGGTCCAACCAATGGATTTCTTATGTTTCCTAAGGACATCTAGAATCATCCTCTCATGATTGGCTTCAAGAGAAGAATAAATGACAATATAATGTGTTTGATTTTCCCCTAGGAAGTCATACTTGAGTAAAGTGGGAATTTCCTTCAATTCAAGATCAAGTTGGTTCAGAATTTCAGTAGAATATTGGGACATTGGATCAATATAAATTTCTTTTTTTAGAGTTTCAGGTAGGATTGATTCCCCACATATAGAAGTTTCAGCTACAATATTGGTTTGATTGGATTTAGGGAAGGAAGTTTGAAAGGTTTCACTGATTGTTGGACCTAAGACTTCATCATAAGAGCAATTTGAAAATTATTCAAGCCAAGGAGATAAACTTCCTTCATGTGAACAAAGGAAATCAATCTCATCCTGACTTAAACATCCATCAAATATTCCTTGATGTTCTATGGATTCATTATCAATGCTTCTTATCATGTTTACTTCATGAATGTACTCATCATCCCCTATTTGTGAGCTTACATTATATATGTTCAATTCTAGACTCATGTTCCCAAAGGTGATGGTCATGTTCCCATTTTGGACTCGGATAACAGAGTTGATTGTTGAAAGGAAAGGACGGCCAAGGATGATTGGGGTTTGTTCCTTATTTCCTAAGTTTTGATGGTTGTCAAGGACAATGAAGTCAGCAGGGTAGATGAAGTTTTCAACCTTTACCAGAACGTCCTTTAAAATCCCATTTGGAACCCTAATACTTCGGTTAGCAAGTTGAAGTGTGACAAATGTGGGTTGGATCTCTTCTAGGCCTAACTGGAAGTACACAACATATGGGATGAGATTGACACTATCACCTAGGTCACACAAGGCCTTGAAAACTTTTCTCTCTCCTAGTTAAACATTGATGTAAGGTAAACCCGGTACTTTTAACTTAGGAGGAATGGTCCCTTGAATGGTGGTACTCACATTAGCATCCAAAAGGACTTGGTTTTTATGTGAAAATTTTATTTTAAAAGTGCACAGGTCCTTAAGGTACTTTGAGTAGGCAGGTATGGTTTGGATTGCATCGAGAAGAGGAATGTTCAACTAGACTTGTGAGAAGATTTCCCTCAATGTTTCACTTAATTCAGGCTTGGTTTTCCCCCTCACACATTGAGGAAATGGTAAAGGTTGTGGGGTTTTTTGTTGAAGAGTTGTTTATTTGACAATGTTATTGTGTTTTTTAGTTTGAGAATTTGGTTTATTTGAATTTTCATCCAAGTTTGAATCTTCAGGTGGGTTCTGAATTAGGTTTTCAGGTTTCTCAATTGATTTCCCACTTCTTAAAACAGTCACATCCTTTAGTTTTTCATGAGTTTTTTGAGTGCAACTTGACTCTCCCCTTGAAGTTGAGGATGGAGCTGCCTGAGTAGGCATGGGTGCATTTCCAGTTTTGATGGTTTGAAGTTCTTGTTTTAGGGAAGAGACTTCCGAGTTCATCCTCTCCATTTGTTTGCACAGTTGTTCTAGTAGGCTTTGTGGAACAGTATGGGTTGGTGCTTGAGTATATTGGTTTATCCCAGGGGGATATTTTGGAGGTGGGATGGTTTGTTGAAAATGGATCGGTGGATGTTGGTATTGGATAGGTTTGGAAATGGTTATGTGTTTGGTAGTTCTAATGGGTGTAAGGGTTTTGTCTCTGTGGTTGGCTAGGTTGTTGGTTATCTTTCCAACGGAAGCCTGGGTGGTAATTATACCTTGGGTTGAAGTTGTTTTGGTATTGAGGCTTTTGAAAGTTCAAGGAATTTACTTACTCTATGGGTCCTCCTAAAAGAACATCCTTAATGGATGGAATGGTTGGGCAGTTGTCTATCTTATGGTCATGTTTTTCACAAATTGTGAAAATAGGGTCAACAGTTTGGATTTCAGGGACTTTCCTAAGGTCTATCTCTTCAACCTTCCTAGAGAGTGCTACGAGTTTATCCCTGAGGCTTTCCTCTTCTCTAAGTGTATGAATTCTAGTAGTTCTTTGTGGATTTTCAGAATAAGGTGACGTTCCCCATGTTTGGTTTTGTTCAGAAAGGCTTTCTAGATACTCGTAAGGATCATTTGGGTATTTTTTTAAAGGTTCCATTACACATCATGTCAATGAATTGTTTGTTCCCCGGACCCAACCCTTCATAGAAAATTATCACTTGTTCAGGTATATAAAAACCATGGTGTGGAACCATGTTTAGAGTGTCCTTGAATCTCTCCCATGTTTCATATAATGACTCTTCCTCTTTTTCAAAAAAGTTTTGGTTACTCTTTTTAAGTGCAATTGTTTTGTGGTGGGGAAAGTATTTTTTTGTAAAATTGTCTTTTTAATTGGTCCCATGAGTGGATTGATGCAAGTCTCAAGTTTTTTAGCCAACTTTTATCTCGATCCTTCAATGAAAAAGTAAAGAGCCTCATTTTAGCCGATTCTAGTTGATGTGGGGAGCACATGGTTTCTACAATTTCATTGAACTCCTCAACATGAAGGTAGGGCATCTCAGACTCCATCTCGTGAAAGGTTGGAAGGTGGTATAGAACATCGGGTTTAAATATGTAATTGGCATCTCCTAGGGAATTGTGTCTAATGAATGAGGGGGAATTGGTCCAAGATGGAGTGAGGTATTCATTCATGTTTTAATCGACTACATTCCCTAGGTTTAGAGCTTCTTGGTTTTGGTTCCCCATTTGATTTCCCCTAGGATTTACAATTTGATTTCTTGGAAGACCCTCCATTAGAATTGGTTCAATTTTTGATTCTGGAGTATTATGAAGATTAGTATCTAATGGATACAATCCCCTATGTTCACTTGACTCCCCTATCCTAGGAATTTCCACCCTAACTAGTCTGTTTGAATTATCGCCGGTGTAGGCGGACATGCGCCAAAAAAATGAGAAAGGGACAAGATAAGAGATCTTGAGTGAGAATAGAAGAATGGAGGTGAGGAAAGAAGGTTTTTGGTATATGGTACTTACTTGGTCCCCATAAATGGTGCCAAAATTTGATTCACGCTCAAATATACCCAAGAGATGAAGGTAGAACGGTCCTTGTAGTCTAGATTGGGTTGTCGAATCCACTGAGACCTAAGAAGATACCTAAGACACACAACCTATGAGGTGAATTTTTTGCTATGAAGTGGACAAAATGGTTTTAATTTGGATGGTTTTAAAGAACACTAATAAACCTAAGTGAATTCAATTAAATGAAAATGGGTTGATCTTAAGATTATTCTAGGGGTGGATTGAATGAATTTTACTTATTTAGAAAATTTTGGTTTAATTAATTCTTGATGAATCCATTCTTCAAAATAACACTACCTTCATCATTTTCTGGTTTGATGAAACTAAACTCAATTACTAATCAACTACACACTTAGAGAACCAAATTCATGATTTCTCCAAGGTATAAGGCCATTTTATTAATTGGATTTAGCTTCCTCAAACACAGTGAAGATGAAGAGTGGAAATAACTGAAGAATGGAAGTCTTAAATTAGTTAACCAATTAACAAAACTTCCTTCATAAAATAACATTCAATCCAGCCTTTTCATCTTCCTAAGATCAACCCATTAAAGGGTTATCCCTCCATTTATGGTATACTCTCAATGATGGGTGGAATATGGCTTACAAGAATTAGATTGAAGAAATTAAATCTGCGGAAATAACGAGCACTCCTCCGTGTGTGTGAATGAAATTCACACCTATGTGTGAACTAATTCAGCACAACAAAGAGATATCACTATTCTTTGTGATTATAAAGTTTTAATGAAATAAATGGGAAGAATATAAGAGAAAGGTTGTGATTAAGAACAAAGAAGTACAAAAAGGAAACTTACATGGAAATTGAAATGCGATTACAAACACAAAGTGGCAGCATAACATTACAATTAAACCAAACACCCAAGATCCTTAAATCCTCCAACACAACTACCTTAAATAGGAATTTTTGAGCCCTTGTGTCGAGACTCCAACAGTAAAAGTCATCTCACTTGATTATGGTAGTTCTAGGGTGGTGGAAAGTTTGTGGAAGGAAGACTTTCCACCCTTGACCCAAAAAAGCATCCATCTTGCATCCACCAAACAGAGGAGCATGAAACACCTTCTAGATGGCAGAATTTGGGTGGGCCATAGAAGACTTCAATTAAGATTCGGATTTCCCCTAACAGCCTGTAAAATATCATCCCAAAAGGAGTTATGTTTTTCGAGATATGGTTTAATTGGTGGGCTGTTTTTCTGGGCCGCAGATTCTGGCCCAGATTTTGATATACTATTTGGGCCGCCTAAATAACAATCATGGAGGCCTAATTATCATTGGATCCTGAAGAATGATTTGTTAATATATATGTCTTCTATCATACCACGAATTTTGGGCTTCATTGGGCCAATATTGTGGGCCTCACATTCTCATCAGTGGGCTGGTGTCCAATCTGCCTTCTCCAGAATTGTTTCTTTTCATCGCCAAATATCTCCATCATACTTTATAAATAATCCATTGATACCTAAATGAAAAATGATTAAATTGAATTGAAGATATATTTCACAAAATATCAAATTAAAATATGGATAACTACATTCCTTATAATCAAATGACTCATTGGGCCTAAATTGGTGTACATTAGGCATGAAGTGCACAAATGATGAGAATGGATGTTCAAAATCAAAATCCACTAACTCAGGCCCATAAGATCGAAAATGAATATTTAATACCATTAAAATGTAATTAACATATGTGTTTTTATTGTCTAATCAGTTACCCTAGAAAATTATTCTTATGTGGGAATATGCTTAAAAGTGAAGTGGAATTAAAGAAAAGCCCCTTGAATAATCTAAAAAATAATATGTGATTTGTTTTGTAAAGTGTTGTGATGTGTGAATTTGTGTAATATTGTGTGGCCATGCTATGGGATATTGTGATAGGAAGTGGTGATGATGTGGTGGTTGTGACAAGTTGGTGGTTGTGGCTTTGATGGTGGTTGTGTGGGATTATTGGCATGTAGATGATGTTTTGTCTATTATTTTGATGTTCTGTGTTATGCTAGTTTCCACAGTAGTAATGGAATTAAATAAATGATAATTTTGAAACCAAACTGGCATGGGATGGTTTGAAAAATAGGTTTAAATGAATAATGAACACTTTAATTAAAGTGGTATATATATTTTAAATGGTTAATGTTTATATAGGAATTAACGGGATGGAAAATGTGAAATAAATGGGTTTTTGAAATGGAATTGGTTAGTAGATGGAAAACCTAGGAAATGAATTGTTCAAAAATGAAAACTTGAAAATTTCTTGTGCCTTGTTATGTGGTGTTGTACTTTTAGTGGTGGTAGTAAAAGTGATGGCATTATGAGGCTGGGTGGTGATGTTATGAGGTAGTTAGTGATTCATTGTAAACCCATAGGTTAGGATTGTGTGTGGCTATGTATATATATATTATGTATGTTTCTTGTGATTTTTTATATGCACCCAACCCATATTGAGCACCATGTGTCGGCATTCATATATTTATATGGGGGTATATTTCCCAACACCCTAGTGATGGGGATGGATGCATGGCTAGCTGTTCTTTCTCACTCTCTCTTCTAGGAGATTTGACATGCACTGGGTATGATAACCAGAAGTTAAAAGTGTGTTGTTGATATGTGAAGTTAGATGATGGACTAAGATTCTATGGTTGAGGTGTGGTGTGACGATATGGATTATAGTGGGGGTCATGCATAGTATGATGTGGGAATGAAGTTGATTTTTTTCATGTTCATGATACCCTACTGTTTTGGTTATGGTTGTGATGTGATGACCTAGGTGTCTTCAGGAGAGATGTGATGAGATGACCTAGGTGTGTTCTAGTGAGATTTGTTGTGATAGTTATGTTATGGGGTAGTGAGATTTGATGTTATATAGAAGAGATAGAAGCACCAATACATATATCATTGGGGTGTGAGGGTGGAAAATTAGTGGGAAAGAAGTGCGAGGAACCCTTTATCAATTTTCTTTATATTATGTTATTATACTTGGATGTGTTATTTGGTGATCATGTCATAGTGAGAATGGGGATGGACTAGTTGATCTATTTAGGTGTTGTTTGGTTTTAGTGTTTTCTCACTAGTGCATTGGAATGCTTCTTTCACATGCACGAGAGACTTTGGTTACCCTACTGAGTATGCTTATATGCTCACCCTACATATATAAACTAATTTTCAGGTTTCTAGGATGATTTCACAGACCAAACATTGAATAATCAATAATATATATATATATATATATCATAAAGAATAAAAATAATAAGATAGGAGTCATGCAGTATATTCAAATTTAAGAAAAAAGAAAACTATGACATATCAAACATTGACTAATCAACAATATATTATAAAAAATATTCAAATTTAAAATATATTATATCCTAATTGGAAATAAAAAATATAAATTAAAATAAAAGGGTGCATATATGTGGAGGAAAAAAAATAACAGAGGAATAATGATATATATTAATAAATCATTATAGTGAGTTAAAGACTACAACATTTTCCATTGAGAATAATCAAAACAAAATCAATGATTTAGTAAATGATACTACTTCACCTCAATAAAATAATAAAATAATTATTTATAATTGGTAGAAATTAATTAAAATTAAATTTTCTATGATGTAACCTAAAAGGGTTTCAAAGATTGAAAGTGGTTCTTTCCCCTCATGATAAATGTGTGTGTGCGTCGCGCGTAATAGGAAAAACTAATTCCAAGTTTTTATTGTTATCATTTTCATGGTATTTGGTAGATTTCCTAGTAACTAATTAAGCCCTCGTTTATGAAAGGTTTATTTGTATGTTACTTCAAATATTGATCATTCTAGTTGAAATAAAACTAAAATGATTCCTTGGGAAGAACATTGTATAGGATATGGTATGATTGACATGAGGGTGGGGAGCATGTAGCGCTGAAGATTAGTGGGTCTCAAGCCTCTTTGAGTTTTGTGGATCACACAACAAACCCAAACCCTTTGGAAAAATTTAAAACACATAAACCATGAAAGATTAACTAAAAAGGAGAAGAAAGAATCACATACCTTGGTATTTGAGAGTGCATATTCATCTGAGAACTTCTAGGGGCAGTGGCGATGGTTCAATTCCATGAGATCTTGACTAACGTGAGGAATGGGCTTCTTTATTAGGGGGTTTTTTAAAAGAATGGAATGGTTTTATCAGCACGAAAATATAAAGAACTGATAAAATAAATCTTTATCATTGCTAACTATTACACTGATAAAGATAAACCTTTATAAGAATTTTTTATCACTGATAAAACATATCTTTATCAACGCATAGGTATAACATACATAAAGATAAGTTTTATTAGTGTTTTCTAATTTATCCCTAATAAAACCTATATTTATCGGTGCACTTTAGAAAGCACTAATAAAAACTAAATAAAATAAATTAAAAAACATTAAACAGATATATATTAAATATAAATAAATTATAAAAAAAGTAAAAAATAATTTCATTATTAATGAATAAATAATCTTAAATATATGAATGTTATAAATGAGGGGAATTTAATAGCTAAAAATTAATAGAATTTTAAAAAAAATAAAAAATGAATAAGTTTTATTATTTATATAAATTATTAAAAAATTAAAATAAAGATGAATTCATATTAAATATTTACATTATAAATATATTAAAAGGATTAAATGTTAATGAATAAATATGTATAAAAAATATTAAAAATCAATAAATTACAAAAATATTAAACGAATAAATATTAAAAATGAAGAAGTTAAAAGGAAAACAAAAAAATAAGTAACATTATCAGTGAATAAATAATACTAAATAATATTAAATGAATAAATATTAAAAAAGAGGAAAATTTAATAACTAAAAAATCAATATACAGCAAAAATATTTAAAAAATGAAAACATGTTACTAATTATATAGATTATTTGATATTTTAAAAATTAATATATATTAAAATGAAAATTAATGCATATTAATTATATAAATTTCAACCATATTATAAAAATTAAATGTTAATGAATAAAACCGTATAAATAAATATTAAAAATTGACAAAAATACAAAAAAAATAAACAAAAAAATCGAAAATGAATAGATTAAAAAAATATTTAGAAAATTATGATTATTAATGAATAAATAATATTAAAATTTTAAAAACTTTGAAAAAATATTTAAAAGTAATAAGTAGTATATTTTGAATAAAAAATCAAAAATTAATAAAATTTACCGATTAAAAACACAATATATATTAAATATATTATGTTAATAAATCAAATTCTACAATGAATATTAAAAACTGAATAAATTACAGAAATATTATGTGTGTATGCTTGTTTCTATATAAAATTGCTTTAATTATGTATGTATGTGTGTGAAATTATTGTAACATAAGTTTGATATATGTTAAATTGAAGAAAAAAATGACGATTTATTAAATGTCCATTACTCGATACTAATTAGTCTTTATTTATAATTAATATTTTTTTTTTAATTATAAAACTTTTTTCACTAAATACATGACTTATTTAATATAATTACATATATATATTATGTTCTTAGGGGTATAATTACATCCAAACACACAGACACCACACACGCATGCTGGAGAGACAGGTCATAACCCCCCCCCCCCAAGGGGATAACTCACCTATCAAACCTTATTTATTTATTACATGGATCACAGACCCAGTGGGTATGAATCCCATAACATGGGACGAAATCCCAGAGCAGCATCATGTCTGCATCATCTTGCCTATATCACTAGGCTTGTGTCATGTCTACGTCACCGCCTTCATGCGTCATCATCTGCATGACCACCTGCATAGTACTGTAATAGTACATGCACCAAATAGGTCTTGATCCGAGGACCTCATGGATGTCAAGCATGAGTATTTACTACTCGGGTAAAGGCTAGTTGGCTAATGTAAGTACATGTTTTGTATTATATAAATCTTATTTAAGGAAATATTATATATATTGATATATATATATATTAATATATTTCTATATAAAAAATATTAAATTTATTAATGAATGATTATGTATAAAAACACTAAAAAATGAATAAATTATAAAAATATTAAACGATTAAATATTTAAAATGAATATATTCTAAAAAAATAAAAAATGCATAACATTATTAATGAATAAATAATATTAAATGAATGAATGTTAAAAATGGGTAAAATTTAATTAAAAGATGGATGGATTGAAAAAAAAATGATTTAGAGTTATTAATTATTTGATTTTTTTAAAAATAAAAATTAATATATGTTTAAATGAAAATCAGTATATGTATTAAATATGTAAAATATTGCTATATTAAAAACATATTAAATGTAAATCAATAAATCAAAATAATTATTAAAAATGATAAAAAAATAAAAAATATTAGGAAAATAAAAATTAAAAATGAATAAATTAAATATGTACAATAAATAAAATTTAATAAATAGTATTTATTAAAAATAAATAAAAAACTGAATAAAATTTAATAATTAGAAAAATAATATATTAACTATTAAATATTATTTAATTAAAATCTAAAATGATAATATTAACAATGTATTATTTTTTATATGTTTGTATTTATAAAATTGAATTAATTTCGTATATGCATGTGTGAAATTATTGTATGAAATATTAAGTGTAACATATTTAGTCAAATTTTAAATAATAATTAAATATTCATTATTTGATATATTTATAAAATTTAAAAAAGATAGTATTTTGATAAAAAAAATGTTATTAACTGTCTATTAATATTAATTAGTCAATATTCTTAATTAATATTAATTTTTAATTAAATTATAAACCATTTTCACTAAATATATGACATATAAATATGATTTATATTACATAAATTAGTATTATATAAATTATATTTAAGAAATATATATATAATAATATGTTTAATAATATATAATTTTTATTTTATATGTCATTTTTAATTAAATATCTTATATATCAAGTGTAAAAGTATATTTAGTCATACTCTCATGTTGGGAATGGGAAGAGTAGAAATAATATCATTTTGATCTGAACTACTATAAAAATATCATTTTCTCTTTATTTTTAATTTACTTTGATTAATTATCTTAACTCTGGTAATTTAATTTAAAATTTATAAATTGGTTAATTCACCCATCTTGACTATTCATTCATCCATATATTTGACCCAAGCATCATCAACCACAGGTGATGAAGATTTGTGGCAAATCATCAGTGTAAGAAAAATTCAGATTATAGATTTCCAATTTACGGGTGGTTTCATCTTTCAAACTTGATATATCTTGGATTGGGTTTTATTAATCGCTTCTTCTACTCACGTTTCTACATACTTTGAAAGATATCATTTTTATGATGATATTTTGATAATAAACTATTTTTTATTTCAATGTATGTGAACTAATAATAAAGACTTTATCGATCTAAATAATAGTTGCAGGGGGTGTTGAAATTATAAAACTGCAATTATTTCAAATGAGTTTACATAAAACCATTATTTCACCCTATATGTGGGTGTGTGTGTGTCTATATATATGAATTTTAATGTATAAAGATACACACATATATACACACACACATAAGAACCACATTTACCACTATCCTAGAGGATTTTACTTTCTATATATTAACATATTTATATATATATATTGCAATATTTACTAATTTTAGTATATATATATTAATATTTACTTACACATATATTAGAATATAAGAATAAATATATATGTGTGTGTGTTTATTAATACACACACACATATATATACATATATAGACATTATATATACATTTTTATAATAATAAGAGTTCCCCCAAAGTAAATCACCCGAGATAAAATTATAGAAAATTAAAGGATAGAGTTTTACGAATGTCAAGGAACATAAACTCCAAAATAGATTCTGTAATTTCCAAATTCCATTTACATTCCCTTGTTCTAACCCCCAAATTGACCATCTTGTCAGAAATTACATTGCCTTCTCTATATATATATGTGTGACACAATAAAATAATTTTCTTACAATTTTAAATACGGTCCTCCCATGTCATAGTAAGCCTCCAAGGAG
This sequence comes from Viscum album, assembly GCA_963277665.1. NCBI lineage: Eukaryota > Viridiplantae > Streptophyta > Magnoliopsida > Santalales > Viscaceae > Viscum > Viscum album. Next base: position 1,739,098,936 of record OY728128.1, read on the forward strand.
AAACGTTGTTGAGAATAATATCATGCACGATGAAAGATGAGTCCACCTAAAGCCATATCTTACTCTAGTTATTTAATATAGCAATCTTAATTTCCATGATGGCACCTTCCATCTTCACTTAATATACTACCATCATCCCACTATCTTTCATAAAGCATGAGATGACCCCTCCCTTGGAATCCCTAAAAATCCCACCATAACCCATAGGTCTCAAATTGCTTTTGGAAGCACCATCCATATTGATTTGGATCCAGCCTAAAATGAGTGGTTTTTAGAAAATAGAGATAAATCCATTATATTTCTGGTAATTTCCTTTAATAACCAACCTATAAAATATAGATAATTCTCTGATTCAATTCACATCCCATCCAATTTTCATGAAGTTAGTTTTTCAAATAGCTAATAGAATATTCCTCGTGACCATATTGATTGTAATAAATTTTCTATCAAACCTGGTCAAATTCATATTCCACCAAATAAGGTGATAGAATTTAGCCACAGCAGCCCATATTAGGTTCTTAAATTGATTTGGTTCCTCTTGTAAGTCATTGAAAACAAAAGGGATGTGATGTCATCTATATTAAAAGAATCTACTTTAAAGATATGTGAGATAATACTTTATAAGGTCATGGAAAAAAGTACACTAGAATAATACATTCTTGATGGAGTCATCTTAATGCAAAGATAAATACTAGCCTATATAAGATTGTCATTAGTGGGAAGCCTCTGAAATTCATCCCTCCATATGATGGTAGACTTAGGGGGTAAAACATTATTTAAACTCTCGGTTGGGAATAGAAATAAAAGGATCACCCCTTCTCTCATGCAATCTCAGGGAAATATTAAAATCACCAGTCAACACCCATAGCCCATGAATGCTCTACTTGAGGTTCCCAATATCCTCCCATGAGTCCCTTCTTCCCTGATAATTTTTAATGGAATATATGAAATAATAAAGTGGTTTCCTTCATCCAGGATGAGCAGGGTGGTGATCATCTGTTGACTACTTTGAATCAAGTTGCTGCTTCTGAATCTCTTGGAAACCAACACACGAAGTGTTTCTATAACTATTTTGTATTTTTTGGTCAGAGTGCAATCTCAAGAGGGGGTGAATTGAGTTCCTACTTAAAATTTCTGTTTAAAACTTGTTTTAAAAAGATCCCCCAATTTTAAAATGGCCAAGTTAATTAAGGTAGTAGAGATGTAAATGTCTAGTTGGTCAACATATTTCTTAAAGGGTGATTAGTCCTCAGTTGAACTGGTGTAAAACACTTCTTCAACTTTTGAACAAATTTACTGAATTAAATATATACACACACTAAAAAAACTAACTATCAAAGTGAATGCAAAACATTTTTATGTTTTAGAAAATATAGGCAGCGGAAAATAGATAAAACAGAGTATAACAGAATATAGTGCACAATAAAGTAAAACAAGAGATTAAGTCTCAAGCTGAGACTTAATCCTCTTCACTTGGTGATCACCTTCCACCAAGCAGTTTATATTAACAATAAACTTGATACACAGCACGTATCGGTATTTACAATAGTTTTCACAAACTGTCCAGGGTTCACACCCTCTTCCATAGTTCTTTGTGGGAAAAAAAATAGTACAGACCACACATGGTCACTTCCACAGTTATACATGGGAAACAAAAATGTAGGTGAAGTTTTTTGTGAGGATATTCAGTATCCTCCAGTTCAAGCGCAGGATACAATGTGTGTAACACAAACACAAACACTTCTCAAAAATGAAGGAACACAATAGAGCTAAGATTATAAGTTTGAGTTTAGAAAGATCTATGTGTTTTCAGTTCAACTCTTGACTTCATGGAGTGAATAATTTGATGTTTTAATCTTTATCTAGAAGTTTTCTCCAAAACAGAGTGTCGCAACTTCAGGTTCTAGCTTCGAGTATTTTGCCTCTGGTGTTGATCAAGGGTTTATGAAGCACAGAAGGTAGCTTTGAAATTATTCTCCCGAAATGATCTTCTTAAGCTTCTTGGAATTTTAGTGAAAGCATTGAATGGTTCTTATTTGATGTATAAAGTAAGCTCCTATCATGTACAGATAGACTTCCTCTACTCATCACGCACACATCTTTTATCTTCATTGGTATTCCCTTTGTATACATGAGGTCCAACAATAGGAATGAGTAGATCATGTGCAGTATTTCTCATACCTCGTATTATCCCCAGATACGGTCTCCTAAAACATCTACAATCATCATTAATTAATGTCAGGAGCATTTAAATTATCAAATATGACCGTTAGAATAATATTAAGAATTTTGACAACGTATGAAAGAATCGGTAGACTGGTAATGGTAGCCTTCACATCGGTGGGCTTCAATAGAAGGTGCACATTGGTAACCTCCAACTGTAACCTTCCATCAGTAACTTTCCATCAGTAACCTTTAGAGGTAACCTTCAATAGTAGGCTTTCATCGTTGACCTTTTCATCAGTAACCTTGCATCGGTAACCTTTGCATCGGTTACCTCTGCATTTGACAAATTCTGCACTGTAAGCTTAAACCAAAAAGCAGTGATATTAACAGTATATGAATATTACTTGATTTAAACAAGGAACATTAATGAAACATGATTAACATAGAATGAAAACATGATTATCACATAAATGAAACATGATTTTGGATTATCAAATAGGTGAGTCCAACAATCTCCCCATTTTTTATAATCACAAATTATGTCATTGAACTTGTAGGATTAAGTAGTGTTGAATCAAGGTTAAACACATCTTCTAATTTCATCAGTGATGTTAGCATACACATACTATTATATCATTAAAACTAAATTGAAGCCAGAACATATATAAATTGAATATAGACAACTCAAACACTAAACACTTATCCCCATTTGTGATTAACAAAAAGCATACATAACAAAAAGAAATAAAAGAGAGTGTTTGTATTAATAAAACATTAGTACAGTATACAAAAAGGAATACATTGATCCCTATCAATTAATACAGTCCACACTCAATCCACATCAGATATGTCCATTGGAGCTTTGTCTTTGGAAGCTGGGGATGTAGCTTCTGAAGGTGGAGGGATAGGATGAGGGATGTCAGTTAGTAGTGTAGGAGGAGTAGCCACCGAGGAATTAGTAGACCTATAGTGAGTAGATCTATGAGGAATGGTGGGGGTCAAGCTTCTGATGGCCTAGGTAGGAGTCATTATAGGTGAAGCACTGGAAGATCCCGAGGCACCTGAGGTAGAAGTCAAAGCTGGAGGAACAATGATAGGCGTGCAGTTCACATGGAGGAAGGGAAAAAGAAGGTTTGTGAAATCCATAATAATACTTCCTCCTCTTTCCATATCTGAGTTAAAATAATCTTTGTTTTCCATGAATCTCTCCAAGGCAGGAGTCAGCTCTTTAAGATTTCTCACTTGATCCTTAAATTCCTAAGTGACAGTAGGGATTCTCAAGTTTTCCAAAAGCAGCTTAAAGTGATCATCCATATTATGCTTAGTGTATACCCATTTATAATAGAAGTAAACTTGATCCTTGATGGCCTTATGATCTTGAGAATATTCCCTTAAATAATCCCCCACAAGCTTATGAATTTCCCAGGTAATGAAAATGACTTGAGTCACAGATTGAGGGTCCTGGGAATTGGCACTAGAGAATCTTTCTAATTCTTCTCTAACAACAGATCTGAAAGCCTCTATATCAACTGGAGGAGAGGCTGAAGTGGAAGAAGATTCCCCTAGAGGTGCCAGAGACAAATCCACTATCTTCTTAAAGGATTTATTTATACCACTGATCAGCCTTGTCACATCATCATCTTGGCCTTTCACATGTGTTTCCATGGACTTCTTAAAGTCCTCAAACATAGTTACCAACTACTGAACCACACTCTAGATATATCTGAGATCTCTATCCAATTGAACCCTTGAATCTATATAGGATTACAAGCTTGCAATTGACTGTTTCACACTTTCCATAGACTTTGCCAAGGTTTTCACTTTACTTTAGTATTCCTTCACTTAATGAAACAAACTGGAGTGAAAGGTGGAGATCACCCTTTCTAAGGAAGATTCTACAGCCTCCTAATTGGGAGACACTGATCTCTCTATGCTAACAGATCTATCATCAATGTGCCTCTTCAAATATGACTTTAATGATTCCAGATTATCCTTCTTCACATAGTATCAAGGTAAAAGAACCATTGGCTGCACAATGTTAGTTTCTGAAATAGTATGAATTGGAGGACTTCTGATAGGCTGTTCATCTTCAAAATCTCCATAATCTAAGCGTAAGACCACAAATCCAGGAGCTTCTGTCCAATCCTATATTCCATGAGCAACAAAAACTGATCCTGTAGCAACAGGTTCCTCCCCCTCAGGTGGAGAATTCTTCTTATCAATCACATTTATCTCTTCCATATCTCCTTGATCAACATCATCAATAGGAGAGCCCACTACTTCTTCTTATACAGGATCCTCAGATACTGCCATTTCAACTCTAGCTTTAACTGAAATAGCAACTTCTTTATCTCCACTTTATACCCTTTCTGTATGTCCTATTAGAGTACTAAGACTTAGAAATTCCTCTTCACTTTCAGCAGTAGCTGTCTCAAAGTCATCATGACTTGAATCAGTGTCCTCATCCTCATCTGAGGTTTCTCTAATGTCTCTTAAGACATGGTCTGCCCCTTCTTCTTCACTCGTCTCCTCATCATCACTATCCCTTAGGAAACTCTCCCTTCTAGGAAACCTCTTTAGTGTATTGGGAACACCAAAGGATACAGTGCTAGCATGAGGATTTTAGGAAATGTCAGGATCACTCTTGTCATCTATAAAAGAATACTCTCTTTCTTGCACAACAAAAACTTCTTCTTCATCATAATATGCAGGATCTTCTTCATAAGGCTTAAGACCAGGGTCTCTCTTATTTTTAGGCTTAGTAGGATGATCAACAGGGTTAAAATCTTCATATACCTTAGCCTCGTCATTCACCCATCTCCTCAGCCATGGATTCTAGTTGATCTTCATCATCTTGAAAATCACTTTGGTGATGCAATGGTTATCCCTCACAACAATAGTTTCCTCCTTATCTCCAGCAACTCCTTTCACTTTTAACATAAGGGATGTTAACTTAGCATGAAATAGGGAATTGGATTTGGAATTGGTCTTGGTCAAATATTCTAGTTGAATCATCAATAGCCTACATAAGTTGATATTTTGTTCATGCTTTAACAGATATAAGATAAAAACATCCTGAAACCATAAATTTGCTAAGTCCTCTCTCCTGGTACTTAAAACATGATGAATAAACTTGAACAGCAGCTTATCTTCTTCTACCATTTCAGCAGCAATTAATTTTCTAGGAATCCCTTTCCCTTTCAGTTCGGCTAAGTCATATTCATAACAAAAATACTCAGTAGATAGAGGCACCACTCTTGAGTAGTAATCACAAATCCCTTCATGTGGAACCCTCAAGCAGTCAGCCCACTCGGTAGAGGAGAAACTCACACTTACTCTATTTACTCTGGAAGTCATCCGATTCTCATTATCTGACTTCTCAAATCTTATATATTCATAAAACTCCTTCACAAGATTTGGATAATAAGGTCCATTATTTTATGCAAATCACTCGACCCAACCTTGAGCTTCAGGTGCCTTCGGTACTAAAGACCATCTCGTCAGCAGCCATTTCGATCTAATCTCCTTCTCAATCACTATTTTCCTCCTCGATAAATGCGAGTTAAGAACCTTTTCCACTATCTAGATTCCACTACTAGACTCATCTCTAGGTCTCTCAGGATCTGGTGTGTCTCCTTCATTAGAAATCAGTGGCCTTTTCACTCTTTCCATCAATATGGAGTGATTCGAGGTTTTAGTAGAGGTTTAGGTTCAGGATTAGGGAGAAAAAGGTTTGGGAGAGGGTTTGATGTGGATCAAAATGTGATCTGTGCTTTATTTTTATCATTTAGAGATCGAGAAAACAAATCGAGAGAGAAAAGAAAAAAATGAATAAAACTAAAAACATTTCAGATTCCAGCAGAAAACACAAAAAAAAACACAAAGTCTCAGACTCAAGTTAACTATCGTTAAGGTGATATCGGTAAGGTCCTAACAGTAAGGTCCAACGATGAGGTCTTATCGGTAAGGTCTAACGGTGAGGTCCTATCAGTAAGGTCCAACAGTGAGGTCCAATTGATAAGGTCCAGTGGTGAGATCCTATCGGTAAGATCCTATCGGTAAGGTCCAACGATGAGGTCCTATCGATAAGGTCCAACTGTGATATCCTATCGGTGAGGTCCTATCGGTGAGGTCCAACGGTGAGGTCCTATCAGTAAGGTCCAATAGTGAGCTCCTATCAGTAAGGTCCTATCGGTAAGGTCCAATAGTGAGGTCAATAACTCGACAGTTTATCATACCTAACTCATGTTTGATGTAATTGCACCTATCATAATTCAAAGGCTTTGTGAATATATCATCCAATTGGTATTCAGTGCCAACGAATTAAAGAGTGATATCACCTCTTTGATAATGATATCTCAATAATTGATGTCTCACATCAATATGATTTTTCCTAGCATGAGATACAAGATTTTTAGAGATGCTAATAGCACTTGTGTTTTCACAGTTTATAGAGACATGTTTGAATTGGTATCCATAGTCTAGTAAAGTGTGTTTCATGCATAGAATTTGATCACAACAACTACCAGCAGCTATATATTTAGCTTCTGTAGTAGATAATGCAACAAAATTATGTTTCTTACTAAACCATGATACTAGTGACTTTCCTAACATGTGACATGTTCCAGAGGTGCTTTTTTATCTAACTTGAGACCCAAAAAGTTAGCATCTAAATAACTTATTAAATCAAATGGTTTTTCTCCGGGATAAAATAGTCCTAAATTTATAGTATACTTGAGATATTTAAAAATCCTTTTAACAGCAATTAAATGATATGCATTAGGATTGTCTTGAAAACGAGCACACATGCATACACTGAACATAATGTTAGGTCTGCTAGCCGTAAGGTATAGAAGACTCCCAATCATACCTCGGTAATTGGTTTGATCCCCTAATTTACTAGTTTCATCAATATCTAACTTACAAGTGGTACTCATAGGTGTATCACTACCTTTATTACTATCCAAACCAAAACATTTCAAAAGATCCTTAGTATATTTACTTTGATTTAAAATAATACCATTTTTATTTTGAAAAATTTGAAATCGAAGAAAAAATTTTAGTTCCTCCATTAAACTCATTTCAAATTTATCTTGCATCATTTTTGAAAAATCAGTATATAAAGAGTTTTTAGAGGATCCAAAAATTATATCATCTACATAAATTTGTACTATTAAAACATCTTTGGAAATCCTTTTAATAAACAAAGTATGATCTGTTATCCCTTTAGTAAATCCTTTTGAGATAAGAAAGAAACTAAGTCTATCATACCAAGCTCTTGGAGCTTGTTTTAGACCATATAAGGCTTTAGACAGTTTGAAAACACGATTTGGAAAATGTGGATTTGTAAATCCAGGAGGTTGTTCAAAAAATACATCTTCAACTATATACCCATTTAGTAATTCACTTTTGACATCCATTTGATAAATTTTTAAATTCAGATGAGCTACATAAGCAAGTAGTATCCTAATGGATTCTAGTCTAGCTACAGGAGAAAAGGTTTCCTCATAGTCTATTCCTTCTTCTTGAATATATCCTTCTGCAACTAGTCTAGCCTTGTTTTTAACTATGTTTCCAGATTCATCAACTTTATTTCTAAACACCCATTTAGTTCTTATGGTCAAAGTGTCTTTAGGTCTGTCTACTAATTCCCAAACTTTGTTTCTTTCAAACTGATTCAATTCTTCATGCATAACTATTACCCAAAATTCATCACTAATTACATCATTAATATTTTTGGGTTCAAGATGTGAAATAAAAGCTTGATGTTCAAAATGGTTTCTCAGAGAATCTCTAGTTTGTGTGCCTCTATTTAGATAACCTACTATAGCATCTAAATGATGGTTTTTGAGAGTTCTTATACCTCTAGAAAGAGTTGAACTGGACTCCTCATGGTTTTCTATAGGTTCAGATTCACTAGGCTTAGATTCTGGAAAATTTCCAGAACTGGTTGTTTTCACAGGGATATTATTGTCTTTATCATTAAGATCCAGAATTGACATATCTTCCTCGGGATTTTCAAGAGTGGTTTTGGGTTCATGTGGATCAGTCTCATCAAATTTAACATGAACTAATTCTTCCACACATTTGGTTCTCTTATTAAATACTCTATAGTCTTTACTAGAGATTAAGTAACCTAAGAAAATTCCTTCATCACTTTTTGAAGAAAATTTTTCAAGATTATCTTTAGTGTTAAGGATAAAGACTTTACAACCAAAAACTCTAAAGTAATTAACCTTAGGCTTCCTATTATTCCAAATCTCATAAGGGTTTTTCTTAAGAACAGGTCTAATTAAGAATCTATTTATAATGTAACAAGTTGTGTTAACAGCTTCAACCCAAAAATAGATAGGTACATTATACTCATTGAGCATAGTTCGGGCAATCTCTTGAAGTGTCATATTTCTTCTTTCTATAACTCCATTTTGTTGAGGTGTTCTAGGAGTAGAGAAATTGTGAGTATAACCATTTTGTGAGCAAAAATCTTCAAAATACTAATTTTCAAACTCACGGCCATGATCACTTCTCAAGGTCTTAATTCTAAGTCCACTTAGATTTTCGACAGACTTGGAATATTTAATGAAATAATAGCATGCTTCACTTTTTTGAGCTAGAAAATGCACCCAAGTATATCTACAAAAATCATCTATAAGAACAAAAACATAGTGTTTCCCATTTAAACTTGAAATTCGAGATATTCCAAACAAGTTCATGTGAACCAACTCAAGCGGTTGAGAAGTAGAAACTTCTTTCTTTGGTTTGAAATAACCTTTTTGTTGTTTTCCCTTTTGTCAAGGATTACACACTTTATTAAGAGGGAATTCCAATTTAGGTAAGTCTCTAACCAAACCTTTCCTAGCCAGTTTCCTATCTGAGTGCACATTGCAGTGTCCTAATCTCCTGTGCCACAACCAAGATTCCTTATGAAACACAATTAAACAAGAAACATTTTAATTAGATAAATAATCTAAATCAATACCATATACATTCTCATTTCTAAGAGTAGTAAAAATTAAATCATTTTTAGAATTAAAAACATTGCATGCATTATTTTCAAATTTAACATTGAATCCATAATCACACAACTGATAGATACTTAGTACATTTTATTTTAACCCATCAACAAAAAGTACTTTTGAAATTAATACAGCATTAGGGTTTCCAATTTGGCCTAAGTCAACGATCTTCCCTTTTGAATTATCACCGAATGTGACATGTCCACTATCAACTTTAACCAGGATCTTAAAACATGAATAGTCTCCTATCATGTGTCTTGAACATCCACTGTCTAAGTACCATAGAGTTTTACAGGAGCTCTTTAGACAATTTTCCTGCAAAACAAATTAAGTGCAGGGTAACTTTGGTACCTAGATTTTCTTAGGTCCAGTGAGGTTAGCAAGTAAAAATTTGAGAACCCATACTTGTCTCACAAGTTTTCTATAAATAGAAGACATGTTTTGATACATGAATAATTTTTTGGTCCTTTAGAGAATTTTTTTTCAAAATATGGTCCAGAGCTTGAACTAGCCATGAACTGTCCAGATTTTGGAACAAATTTAGTTTTAATAAATTTTCTTTGTCCTGGTTGATATCCTATACCAGTTGTGTATTTTGGAGAAATTTGTTTCCCTATAAACTGATTCAAGGTATCTATACCAGTAGTAAACTTTTCCAAATACATTTTTAATTGCTCATTTGATAATTTGAGTTCAGTATTTTCATTTAATAGTTGAGCACATTTTTCTTTATTAATATCCAGATCAGATTTGTAATTAGAATTTAAAGCATGTTGACTTTTCAATAGTTTATATTTATCCTTGATTTCATTAAATGTATCCTCAAGCATTCAATAGTATTCAAATAGTTCATACTTAGTCATATTTTCATCATTGTTGGATTCAATTTAATTCACAGAATAATAAGCATTGGGTATAGGGGAATTGGGTGTTACCTTGGATGTTTCTGTCATGAAAAACTGATTTTCATGTTTGTTCTTGTGAGCATCAGAAGTGTCATATCCACTTGAACTGTCTTCTGAGGCACTACAGGTGTCTTTCATAGCCTTTTTATAACCCTTTACCTTGTCTTCATACTTATTCTTAAACTTAAGTTTGGGGCAATCAGCCTTCACATGGCCTTTTCGTTTACACTCATAACAGACTATATCAGTTGTGTTATCATTCCTTTTTCTTTCGTTTTTCCATTTTCCTTTATCATCATACCTTCCTTTGTAGTTTGATTTTATAAAGTACTTTTTCTTTTGGTAGAAATTATTTAATCTCCTTGCTAGATGAGACATCTCATCATCATTGTCAGAGTCTGAGTCTTCACTTGTGGAAGTGTCTATAGGAGCTTTAACTTTTTCTTTTTCTCTATTCTTTGAGGTTGCAGTCTTGAATGCTATAGATTTCTTCCTTGGTTCTTCATCTACTTCTTGATTCACCTTAAGTTATTCTTCATACATCATAAGCTTTCCAATTAGTTCCTTAACTGGTAGTTTGCTTATGTCACAAGATTCTTGGATAGAAACAGAAGTTCCTCTCCATCTGTCAGGTAGGCATCGAAGCAATCTCATAATCTGGTCCTTGTTGTCCACTGGTTTCCCAAGCAGACTCTTGGTATTCACTATTTCATTTAACCTGAGATACTTTTCAGAAATAAGTTCATCCGGCTTTATTTTAAAATTATCATATTTAATAGTATATGTATTTAATCTCATTTCTTTAACATTAGTTGTTCCCTCATTAGAAACAGCTAAAGTATCCCAAATTTCATATGCATTTTTACAAGAAGATATTCTATTGAATTCTTCATCACCTAGAGAATAGTACAAAGCATTCATTTCTTTACATTTATTATTATATGTATCTTTAGTCAACTGATACCATGTGTCTCTAGTAGTAGCAGGCAATACATTTTGTTCTTCAATTGTGTCCCAGATTTCAGGTCTCATTCTCTCTAGATACATTTTCATTTTTAATTTCCACTGAGCATAGTTATTACCATTAAAGAAAGGTGATCTGTTAGTAGTAGCACCCTCAACTCTATTATCCATAGTTAATTAAAATTTAAAGAACTGAAAATTTAGATATGATATAAATTTTAAGATCTTTAAGATACAACTAAAAAATCACAGTTGAAAATAATTTGAAAACTTGAAAATAGTTCAACCTCTAATACCAAATGTTGGTCGGAGTGGAATCTCAAGAGGGGGGTGAATTGAGTTTTTACTTAAAATTTCTGTTTAAAACTTATTTTATAAAGATCCCCCAATTTTAAAACGGCCCAGTTAATTAAGGAAGTAGATATGTAGATGTCTATTTGGTCAATAGATTTCACAAAGGGTGATTAGTCCTTAGTTGAATTGGTGTAAAACACTTCTTCAACTTTTGAAACAAGTTTACTAAATTAAACATATACTCACACTAACAAAAACTAACTATAATAGTGAATGCAAAACAGTTTTATGTTTTAGAAAATATAGGCAGCGGAAAATAGATAAAACTGAGTATAACATAATATAGTTCATAGTAAAGTAAAATAAGAGGTTTAGTCTCAAGCTGATACTTAATCCTCTCCACTTGGGGATCACCTGCCACCAAGAAGTTTATATTAAAAATAAACTGGATACATATCCTGTATCGGGCTTTACAATAGTTTTCAAAAAATGTCCAGGGTTCACACCCTCTTCCACAGTTCTTCGTGGGAAAAACAAATAGTACAGACCACACACAGTCTCTTCCACAGTTATACGTGGGAAAAAATGTAGGTGAAGTTTATTGTGAGGATATTCAGTATCCTCCAGTTCAAGCACAGGAGACAGTGTGTGTAACAAAAAGACAGACACACTTCTCAAAAATGAAGGAACACAATAGTGCTAAGATTATAAGTTTGAGTTTTTAAATCTCTGTGTGTTTTTAGTTCAGCTCTTGACTCCTTGGAGTGAAGAATTTGATGGTTGAATCATTATCTAGAAGTTGTCTCTAAAATAGAGCATTGAAACTCCAGGTTCTAGATTCGAGTATTCTACCTCTGGTGTTGATCAAGGGTTGATGAATCATAGAAGGAAGCTTTCAAATTATTCTCCTGAAATGATCTTCTTAAGATTATTGGATTTTTAGTGAAAGCGTCGAATGGTTCTTCTTTGATTTAGCAAATAAGTTCCTTTCATGTACAGATGTACTTCCTCTACTCATCACGCACACATCTTTTATCTTCATTGGTCTTTCCTTTGTATACATGAGGTCCAACAATAGGAATGAGTAGATCAGGTGCAGTATTTCTCATACCTCATACTGTCCCTAGATATGGTTTCCTAAAACATCTACAATCATCATTAATTAATGTCAGGAGTATTTAAATTATCAAATATGACCATTAGAATAATATTAAGAATTTTGACAAAGTATGAAAGAATCAATAGACTAGTAATAGTATCCTTCACATCGGTAGACTTCAATAGCAGGTGCACATCAGCAACCTCCAACTATAACCTTCTATCAGTAACTTTCCATCAGTAACCTTTAGTGGTAACCTTCAATAGTAGGCTTTCATCGGTGACCTTTGCATCAGTAACCTTGCATCAGTAACCTTTGCATCATTAACCTTTGCATCGGTTACCTTTGCATTTGATAAATTCTGCACTGTAAGATTAAACCAAAAAGCAGTGAGATTAACATTATATGAATATTACTTGATTTAAACAAGAAAAATTAATGAAACATGGTTAACATAGAATGAAAACATGATTATCACATAAATGAAACATGATTTGGGATTATCAAAATAGGTGAGTCCAACAATATCCCCCTTTTTGATAATCAAAAATTATGTCATCGAATTTGTAGGATTAAGTAGTGTTGAATCAAGGTTAAACACATCTTATAATTTCATAAGTTATGTTATCATACACATACTATTATATCATTAAAACTAAATTAAAGCCATAACATATATAAATTGAAGATAGAAAACTAAAACACTAAACACTTCTCCCCCTTTGTGATTAAAAAAATCATACATAATAAAAAGAGATAAAAGAGAGTGTTTGTATTAATAAAACATTAGTACAGTATACAAAAATGAATACACTTATCCCTATCAGTTAACATAGTCCACACTCAATCCACATTAGATATGTCCATTGGAGATTTGTCTTTGGAAGCAGGGGATGCAGGTTCTGACGGTGGAGGGATAGGCTGAGGGATGGCAGTTAGCAGTGTAGAAGGAGTAGCCACCGAGGAATCAGTAGACCTATAGTGATTAGATCTCTAAGTAATGGTGGGGGTCAAACTTCTGATGGCCTGTGTAGGAGTCATCATAGGTGAAGCACTAGAAGATCCTGAGGCATCTGAGGTAGAAGGCAAAGCTGGAGGAACAATGATGGTTGTGCAGTTCACATGGAGGAAGGGAAAAAGAAGGTTTCTGAAATCCATAATAATACTTCCTCCTCTTTCCATAGCTGAGTTGAAATAGTTTTTGTTTTCCATGAATATCTCCAAGGCAGGATTCATCTCTTTAAGCTTGCTCACTTGATCCTTAAATTCCTGAGTGACAGTAGGGATTCTCAAGTTTTCCAAAAGCATCTTAAAGTGACCATCCATATTATGCTTAGTGTATACCCGTTTATAATAGAATTAAACTTAATCCTTGATGGCCTTATAATATTTAGAAGCTTCCCTTAAATAATCCCCCACAAGCTTATGAATTTCCCTGGTAATGAAAATGACTTGAGTCACAGATTGAGGGTCCTGGGAATTGGCACTAGAGGATCTTTATAATTCTTCTCTAACAACAGATATGAAAGCCTCTATATCAACTGGAGGAGAGGCTAAAGTGGAAGAAGATTCCCCTAGAGGTGCCAGAGAAAAATCCACTATCTTCTTAAAAGATTTAGTTAGGCCACTGATCATCCTTGTCACATCATCATCTTGGCCTTTCACATGTGTTTCCATGGACTTCTTAAAGTCCTCAAACACAGTTAACAACAGCTGAACCACACTCTTGATATATCTGAGATCTCTATCCACCTGAACCCTTGAATCTATATAGGATTCCAAGCTTTCAATAGACTATTTCACACTTTCCATAGACTTTGACAAGGTTTTCACTTTACTTTGGTATTCTTTCACTTAATGAAACAAACTGGAGTGAAAGGTGGAGATCACCCTTTCTAAGGCAGATGCTACAACCTCCTAATTGAGAGCCACTAATCTCTCTATGCTAACAGATCTACCATCAATGTGTCTCTTCAAATATGACTTTAATGATTCCAGGTTATCCTTCTTCACATAGTCTCAATGTAAAAGAACCATTGGCTGCACAATGGTATTTTCTGAAATAGTATGAATTGGAGGACTTCTAATAGGCTAGTCATCTTCAGAATATCCATAATCTAAGCATAAGACCACAAATCCAAGAGCTTCTATCCAATCCTATATTCCATGAGCAACAAAAACTGATCCTATAGAAACAGGTTCCTCCCCCTCAGCTGGAGAATTCTTCTGATCAATCACATTTATCTCTTCCATATCTCCTTGATCAACAGCATCAATAGGAGATCCCGTTGCTTCTTCTTATAATGAATCCTTAGCTACTGCCATTTCAACTCTAGCTTCAACTGAAATATAAACTTCTTTATCTCCACTTTATACCTTTTCTGTATGTCCTATTAGAGTACTAAGACTTAGACATTCCTCTTCACTTTCAGCAGCAGCTGTCTCAAAGTCATCATGACTTGAATCAGTGTCTGCATCCCCATCTGAGGTTTCTCTAATTTCTCTTAAGACATGGCCTTCCCCTTCTTCTTCACTCGTCTCTTCATCATCACTATCCCTTAGGACAGTCTCCCTTCTAGTAAACCTCTTTAGTGGATTGGGCACACCAAAGGATATAGTGCTAGCATGAGGATTTGAGGAAATGTCAAGATCACTCCTATCAACTATAAAAGAATACTCTCTTTCTTGCACAATAGAAACTTCTTCTTCATCATAATATGCATGCTCTTCTTCATAAGGATTAAGACCAGTGTCTCTCTTATTTTTAGGCTTAGTAGGATGAGCAACAGGGTTAAAATCTTCATATACCTTAGCCTCATCATTCACCCATCTCTTCAGCCATGGATTCCAGTTAATCTTCATCATATTGAAAATAATTTTGGTGATGCAATGGTTATCCCTCGCAACAATAGTTTCCTCCTTAGCTCCAGTAACTCCTTTCACTTTCAACATAAGGGATGTCAAATTAGCATGAAATAGGGCATTGGATTTGGAACTGGGCTTGGTCATATCTTCTAATTGAATCATCAATAGCCTACATAAGTTGATATTTTGTTCATGATTTAACAGATATAAGAGAAAAACATCTTGAAACCTTAAATTTTAAAATTCCCCTCTCCTGGTACTTAAAACATGTTGAATAAACTTGAACAGCAGTTTATCTTCTTCTACCATTTCTGCAGCAATTACTTTTCTAGGAATCCCATTCCCTGTGAGTTCAGCTAAGGCATCTTCATAACAAAAATACTCAGTATATAGAGGCACCACTCTTGAGTAGTAATCACAAATCCCTTCATGTGTAACCCTCAAGCATTCATCCCACTCAGCAGAGGAGAAACTCACACTTACTCCATTTACACTGGAAGTCATCCGGTTCTCATTCTCAGACTGCTCAAATCTTAGATATTCATAAAACTCCTTCACAAGCTTAGGATAATAAGGTCCATTATTTTTTGCAAATCACTCGACCCAACCTTGAGCTTCAAGTTCCTTCAGCACTAAAGACCGGCTCGTCAGCAGTCATTTCGAGATAATATCTTTCTCAATCACTATTTTCCTCTTCGATAAATGTGGGTTAAGCACATTTTTCACTATCTGGCTTCCACTACTAGACTCATCTCAAGGTCTCTCGGGATCTGGTGCATCTCCTTCATCATAAATCAATGGCCTTTTCACTCTTTCCATCAATCTGTAGTGATTCGAGGTTTCAGTAGAGGTTTAGGTTCAGGATTAGGAAGCAAAAGGTTTGGGAGAGGGTTTGATGTGGATAAAAATGTGATCTGTGATTTATTTTTATCATTTAGAGATCGAGAAAATAAATCGAGAGAGAAAAGAAAAAAATGAATAAAACTAAAAACGTTTCAGATTCCAACAGAAAACACACACAAAAATGCAAAGTCCCAAACTCAAGTTAACTATCAGTAAGGCGATATCGGTATGGTCTTAACAGTATGGTCCAATGTTGAGGTCCTATCGGTAAGGTCTAACGGTGAGGTCCTATCAGTAAGGTCCAACGGTGAGGTCCTATCGGTAAGGTCCAACGAAGAGATCCTATTGGTAAGGTCCTATCGGTAAGGTCCAACGGTGAGGTCCTATCGATAAGGTTCAACTGTGAGATCCTATCGGTAAGGTCCTATTGGTAAGGTCCAACGGTGAGGTCCTATCAGTAAGGTCCAATAGTGAGATCCTATCGTTAAGGTCCTATCGGTGAGGTCCAATGGTGAGGTCCATAACTCAACAGTTTATCATACCTAACTCATGTTTGATGTAATTTGACCTAACATAATTCAAAGGCTTTGTGAATATATCATCCAATTAGTTTTTAGTGCCAATGAATTCAAGAGTGATATCACATCTTTGATAATGATCTCTCAATAATTGATGTCTCACATCAATATGCTTTTTCCTAGCATGAGATACTGGATTTTTAGAGATGCTAATAGTACTTGTGTTGTCATAGTTTATAGAGACATGTTTGAATTGGTATCTATAGTCTAGTAAAGTGTGTTTCATGCACAGAATTTGATCACAACAACTACCAGCAGCTATATATTCAGCTTCTGTAGTAGATAATACAACAAAATTATGTTTCTTAATACACCATGATACTAGTGACTTTCCTAACATGTGACATGTTCCAGAGGTTCTTTTTATATCTAACTTGCAACAGGCAAAGTTAGCATCTGAATAACTTATTAAATCAAATGGTTTTTCTCCTGGATAAAATAGTCCAAAATTTATAGTATACTTGAGATATTTAAAAATTATTTTAACAAAAATTAAATGAGACTCTATGGGATGGGATTGAAAACGAGCACACATGAATACACTGAACATAATGTTAGGTCTGCTAGTACTAAGGTATAGCATACTCTCAATAATACCTCGGTAATTGGTTTGATCCCCTGATTTACTAGTTTCATCAGTATCCAACTTACAAGTGGTACTCATAGGTGTATCACTACCTTTATTACTATCCAAACCAAAACATTTCAAAATATCCTTAGTATATTTACTTTGATTTAAAATAATACCATTTTTATTTTCAAAATTTTGAAATCCAAGAAAAAATTTTAGTTCCCCCATTAAACTCATTTCAAATTTATCTTGCATCATTTTTGAAAAATCAGTATATAAAGAGTATTTAGAGGATCCAAAAATTATATCATCTACATAAATTTGTACAATTAAAACATATTTGTAAATCCTTTTAATAAACAAAGTAGGATCTGTTATCCCTTTAGTAAATCCTTTTGAGATAAGAAAGGAACTAAGTCTATCATACCAAGCTCTTGGAGCTTGTTTTAGACCATATAAGGCTTTAGACAGTTTAAAAACACGATTTGGAAAATGGGGATTTGTAAATCCAGGAGGTTTTTCAATAAATACATCTTCAACTATATACCCATTTAGAAATTCACTTTTGACATCCATTTGATAAAGTTTTAAATTCAGATGATCTAAAAAAGCAAGTACTATCCTAATGGATTCTAGTCTAGCTACAGGAGAAAAGGTTTCCTCATAGTCTATTCCTTCTTCTTGACTATATCCTTGTGCTACTAGTCTAGCCTTGTTTTTAAATATGTTTCCAGATTCATCAACTTTATTTCTAAACACCCATTTAGTGCCTATGGTCAAAGTGTCTTTAGGTATGTCTACTAATTCCCAAACATTGTTTCTTTCAAACTGATTCAATTATTCTTGCATAACTATTACCCAAAATTCATCACTAATTTCATCATTAATATTTTTTTGTTCAAGATGTAAAAGAAACTCTTGATGTTCAAAATGGTTTCTCAGAGAATCTCTAGTTTGTGTGCCTCTATTTAGATAACCTACTATAGCATCTAAATGATGGTTTTTGAGAGTTCTTATACCTCTAGAAAGAGTTGAACTGGACTCCTCATGGTTTTCTATAGGTTCAGATTCACTAGGCTCAGATTCTGGAAAATTTCCAGAACTGGTTGTTTTCACAGGGATATTATTTTCTTTATCATTAAGATCCAGAATTGACATATCTTCCTTAGGATGTTCAAGAGTGGTTTTGCGTTCATGTGGATCAGTCTCATCAAATTTAACATGAACTGATTCTTACACACATTTTTTTCTCTTATTAAATAATCTATTGTCTTTACTAGAGATTAAGTAACCTAAGAAAATTCCTTCATCACTTTTTGAAGAAAATTTGTCAAGATTATATTTAGTGTTAAGGATAAAGACTTTGCAACCAAAAACTCTAAAGTAATTAACCTTAGGCTTCCTATTATTACAAATCTCATAAGGGTTTTTCTTAAGAACAGCTCTAATTAAGAATCTATTTATAATGTAACAAGTTGTGTTAACAGCTTCAACCCAAAAATAGATAGGTACATTATACTCACTGAGCATAGTTCGGGCAATCTCTTAAAGTGTCCTATTTCTTCTTTCTATAACTCCATTTTGTTGAGGTGTTCTAGGAGCAGAGAAATTGTAAGTATAACCATTTTTGTGAGCAAAAATATTCAAAATCCTAATTTTCAAACTCACGGCCATGATCACTTCTCAAGGTCTTAATTCTAAGTCCACCAAGATTTTCTACAAACTTGGAATATTTAATGAAATAAGAGCATGTTTCACTTTTGTGAACTAGAAAATATACCCAAGTATATCTACAAAAATCATCTATAAGAACATAAACATAGTGCTTACCATTTAAACTTGAAATTCGACATAGTCCAAACAAGTTCATGTGAACCAACTCAAGCGGTTGAGAAGTAGAAACTTCTTTCTTTGGTTTGAAATAAACTTTGTGTTGTTTTCCCTTTTGACAAGGATTACACACTTTATTAAGAGGGAATTACAATTTAGTTAAGTATCTAACCAAACCTTTCCTAGTCAGTTTCCTAAGTGAGTGCACATTGCAGTGTCCTAATCTTCTGTGCCACAACCAAGATTCCTTATGAAACACAATTAAACAAGAAACATTTTGATTAGCTAAAGAATCTAAATCAATATCATATACATTCTCATTTCTAAGAGTAGTAAAAATTAAATCATTTTTAGAATTAAAAACATTGCATGCATTATTTTCAAATTTAACATTGAATCCATCATCACACAACTGAGAGATACTTATCAGATTTTATTTTAACCCATCAACAAAAAGTAATTTTGAAATTAATACAGCATTAGGGTTTCTAATTTGGCCTAAGTCGATGATATTCCCTTTTGCATTATCACTGAATGTGACATGTCCACTATCAACTTTAATCAGGCTCTTAAAACATAAATAGTCTCCTATCATGTGTCTTGAACATCCACTATCCAATTACCATAGAGTTTTATAGGAGATCTTTAGACAATTTTCCTGTAAAACAAATTAAGTGCAGGGTAACTTTGGTACACAGATTTTCTTGGGTATAGTGAGGTTAGAAAGTAAAACTTTGAGAACCCATACTTGTCTCACAAGTTTTCTATAAATAGCATACATGTTTTGATACATGAATACTTTTTTGGTTCTTTAGAGAATTGTTTTTCAAAATATGGTCAAGAGCTTGAACTAGCTATGAACTGTGCAGATTTTGGAAGAAATTTAGTTTGAATAATCCTTCTTTGTCCTAGTTGATATCCTATACCAGTTGTGTATTTTGGAGAAATTTTTTTCCCTAGAAACTGAGTCAAGGTATCTATACCACTAGTAAACTTTTCCAAATCCCTTTTTAATTTCTCATTTGATAATTTGAGTTCAGTATTTTTGTTTAATAGTTGATCACATTTTTCTTTCTCAATATCCAGATCAGATTTGTAATTAGCATTTAAAGCATGTTGACTTTTCAATAGTTTATATTTATCCTTCAGTTCATTAAAGGTATCCTCAAGCATTCCACATTATTCAAATAGTTCTTCCTTAGTCATATTTTCATCATTTTTGGATTCACTTTCATTCCCAGAATAATAAGCATTGGGTATAGGGTAATTGGGTGTTACCTTGGATGTTTCTATCATGAAACACCGATTTTCATGTTTGTTCTTGTGAGCATCATAAGTGTCATATCCACTTGAGATATATTTTAAGTAACTTCAGGTGGCTTTCATTGCCTTTTTATAGCCCTTGTCTTCATAATTCTTTTTAAACTTAAGTTTGGGGAAATTAGCATTCACATGGCCTTTTCATTTACACTCATAACAGACTATATCAGTTGTGTTATCATTCCTTTTTCTTTCTGTTTTCCATTTTCCTTTATCATCATACCTTCCTTTGTAGTTTGATTTTCTAAAGAACTTTTTATTTAGGTAGAACTTATTGAATCTCCTTGCAAGATGATACATCTCATCATCATTGTTAGAGTATTATTATTGACTTGTGGAAGTGTCTATAGAAGCTTGAACTTTTTCTTTTTCTCTATTCTTTGAGGTAGCAGTCTTGAATGCTATAGATTTCTTCCTTGGTTCTTCATCTACTTCTTGATTCACCTTAAGTTATTCTTCATACATCATAGGCTTTACAATTAGTTCCTTCATTAGTAGTTTGCTTATGTCACAAGATTCTTGGATAGAAACAGAAGTTCCTCTCCATCTGTCAGGTAGGCATCGAAGCAATCTCATAATTTGGTCCTTGTTGTCTACTAGTTTCCCAAGCAGACTCATGGTATTCACTATTTCATTGAACCTGATATACTTTTCAGAAATAATTTCATCATATTCATTTTAAAATTATCATATTTAATAGTATATGTATTTAATCTCATTTCTTTAACATTAGTTGTTCCCTCATGATAAACAGCTAAAGTATCCCAAATTTCATATGCAGTTTTACAAGCAGATATTCTATTGAATTCTTCATCACCTAGAGAATAGTACAAAGCGTTCATTTCTTTACATTTATTATTATATGTATCTTTAGTCAACTGATACCATGTGTCTCTAGTAGTAGCAGGCAATACATGTTGTTCTTCAATTATGTCCCAGATTTCAGGTCTCATGCTCTCTAGATACATTTTCATTTTTAATTTCCACTGAGCATAGTTATTACCATTAAAGAAAGGTGATTCGTTAGTAGCAGCACCCTCAACTCTGTTATCCATAGTTAATTAGAATTTAAAGAACTAAAAATTTAGATATGATACAAATTTTAATATCTTTAAGATACAACTAAAAATCACAGTTGAAAAGAATTTGAAAACTTGAAAATAGTTCAACCTCTAATACCAAATGTTGGTCGGAGTGGAATCTCAAGAGGGGGTGAATTGAGTTATTACTTAAAATTTATATTTAAAACTTGTTTTATAAAGATCCCCCAAATTTAAAATGGCCCAGTTAATTAAGGAAGTAGAGATGTAGATGTCTATTTGGTCAATAGATTCCTCAAAGGGTGATTAGTCCTCAGTTGAATTGGTGTAAAACACTTCTTCAACTTTTGAAACAAGTTTACTGAATTAAACATATACTCACACTAACAAAAACTAACTATCAAATTGAATGCAAAATAGTTTTATGTTTTAGAAAATATAGGCAGCTCAAAATAGATAAAACAGAGTATAACATAATATAGTGCACAGTAAAGTAAAAGAAGAGGTTCAGTCTCAAGCCGAGACTTAATCCTCTCCACTTGGGGATCACCTGCCACCAAGCAGTTTATATTAAAAATAAACTTGATACACATCCTATATCGGGCTTTAAAACAGTTTTAACAAACTGTCTAGGGTTCACACCCTCTTCCATAGTTCTTTGTGGGAAAAAAAAATAATACAGACCACACACAGTCTCTTCCACAGTTATACGTGGGAAACAAAAATGTAGGTAAAATTTATTGTGAGGATATTTATTATCCTCCAGTTCAAGCGTAGGAGACAGTGTGTGTAAAAAATATATATACAAACTTCTCAAAAATGAAGGAACACAATAGAGATAAGATTATAAGTTTGAGTTTAGAAAGCACTATGTGTTTGCAGTTCAGCTCTTGACTCCTTGGAGTGAAGAATTTGATGGTTGAATCTTTATCTAGAAGTTGTCTCCAAAACAGAGAGTTGAAACTCCAGGTTCTAGCTTCGAGTATTCTACATATGGTGTTGATCAAGGGTTGATGAAGCATAGAAGGAAGCTTTGAAATTATTCTCCTGAAATTATCTTCTTAAGCTTCTTGGATTTTCAGTGAAAGCGTCAAATGGTTCTTCTTTGATGTAGCAAGTAAGCTCCTTTCATGTACAGACGTACTTCCTCTACTCATCACGTACACATATTTTATCTTCATTGGTCTTCCCTTTGTATACATGAGGTTCGACAATAAAAATGAGTAGATCAAGTGCGGTCTTTATCATACCTCATACTGTCCCCAGATACGGTCTCCTGAAACATCTACAATTAGAATTAATTAATGTCAGGGGAATTTAAATTGTAAAATATGACTGTTAAAATAATATTAAGACTTTTGACAAAGTATGGAAGAATCGGTAGACTAGTAACGGTAGCCTTCACATCAGTAGGCTTCAACAAAAGGTGCACATCGGCAACCTCCAACTGTAACCTTCCATCAGTAACTTTCCATCGGTAACCTTCAGCGGTAACCTTCAACAGTAGGCTTGCATCGATGACCTTGAATCGGTGACCATTTCATCGGTGACCTTGCATCGGTAACCTTTGCATTGGTGACCTTTACATCGGTGACCTTTGCATCGGTGACCTTTGCATAGGTGACCTTTATATCGCTGACCTTTGCATCAGTGACCTTTACATCGGTAACCTTGCATCGGTAACCTTGCATCGGTAACCTTGCATCGGTAACCTTGCATCGGTAACCTTTTGCATATGTAACCTTTTCATCGTTAACCTTTGCATTTGATAAATTTTGCACTGTAAGCTTAAACCAATACGCAGTGAGATTAAAAATATGTGAATATTACTTGATAGAAACAAGGAATATTAATGAAACATGATTAACATAGAATAAAAACATGATTATCACATAAATGAAATATGATTTGGGATTATCAAAACAGGTGAGTCCAACAGTGTTGATTAATACCAACAATATAATATCCTATAGATTAAAAATTAAAACCTTTGAATAAACTCAGATGAGACACATTCTCAGTAATACCAATTGTCAAGGGGTGATGCTTGAAAATAAAAATTTTAAGAGCATGAGCAGTGTACATATTTTCTAGTCCTTAAAAGTTATAATATAGAATACTCATCTCTTACCATGTTTAGTTTTTTATTCCTTTCCACTTGAAGATGGATATTTGGTGTTGATATATTTTTTGGGTTTTACTTTCTACTTCTATGATGATAGGGGGTTCCAAAGATAAAGAGTCTCCTTCCCCTTTACCATTAGCCTCCTCCTTTCCCGAGTCAGTATTCACCGATTCAATTCCCATAACCTTAGTATTTTTCACTCCCTTAGAATGATACATTAATGAGGGGTTGGGATTTCCCTCATTATTAGGTTCATTTACAATAAGAAATACTTATTGGTTGTGGATTTAAACCCCTTAAACCAGGGAGGAATCTTCAAGTCTAGGTGGTTAATTCCTTTTTGTAGGAGAGGGGACCCCATTCCTTGAGGGGGATGTTTCCTCCTTTTCCACCAATTTAATTCATTCCTTACCAGCCAAGGAATTTTCCCTTATAAGGATATCAACCTTATATGATTTTTTTAACCTTTGTGGGCTCATAGTATCTATAAGGGAATCCTCTAGACAAGCCTCACCACAAGTCTTATCTTGTTCCTAACTTCCATATCCAATTGGGATGTAATGATCATCCCAAACCACCTCCTTCATCTTAAGAGATGCTATGGAGCTCTTGGCATC
Source organism: Viscum album (assembly GCA_963277665.1). Lineage (NCBI taxonomy): Eukaryota > Viridiplantae > Streptophyta > Magnoliopsida > Santalales > Viscaceae > Viscum > Viscum album. The sequence continues at coordinate 1,739,123,168 of OY728128.1, forward strand.
CCTGTCATTTCCTTCTTTCCCATTTTTTCCTTCATGTGTCATCGTATCCTCATTCAAAGAATCATTAAGTTTTAAGGACACATCAGCCTTCCCTTTTCCAACCTGTCTCATCTCTCTTTTCCCTGTTTCCTTAGGGACGTCCTCCTTAGAATGTATTATTGTTACTTGTCTACAATTGATAAGATTATACCCTACCAGTTTATTTAAGTTCCATAAATCATGTATATACTTATACTTGAATTCAACTTTTATTTTTTCACCATCGACTACTAATGTATCATATTCTGGCCAAGGATTCTCAAGATCCAAATCAATTGGGACTCTAGTAAAATAACTATGTTTCCCTTCAATGGTGTTTTTATCTAGTTTAAGAGGATCCTCAAAACAAGTAGTAATGACCTCTAGATTTTGGATGATAGAACACCCAATTGGGGTTGTAGAATCTCACCCAGATCTATGCATTAATGTGCCTCTGAAGGCAATGGTTGAAATTAATTCCCCATTTTGAAATTATAAAAGTTTTGGGATTTAAGTTATAGAAGTTGGAGTTCCAGGCTGTAGAGTAATGTGATTCTGATTGGAATACTAGATGGGAAAAAACCTTACCAATTGGTATTATCCTGTAGTTTTTGAATCCCCATATCATGCTTAATTTTAGCTTAAGTTTCTCTACCTTTGAGGGTTTTTCAACTTTAGTGAGAATTATCATGATGATTAAGTAAAATATTTAGGATTAGACATGTTCCTTGAATAAATAAAAGGGTTATATTTTTATTTAAAATAAAATGAATAATAAATTTTTATTTCCATATGGGTTATATATTTTAAAATATATTTTACATGTAAATATGTTTAAATATATATTTATACAATTAAATTTTTATATGTAAATATATGAAAATATGTATATATATTTATATTTTAAGTTATAAATAACACTATAATATGAAAAATATTAAATTTTCAACACTATAATGTCCATATTAATGCAATACCAGGTAATAAATTCAATCTCCACTGAAAAATGATAATAATACCCTCTTAAACGAAGCTCAAATTCTATCAGTTGTTTAAAAAAGAGGGTATCTCCACTAAAAACTCAGTTTTGGAAGCCTTATGGGTATTTTTGAATAATAAACAATTCATTTTAGGTTAATCCTTAATCTAAATGGTGTAGATCTTTTCACAATCTTAGATTTGACATCTCATGGAGCCCAAACGAACACTCGGATCAAAAGTTATGGTCTTTTGAAGTTCAAGTCCTATTTTCAACTCCTATTAATATATTACTTAATTTGTTAATTTTTTCTCCAAACAAAATGTTATTAAATACCTATTACTCAATACTAATTAGTCAATTTTTAATTAATATTATTTTTTTAATTATTTTTATAAACCATTTTCACTAAATTTATTACATATTAAGTGTAAATACACATTTACTATTATATAAACCATATTTAAGAAAATATATTATATCTATATCAATATAAATATATTTATATAATGTAAAATTATATCTAATAGAATATATTTTTTTATGAAATATGTCTTTTATCAGTGCTAAAAAGAATCATTTTAATGCCGATAAGAGGAACGCCTTTATCACCACTAAGAAAAGCATTGATAAATGAGTATCTTTATCAATGCTAAAAAAAGCGTTGACAAATGGTGTCTTTTATCAGTGTTTTTTCTAGCATTGATAAAGATCACTTTTATCAAAAAAATTAATGCTGGTAAAAGGGTAGCACTGAATATTTTTGATTCTGTAGTAGTGTATTTAAGGTTAATTGAAAATTTATTGATTCGTATATTTAAAGGGAGTATTTATTATTCTTTCATATATTATTTTAATTATTTATTTTGTACAATTGATTTTAGTTTTAAAGAATATAATTGGTTCTTTTTACTTTGAAATAGTACTTTATTGTTGGGAATGAATATTTTCATACACATTAAATGGAGAAAATCATTATTTAGGAAATCAACATCAAACAACTTTGAAATAGTTCATTGGTTCGCATATGTGATTTCCACTTCAAAAATGTGTAACTACAATAGCTATTCTTTTGATTTTGTTGAGCATGCACTAAAGATTTTTTGAATTCGGTGTGCATGATGAGAACTCTATTAAAAGGGTTTGGAATAATTAGAATGAAGCGTGGAAGACACACAATGTAGGTAAGATCACATGAACAGTATGGCGTGAAAAATTTGAAGGACTCGTTGTACACTTTTTCATTCACTTCTGATGTGGTCATTTTTTTGTTGGACTTCATCATTTTACAATCTATTATACTCAAAACATGATTCTGGATACTCAACATTCACATCTTCAATGTCTAAATCTCGAATTATACGGTGTTGTATTTTCTCTACCTTTTTTATTTGTGTACTTTTTTGTTTGTGATTTTTCATTCAAAAGCATGATTTTGTGTTGGGTTATATTACATATCAATAGTTGGTTCTTGGGTGATGCTTCCATGTTAGAAAAATACATGACTATTCGGCTCGTGGATTCAGATAGGAAAAGGCTAAGTTAATTGGACAATGACTCTAGGTGTGAAAAAATAAAGTATAACAGGTTGTGACCCCCTTCAAAAACCAAGTCACTTTATAGTAGTATTCCTTAGGTTATGAACTATACAAAAACTTATTTTATGTACATCACACTCAAGAAAAGAAATACTCTCAAGGAATCGATCCATGGCTCAAACCCCAACCCCCACGCAACGTACAGCTAAACCCCAACCCCCATGCCTCCCCAACCATGTGTGGGGGGGAATAAACAATAAAAATATATAGTGTTGTTTATTTTTAATTCTCGTTGATTAAATATATTAACTGTGATGATTTAATTTAAAATTTATAAATAAGTCCATTCACCCAGGCGACATCCGCGTAAGAAAGAGAAATATAGTTTCTCCATTTCTAATTTATGGGTAGTTCTTTCTTTATCAATATAAAGAATAGTTGAAATTGGAATAAATTATTACTTTTTTCAACATAGTCTCTCCTATTGTGAGATTAACCCCTACTAAGAATTCCCAGGGTTTGGTGGTGACATTTTTGGTGATTCATGTGTTGTGACCTTCCTCTCAGATCGTTGTGTGCCCTGATATTCTCCATTTGGTCTTCCCCTAAGATTCCTAGTTTGGCACTCTTGTCTTTGACCCTTTTCCATGTTCGCGAACTTTAGGGTTAAAGTGGCTTTAGATCCCCAATCTCCCTCAGCGCATGGCCCCCTCTTCCTATGGATCTGGCACCTAGTCAGCTTCCAAGCACCACTCGGCTCATGACCGGATTCTGAGCCTTTGAAGGTTACAATATTCTTGAGATTTGTGGATTTTGTTCCTTCTACAGACTGAGATTAGTGAATGGATCCCAGATATTCGTAGGTCTATGATGCGTAAATAACCTCGACGATCCATCTTTAGTGAACGCCGGTAGGGTGGTTCGTGACGGGCATTCCGCATTGGGCCTCCCAGTTTCTTTTTTTTTTCATAGAAGTGGAACCCTCATATGTGGAACCCTTGTTCATGAGAAACTTTCCCTATAACTTTTGGTTTGGTTTGGTTCACGGAGCTCCGCTCACGAAGGGTGTTGCAAGCACAGTACACAGTGGTGCGACCCACGTAAGGTGTTTTTTCACAAAGCTGTTTTGTTTCTAGCGGTACGCAGAGGATTTGCTTCTCATTGGGTGTCACCCACATTTTTTTCCTGTCCACATAGTCACATGTTTGCGGATTCATTTTAGTGGTTGGATCAGCTTCATTATATGATTCTAACCCTCGTAACTTTGGTGTTTATATGTTTCACTACTGTTACGAAGAAAGATCTTATTGATAATTGGAAAAAATATCTCACTCACTGATAAAAGAAAAAGAAAAATAAATTACTAACAATGTCTATGAATCTTTCCTTGTACGGTGCTTATCCCTATTATTAATCAGGAAATCCATCTCTTAAAGACCCTTAAACCTAAATGCATTGAAAAATACTCTGCAAGCGGTTTGGCATCTGGATGATAAGGTGGAAATAAGGGAAGTAGGGTCAGGCCTTCTAATCTTCGATTTTCTTAACATGAAGGATGAACAAAAAAGTTATCCAAGTAATGTAGTGGTCATTTGACAACCATATATTTTTGTTGGAAGAGCCAAAGAATAGAGAAGATATCCTCAATACTGATTTTTCCAATTCCCCTTTCTGGATGCAGCTAACTGGTATCCCCTTTAGTGATAGATCAAATCAGGTGCTAAAATAAATTGGGAATCATATTGGTATGTTCATATAATGGGATCGATCAGACCCCATTCACTGGGGGTCGTTAGTAAGGATTAGAGTGCTAATAAAGGTTGGAAAACCCCTTATGAGGGGTACCTTTCTGGATCTTGATGGATCAAGATCTTGGATATCCTTCAAATATTAAAAGCTCCCAATCTTATGCATATTTTTCGTTTGTCTCATAAATTCAAAAAAGGATTGTGTAAGAAAATTGACAAATAAAGATGGAAACATGATGATGAAATATGGCCCATGGTTATGTGAAAAAAAACATGTGAACATCTTTCATCCCTGAAGCAGAAAAGAAAAGATATAGATAAAGACTCACCAATGCTCACTATAAACAAAGGCCCCCACACACAATAATATCATCTTTGTTGGACCGACTCCTCCCCAAACAACCTTATGCAACCCAAATAAGTCGAGTGTAACTGAGAATTATCAGAATAACTTCTCGTCGGTGGAAATTATTACCGCTGACAATCCTAAGATGTCCCTCTCGTTAGTAATGACCATGTGCACGGTCTCTAGTCCCCCACCCTCTAGGGAACCTCCTTTTACACCACTCAACCCAAAACTCATCTTTTCGTACCCCCCAGACATCTGTTGTACTCCCAGGGGATGCCCCACTTCGAATGATTGTAATACTGATGTGGACATTGTCCCTACTACTTTGCATACACATAAAATGACACGATTTTGGAAAAGGAATACATGAGATGATCACGGCTGTGGTTTGGTTTTAATAGAATCAAGTGGAGTGAAAAGACTACTAGAGGAACCATCAGAAGAAGACTAATACCCCAAAAGATGGAATATTTATAAATATGGAACCCTACTTGAGCTGCAAGAGGCGGAGACTGGACTGAACCAGCCCCGCCTATCACAATGATTATCCTAAACTGGAACTGTCATGGTCTTGGCAACCCATGAACAGTTTGGATTCTTGAGTTCCACTATGCTAAAATTCACCCTAATATGGTTTTTCTATTCGAAACAATGTTGGAAAACAAGGACAATACTAACATTGCGTTTAAATGTGGCTTTCATGGATGCTTCTCGGTTCCCCGATAAGGCCATGCGGGGGGACTGTTTTTATTATAGAAGGAAAACATTGATGTCAGAATCATATCTTTCTCATATAATCATGTGGATGCTTCAATTCATGATGACCTCTCTCCACCATGGACTTTTGTGGGTTTTTATGAATGGCCATCACAAAATGAGAAATGGAAATCATGGGATCTTCTTTGCTCGCTACGACAATGATTGTCGGGTCCTATCCTTTTTGGGGGTGATTTCAATGAGATTCTTTTTCAAAATGAAAACATCAGCAGTGCTTATTAGTCCTATGTCGCGATGCCTAGATTCCGAGATGTGATCTCCAGGGTGGAGCTTTCTGATCTCGATTTTACAGGCATCCCATTCACCTAGTTTCGAGGGAACTCGGAGTTTACACGCACTGCAGAGTGTCTTGACAGATTTTTGGGTTCGACAAACTGGTCTAACATTTTCAGAATGTACCAAATCACTCATCTTGCACTGAACTCTTCATATCATTTTCCTATTACCATTTATTTTTCTCATAGGACCCAAAATCAAAGGTTTGGGAAAAAATTTCGATTTAAATTTTTTTGGGAAAAATATTGTGAATGTGAAGAGGTTGTTCACTCTAGCCAAAAGGGTGGAAACCCAGACATTTTCTTCAACCTTAAGCAAGTGGCCTCTAAGTTGAACTCTTAAAGGCACTGTTGTGGGCACCCTCAAATGATTCGTGATTTTTTGGGGTACTTAGGTGTAGCAGAGTGGCTGACCAAGGTCGTCTCTCAAAGGAGGAAGTAAATTTGAAAAGTTATTAAAGGTATTTTAAAAATAACATAAAAGGGAATAAAAACACTAGTTTAAAGGATGGGGTTTTTTATTGTTTATAAAACTAGAAGAAGTTTTCTGGAAGAATATTTCATTTTTTTAATTTTGAAATAAAATTTGATTCAACAAGAAGGTATTTTTTTAGAAAATATTTTAAAAGGAGTAATATATCTAAATCTACCTCTTTAATCAATTATTTATCATTATCATTTAAATTAACATCCACTTAATTATAATCCCATAATTTTTTAACCCTTTAACCCTACGGGAGTTAGCTTAACCACAAAGATTAAATTACTTAAACCCTAGGCTAGCTTCAGAACATGCAATTGTAGCACCCTTCTTTGATTGATGTTCTAAATCTAGATTATGGTCAGTGGTTAATTAGAGAACATATCAATTCTGGAAATGAGGATTAATTGAGTTTAGGGGCTATATTTTAACTCTAAAAATTTATCCCTTATGGTCTTGTATTACCAATCACAATCGCACTCTCACAATTTACACAAAACTCAACCTCGCGTGTTTTTGTGTCAATTGTTCAATTGCTTTCTTAGTTTCATTTGAATTGAAAAATAAATTAATAGATAATATTAATTGAATTACAGTAGCTCATTTATTCAAAATAAATGAATGAATAAGGTTATAGGTATATCAATTACTAAAAATAACTATTCTTCCATGGGCGGTGTAGTCATCGTAGAAACGTTTTGCATGTGCAAAGGTTTAGAAAGGGTAGAACCCAATCTAATTTCTACTCTTAATTCCAGACCAATTAGGAAGATTAGGAGAATAATAAATTTGAACAAAACATAAGAAAACTGAATAAATAAAAGAAGAAAAAATAAGTTTATTACACAAATGAAAACATTACAACATGAAGAAGAGAAGAAGGCTTCGATGAGGGGATCCTTGCTTCAAGAGCTACCCATCTTACAATGGTTGGATAATTTGGGTGAAACCAATTATCCTCTATCTATAATCTCCTAATTCACATCCCAACCCCTCCAAATGAGAAAAACACCAATTTATAGAGTGTTGGGTAGGCTAGGTTCAAAGTGATTTTAAGTGTGAATGGGGAATCTCATCCAAATATGTTAAGCCAACTTGCACTACCCATTTGACCACCAAAATGCATGAATCAGTTGCCCTTACAGAAGGATGGTTTGTGAGAAAATGATTCATTTATATCCTCTCAAAATTTGGTCCTAATAAAATCACGGATGAAGAATTTATGGCCCAAATGCAGAACTTATGTCCAATCTGGTGAGTCCAGCCCATCTTTGACTTCATGGCCCATTAAGTCCAATCAAATGCACAATTTAGATAATATGTCCTGAATTAAAGTTGTATCACATTAAGTCAGGAACATATTTACAAAATTTTAAGATCAAATAATACATATCAAATATTTATGTCCGAAATGCTATAGTGGATTTTAAAGGGTAAAACTAGAATTTTCACCAAATTTTCAAATGAATGATCTAATCCCTAATATTTTATAAATAAACATATTTAACACAATGTGAGGAAATTTTTTCATTTATTATCAATAAAATATTCAAAAAAATCTCTTTTATCAACTCCCCCACACTTACCCTTTTGCACTCATGGGAAAAACCTCAGATCATGTATTCTGAAAAATTATGACAAGTAAACATCAATATCAAAACAAATTTTAAAACACATATCCTTGAGGTCCAACAATTCCACACCAAGAAAAAAAAGTTACCATTACTTATAAAAAACTATTATTTCAAGTTCTCCATTTATATCATTCAATATATTTCCACTTCATTTATCCTCCCATGCACAAAACACTTACCTCACTTGAATTTTCTATTATCACACAAATGTCAATTTTTCAGCAAAGTCTTTCTCATCCAAACTCATACATGGGTCACCATAGGCTTGATAAATTCCTACATCACCACCCAATTTGAGTCAAGGACATATGTTTATCATGAGGACTTTCCAGGGTTGTTCTATGGATTTCAGTTGGTAGGATTTATATATGAAAAATTTTAAGGTTGAATGAGGGGGGATTGACTCTTTTTGAATAAAAATTGCATTAATCTAATTTTCACTTAAATATGGTCTCCTCCTCAATCCTCATATCATCAATTAATGTTAATAATCATAAAAAATAAAGGAATTTGAACACCATTCAACATTTCAGCAGTAAAAATGGAAATCTTCTCAAACATGATTTTCTTGAAAGTTCCAGATAGGCACAACTTTCTCCCCCTATTAGAAGCTCCAGAAAGGCACAGCTTCACTTATCATAAAAGCTCCAGAAAAGGAACAGCTTTCAATATAATGATTTTCTTCGGTAAAAAACACATCTCTTAAAAATTTAATTTTCCACCCAAAGTATCACAGAATGTGGTATCACAACACGAGCCAACTTCCCCCACACTTAATTTCAACTAGATTATGCAATTTCACTTCAAGATTTGGTTGGATAGGGAAAATTGGCTTGTAATGTGGCTAACCTAATAGGTTTTTCATGTATTCTAAGGGCTAAAAGGATTAAATGTTCAAGGTAGGCCATTATAAAAAAAATTATTCTTTGAAATAGGGGATTTAATATCAAACAAATGCCTCAATCATTTAAACATAAGTACCTCAAACCCTCAAGTTTTGACAGGAATAAATCAAATTATAGTTAAATCAAGCATTGTTTAGTTCTCTAAAGAAGTGAGTTAAATGTAAAGAATATGAAAAGAATAGTTCATAAGCCTCACAGGAAATTGATTTCAAATATAAAGACAGTGAGATATGTCATGGGATTCAAAATTCAAAGTACTTTTCATAAAATTACTAAAGATTTGAACTTGAAACAAAGTTATTTTTAGCATTCATTTAAGATCTGTTTCATGGGATAAATTGTTTCACTTATTGATATAAATTTCAAAATGGTAATGAGAATAATTTCATCTCAAAAGTTTCAAAAACACACAAAAAATTGAAAAATAAACACACAAAATTTGAAAATCACACATTTTTTTAAATCTTTGAAAAACAGGAAAACAATTGAAATTACTAAACTAAATGGTTCCCTCCCCCACACTTAAAATATTGCATTGTCCTCAATATAAACCCATGATATGATATATTCACATGAAATGTATAATTTTAAATAGGACAAAGAATAAATAATTGAAAGGGTTAGGAAGAGCCTACTATGCTTAAGTGATGATGGGGTTGTGTAGTGTAATGAAATCCATTGCATCAGTAGGAAATTCCTCAATGTATTTCTTCAAACATTGACCATTGACTATAAAGCTCCTTCTAGTGTCTTTTGTGTAATCTCCACTACACCATAAAGAAAAACATTAGTCACAACATAAGGACCTAACCGCCTAGAATAAAACGTACCAGGCATCAGCTTCAGTCGTGAACTATAGAGGAAGACTTTCTCTCCAACTCGAAATTCTCTTTGCTAGATCATTTTGTCATGAGATACTTTTGATCATTCCTTGTAGAGCCTTGATTTCTCGTATGAAGACAATTTAATCTCCTCAAGATCTTTAATTTGTATCTTCCTTTGGATTCCAGCTTGGGCCAAATCCATGTTTCATTTCTTTATATCCCAGTAAGCTCGATGCTCAACTTCCACAGAGAGATGACATGTGTTACCAAAAAAAAATCTGAAATGGGGACATACCGATGGGTGTCTTGTATGTTATCCTATAATCCCAAATCGCATCATCTAAGCACTTTCCCCAATATTTCCTATTTGGCTGCACGGTTTTCTCTAAAATTTGTTTCAAATTTCTATTTGAAACCTCAGCATGGCCATTTGTTTAAGGGTGGTATGGTGTTGATGTTTTGTGTGTCACCCCATACTTCCAAAACAAGGAATCCAAATTCCGATTGCAAAAGTGTGTCCCTTGGTCATTGATTATGGCCTTCAGTACTCCAAACCTGAAAAAAATTGTGCTTTTACAAAGTCCGCAACAACATAAGAATCAACAGTACTAGTGCCCTTAGCCTCCACCTATTTTCTCACATAATCAATAGTAACCAAAATATACAAAAACTCAAATGAACTAGGAAAAGTATCCATAAAATTGATGCCCCATACATCAAAAATCTCACAGAATAATATGGGTTGTTGGGGAATCTCGTGTCTCCTAGAATATTACCATTGTGTTGGCAATGTGAGCATGACTTACAAAACACATGATCATCATGGAATAAACTAAGCCAATAGAATCCAGCATCCAAAAAATTTCTAGCTATCCGTTGGGGTCCAAAGTGTCCACCATAAGCAAGTGTATGACAGAATTGCAAAATAGACTCAAACTCATGATCAGGAACACACCTCCTAATAACTTGATCACTACACATGATCCAGAGGCATGGATCATCCCACACATAATATTGAGACTCACTTTTTAATTTTTGGACTTTATGTTTATTTAAATTTGTAGGGATTTCAGATGAAACAAAGTAGTTAACTAAATCTGCATACCAAGGATGCGTACCTGAGATGGAATAAATATTCTCATTAGGGAAAGTTTCCTGAATTGGTACCTGGTCCAACGTGTCATCCTCTAGTGTGTGAGTAAGCCTTATAGCATCCCGCCATTTTATAACATAAACTTTCATTACATTACACAAAACTGAGGATCTTTAAGGTCTAGTGTCTTGGAAACCAGGAACATAATACATGAAAACAACATAAAACATTCTTCTTAAACACTTGAAAGGCATCTCCTTAAGTTCATTCTAGGTTCATTACTGCATCTCATAACCTGGGGACATACATGAAAAGAAAGGGTGAGCAGAAGGCCCAGTAAGGGAAACAAGAGGAACATTTTACATGTGAACTTGAGATACTTCAATAAGGACATGAAAAGAACTTTAAGGCATGAGAAAGAAATCATGAGGCATTTCATAATAAAAATAACATTTTCCATAACTTGAAGATGTGGCTACATCATATAACATAGACAATCATGAACATATCACCAAGGTCCATCCCCAAGGTGTCATTTGAAAATTACCAAGGTTATTCACCAAGGTATCGTGAAAATTGTAATCTCTAGTGGTTACATCATTACCCAATGCATTGGAGCGCTATCAGGGAGCACCCTTAAATTTGCCTTTATTATCATGTGAGCCACATATATCATCATCAAACATTTCATAAATAACCCACATAGCATAAAATAAATGGGTTTCATTTCATAATCATAACGTTTTAAAAACTGCTTTAAAGACATGATCTTTAAGTCACTTTAAACCCACGGAAAGGGAAAGCGGGTCTCATGTATGTAAATCCCAGAATTTAAAATGGAACATTTTGATATATATGTGAATACCCTTGTAGAAATAAGAGCTTTGAGTATTCACTTTATAACATAAAATAATTTTGAGAAAAGAGGGAGAGGCATTTTGAGACGAAAATTCTGCAGCATAACGGCTATGTTTTGGGGTTTTAGAAAACATTGAAAAGAGAGGGGACATGGGTCACCCACTCATAAATGATCCATAAAACAGTAGGGGACAGAATAAGAAGGATATATGGACATGGTAATGAAATTTGAAGGACATACCATTTGAAATGAAAAACATAGAAGGAAGACAAAAATTAGATTTCTCTTATGAAAATTCGGCAGCCTAACGGCGTCACTTAAACTTCAATAAAAAAGAATTGACAAGATCAAATAGGGTCCCTCATCATATGATCATAAGAGATCAGTATGATAGATATAGAGATCATACCCCAACATAATAAAAAGGAACTTGAAAGACTTGACATGAAAGTAGAACTTTGAAAAGAATGAGAAGGGTGAAAGAATCCCTTAAAAATTCGGCAGCCTAACGGCGTCACTTAAACTTTCATAAAATGAAATGATGAGAGTAAGAGGGGATATCTCATCATATAAACATGAAAGGTCAGTAAGAGGAATATAAAAGAACATCCTATCACATAAAAACATGGAGCATAAAAGGAATGACATAAAAGAGATTACATGAAAAGAAAGAGAGGGGTCGGATCCCTTACCTTAAAACGTGACTCTTGAAACTCAAAGGATTGGACCTTGAGGGCTTGGGGGCACCTTGGAAGGACTCTTTGGGAGGTAAGAAGACCAGAACTTCGTTGGGGGAGAGTTGGGAGTGAAAACTAAAGGAGGAAAGGGTGGGTATTTATAGGGAAAGTGAGGGGACAAAGCATTAATGGCCAAGGGACACCTCACATGTGCTTTTCTCAAACCCATGTGCTCTCCCTTGGCATTTATCATGGAGTTAGGCCACATGGGGCCCCCAAAACAATAATTCATCACCCTTGTCCGGCCATCCCTCAAAAGATCTCATGAAATCATCATGACACCGTTATGATGTCATTAAACATACTGAAACCCTAAAACTGTATTTTTACTATTCACTGAAAATTCAACTTTCTCAGAAAAATCCCAAAATTTCACATTAACCAAATATCAATGCTCTGATTTCAAAAATGAAATCCATTTTATAAAAATAATTTTCTAAATATTTTTAATTTAATTTTTAAATAAAAACACTATTCATCGAAAATTCGTTTTTTTCAGAAAAATCCCCAAAAATTACCTTAACATAATATCGATGCTCTGAGTTCAAAAATAAAGTCATTTTTATAAAAATAATTTTATAATTATTTTTAATTAAATTTTTAATTAAAAAACACTATTCATCCGAAAAAACTAATACTTGAATAATAATTTATGAAACCGTTATTTAACCATTTTATTGAATCACATTACTTAATCAAGGTGCCTAGATTATTTTAAAACTTTCTTTAAGTGAGATTACTAATCCATTTGGTCACCTTACTTATCCTAAGCGTAAAATCACTATTCATAATTTACTATTCATCAAAAATTAAGTTGATCTTATTAGACTCCAAATTTTGTACTGAACATAATTGTAGAAGACCATGTTTTGAAAATCATTACACATTTTTAATTATTTAAGGTTTACATAAACATTTTTAAAATATCCTTTTTCTAAAATTCATAAAAAATATGCATACTATATTTATCCGGTCATTTCAAAATTCATAAACTTCATCATAAGAAGAAATCCCAATTTTTATTTAAAACAAGGATTACACAAGGTAGTTACGGTCTCGTTACATAGCCTCTTATAATACCAGCATAAGACCTAAGAGTAAGGTGTGCTAGGGTGATAGAATCTTGGGGCGGCTCAGTCAACATTGCCCGAGTAGTAATTTCTATCAGTTTGAACTTCTCACGAAGGTGATTCCGTTCCAGCTTCACATGATGAAGTTCGGCTTGGATTTGATCCAGAGCAAAGCCCAATGGTGATACCTCCTTCCCAAGCTCTGTTAGATGGGCTTCGATCGGTCCAAGACTACTAGGTGAGGCCATAGAATCTTCTTTCTATAATAATTAACCAAGATTACTTGTATTTAGAGACAATAATCAAAACATTTTGTTCACAGCGGTCATATTGACCGATGGTCATATAACAGTCAGAACCCAATGGTCTCATTTTAATTATAATCATGTTTATCAAATAAAACATTTTTGTTGAGTATAAAAATAAAATAAAATAACACATGAAATTAGGGAACAAGATTTATTCAAAATTTTGGGTTGTTACAATCTTCCCCCCTTAAGAAATTGCGTCCTCGCAATTTTAAAATTTGGGTTTTGAAATTTCATTGAAAGTCCCACATCGGAAAAAGAGTCAGTGACACCATTACTTTAAAAGAAAGAAAAGGAAGTACAAAGGCCACCCGAGTTTACTCATACTAGGATTCCATGTAGGAAACATGGACATGGAGGAGAAAACAAAGGGTAATGTCCTAAAGGAGAGTGATAGAAAACATGATTATGAGGAATTTAACCACCAGAAAATCCCAAAATTATGATGTGTGCAAGCGATCTTTGATTACCTAGTAGGAAACGTAAACCAACAACATTTTTGTTTTACGTTCCTTTTCATAACTTTGAGGAATTCATTTACAACATAGAACAAAAACATAAGGAAATATATCTACCTTCATCTAGAGTTTCATCCTTTAATAAGTTTCTACCCAAAACTAATCTTTTCTCCAAACTATGAGCATTCAAAACTACTTGGTCTCATCAAAACACAAGAATCATCTTCTAGAGAATCACATAATCCACAAAAGATTAACTATCTATTTCTTTTATCTTTAAACATTATCCCAAAAATAGAAAGGGTAAGGTAAAACAACTCTTCAAAAAGAATCCCATAGGAATGGAAACTACTTTTAAATCTTCAAAGTTCCATGGTACTACCCAAAGTTCATCATAGACCATTCCGTAAATAATGGTCCTTAAGATTCCTCATAATAAACCAAACTAAGATTGAAACCCAAATACAAGAAGGATTTGATAACATAGTCTTCCAAAATAAACTTCATTGTTCATCTCCAAACAACATCAACCACTCCTAACATCTAAACTAAACATATTTTACCCAAGATAGGTTAATTATTCCCATAAGTAGCCTAAATTACTATAAGTACACCATAAATTTATCGATTCTTCAAAATATAAGTCAACCTTACTCCTCAATGAAAATACCATAGTAATCTATTTACCTCGATCATATAGGGTCCCTAAAATAGTGAACGTATTCCAAAATAATCATCATCTTTTAATCCCCTAATCACCTCTGTCATCTTAATACGGCAATCGTAGCATTTCCTATCACATTGGTTGTTGAGACATGTTCTTCCATTTCCCGCCATTAACTAAGAAAAGAAACTATAATTAGGGGCTTAAATACTTATCCAATAATCAAGAAAAGAAACTTAAAGCATATAAGGATAACTTGTAGTTTAAAAGTATACCCTAACTTGTGATCCCCTAGGTTCCCATCTAGGTTATCCATGATCATATAGTCTTATGTGAACCTTTATTTTATTTTATCTTTGATCCTTTAACAATGGTTCATACTAAGCTTATGAATTTACCAAAGCATATCCCCCGGGAGTGTCGTAACCAAGAGTGCAGCAAGGCCCGTTGTCGTGTACCAGTTCCCGTTCGAGTCTAGCTCAAAGCGGTGTTTTCGGGTTTTACCCCTATGTACATCTGTGCCAGAGCCACCTCTACCTGCTCGTATCCAGACAGGGATGTATTTGCTTGGAAACCCCTTACTCAATACTCACCAAAATACCAGGAAGATTTCCTATATTTAAACTTTTCTATAGGGTTCTTCCTAAAGTTTTTATATCCTAATTTCCACAAATAACTAAACCATCCTTTGATACCAACTATAGCATCCCGCCATTTTATAACATAAACTTTCATTACATTACACAAAACTGAGGATCTTTAAGGTCTAGTGTCTTGGAAACCAGGAACATAATACATGAAAACAACATAAAACATTCTTCTTAAACACTTGAAAGGCATCTCCTTAAGTTCATTCTAGGTTCATTACTGCATCTCATAACCTGGGGACATACATGAAAAGAAAGGGTGAGCAGAAGGCCCAGTAAGGGAAACAAGAGGAACATTTTACATGTGAACTTGAGATACTTCAATAAGGACATGAAAAGAACTTTAAGGCATGAGAAAGAAATCATGAGGCATTTCATAATAAAAATAACATTTTTCATAACTTGAAGATGTGGCTACATCATATAACATAGACAATCATGAACATATCACCAAGGTCCATCCCCAAGGTGTCATTTGAAAATTACCAAGGTTATTCACCAAGGTATCGTGAAAATTGTAATCTCTAGTGGTTACATCATTACCCAATGCATTGGAGCGCTATCAGGGCGCACCCTTAAATTTGCCTTTATTATCATGTGAGCCACATATATCATCATCAAACATTTCATAAATAACCCACATATCATAAAATAAATGGGTTTCATTTCATAATCATAACGTTTTAAAAACTGCTTTAAAGACATGATCTTTAAGTCACTTTAAACCCACGGAAAGGGAAAGAGGGTCTCATGTATGTAAATCCCAGAATTTAAAATGGAAAATTTTGATATATATGTGAATACCCTTGTAGAAATAAGAGCTTTGAGTATTCACTTTATAACATAAAATAATTTTGAGAAAAGAGGGAGAGGCATTTTGAGACGAAAATTCTGCAGCATAACGGCTATGTTTTGGGGTTTTAGAAAACATTGAAAAGAGAGGGGACATGGGTCACCCACTCATAAATGATCCATAAAACAGTAGGGGACAGAATAAGAAGGATATATGGACATGGTAATGAAATTTGAAGGACATACCATTTGAAATGAAAAACATGGAAGGAAGACAAAAATTAGATTTCTCTTATGAAAATTCGGCAGCCTAACGGCGTCACTTAAACTTCAATAAAAAAGAATTGACAAGATCAAATAGGGTCCCTCATCATATGATCATAATAGATCAGTATGATAGATATAGAGATCATACCCCAACATAATAAAAAGGAACTTGAAAGACTTGACATGAAAGTAGAACTTTGAAAAGAATGAGAAGGGTGAAAGAATCCCTTAAAAATTCGGCAGCCTAACGGCGTCACTTAAACTTTCATAAAATGAAATGATGAGAGTAAGAGGGGATCTCTCATAATATAAACATGAAAGGGAAGTAAGAGGAATATAAAAGAACATCCTATCACATAAAAACATGGAGCATAAAAGGAATGACATAAAAGAGATTACATGAAAAGAAAGAGAGGGGTCGGATCCCTTACCTTAAAACGTGACTCTTGAAACTCAAAGGATTGGACCTTGAGGGCTTGGGGGCACCTTGGAAGGACTCTCTGGGAGGTAAGAAGACCAGAACTTCGTTGGGGGAGAGTTGGGAGTGAAAACTAAAGGAGGAAAGGGTGGGTATTTATAGGGAAAGTGAGGGGACAAAGCATTAATGGCCAAGGGACACCTCACATGTGCTTTTCTCAAACCCATGTGCTCTCCCTTGGCATTTATCATGGAGTTAGGCCACATGGGGCCCCCAAAACAATAATTCATCACCCTTGGCCGTCCATCCCTCAAAAGATCTCATGACATCATCATGACACCGTTATGATGTCATTAAACATACTGAAACCCTAAAACTGTATTTTTACTATTCACTGAAAATTCAACTTTCTCAGAAAAATCCCAAAATTTCACATTAACCAAATATCAATGCTCTGATTTCAAAAATGAAATCCATTTTATAAAAATAATTTTCTAAATATTTTTAATTTAATTTTTAAATAAAAACACTATTCATCGAAAATTCGTTTTTTTCAGAAAAATCCCCAAAAATTACCTTAACATAATATCGATGCTCTGAGTTCAAAAATAAAGTCATTTTTATAAAAATAATTTTATAATTATTTTTAATTAAATTTTTAATTAAAAAACACTATTCATCCGAAAAAACTAATACTTGAATAATAATTTATGAAACCGTTATTTAACCATTTTATTGAATCACATTACTTAATCAAGGTGCCTAGATTATTTTAAAACTTTCTTTAAGTGAGATTACTAATCCATTTGGTCACCTTACTAATCCTAAGCGTAAAATCACTATTCATAATTTACTATTCATCAAAAATTAAGTTGATCTTATTAGACTCCAAATTTTGTACTGAACATAATTGTAGAAGACCATTTTTTGAAAATCATTACACATTTTTAATTATTTAAGGTTTACATAAACATTTTTAAAATATCCTTTTTCTAAAATTCATAAAAAATATGCATACTATATTTATCCGGTCATTTCAAAATTCATAAACTTCATCATAAGAAGAAATCCCAATTTTTATTTAAAACAAGGATTACACAAGGTAGTTACGGTCTCGTTACATAGCCTCTTATAATACCAGCATAGGACCTAAGAGTAAGGTGTGCTAGGGTGATAGAATCTTGGGGCGGCTCAGTCAACATTGCCCGAGTAGTAATTTCTATCAGTTTGAACTTCTCACGAAGGCGATTCCGTTCCAGCTTCACATGATGAAGTTCGGCTTGGATTTGATCCAGAGCAAAGCCCAATGGTGCTACCTCCTTCCCAAGCTCTGTTAGATGGGCTTCGATCGGTCCAAGACTACTAGGTGAGGCCATAGAATCTTCTTTCTATAATAATTAACCAAGATTACTTGTATTTAGAGACAATAATCAAAACATTTTGTTCACAGCGGTCATATTGACCGATGGTCATATAACAGTCAGAACCCAATGGTCTCATTTTAATTATAATCATGTTTATCAAATAAAACATTTTTGTTGAGTATAAAAATAAAATAAAATAACACATGAAATTAGGGAACAAGATTTATTCAAAATTTCGGGTCGTTACAAGCCTACTCATGTGGTCTGCCACCAAGTTTTCTGACCCCTTCTTTTCCTCTATTTCAATATCAAATTCTTGAAGAAGGAGCCTCAATCGGATAAGTCTGGGCTTTGCATCTAACTTCTTCAAAAGGTACCTCAGAGCTGCATGGTCAGAAAAAATAACCACTTTAGATCCCAATAAATATGAACGGAATTTATCTAAAGAAAATATGACAGAAAAAACTCCTTTTCCATGGTTGTGTAGTTTTATTAGGCTGAATCTAGTATCCTAGATGCATAGGAAATCACATGTGAATTTCCCTCCACCCTCTGAGATAAGACAGATCCAACCGTGAAGTTAGAGGCATCACACATAAGCTCAAAAGGAATCTCCCACTATGGGGGTTGTATGATAGGTGGAGTGATCAGATGTTGTTTTAGCTCATCAAAGGAAGTCTTGTAAGAATTATCAAACACAAAATCAGAATCCTTTTGAAGTAATCATGACATAGGAAGAGCAATCTTACTAAAATCTTTGATGAAGCACCGATAAAATCATGCATGACCAAGGAAAGATCTAACATCACACACACATGAAGGATAGGGTAAGTATGAAATGATATCTACCTTAGATCTATCAACCTATATCCCATGTTTTGACACTACATTCCCTAAGACAATCTCATGCTCTACCATTAAATGAAACTTTTCAAAGTTTAAGACCAGATTCTTCTCAATACAATGATTCAAAACCTTTCCCAAGATAGAGATACAATCATAAAATGAATACCCATACACTATAAAATCATACATAAATACCTCCACGAAGGTCTCAATAAAATCATAAAAAATACTCACCATGCATCTCTAAAAGGTACCTGGGGAATTGCAAAGTCCAAATGGCATCCTTTGGTAGGAAAATGTACCAAATGGACAAGTGAATGTTGTCTTCTCCTGATCCTATGGAGCAATAGGAACCTAAAAATATCTAGAAAATCCATCAAAGAAATAATAATGTGTCTTCCCATCTAGTCTCTCAAGTATTTGATCAATAAATGGGAGGGGGAAATGGTCTTTGCAAGTGGACTGATTTAGTTTCTTATAATCAATACACACATGCCAATTGTTTTTCACCCTCATTAGAACTAACTCATCTTTCTCATTTTTAACAACAGTAACACCACTTTTCTTAGGCATAACCTGAATAGGACTTACCCACTGAGAATCTGAAATGGGATAAATTATACCTACCTCGAACAATTTTTCAACCTCTTTTTTAACGAGGGTTGGATTGAGTCTCCTTTGTGGATGCCTCACGGTTTTAGACCCATCCTCCAAAAGAATCCTATGCATGAAAATGAAGGGGGTGATACCTGATATGTCAGCCAAGGTCCACCTGATTTTCCTGATGTTCTCCCTAAAAATATTCAAAAGTTTTTCTTCATGTTCGAAAGGGAGATTTTTAGAAATTATAACAGGTAATTTCTCACCACTTAACAAGTATGATTATTTTAGATTTGGTGGGAGTGGATTGAGTTCCAACGAAGGGGGGTGATGTATGGATGGAGAAATTTAAGGAACTAAAATATGTGCACAATGAACATTAGTATCATAATATACATCATCAAAATCAAAGAATGAAGCATTAAATCCATCAGCATACTCAATATCTATTTCATAATCAGAGTTCACATGATCAAAATCAGAATATGATTCCATTTCAAAATCAAATCCAAGAGAGTCTTGTGCATTAGAAATAGGTGTGGAAGTAATCTTAGACATCAAACTAGAACCAACAATCATAATCTCCCTAAGCATAGGACAATTAAAATCCATGTGGTTTTTACTTGGTGGTTCAAAATGGGAGATAAAAAAATAATAATGGTCCTCTGATGGGTACTTCATGGAGTCCATAACATTAAATATCACAACTTCATCTCCAAACTCCATGGAAAGTGTGCCTTCATTGAGATTTATGATAGTTTTTGCAGTTTTGAGGAAGGGCCTACCTAAGATAATGGGAGCATGAGAACTTACCTGATCATCCTCCATGTTAAGCACGTATAAATCAGTTGGAAAGATCATGTCTCTTACCCAGACTAGTACATCCTCTAGGACTCCTTCAGGATATTCCATATCTTTATTTGCCAACTAGACCACTACTCTTATGGGATTCAACTCACCAACCTATAAGTAAGATAATACCGTGTGAGGCATCACATTTATGGAAGCTTCTAAATCAAAAAGATCATCAGAAAAGTGAAAATCCCATATGGTGCATGGGATGGTGAATGTCCCTGGATCCTTTCAATTTGTTGGAATTGCTAGAGTTGGTGTAATGAGTGATGACACATTCCTTCCAAGATTGATCCTCTCATTTCTATTGATCCCTCTTCGATTGGTACAAAGTTCTTTTAAGAATTTGGCATACCTTGGGATTTTCTTAATGGATTCAAGTAGAGGCATGTTGATCTCGACATGCTTGAATGTGTCAAAAACTTCTTTTTGCATCGCCTCCTCATCCATATTCTTGGTTTATACAACCTTGTTTGGAAAGGTAAGGGGATTAGGAGGAACATCATTAATCTTTTTATTACCTTTATCTTTCTCCTTGGGTTGCTCATCAGCTGTTTTTGAATGGGGCTTCTCCAGATTTGAGGTGAATCCCGGTGGAACAATAGTTGTAGATGTATTAGTTGTTTTCTTCCCACTTCTCAATGTGATTTCACTGACATTCCCCTTTGTATTTGGAGTATGTTGGGATGGTATATTTCCATAATTCTTACTTACCAATTCATGGAGGGTAGTGGCAATCTGGCTCATTTGAGTCTTCAACTCCCTCAGCTCTGAACCTTGACTCTTCAGATCATTATGTTGATTAAGAATAATTTGTTTCAAAAGGTCATCAGTGTTAGAATCTAACTTGGATGGGGGATTCCCTTGTTATTGGATTGTTGATGTTTGGGTTTCAAATATCCTTTGGGGTTGTTGGAAACCTTGATGGAAAGGCGGAGGCTATTGGAAGTTTTGTTGAAAAAGGGGCATTTGTTATTGTCCAGATCCATAACTCATGTCTGGTTGATCCTTCCACCCTTGGTTGTATGTTGGTGCAAAGGAGTCAATCTTATTTTAGGGATATGGTTGTTGTTGCTGCTGATATGGTCTCCCAGGAAACATTGTTGCACAATCTTTTGTTTCTTGTAGTTGGGTGCAATAGTCAGTTGGGTGGCTTGTCTTGGTACAAATTCCACAAGGCCTTGAAGGAGGGGGTTGGGATATCTTTTGTTCCAAATCAATCTGTCTCACCATATTTTTCAATTCTTCCAACTTGGTATCAATCAAATAACTTTCAAGAGAACAATGACTTACCTGATGTACTCCCCTAACATGTGGTGTACCTCGATCTCCAAATTGTTGGGAGTTTTGGGACATCTTATCAATCAATGCATGTGTAGATACTAGTGTCTTCTCCACCAATTCTCCTCCATCTGCAACATCCACCATGCTTCTCTTCATAGGTGTGATTCCTTCGTAGAAGTATTGTATGAGTAGGTTCTCAATGATTTGGTTATGTGGGAAGCTTGCACACAACTTCTTGAATCGCTCATAGTACTCATACATTGAATCCCCTTGTGTTTGCTTGATCCCTGAGGTATCCTTTCAAATGGAAGTGGTCCTTGATTCTGGAAAAAATCTCTGCAAGAAAAGACGTTTTAAATCATTCCAACAATTTATATCTTTAGGTTGTAAATATACATCCAATCTTTCACAGATCCATCAAGTGAGAATGGGAATGCTCTTAGTTTGATTTGGTCTTCAAATACATTTCTTGGTTTCAGGGTTGAGAAAACCACATTAAATTATATAAGGTGTTTATTGGGATCCTCACCCAAGAGGCCATGAAATTTTTGAAGAAGATGAATTAACCCAGATTTCAATTTAAAGTCTGATTCGAGATTTGGGTATGCAATACAATTTGGTTGATAGTTAATATCAGGTGCATACAAATCTAGAATGGTTCTATTGAGTTCATTGTTATTGTCTTTAGCCATTGGTTCTTGTTTTATGATAGATTTAGAAGTGTTTCCAATTTCAATGTTCTTGGAGTGGAGGAATTCTCCAACTGGTTGAATGTTAAAATTTCTTATAGACTAAGAATGTCTGATTCGAGCCCTAAGGCTACATTCAATCTCAGGGTCAATATCTAAGAGATATTTGGGATTAGTTAGTGTCATAAATAAAAGAAAAAATAAAAGAAGTAAATTGGTCCATAGTAAAATAAAAATGAGAAGTTTTAGTTGATGGTCCAAAAATAAGAAGAAGAAAATAAAATAAGAAGAAGAAGAAAATTCAGATTGGGTAAAGAAGGAAGAAAGAAGAGAGGAAGAGAATAAAGTGTAAAATAAAATAAATACCTCTAAATGGTTAAAATAATTATTTGCCTCCCTGATAATAGTGCCAATTTTAAAGTCACTGTCGTGGACGCCCTCAAATGATTAGTGATTTTTTTTTGGTACTTAGGTGAAACATAGTGGCTGACCAAGGCCGTCTCTCAAAGGAGGAAGTAAATTCGACAACTTATAATCCCCTAATTTTTTAACCCTCGAACCCTACTAGAGTTAGCTTAACCATAAAGATTAAATTACTTAAACCCTAAGCTAGCTTCGGAACATGCAATCGTAGCACCTTGCTTTGATTGATGTTATAAATATAGATTATGGTAAGTGGTTAATTAGATCACATATACATTATAGAAATGTGTATTAATTGATTTTAGGGGTTATATTTGAACTCTACAAATTTATCCCTTATGGTCTTGTATTACCGATCACGATCGCACTCTCACAATTTACACAAAACTCGACCTCGCGTGTTTTTGTTTCAATTGTTCAATTGATTTATTAGTTTAATTTAAATTGAAAATCAATTAATATATCATATTAAGTTAATTAAAGTATATCATTCATTAAAAATAAATGAATGAATAAGGTTATAGGTAGATCGATTACTAAAAAGAACTACTCGTCCATGGGCGGTGTAGTCATCGTAGAAACATTTTGCATGTGCAAAGGTTTAGAAAGAGTAGAACCCAATCTCGTTTATACTCTTGATTCCAGCCCAATTAGGAAGATTAAGATAAGAATAAATTTGAACAAAACATAATGAAAGATAATAAATAAAATAATAACAAAGAAGTTTATTACACAAATGAAAACATTACAACATGAAAAAGAGAAGAAGTCTTCAATGAGGGGATATTTGCTTCAAGAGCTACCCCTATTACAATGGTTAGAGAATTTGTATGAAACCAATTCTCCTCTTCCTACAATACACTAATGCACGTCCCAACCCCACCAAATGAGAAAAATAACAATTTATAGAGTGTTGGGGAGGCTAGGTTAAAAGTGATTTCAAGTGTTAATGGGGAATCTCAGCCAAATATTTTAATCCAAATTTCACTGCCCATTTCACCACCAAAACGCATGAATCAGCTGTCCTTCCAGAAGGATGATTTGTGTGGAAATTAGTACTCTATATCCTCTCAGAATTTGGGCCTAATAAAATCATGTATGAAAACGTTATAGCCCAAATACAGAACTCATGTCCAATCTGGAGATTCCAGCCCATCTTTGACTTCATGGACCATTAAGTCCAATCAAATGCACAATTTAGCTCATATGTCCTAAATTAAAGTTGTATAAAATTAATTCAGGAACATATTTACAAAATTTTAATATTAAACAATACATATCAAAATATTTATGTATGAAATGCTACACTGAATTTTAAAGGGTAAAACTGAAATTTTCACCAAATTGTCAAATGAATGATCTAATCCCAAATATTTTATAAATTAACATATTTAACACAATGTGAGGAAATTTTTTCATTTATTATCAATAAAATATTCAAAAAAAATGTGTTTTATCAAAATCCTAGAGCAGTAATAAATTTTTCCAACCCAGCAAGCAATGTGACTCAATTGAAATCCAATTAAATTACCTTCTTGCTCGACCCCCGACTGATGAAACTCTTTACAGAATTAGTTTTCTTTAAGGTGAACTCGATGAGGCCTTTCGCATTAAGGAGATATTCTATGAAATGAGCACATGTGAAACCCACATTAAATAAGGGGATACAAACACCCGTTATTTCCACCAGAATGATTCATCCAGGCGACAGAAAAACACTATCTCTTGCCTCTCGTACCCTGATGGAAGAATTTAATCCAACATCAAAGGAATCAATGATATTATTTCTAGATATTTTCAGAAGTTGTATACTGCAGGGGAATCCACCATTTCAGATGAGGTTGATTCATGCATCAAGCACGTGATCACTGGTGATATGAATCGCCAGGTCACAATGGATTTGTTGGACAAAGGGATTCTTTGGTCTCTTAAACATATCCATTCCCCAAAATCCCCAGGATTATATGGCTTCCATACCCTCTTCTTCAAGAAATATTGGCACATCATTGGGCCTGACATTTCTTCTCTCATGAAAGGTATTTGGTCAGGGAATATCAATCTTTTCTCCCTCAATGAGACAATTATTACCTTCATCCCAAAGATTAAGAAACCCCTATTTCCCTCAGAATTCAATACAATCAGCTTATATAATGTTTCCTATAAAATTTTCTAAAAAATAGTCAATTAGTTGTGCATGTGGTTACCCTCCATCATTTCTAAAAATTAAAGCACCTTTATGGAAAAAAGGTTTATCACGGATAACGTTATCGTAGAACATGAGGTTTTTCACTCTATGAAAACATGCTCAACTATGAAAAGAGGTATCATGGATTGGAATCTTGATATGAATAAGTCTTATGATAGAGTGAAATGGAATTTACTACAGTTTTTCATTACTAAAATGGTATTCTACTTCAAATGGATTGATATGATCATTCACTGTGTTTCTTCTGTTTCTTTCATGATCAATTTTAATGGTAGAATTTCCTAAGGATTCTTTCCTACCCGAGGCATTCTCCAAGGATACCCCCTATCCCCCTTTCTCTTCATTTTAGTGGCCGATATTTTTTCCAACCTTCTCTCTATGGAAGATTCCTCCAACATCATCCATAGGGCAAAGGTTTGTAGAATTATCACACTGGTTGCACACCTCTTTTTTCATAAATGATTGTCTTATCTTCTAAAGAGACACTCATGATGAATGTATTGTTATTTTCCATGTGATATTAACCTATGAGAGGGCCTCTGTACAGGTGATTAACCAGGAAAAATTGGAAATTTCATTCAGTTATAGTATCCCACCGAACAAGAAAGCGGAGCTTTGTTCTACTACAGGTATTCAAATGGTCGACAAGAACTATAAATTCCCTGGGATCCCCATGAGGGTTTTCCACTCTAAAAAATGTTATATTTGGTGGTCTAGAACCAACTACTTTGTACTTTATTCATTAAATAAAAGCTTTATCACATCTTGATTGTTCTTCTGCGTGACATGTCATGTGATAATGTCCTAAGGACAGCTGTTGCATTAAAGGGTCGTAGCGGATCCCTGCTATGATGAGAACCCAGATGTGCCATAAAACTGTTCTTGAATGTATGTTCTATGGCCGAATGATATTATTTGAGGGACAAAAATAATACAGGTCATTAGGGGTGAGGACTCATAAAACTTTGAGGCACCTTCTCATGGTGTGCGCCCTTGGTAATATCCAGGAGGATATTATGAGAACGAGACCCGCCAGTAAGAAATCCACATTTCATAGTGTCATTGGATGTTCCTATCTATGGACGTGTGTATTGGTCCTTAGACTTTAAGATTATTATTAATGGGTATTACAACTCGTGCACTTAGATGTATTGACGAAAACTGTGATGACACGCTGTTTGCAGCGAGGTAGGATACATTGGGTGCGTCGCGAGTAATACCACATTAACAGATAATGCAAGAAAGGATTTGTCCCTTCCGTTCCATAACGGAAGTAGATATCTCAGGCCCTTTGATGGAATTGATATAGCCTAAATAAATCCATGTCCATGGTAAGGTATGGGCAAGTTCAATTCTGGGAAGTCAAAGAAAGAATAATCAAGCACATGGGTTGATGGCACTAGCATGAAACCCGCTTGATTGGAGATATCGAGACAAAGGGATTATATTACACGGTAAGCGTTCGTAGGAGGTGACACGTCATTACGGTGTTAACTTCTTTCTCTATGGATGCCTTGGCGTGTTGCTAGACGCTAACCTTGGACTTTAGGCAGGATCAGCCTAATGCCACTAAGAAAGAGGCCTAGAGGGTCACACACTAAGTGTGTCCATGTATCTCAGTTAAATATTAATTTAACAAGTTAAATAAATATTATTTCCGACTGTGGTTTAATAATTATTTAAGGATGTCTGGTCGCATTTATTTTGACACTAGTTATTCGAGAGAATATATTGTGGATGAAATAATATATTTATTAGCGAGTAATACAGTTACATTTATTTAAGAAATAAATAGTCATTACTCAAGGTCTAATAAATGTGGTGGAGAAAAATGGAAAATAAAAGTACACGCCGTGTATATTAAATATACACACCGTGTAGTTTTATGGAAAACAAGTACACGTCGTGTATTAATTATTACACGCCGTGTGGTTTTCCCAGTTGGGATTTTGAGGATTTAATATTGTTTTATTAAATGATATTTATTATAATCAGCGTGGGCGCATGTCAAGGAATTAATAATTTGACATGGGGGTTTTCAATAAGGGTTAATGAAATAAATAAAACGCGTAACGCATTTATTTATTATCATAACTCTATTAACCTCAAACTCGATTATAAATATCCTTGCAATCCCAAAATTTTTAAGATCCATTATTGTGCACAACGGATTTGGAAATACTCTCAAGCCAAGAGAGAATTCCCTTTCCACAAAGAACGCCCTCAAGTTACGAGAGCAAGATCCTCCACCAGATCAAAGCGGTCGAAGTCGGACATCGCACGTGAAGGTTCTTCTGCGCTAGCACCCGGAGATCCCTTCGGCGATGTCCGGAGATACGTGACACACGTGTGGATCACCGCTAAAGGAATCCTACACTTGGATTCTACGACGCAACAACGGATCACCGAATCGTGACCGGACACATCAATGAAGAAAGAATTACAACGAGGTAATTCTTATGCATTAATTAAATTAATTATAATCAACATATGATGATCCTCCTCAAGGGTTCTGGGACTCTTCTTTTCTTTTTGTTCATTGTTCTATTCTGAAGATTCAGCGTTTTATATCGTGACAGATCTCGGATTGAATGTTGTTTAACGTTAAAATTAAAGTTGGGCACACCCACCAACGCGCTTCCGCTGCGCCCAGAACCTACAAGTGGTATCAGAGTGGGTCATATCATTGATTATAATTATTTAGTTTTTCATTGGTAATTTATGCATTTAATAATTTAGTTATTTTAATTAAAATTTAATCATTCTAGAAATCTGAATATCGAGATCTATTCCTCCTCCTTCGTTTCTCGTTCACCTCATAGAAACGAATTTTTCTTTTAATTTTGATTAAAATAAAATAGAGGAACTCATCCGGAGGAGCCAAACGTTTCTGGCCGTATAACACCAGAATACACGGCATGTATTCGGAAGTACATGTCGTGTAGTCTAGGTTCAATTAATTGACTGATCCACCAAATCAGGCCATGTATTGGATTCTTTATAAGAATTTAAGACACTGTTTGTTGACCAGAAACAGGTGGCACACGGTTTCCGGAATACACGCCGTGTGGTCCAATGAACACGGCGTGTAGTCCCTTTGGGTTAGGGTTGGGTCGTGTACTCTATACATGGCCTGCCCGGCTGGAAACCATGTAACACGGAAACTACACGGCGTGTGTCCCACTATACATGCCATGTACTCCGAAAATTTCTGAAGTACATTAACACGACCTGTCCCCGGGCGTGTACTTCAGATGGACGGTGAAGAAAAGTACACGCTGTGTAGTCGGAACTACACGCCGTGTACTCACCCAAATTACGCAAATTTATTAAAATTTATTATTATATTATACAAACCCTTGAGACGTGTACCATGGTGCAGGCGTAAAGCTGAGGCACAACACGTGATAGGTGTTTTATATATATGTGTTTAATTTAACATCTGTGTAATAAATGGGAATTCACTGGGTTGCCTCCAAGGTACAAGTTACGTACAAGGATAATTTTAAATGAATTTATTTGTTTCAAATTATGATGGATGAGAATCTCAAGGAAATTCAAAAGAAGGATTTAAGATAAAAGGATTGATTAATTAAAGATAATTAATTGATTCGAGCGTGATTTATCTTAAACAAGAACGATTAAAGAATTGAATGATAGTTTTATTTATGCGTAAATATCGTTGCATGTATGGATGATCATGAGATAAACCGAGACCTTTGTATGTGAATGGTTTATTTTAATTTATTTATTTAAATTAAATTTGTTGGCCTGCGAGCCATCTCCTCAATAATATGTAGGGTCTGCACGCCCAAGGATTCTTTTATGTAAAAACCCCTTTTCTTCTCACCTGTGTGTGAGATAAATGCATATGTAATGGATGGAGTTCCCAAGATTTTGGAGGCGGCTCAAGTCAGGAGCCAAGGTGAAACCAATCTAAGGAGATACAAAGGTGGATAGGTGGAAAGCTGTAAACACAAACCCGAAAGGTTCAAGGTGTTTCTCCCCTAGGTCTTGGGTTAGTTTATCAACCGCTAGATAAACTAACCAATAGAAAAGCTCATGATCATACCATTTATTTTATTTCTTTCAGTTTCATGGTTTATTTATTGTAGGTGTGTTGTCATGATCACACAATTAATGAATTAAATGAGCATGCAAGATGGAACTAAAATAAAACTGGCTTATACGTAAATATTATCTTAGACATGGTTAATCACTTAAGTATATCCCACTTAATATTAACAAGCATGTAATCAAGGATAATAAAATGAAAATTTATGTATAAGGATAAAATCCCTCAAAATAAATATTAAGTCGGCATAGCCTTCCATAATCTTGGTTAGAATCAAACCATAGTTCAAAGTGTTTGACCAACCCTAGTTGGGGTGCTTTCAATTATCGGGGAATTCTAATTCAAGGTTTTGGGTTGACTTGACTTGGTTTGCATCAGGGGTTGACTGCCACAGCAGGACTTGGTGTGACCAAGAGGCAAAGGTTGAGGAAATCCAAAAAAGATTTCAGGATTGGGGAGTCCACTCAGCGGATCAAGGAGTTGCGAGTTAATGCAGTTGGCATTTGGAATTCCTACCTAAAACCCTTCAAGTTGCTTGACCAACCCTAGTTGGTGTAATGAGAAGGGAAATATGGATCCTTGCCACTAGAATATTCACGCAACAGAATATTCTGAAGTCAATGGTGAGGGCTATTGGATTTCGATAAAATAGTGGGAGACTAATAAGTATTAATTTATTTATTTTTCTCAATTTTTGTAATAAAGTACTAAACCTTTTCTCATCTTAATTTGTAGAAATGTCAAGAAAATGACTTCAAACATATCATTGCGCACCATACTCGAAAAAGAAAACCTTCTCACCGGCACCAATTTCCAAGAATGGTAGAGGCGTTTACACGTCGTCCTTCACCACGAAAGGAAATTATATGTGCTGGAAGAGCCTATTCCAGTTGCACCTGGGAAAAAGGCTAGTGATGAGGAATTATCTCTCTACATGAAACACATGGATGATGCCACAGATTTCCAGTGTTTCATGCTATCGTCCATGTCTAATGAGCTCTTGTAGCAACATGAAAACATGGACGCGTATAGCATGATGTCTCACCTTAAAGATCTCTACCAAGAGAAGGCGAGACAAGAGAGGTATGAGATCTCCAATGCTTTGTTTACCACGAATATTGGAGAGTCTGAGCCAGCTGGGCCTCATGTAGTCAATCTTATTGGCTACATTGAACGCCTGGACATCTTAGGGATTAAATTCCTGGATGAGTTGCGTACAGATCTCATCCTATCATCACTGCCCAAGACCTTCTCTAGATTCATTGTCAACTATAACATGAGTGGAAATGAGAAGAGTCTATCGGAGCTTCTGACCTTGATTCGCCAGGTAGATAAGGACATGGGGTGTGACAAACCCGTGGTCCTTATGGTGAACAAGAAAAGGAAGGACAAGGCAAAGGGGCCAAAGACTTATAAACGGTCTGAAGCCCCCGAGCATCGTCCCTCCAAGAAGGGGAAGATCCAAAGGCAGGGCAAGGAATGGGAGGCAGTTTGTTTTGCATGTGGAAATCAGGGCCACTGGAAGGGGAACTGCACCCAGAAGCATGGGGACACTAAATGTGTGTTTTTTATCGAGTGCAATCTTTCTATTTCTACACATTGGGTATTAGATACATCTTGTGGGGCTCATATTTGTATTCAAATTCAGGAACCAAGTAGATTTAGAAAGATCTCCAGAGGAGAGGTGGATATTCGATCTGCCAATAGCGCAAGGCTGGCTACATTGGCTATTGGCGACTACCACCTCTCATTACTGACTGGGATGATTTTGGTTTTACATAACTGTTATTATGTTCCTAGTGTTACCAAGAACATAATTTATGTATCTTGTTTGGATATGGATGGATTTGTTTTCAAATTTGGAAATAAGGGTTGTCTCTTTTATAAGAACAACGTATGTTATGGTATGGCACATTTAAATAATGGTTTGTATGTATTGAATTACGAAAACCAAGTGTTGGTAATCGATAACGAAACAAAATCACATGACTCATACATCACCCAGTTATGGCATCGCCGCCTTGGTCATGTGAACGAGAAGCGTTTGACAAAGCTCTGTCAAGATGGCTATTTAGACTCTACTAAGATAAAACCACTTGATAGATGTCATGCTTGTTTACAAGGAAAAATGACCAAGCTGCCTTTTGGTGGACAAGGTGAAAGGGCCACAGAGCTTCTAGGATTGGTACACACGGATGTGTGTGGACCATTTCCAGTAGAATCTAGAGGTGGATATTCTTACTTCATTACTTTTACTGATTATTTGAGTAGATATGGATATGTCTACTTAATGAGGTATAAGTTAGAGTCCTTAGAGAAATTTAAGTAATTCAAGAATGAAGTAGATAATCATCTTGGTAAGAAGATAAAGAAGCTTCGATCGGATCTTGGTGGAGAATATCTGAACCAAGAGTTCATCGATCTTCTACGGGAGTCTAGGATTCTATCTCAGCTCACTCCTCCTTATACACCACAGTGGAATGGTGTTAGTGAAAGGAGGAACCGCACCTTTTTGGACATGGTGAGGTCGATGATGAGTCATACGGATCTTCCATTATCCTTTTGGGGATATGCATTACAAACTGCAGTATACATATTAAACCGAGTACCAACTAAGGCAGAAAATGGAATTCCATCCGAGTTATGGAATGGAAGGAAACCTACTTTGTCGCACACACGTGTATGGGGATGAGAGGTATTTGTTAAGGCCTTCTCAGGAAACAAAATAGCACCCCGGGGCACGAAGTGTATCTTTATAGGATATCCCAAGGAAACGAAAGGATATTACCTATATAACCCTCAAGACAAGAAAGTGACTGTCGCCAGACAAGCCGTCTTTATTGAGAGGGAGCACATCCTCAAGAAGGATAGTGGGAGTAAGATTGACTTAGATGAAGTTGATGCTCAAGATACACAGGAGTTGGTACAGGAACAAGTTCCACAGGTCCCCGTGGAAGAGGTTCCAAAAACACAAGTACTGTGTAGGAGCTCAAGAGAGGTAAGGGAACCAGAGAGATTTGGTTTCCTAGTCACCGAGGATGGTGAATCATTATTGTTGGACAATGATGAACCTCTATCATACAAGGAAGTAGTAGAAAGCTCAGAAGCTACAAGATGGCTAGAAGCTATAAATTATGAGATGGATTCCATGTATCAGAACCAAGTTTGGGTTTTGGTCGATGATCCAGTTGATGTAAAGCCTGTTGGATGCAAATGGGTATTCAAAAGAAAGATGGACATGGAAGGTCAAGTTAGCACCTATAAAGAAAGGCTAGTGGATAAAGGATTCAGACAGCGTCAAGGAATTGACTATGATGAAACCTTCGCACCAGTTTCCATGTTTAAATCCATAAGAATCATACTTGCCATAGCAGCTTACCATGACTACGAGATTTGGCAGATGGATTTCAAAACAACATTCCTTAACGGGAACCTTCAGGAAGATGTCTATATGACACAACCAGAAGGGTTTGTGACACCAGGTGAAGCCAAATGGGTTTGTAAGTTGTAGAAATCCATTTATGGATTGAAGCAAGCATTCGGGTCATGGAACATTCGATTTGATGAAGCCATAAAGGAGTTTGGTTTCATTAAGAATGAATGTGAGCCATGTGTTTATAAGCGGTTTAATGGGAATGCGGTCGTCATCCTAGTGGTATATGTTGATTTCATATTTCTTATTGGAAATGACGTACCAGCCTTACAGTCAGTTAAGGACTGGTTGAACAAGTGTTTCTCCATGAAGGACTTAGGAGAAGCAGCCTACATTCTAGGGATCAAGATCATTCGTGATAGATCCAAGAGGCTGCTTGGACTAAGTCAGGGTACATACATTGACCAGATACTAAAGAGATTTAGTATAGAAAAATCCAAGAGGGGATTGGTTCCAGTGTCACATGGCTTACATCTTTCTAACAAAATGTGTCCCCAGACACAATAGGAGAAAGATAGGATGAGCAAAATCCCATACGCTTTGGCTATAGGATCCATCATATATGCCATGTTATGTACTAGGCTTGATGTTGCCTATGCACTGAGCATGGTAGGCAGATATCAAGCAGATCCAGGAGAACAGCATTGGACTGCTGTTAAGACTATCCTTAAGTATCTGAGAAGAACTAAGGATATGTTCCTGGTGTATGGAGGAGATGAGGAGCTTGTCATCAGAGGGTATGTTGATGCTGGTTTT
This sequence comes from Viscum album, assembly GCA_963277665.1. Lineage (NCBI taxonomy): Eukaryota > Viridiplantae > Streptophyta > Magnoliopsida > Santalales > Viscaceae > Viscum > Viscum album. Next base: position 1,739,156,537 of record OY728128.1, read on the forward strand.
CAAACAGATCAGAATGATCTGAAGTCGCAATCTGGATATGTTTTATGTCTCAATGGAGTAGCAGTGAGCTGGAAAAGTTCAAAGCAGCCAGTTGTCACCGATTCTACAGTGGAGTCCGAGTATATAGTGGCTTCTTATGCAACCAAGGAAGCCGTCTGGATTCGGAACTTTTTCCAGGATCTTGATGTGGTGCCTATAAGTAAATATCCCATTACATTGTATTGTGATAATACTACAGCAATGTCTCTTTCAAAAGAACCAAGGTCACATCAACGGACAAAGCACATACTTCGGAAGTATCACCTCTTGAGGGATTTCTATCAAAGGGGTGAAGTTGTAGTGAGCAGAGTGTCCACGGAAGAGAACTTGGCGGACCCCATGACTAAAGGCCTATCTCAGCAGAAGCATGAATATCATGTGAGAGCTAGCGGGTTAAAGGTTGTTAGCAGTTGGCTCTAGTCCAAGTGGGAGTCTGTTGGATTTGGTGGTCTAGAACCAACTACTTTGTACTTTATTCATTAAATAAAAGACTTATCACATCTTGATTTTTCTTCTGCATGACATGTCATGTGATAATGTCCTAAGGACAGTTGTTGCATTAAAGGGTCGTAGCGGATCCCTACTATGATGAGAACTCGGATGTGCCATAACACTGTTCTTGAATGTATGTTCTATGGCCGGATGATATTATTTGAGGGACACAAATAATACAGGTCATTAGGGGTGAGGACTCATAAAACTTTGAGGCACCTTCTCATGGTGTGCACCCTTGGTAATATCCAGGAGGATATTATGAGAACGAGACCCGCCAGTAGGAAATCCACATTTCATAGTGTCATTGGATGTTCCTATCTGCAGACGTGTGTATTGGTCCTTAGACTTTAAGATTATTATTAATGGGTATTACAACTCGTACACTTAGAGGTATTGACGAAAACTGTGAGGAAACACTGTTTGCAGCGAGGTAGGATACGTTGGGTGCGTCACAAGTAATACCGCATTAACAGATAATGCGAGAAAGGATTTTTCCCTTCCGTTCCATAATGGAAGTAGATATCTCAGGCCCTTTGATGGAATTGATATAGCCTAAATAAATCCATGGCCATGGTAAGGTATGGGAAAGTTCAATTCCGGGAAGTCAAAGAAAGAATAATCAAGCACATGGGTTGATGGCACTAGAATGCAACCCTCTTGATTGGAGATATCGAGACAAAGGGATTATATTACACGGTAAGCGTTCATAGGAGGTGACACATCATTGCGGCGTTAACTTATTTCGCTATGGGTGCCTTGGCGTGTTGCTAGATGCTAACCTTGGACTTTAGGCAGGCTCAGCCTAATGCCACTGAGAAAGAGGCCTATAGGGTCACACACTAAGTGTGTCAATGTATCTCAGTTAAATATTAATTTAACAAGTTAAATAAATATTATTTATGACTGTGGTTTAATAATTATTTAAGGATGTTTGATCGCATTTATTTTGACACTAGTTATTCGAGATAATATATTGTGGATGAAATAATATATTTATTAGCGAGTAATGCAGTTACATTTATTTAAGAAATAAATAGTCATTACTCAAGGTCTAATAAATGTGGTGGAGAAAAATGGAAAATAAAAGTACACGCCGTGTAGTTTTATGGAAAACAAGTACACGCTGTGTATTATTTATTACACGCCGTGTGGTTTTCCCAGTTGGGATTTTTAGAATTTAATATTGTTTTATTAAATGATATTTATTATAATCAGCGTGGGCGCATGTCAAGGAATTAATAATTAGACATGGGGGTTTTCAATAAGAATTAATGAAATAAATAAAATGTGTAACGCGTTTATTTATTGTCATAACTCTATTAACCTCAAACCCGATTATAAATATCCTTGCAACCCCAACATTTTGAAGAGCCATTGTTGTGCACAACGGATTTGGAAATACTCTCAATACAAGAGATAATTCCCTTTCCACCAAGAACACCCTCAAGTTACGAGAGCAAGATCCTCCACTGGATCAATTCGGTCAAAGGCGGACATCACATGCGAAGGTTCTTTCGTGCTAGCACCCGGAGATCCATTCGGCGACGTCTGGAGATACGTGACACACGTGTGGATCACCACTAGAGGAATCCTACACTTGGATTCTATGACGCAACGATGGATCACCGAATCGTGACCGGACACATCAAAGAAGAAAGAATTCCAACGAGGTAATTCTTATGCATTAATTAAATTAATTATAATCAACATATGATGATCCTCCTCAAGGGTTCCGGGACTCTTCTTTTCTTTTCGTTCTTTGTTCTATTCCGAAGATTCAGTGTTTTATGTGCCATGTGATATGAACCTATGAGAGGGCCTCTGTACAGGTGATTAACCAGGAAAAATCGGAAATTTCATTCAGTTATAGTATACCACCGAACAAGAAAGCGGAGCTTTGTTCTACTATAGGTATTCAAATGGTCGACAAGCACTATAAATACCCTGGGCTCCCCATGAGGGTTTTCTACTCTAAAAAAGAAATATTCTCATCCACTATGGATATAATTGAGAAAAAATCCAAGTCTAGTCCCTAAAAAGAATCTCAAAAGCAGGAAAACTCTTATCAATGCATCTCTTCAAGCCATACCAAGCTATATCATGTCATTGTTCAAGATTCCTAGTGCAATTTTTGACCAAATTCATTCTTGTGTTTCCAAATTCTGGTGGGGACATAATAATGGGAGAAATAAAATTCATTGGATTTCCTGGAAGTCACTATGCACCCCTAAAGTAGGCGGCAGACTGGGGTTCTGAGATCTCCACCTTTTTAATGATGCCCTTTTGGCAAAGCAAGGGTGGAACCTCATAACTCAACCTTTTTCTCTCTATGCAAGGATTCTCTAGGAAAAATACTTCCCCCGTTCAGACTTCTAGAACTCCTCTCTTGGCCCCTTCCCCTGCTTCCTTTGGAGAAGTGACTATTGGGATTCATCACATTTATTTATGAGAGATTAAAATTATTAATGGAGGGATTCATCGAATTTATTGATGAGAGATGGAAATTATTAATGGAGATATTTATATCACTATTAATTGAGTATTTTCTCCCAACATTAATGGATATTTAATTCTCAATATTAATGGATGGAATAATTGATGTTGACTGCATTAATTGGTGATTATGGACTTGGTTTCTATATAAAGAGGATGTAGAAAACTATTTCAAAGGCGTGTGCCAGCAAGATGTAGTCAAAAAGGGAGACCCAAGAAGGGTTTTTTGCATTTGCGGTGGCCCTTGTGACATGATGACAACGGAGCAATTATCTTGTACATGTGGAGATGTTCTTGGTAGGGTGTTCAAGATGAAATCTACCGAGAGCGAAATGGGGGCTTCCATGTCAGCAGTAGCATGTGCGGCATGTTGGTGTTTAACAGGTGTGGAGTAGCGGTGACGCAATTGATGATCGGGGCCATGTATCGAAAGTCTTCTTGATAGCGTTGATCAGGTGGCGTGTCCCAGTTCATGATCGGTGGTACATCATGATGGCAAGATCATTCGGGTGTTGCAAGCTGGTGTAAGGCTGACGCATGTTCGGATGAAGATCTCTGAGGTACTGATGTTTTATCGAAAGAAGGGTGACATTTTGTTACAGATTTATCTTCCGATACATGGCATCTGTGGGGTGTTTATCAGAGAGATGGCAGAGGCGTATCAGGGTGTGGTTTTCACACAAGTTTTCTATGCTCTCTCATTTTTAATTCAAGTTTGGTAATTACTTGGATTCTTGTATTCTCTAATTCATAGTGTATTTTTGGGAATTGTCTCATGGTTTTTTAATCCTCCGCATGGGAGGGGTTTTCCACATTAAAAAATCTTGCATGCTGATTTCTTTATTCAGATTATATTGCTTTCATATTTTGTCAGGTTTCTCACAATTTTTTGGCAAGCAATTTTCGGTCTGAAATTGGGATTCACCCCAACAAGTGGTATCAGAGGTGTTGGTTTGTGCTTGCAATTTTTCATGAGAATTATGGAAGTTTCTAAGAGGATCGTTGATGAGTACGTGGATCATAATAAGGTTTGGAAATTAAAGAAGGTTGAGAGAGGTGATACACATGTCCGCTCATAGGATGTTGAGTAGGGGGAGAAATTTTTTCCTACAGGTGCTCCAGATTATGTAGTAATCACTATTTTAGGGGAGCTAGATGTTTTTCATTATGATCTTGTTCAGAAAAATGGTGCAGATACAAATATGATGAAGATTTCGGTGTTTGGTTTTCTTTTGCAGGGGGAGATGATATTTTTTTTATCAAAAGTGCAAAAGGACGTCGTCATATTTTCTGTCGATGATGATGGTTGGTGTAATACCGACCTATTTTTTCAATTGGGTTTGTTGGATGGTTCCATTCATTAATTTTATGAAGGGGTAGATTTTTGTGATTCATCACATTTATTGATGAGGGAGGAAAATTATTAATGGAGGGATTCATCACATTTATTTATGAGAGAGAAAAATTATTAATGGAGAGATTTATATCACCATTAATTAAGGATTTTCTCCCAACATTAATGGATATTTAATTCTCAATATTAATGGATGGAATAATGGATGTTGACTGCATTAATTGTTGATTATGGACTTGGTGTCTATATAGGGAGGATGCCGCAACATATTTCAAAGGTGTGTGCCAGTGAGATGTAGCTGGAAAGGGAGACCTGAAAAGGGGTTTCCGTGTTTGCGGTGGCCCGTGTGACACGACGACGATGATGCAATTATCTTGTACATGTGGAGATGTTCTTGGAAGGGTGTTCAAGATGCAGTCCACCAAGAACAAGAAGGGGGATGGCGTGTCAGCGGTAGCATGTGTGACATGTCGGTGTTTAATAGGTGCAGAGCAGCAGTGACACAATTGATGATCAAGACCATATATCTAAAGTCTTCCTAATAGTGGTGATCAGGTGGCATGTCCTGGTTCATGATAGGCGGTACATCATGATGGTGAGATCAATCAGGTGTCGCAAGTTGGTATGAGGATGACGCATGTTCGGGTGAAGATCTCTGAGGTAGTGACGTTTTGTCGATAGAAGGGTGACGTTTTGTCACAGATTGATCTTCTGATACATGGCATCATCGATGTGTTTATTAGAGAGATGGAAGAGTCGTATCAGGGTGTGGTTTTCACATAGGTTTTCTACACTATCTCATTTGTAATTCAAGTTTAGAAATTACTTGGATTCTTGTATTCTCTGATTCATAGTGGATTTTTGGGAATTTCCCCATGGTTTTTTAATCCTCTTCATGGGATGGTTTTTCCACATTAAAAAAATCCTTTGTGCGTATTTATTTATTCTTCTTATATCGCTTCCATATTTTGTCAGGTTCCTCACAATTTTTTGGCAAGCAATTTTCTTTCCAAAATCGGGATTCTCCCCAATAGTATATGGGGATCACATTAATTTCTCAATAAAGGTATTGGATAGAGGATTAGAGATGGAACAAAAGTCAATATATAGAAATACCCTTGGCTGATTGATAAGGATAGCATTCGAGCCACCTCACCGGTATTCCCCAGATCTGAGGATGACATTGTCTGAAGCCTTTTCGATGATTCTAGCAATGATTGGTGCTTAGAAAAAATCAATTCTTGGTTCAATGAAATGGATAAAAGAATTATCCTTAGTATTACCTGTGTTAATGATGTAGGGAAATATTTTCTTTGTTAGATAAGTGACACCTTGGGATCCTATTCAGTGAAATCAAGTTACAATCTTTCCCTTGATGCTCATTTTGAGGTTAGGGAAGGGATCTGGAAGACACTTTGGAAAATTGGTGTTCCCCCCAAGACCCACTTCTTCTGGTAGCAGGTGTGTTCTGATATTCATCCAACTTTTAACTTTATATCCAACCACTATGTTACGGACAATCAGCAATGCCCCTTGTGCTTTGATGAACTGGAATCCCCTATGGATTCTATCACCCACTGTCATAGGGCTAAGGAGGTTTGAGTGGCTTGGGGATCTCGTTCGGAGCTTATGCTGGATGTGGCGCTGGATCTCCCATCACTTCTGATGTTATTGTCTTCCACATTCCATGTTGATAAGGTTGTGTCACTTTTCATTGTGGCTTGGATTATCTGGGTTTGACAGAACGATATCATTTTTAATCCATAAATGGATTTCTACAACTTGCATACCTTATTGGCATCTTTTAGAGTCATAAACCCTTCAGGTTGTGTCATTTAGACATCTTCTTGAAGGTTTCCATTAAAGAAGGTTGTTTTGACATCCATTTTCCAAATATCATAGTCATGGTAAGCGGCAATGTCCAATATAATTCTGATTGATTCCATCATTGCAACTGGTGAAAAGGTTTCGTCGTAGTCAATGCCTTGACACTGTTTGAACCCTTTTGTAACTAGTCGTTCCTTATAGGTACTAACTTGCCCTTCTATTTCCATTTTATTCTTGAATACCCATTTTCAACCAATAGGGTTTACATCAACTAGAGGATCTACCAAAATCCATACTTGGTTTTAGTACATGGAATCCATATCATAATTCATGGCTTCTTGACACTTGGCAACATCTGTGCCACTTAATAGTTCCTTGTAGGTTAGAGGATCATTATTATCAACTAATAATGAGTCACCATCCTCAGTAACTATAAAACTATATCGTTCCTTCTATCTAAACTCTCTTGTACTCCTACGCAGCTCTTGTGTCTCTAGAACAATTCTTTCTTCAACGGGGCTTTGTGGAATCTGTTCATGTACCAACTCTTGTGTATCTTGATCCCCAACATTATCGAAGTCTATCTTTATCCCACTATCTCTATTGGATATGTGATCCCTCTAAAGTAATATGGCGTGTCTTGCCACTATAACCTTTTTTTCTGAGGGGTTTTATAGGTAATATCCCCTTGTTCTTTTAGGGTATCTTATAAAGGTACACTTTGTGCCTCGGGGTGAAATTTTGTTACCTAAATAGGCCTTAACAAATGCATCAATTCCCCACACATGTAAATTTAATAATATGGCTTTCTTTCCACTCCATAACTCACGTGGAATACCATTTATCAACTTAGTTGGTACCTGGTTTAGTATGTGCGTCGCCGTTTGTAATGAATATCCCCAAAAGGATAATAGAAGACTCACATGACTCATCATTGATATCACAATGTCCAATAGGGTTTGGTTCCTCCTTTTTCTCACACCATTCCACTGGGGAATGCATGGAGGAGTGAGTTGGGATAGGATCCCAAACTCCCGTAAGTAATCAATGAAGTCTTGATTAAGATATTATCCACCTCAATCTGAGCAGAGTTTCTTAATCTTCTTACCAAGCTGGTTCTCAACTTCATTCTTGTATTCTTTGAACTCATCAAAAGAATATGAATTATACCTCATTAATTATATATATCCATATCTAATAAAATAATCAGTAAAAGTTATGAAGTATGATTACCCTCCCCTTGCTTCAACTGGAAATGGTCCACACACGTCGGTATGAACCAATTCAAGAAGTTCTTTATCCATTTCACCTTTCCCACTAAATAGGGATTTGGTCATTTTTCCTTGTAAACATGCATTACATATGCTAAGTGGTTTTAGTTCGAAACAATATAAATATCCATCTTGATGTAAGTTTTTCAAGGGTTTCTTGTTTACATGACCTAGTTGGTGATTCCAAATATGGGTGTGGTATGAGTCTTGTGAAGTATCTTTATTATCAATTTCCATAACTTGGTTTGTGTAATCCAACACATAAAGACCGTTGTATAAATTCTCCCTACCAAAATAAATGCTATCTTTGTAAAAGAAGCAATATACATTTCCAAACTTGAAAAAAAATCCATCTGTATCTAATCTGGATATAGAAATAATGTTTTTAGTGATAGATGGAACAAAATAACAACCCTTTAACACAAAGATCATCTCATTTGGAAACGTGAGGTGGTAGTCCTTGACAGCTACAACAGCAAGTCTGGCTCTATTGGCTACTTGTAGATCTACCTCCCCTCAGTCAATCTTCCTGAATCTACTTGTTTCCTATATTTGGATAAATATGTGAGCACCACAAGATGTATCTAATACCCAATTTTTAGAAATAAATAGATTGAATTTGATAATAAACACACCTAAATCTTCCCCTTGCTTCTTAGGCTAGGTGCAGTTCTTCTTCCAGTGTCCCTTCTTGCCACATTCAAAACAAACATCTTCCTATTCCCTTGCCTTCCATTTGATCTTCCTTTTCTTGGAAGGTCGTGAATAAGTTTTGGGCTTAAATCTCTTTGCCTTCCCTTTCCTCTTATTCACCTTAAGGACAGAAGTCTTGTTTCAATTTATATCATTGTCCACTTGGCGGATGAGGATAAGAAGATCAGATAGATACTTCTCAATGTTTTTCATATTGAAATTCACAACAAAGTTAGAGAATATATGAGGGGGTGATGAGAGAATGAGATCAGTGCCCAGTTCTTTGAGGATTTTAAACCCTAGAACCTCCATCCGCTCAATGTAGCCAATGATATTGACTACATGAGGCCCAGCTATGGAACTGACACGTTCCTGTCGTGGGGTGTGGCAAAAACAAATATAACCTATGTTAAAATTTATTATAGTGGATTACCTAGGTTGTCTCCAGATAGGAGTGCACAACAATTAAGCTGTCACCTTAAAATATAAAGAAGTGAGGTTGTTTTTAGAAATTGTTTGATTTATAAAATACAAGAAAGAAACTAAATAAAGTAAAGTAATTAAGTGAAAGTTTTGAAACAAATTTACAAATGATGTGATTTAAATCAGTGATATGAAATGGTGATCAGGTAGGGTCAGTTTTCCAATTGTAATTCTATCATTGTTCATTTTACCCAATTCTCCTCTGCTAAATCGTTAAGAGTGAGAATCCACAATCGTTTCTTATCACTCCCTTGGTCAATTAAAAATGTGAGAATAAACCTTACTAAAATCTTAGGTTGGTCTAATCTCCTTCCAATGTGTAATAGAGTTGTAGAAAATACCCCCAATTATCTTAGGCAATTCCCAATCGGGTCTTGTTTATCCCAAGTAATCAATAACATTCACTACTCCTCACACACGTACCGGTGATCACCGAGTACTTCACCACTAAGTCCTGGTCTATTCCATAGTTTATAAACCAGAACCTATTGGAGGGATATATTTATCATTGACCAAATATAAATTAACAACATAATCTAAAATCAGATACAATCGTATATGATAATAAAAACTGTTATAGGAAATTGAAACTGATTCACAGAAGAGAAGAGGATTTTAAAACATTAAGAGAAGGAACTCATGAAATACAACATGGAAAACATCCCCTTCCCCAATCACACATAAGTTTACCCCACCATGTAAAGGGTAATTGTGACTAATGGGAAATAATAATTCATTACAAAACTAAGAAGAACAAAAGAGAGAAAACAAAGAACAGAAAATTTAATCCTCCAGAATCTGTCCTCCAGAAGTTTTCCTCTGTTATTCCTACCATCCGACCGAAACTCACTAAGGTACCTTATTATATAATGTTGTAAATGAAGTTTTCTATCGACCCTCATAATTTGAGAGTCATTGGACAGGTGTAAAGAAAGATATGGCCGAATCAATGACCATTACTTTTCTGGCCGCCAAACACGGTTTCACCCACTCCACTTGGACGCGCCCAAAAGATGCCTTAATGAGATTCATATTTTATGAAATTTAATATGAACCGTCCCTTGAAAGTCCTATGTCGATACCAGATAAAAGAACCTCATTTTAAGGTCGGATGAAGGAGATATTCCATATTTAATGCAGTGGGGTCCATTCTGCCTGCCAAACTGATTTCTCCACTTGATTGAATTTTCTGTACCATTGGGTTTTGAATTGGGTCTTTGTCCAGAAGGAACATTTGAATCCCACAAGTATAGGAATCCTAAAAAAAGGATTCACTTCAATTGGACTCATATTATAAAAGTTATTCCCGAAAAACAGAATCTATATAAAACTGCCAATTTTACAGAATTACCCCATTTTCACATTTAAGCCCAAAATACACCAAAAACACATAAATGATGAAAATACACTAACATTGAATAATTGGGAGGGATTAAATCATTGAAAAACATATAAATAATAATTAAAATATTAACTCTATCAATTCCCCCACACTTATCACTTGGACTCCTGGACAAGTCAGAATCCAAATAAAATCAAAGTAAATTCAAAACACATATCCATGAGATCCACCAATTTGAAAACAAGAAACAAAATATATCATGCCTCCTAAAACTCTATTATTTCATGTTCTTAATTTAGGATCACTCAATAAATTTACTCTTTATTTCTCCTCCCATGCACACAAAACACTTATCTAACTTTCATTATCTCTCATTACACAAATCTCAATTTTTTAGCAATGTATTTCTCATCCAAACTCATACAAGGGTCACCATAGGCTTGATAAATTCCTACATCTCCACCTGATGTGATTCAAAGACATATGTTTATCATGAGGACTTTTTAAGGTTGTTCTATGGCTTTAGGTTGGTAGGATTTATATGTGAAAATTCTGAGTCTGAATGAAGAGGTCTTGGCTCTTTTTGAAGCACAATTGCATTACTCTAATTTTCAAAAAAGTGTGGTCTTCTCTTCACTCCCCTTAGTAGAAAATAAACTCCTTCTCCATGGAATATCAAGGAATGTTATCATAGTTCATTATTTTAGAAGCAAACATTTCAATCTTCTCAAATATAATATTTCTTGAAAGCTCTAGAAAAGTCACAACTTCCTTTTTACATTAGAAGCTCCAGAAAGGCACAGCTTATCTCATCATGAAATCTCCAGAAAAGGCACAGCTTTCAGCAGAATGATTTTTTTTTTGCAGCAATAACATCTCTTCAACATTTTTTTTTTCACCCAAATTATCCCCAAAAAAAGGCAGTACAATACAAGACATCTTCCCCCCACACTTATGTTCAAATAGATCATGCAATTTCACTTCAAGAGCAGGTTAGATAGGGAATATTGGCTTGTAATGTGGCAAACCTAACAGGATGTTCATGGATTATATGGGCTACAAGGATTAAATGTTCAAGGTAGGACATTATGAAAGGTATTATCTTGAAAAGGGGGCTTTTAAACCAAATAAATTCCTCAATAATTTAAAACATAAGTACCTCAAACCCTCAAGTTTTCACAGGAATAAATCAAATTTTGGTTAAATCAAGCATGATTTGGTTCTCTCAAGAAGTGAGGTGAATGTAAAGAATATAAAAATAATAGGTTTATAAGCCTCATGGGAATGTGATTTAAAATATAAAGACAGTGATATGTGGCATGGGATTCAAAAAACAAAGTATTTTTTCATGAAATTCCCAAAGAATTGAACTTGAAACAATGTCATTTTCAGCATTCATTTAAGCTCAGTTTCAAGGAATAAATTATTTCACTCATGGAGATGGGTTTCAAAAATATCAATGATAATCATTTTAGCTCAAAAGTTTCAAAAACACACAAAAATTGAAAAATAAACACACAAAATTTTAAACACACACATGTTTTTTAAAACAATTAGGAAAACAAACAACACATAAAAATCCTACACTATAAAGGTTCCCTCCCCCACACTTAAATGATGAAGTGTCCACAATGTATTCAAATGTATTTAACATGTAATAATATTGGAAATTGAATCACAAAAATCATGAAAATATAAAGGAGAGGTACAACCTGATGGAGTTTATTGATAAACAGGTTGGAGGAGTGTGATCTCCTCTATTGGATCTGATGGCATGGTCCCAAGGAATTTCTTCAATCTGTGCCCATTAACAGTGAATGGATCCTTCACTCCATCCTTCACAATCTGCACAGCACCAAAAGGATATACATTAGTAACTATAAATGGACCTTCCCACCTGGAACGAAGTTTACCTGGCATCATCTTGAGTCTTGAATTTAATAACAACACTTTGTCTCCAAGATGAAAGTCTTTTGGTTGGATCAATTTTTCATGATCCACTCTTGTTCTATCTTTGTAAATCCTAGAATTTTCAAATTCTTCCCTTCTAATTTCTTCCATCTCTTGTAACTGCAATCTTCTCTCTTTCCCAGCACTTTCAAGATCCAAATTCATCTTCCTCACAGCCCAGTATGACTTGTGTTCCAATTCCACAGGTAGGTAACAACTTTTCCCATAAATCAACCTATATGGACTCATTCCAATTGGGGTTTTGTAGGATGTCATGTAAGTCCATAATGTGTCTTCTAACCTTTGGATCCAATCCTTCCTATTTGGATTAATAGTCTTTTCCAAAATTCCTTTGATTTCCCTATTGGAAACTTCAGCTTTCCCATTAGTTTGTGGATGATAGGGAGTTGATGTTTTATGATGCACCCCATACCTTTTCAACAAAGCCTCCATTCTTCTATTGAAAAAGTGAGTCCCTTGATCACTAATGATGGATCTAGGAACTCTAAACCTACAAAATATGTTAGCCCTGACAAAATCACAAACAACTTTAGCATCATCAGTCCTAGTGGCTTTTTCTTCCACCCATTTGGAAACATAATCAACAGCAAGCAGAATATAAGAATTTCCAAATGACATTGGAAAGGGCCCATAAAATCTATCCCCAAAACTTCAAATATTTCACAAAAATTAAGTGTCTTTTGGGGCATTTCTTGTCTCTTTGAAATATTTCCTCTAAACTGACATTTTTCACACCGTTTACAAAATTCATGAGAATCTTTGAAAAGTGTTGGCCAATAAAGTCCAGATTCTAAAACCTTCCTTGCTGTAATTTGAGGTCCAAAGTGGCCTCTACAAGCTAATGTGTGACAAAACCTAAAGACTGATTCAATTTCATTTTTAGGCAAACATCTTCTTATCATTTGTTCATTGCAAATCTTCCAAAGAAATGGATCATCCCAGATGTAATATCTAGATTCAGCTTTCAATTTGTGAATTTGGAGATAATTTAAATGAGATGGGACCTGAGATGTTACCAGATAATTGACCATGTCAGCATACCAAGGTACTTCTCCGTCAATCAAGTACAACTGCTCTCCTGGAAGGCGATCATTTAGTGGTTCAGTGTCTGGAATTTCAACTTCAGCGGTGTTGGGTAGTCTACTTAAGTGATCAGCCACTTGGTTCTCAGATCCCTTCTTATCTTTTATTTCTATGTTGAACTCATGTAGTAGTAGCATCCATCTCACTAGCCTTGGTTTTGCTTTAGCCTTCTTCATCAAGTACCTAAGAGCTGCATGATCAGAAAACACAATGACTTTAGTTCCAAGTAGATACGATCTAAATCTTTCTAAAGAAAAAACAACTGCTAAAAACTCTTTTTCTGTTGTTGTGTAGTTGAATTGGGACGCATCTAAGGTTTTCGAGGCATATGAAATGACTTGTTTCCTGCCATCAATTCGCTGAGAAAGGACAGCTCCAACTGCTTGGTTTGAAGCATCACAAAGTAGCTCAAATGGTTCTTCCCAATTTGGTGGCTGCATCACTGGTGGTGTAATCAATCTCTTCTTCAACTCATCAAATGCTTCCCTACATGAACCATTGAAATAAAAATCAGCATATTTCAAAAGTAATCTAGAGAGAGGGAGAGAAATCTTACTGAAATCTTTTATAAACCTCCTGTAGAATCCTGCATGTCCTAAAAATGATCTAACATGTTTCACACAAGTTGGGTAAGGCAAAGAATTTATCACTTCAATTTTTGATTTATCAACTTAAATGCCTTTCTGAGAAATGACATGCCCAAGGAAAATTACTCTCTCAACCATAAAATGACACTTTTCAAAATTCAAAACAAGGTTTTTTTCAATGCAAGTTTTCAAAACTTTTTCCAGATTTTTCAAACAATGGTCAAAAGAATTTCCAAAAACTGTGAAATCATCCAAGAAAACTTCCAAGAAATCTTCAATGTGATCAGAAAATATACTTACCATACACCTCTGAAATGTACCTGGAGCATTACACAATCCAAATGGAATCCTTTTTTATGCAAAAGTGTCGAAAGGACAAGTAAAGGTAGTCTTCTCTTGATCTTTGGGAGCAATGGGTACCTTAAAATAACTTGAAAATCCATCCAAAAAGCAATAATGAGTTCTACCAGCCAACCTCTCTAGCATCTGGTCAATGAAAGGGATAGGGAAATGATCTTTTCGAGTGACCTAATTCAACTTTCTAAAATCTATGCATACTCTCTAGCTATTCTGAATTCTCACAGGGATTAATTCATTCTTTTCATTCCTCACAATGGTTAGGCCAGTTTTCTTTGGGACTACATGGATGGGGCTAACCCATTGTGAATCTAATATAGGATAGATGATCCCGTCTTCTAATAACTTCTCAATCTCTTTTTTCACAACCTCCATCAGGGTAGGGTTCAGCCTCCTTTGGGGTTGTCTGACAGGTTTGGAATCTCCCTCAAGAAAAATTTGATGTGAGCAAATTTTTGGGTTTATTCCAGGGATATCACCTACTATTGCTTGGACATTCTCTCTCAAAAGCTCAATCAATGATTTTTCTTGAGTTTCAGATAGATTATTAGCAATTATTACTGGTAATTTATCTCCCTCCATAAGGTAAACATATTTTAAATCAATGGGGAGTGGTTTTAATTCCAGATCAGGAGGATGCTCAAGAGATGAAACTAAAATGAGGTTCTCCACTTCCAATGGTTTGACATCCTGCACACCAGAAATCATATCATCTTCATCATCATTTAAAAAATTATCAAAGAAATCATATTTTACCTTTTCTTCCAACAAGAAATCAGAACCTCCAAGAGTTTGGGAATCCATATGTTCAGTGATATCTTTAATGGAAAAATTCTCTCCTAATGATAAAAATTCATGAAACATACCTGATTCTTCAATTGGTTCTATGTCATCTTCATGGGAGAGTGCAAAGAGTGAATGATCATCTGATGGGTGCCTCATGGATTCAAAAATATTGAAGTGGATGGTGTTGTCTCCAAACTCCATGGTAAGTGTCCCTTCATGGACATTGATAATGGTTTTGGATGTCTTCAATAAAGGTCTCCCCAAAATGATGGGTGAGTGTGATGGGATCCTATCATCTTCCATATTTAACACATAAAAGTCAGCAGGGAATAAAAGATCTTTGACTTTTACTAAGACATCCTCTAGAACTCCTGTTGGGAAAACTGTGGATCTATCTACAATCTGAACCACCACTCTTGTGGGCTTCAAGTCTCCCATATGTAAAGAAGTATATACCGAGTGAGGAAATACATTAATTGATGCACCTAAATCGCACAAAGAATTAGAGAAATTTAATGAACCAATGGTGCATGGAATAGAAAACGTCCCTGGATCTTGACATTTGGTTGGAAATTGTGGTGTGATAAGGGGTGAGATGCTTCTTCCAAAATTGATCCTCTCATTCCCTTGAAGCATCCTCTTCTTAGTGCAAAGATCCTTCAAAAATTTAGCATACTTTGGAATTTTTTTGAGTGCTTCAAGCAGAGGTATGTTGATTTCCACTTTCTAGAAGGTGTCCAGAATTTCTTTTTGTAGTGCTTCTTCTTGTAACCTCTTTGATTCAATCATCCTTGATGGAAATGGTGGTGGTATATCTTTCTTCTCCCTTTGTTTCCTTTGAAATGGTGTTTCTTGTTTCTTCCTTCTTGGCCTATCATTATCATCCTCCTCTTTCTTATCATCTTCCCAATGCATTTTCATAGAACTCTCATCATTTATAACTTCATTCTCACCCAGATCAGTTTTTCTTATTTCAGGTTCAATGGTGGATGTTGGTTGGAGTTATTTTCCATTTCTTGTAGTTATAATACTAACATTATCTTTTGGGTTTGGGACTGTTTGGGAAGGGATTTTACCTGGATTTTTGGTTAGAAAGTCCATGAGACATTCAAACTTGTTGGACAAATCTTTAACAGTGTCTTTCAGTCCTTCAAACTCAGATTTTTGTTGGTTTTGAATTGGAGGTTGGGCACTAGTGGATGGTTGCTCATAGGGTCTTTGGATATTGGTTGGTTTTTGGTATGAAGGCTGGTTATAAGATTTCTTTTTCTGAAATGGTGGAGGGTTCTGGAATTGATTCTGGAATGGGGGTTGTTTTTGAAACTGATTTTGGTACGGGGGCCTAGCTTGATTCTGCTAATTTCCAAATCCATATTGGACTTGGTTAGGATCTCTCCATACTTGATTTTGCTGGAACTGCCTTGGTTGAAAGGCTGCTGCACAACTTTCCATTCCCTGTATTTCAGCACTCTGGTCAGTGAAATGATCAGGAGATGAGCATAAACCACATACCTTAGCTGGCGCTTGTTGGTCACTAACTTGCTTCAAGGCCATCTGTCTCACCAAACTAGTAAGCTCTCCAATCTTAGTTTCTAATAAGGGTGATGGATGAGAAGTGCGTACCTCATGAATACCTATTGTTCCAATACCTCTTGTTCCAAATTGCTGCGAGTTTTGGGAAATCTTCTCAATCAATCCCTTGGCTTCTTCTGGTGACTTTTCAATCAGTGCACCTCCAGATGATGCATCAAGAAGGTTTCTATCATTGTCCAGTAGTCCTTGATAGAAGAAGACAATAAAGTGGTGTTCCTCAATGGCTTGATGCAGACAACTGGCACATAGCTTCTTAAATCTCTCCCAGTACTCGTAAAGGGTTTCTCCAGATGATTGTTGTATGGCATAGATTTCCTTATGAATGGTTGTGCTTCTAGAGGTGGGGAAGAATATTTTCATAAAACATCTTACCAGGTCATTACAGTCATGTACGTCTCTTGGTTGTAGGTTGTACAACCATTCTTTAGCAGCTCCATCCAATGAAAATGGAAATTCCTTCCACTTTACCTGCTCCTCGGTAATTCCACAGGATCTGAAAGTTGAGCAAACATGTGTGAACTCTTTAATGTGTTTGTTTGGATATTCACCTGCCAAACCATGAAACTTTGGAAGCAAAGGAATCATGTTAGGTTTCATTTAAAAATCATTTTATAACACTGGCATGGCAAGTTGATTGTTTTGATTAAGGAATTGTGGTGCATAGAGGTCTCTAAGTGTTTGGTTTTGATTTTCAGCCATGATGACAGGCTCAGAGTGAACACTTGAAGTTTCACTTGATTCTGCTAGGGGAACTTCCACAAAATCAGATTCCAAATTAATTTTTCTAAGTCTATTCAACAAGGTTATTTCAATCTCAGGATCTATGAGTAAAGGTTCGGTTTTTGAGGTTCGAGTCATGCAATTTTGAAGAGAAAATATGAAAAGAGAGAAAAGAAAAGAAAAGAAATGTTGGTGCTACCTCCCCGGAAACGGCGCCAAGTTTTGACACGTTCCTGTCGTGGGGTGTGGCAAAAACAAATATAACCTATGTTAAAATGTATTATAGTGGATTACCTAGGTTGTCTCCAGAGAGGAGTGCACAACAATTAAGTTGTCACCTTAAAATAGAAAGAAGTGAGGTTGTTTTTAGAAATTGTTTGATTTAGAAAATACAAGAAAGAAACTAAATAAAGTAAAGTAATTAAGTGAAAGTTTTGAAACAAATTGACAAATGATGTGATTTAAATCAGTGATATGAAATGGTGATCAAGTAGGGTCGGTTTTCCAATTTTAATTCTATCATTGTTCATTTTACCCAATTCTCCTCTGCTAAATCGTTAAGAGTGAGAATCCACAATTGTTTCTTCTCACACCCTTGGTCAATTAAAAATGTGATAATAAACCTTAACAAAATCTTAGGTTGGTATAATCTCCTTTCAATGTGTAATAGAGTTGTAGAAAATACCCCCAATTATCTTAGGCAATTCCCAATCGGGTCTTGTTTATCTCAAGTAATCAAGAACATTCACTACTCCTCACACACGTTCCGGTGATCACCGAGTACTTCACCACTAAGTCCTGGTATATTAAATCATTTATAAACCAGAACCTAGTGGAGGGATATATTGATCATTGACCAAATATAAATGAACAACAGAATCTAAAATCAGATACAATCGTATATGATAATAAAAACTGTTATAGGAAATTGAAACTGATTCACAGAAGAGAAGAGGATTTTAAAAAATTAAGAGAAGGAACTCATGAAATAAAACATGGAAAACATCCCCTTCCCCAATCACATATAATTTTACCCCACCATGGTAAGGTTAATTGTGACTAAGGGGAAAGAAGAATTCATTACAAAACTACGAAGAACAAAAGAGAAAACAAAGAACAGAAAATTTAATCCTCCGGAATCTGTCCTCCAGACGTTTTCCTCTGTTATGCCCACCAGACGGCCGAAACTCACTGAGGTGCCTTATTATAGAATGTTTTAAATGAAGTTTTCTATCTACCCTCAAAATTTTAGAGTCATTGGACAGGTGTAAATAAAGATATGGCCGAATTAATATTCATTACTTTTCTGACCGCCAAACACTGTTTCACCCACTCTACTTGGACGCAACCAAAAGATACCTTAATAAGATTCATATTTTATGACATTTAATATGAACCATAACTTGAAAGTTATCTTTTGACACCAGCTGGAAGAACCTCATTATAAGGTCGGCTGAAGGAGATATTCCATATTTAATGCAGTGGGGTCCATTCTGCCTGCCAAACAGATTTCTCCACTTGATTGAATTTTCTGTACCATTGAGTTTCGAATTGGGTCTTGGTCCAGAAGGAACATTTGAATCCCACAAGCATAGGAATCCTAAAAGAAATATTTACTTCAATTGGACCCATATTATAAAAGTTATGCCCAAAAAACAGAATCTATATAAAACTGCCAATTTTAGAGAATTACCACATTTTCAAATTTAAGCCCAAAATACACCAAAAACACATAAATGATGCAAATAAAGTAACATTGAATAATTGGGAGGGATTAAATAATTGAAAAACATATAAATAATAATGAAAATATTAACTCTATCAGGCACCTTCTCCAAGATTACTCTGAAAGAGTGCCTTAGAGTTCTCAAACCTTTTCTGTCTTTCTCTCTCCTGGTAAAGACCACGAAGGTGCTCGATCGTTCTATAAGAATACATGTTTTCATAAGACTTCATGAGGTCACTAGACATTGATGATATCATAAAACATTTAATATCGACCACATCGTTCATATGTTTCTAATAGACCAGGAAATTCTCATCACTCGCCTCTTTGGTAGGAGGATCAGGTAATGTTGACTCCATCATGTAATACTTCCGTTCATGGCATAGGATAACCCAAAGGTATCTAAACCATTTAAGGAAGTTACTACCGATGAGGATGTTGTATTTATCCAGAATTGATCACAGGGATAGTGTGGTTGATGAGCTTGTCATTTTTATTCTACAATTAAAAGAGCAGATCATTAGTACTTTCTTGATTACATTTTATAAGAAATAATGAATTTTATTAAGTATCTCACTATTTTATCAAGTCCCAATAACCCTCGCCATTGAACTTGGAATGTCCAGTTTCCATGAAATTCTAGTGGAAAGGATCCATATTCCCCTTCGCATACCCCAAAAAGAGTTGGTCGAGCTATTAGAAGGTATTTAGGTAGGCAGTTCCTTTCCTACTGTGGGCTTGTAGCTCCTTGATCTATTGAGTAGACTCTCCGATCCTAAAATCATTACTTTGGATTTCCTTAACTCTTACCTCCAATATTACACCAAGTCTAGCAAGGGATACCCCTCTTGATGTAATATGATTAATTTAACCTGAAACCTTTCATAAGGGCTTCCTGTATAAAAGTAAGTGTCCTAACAAGGGTTGGTCAAACACATAGTTTTATTGAGTTTTTTCCTTAATTAAGTAATGGAAGGCTTAGTGTGACTTTATATTTTATTTGAGGGATTTTTATATCTTTTGCGTGAATTTATTATTATCATTATCACATGCTTTTTAATATTAAGTGGAACTTACTTAAGTGATTAAACATGTCTTGATAATATTTACTCATAAGTCTGGTTTATTTTAGTTTCATCTTGCATGCTTGTTTAATTCATTAATTATGTGATCGTGACAACACAACCATAATGATAAACCATGAAAATGATAAAAATAAAATAAATGGAATGATCATGAGATTTTCTAATGGTTACTTTATAAATTGGTTGATAAACTAACCCTAACCTAGGGGAGAAACATTTTGAACCTTTTGGGTTCGTGTTTACAATTTTCCACCTGTCCACCTTTGTATCTCCTGGGATTGGTTTTGTCTCGGCTCTAGCTTGAACCACCTCCACTAGCTTAGGAGTTCCATCCATTACATATGCCTTTTCTTAACTCACATGCAGGTGAGGAGTAAAAGGGGGTTTACATAAAAGAAACCTTGGGAACGTAGGCCATACATATTAATGAGGAGAAGGCTCGCAGACCAACAAATTTAATTTAAATAAATAAATTAAAAGAAACCATCCACATACAAAGGTCTCAGTCTAGCTCATGATCATCCATACATGCAACGATATTTATGGATAAATAAAACTATCATTCAATTCTTTAATCATTCTTGTTTAAGATAAATCATGCTCGAATCAATTAATTGTCATCTTTAATTAATCAATCATTTTATCTTAAACCCTTTTTTGAATTTTCTTGATATTATCATCCATCGTAATTTTAAACAAATAAATTCATTTAAAATTATCTTTGTACGTTACTTTTACCTTGGAGGAAACCTGGTGAATTCCTATTCATAACTACCCAATGAGTAGAAATAAACATTATGCAAATGTTAAATTAAAACACATATCACATGTTGCGCCTTAGCTTTATGCTTGCACGATAGTACACATCTCAAGGGTTTGTATAATATAATAATAAATTTTAATAAATCTGCATGATCTGGATGATTACATGGATTTTAGTTCCAACTACACGGTGTGTACTATTTTTCATTGTCCATCCGAAGTACACGCTTGGGGAAATGGTGTGTGAGTGTACTTCAGAAATCTTTGGATTACATGGCATGTCCAGTGGGCCACACGCCGTGTAGTTCCTCATTACACAGTCTCCAGTTGGGCAAGCCATGTACGGGGTACATGGTCCAACCCTAACCCGAAGGGACTACACATTGTGTCTAGTTGGCCACACAGTGTGTAATCCAGAAACCATGTGCCACATATTCCTGGTCATCACATAGATTCATTAAGACTTATACAAACTCTAATGACACGACTTGGTTTGGCGGACCAGAACCGGTGCATTGAACCTTGGCTACACAGTGTGTATTTCTGAATACATGTCATGTGTTCTGGTGTTTTATGGCCAGGAACCTTTGGCACCTCCAAATGAGATCCTCTGTTTTATTTTAATCAAAATTAAAAGGAAAGATCATTTCTGTAATGTGAACGAGAAACAAAAGAGGAGTAACAGATCTCGAGATTCAGATTTACAGAATGACTAACTTGAATTGAAACAACTAAATTATTGAATGCGTAAATCATCAATGAAATATTAAAATAATTATTAACTATGATGTAAGCGCTCTGATACCACTTGAAGGTTCTGGGCGCAGTGGAAGCATGGTTGTGTCGACACCCAACTTTGATTTTTACAATGATCAATTATTATTCTGGGATCAATATGATGATGAAAGTCAGTCTTCATGGAATAGAATCAAAGATTTAGAAAAATAAGGAAGAGGCTGGAAACCTTTAGAGAGGATATAGCACATCATATTTATAATTAATTTAATTGATTTCATAAAGAAAATAATACATGGATCTTCGTTATTTTCTTTATTGATGATGTTGATCATCCGGAATAACTCTTCTGAATTATCTTATTGTGCTTTAAAGGATTCAAACTAGAATCCCTCTAGAGGTGATCCACACGTGCTCTGATGGCCTCTGATCAACACCGCTCGTTCTCTGGGTGCTAGCGTGGTGAAGTGAGTGTCTTTGTGTCAGTCATTATTGATCACTTATTCCTTAGCCTTGAATAATGTCTCTTGTTCTTGAGAGGGCGGGAAGAGGATTCGAAAGAGAAATTGTTTAGATCAACAATTCTCAATTCACCATGTGTGAAGTTCGGTACATGGAACAATAGATGTATGTGTCTATTTATTTACATGGGGAATCAGTTACAATATTTAATTATGTAACAACAATTAAATACATTCATAACCTTAGAGGAAACTAATGCTATTGATAATAATACCGCGTCATTATTTATAGTGCTCCAACTTGCATAAAATGAAATTATAAATAAAATTCTGCGTCACAAAATAATAGCAGCATTATTTTAATGTGTGCCAACTAGTTAAATAATTATTTATCATCTTGAAAATAATTATTTTACTACCGGAATGGACTTGGTCCTCTCGAACTCCACTTCTATTTATTGAACACCCGAATAAATATATAAATAATTTATTCTCTTAAATAAATATTTTATTTACAAACTGAAGGTTCTGGGTGCAACGGAAGTGTAGTTGGGATTGAACCCAACTTTGATTTTAACCATGATCACTGATTATTCTGGGATCTATAAGACGATTAACACAAGTCTCCATGGAATAGAATCAAATATTTAGATAAAGAAGAAAGAGTCCTGAAACCTTTAGAGAGGATCTTTCACATCATGTTTATAATTAATTTAATTAATTTCATAAAGAAAATAATACTTGTATCTTTAGTATTTTCTTCATTGAAGATGTTGATCATTTGGAATGACCCTTTAGGATTATCTTATTGCGCTTGCAAGGATCCAAAATAGAATCCCTCTAGCGGTGATCCACATGTGCTCTGATGGACTCTGATCTACACCGCTCGTTCTTTGGGTGCTAGCGCGGAAAAGCGAGTGTCTTGTGTCGGTCATTCTTGATCGCTTGTTCTTTGGCCTTGAAGAACATCTCTCCTTATTGAGAGGGGAGGGAAGAGGATTCGAGAGATAAATTGTTTAGTTCAACAATTCTCAATTCACCAGGTTTGTGGTTCGGTACATGACACAATAGATGTATGTGTCTATTTATTAACATGAGGCTTCAGTTACAATATTTAATTGTGTAACAGCAATTAAATACATTCATAACCTTAGAGAAAACTCATGATATTAATAATAATATCACATCATTATTTATGGTGCACCAACTTGCGCAAAACAAAATTATAAATAAAATTCCACGTCACAAAATAATAGCAGTGTTATTTTAATTTGTGCCAACTAGTTAAATAATTATTTATCGTCATGAAAATAATTATTTTATTATCAGATCGGCCTTGGTCCTCTCGAACTCCACTTCCATTTATTGAACACTCGAATAAATAAATAAATAATTTATTCTCTTAAATAAATATTTTATTTACAAACTAATAAATAAATATTTATTAAGTGTTCAATAAAATAAATAAATATATTTTACTCACAATCCAGTGAATAAATATTTATTTAATTTATGCAATCATTTTAACTTGAATAAAATTATTCCATTTTCTTGATAATAATATTTATTAATTAAATTCAAATAGAATTTAACTGAGACCACCAGAAACTCTTAGTTTGTGACCCTCTAGGATTCTTTCTCATTGGCATTAGGCAGGCTTGCCTAAAGTCCAAGAGTACTGTTTATCAACGGATCAAGGAACCCAAGATAAAGAACTTAAAGTCACAACAACGACATCCACATGTGAATGCTCGCTGTGTAATATAATCCTTTTTTTGTAATATCTCGTCAAGCAGGTTTCATGATAGTGTCATCAACTTTTATGCTTGATATGTCGTTCTTTGACTACCTGAAATAAACTCATCGTTACACCATGGACATGAAATTTCACGCGATGGTTCTATTTCAATCAAAGGGTAAATATATCAACTTCCATAAATAGAAGGGACAAATCCTTCCTCGACTTATCCATTAATAACATGTCACTTGTGATGCACCCAACGTACCCTACTTCCCGCCAACTTTATGCATGGCGGTTTTTGTTTGTAAATCAAAGTGCGTGAGTCGTGACATGTATTAATGATAATCTTAAAGTCTAAGAATCATTACACACACTCACAAATAGAAATATCCAATGACACCAAAACATGCGGAATTCCTATTGGCGGATATGTTCTCATAATATTCTATCTTGGAGATTACCAAGTGCGAACTTCATGAGAGGAAGTCTCATCTGCTTACGAGTACTCACACCTGATGGTCTGCATGATATGTGTCCCATCATAGTATGTTATCCAATTGTAGAAATAAATTTAAGAATATTGTTATAGCATTTCAAGGTTCTCATCATAGCGGGGAACTGTCATGACCTTATCAATGCAACAAATACTCTAGGATATTATTACATCATAGTCATGCAGAATAATGAACAATATGTAATAAGATGTTTAATATTTAAATACATTAAATGTTTATGTAATCAAAGTACCACCAGTTGGTTCTAGGAAACCAAATCTTACAAATTCCCACTTGGACTAGAACCAACTACCTACAACTTTCAGTCCGCTAGATCTCACATGGTGATCATGTTTCTGCGGAGTCAAGGCTTTAGTCAAGGGGTCCTCCACGTTGTCTTCTGTGGAAATATTGCTCACTGCAACTTCACCTCTCTAAGAAAAATCCCTCAAGAGATGATACTTCTGAAGTATGTGCTTCGTCTGCTGATGTAACCTTGGTGCTTTTGCGAGAGCAACCACTGTAGTATTATCACAGTACAGTGTGATGGGATCTCACTACAAGAAAATTGTCGTTTAGCGGCGGTTTTTAAAACCGCCGCTAAACGCGTTTCGAGCCGCCATTTCGTGGCGGTTTTTAAACCGCCGCGAAATGCCAAAAAAAATTATTTTTTAAAAAATTTTATTCGAGGATTAGCGGCAGTTTTCTAAAAAACCGCCGCGAAATAGCGGCGGTTTCGGTAAAACCGCCACGAAATGAAATGAAAAAATAAAAAAACACGAGAAACCCCGAAATCACTAAAACGACCATAACTTTTGATCCGGGCGTCCGTTGAAGCGTCACAACCAGTCAAATCGAATCTCATGAAGAGATCTAGAGGCACATATAATCAAAACCGTGAGATGGTCTAAGGTGCGAAAGATATTAGAGTTATAAGAAAGTTGAAAAAAGTTCTTCAACTTCAAACGGCCATAACTTTCGCTCCGGGTGTCCGTTTGGGCTCTACCACATATCAAATTGAAGCCAGCGAAGAGAGCTACGCACTAGATCGACAAAATAAAGCTTCTGTCATGTTTTTCGACCCCAAAAACCCCTCTAAAGGCCTCTAAAACCCAGTTTCTGTCACCGGTGTCCCGTCGAACTTGTCTTCAAACGGACCTAACTTTTGATCCGCGTGTCAGTTCGGCCTCCTCCACCTGCCAGATCATAGCTCGCTCCATGAACTTCAGTTTGACTGGTCGCAGTGCCCACATGCACTCCTAGATCATATGTTCTGGCCTTTTTAGTGGGTATCGGGTTTGTTATGTTTTTCAATGCCTCGTTTCTAGCACCCATTCCCCGTCATCTTTTTTTTAAATGGTCGTAACTTCTAATCTGCCTGTCGGACTCTTTCACCTTTCAGGTCGAAGATCGTTTCAGGATCTTTGATTTGGTAGGTCGCGGATCTAAAACGGACTCTTGGATCATAAGTTATCTCCGTTAATGTGAGTCCAATGTTTTTGTCTCTTTATGACCGTTTTGACGGGTTTTAACGGTTGCTCTATTTATTACTGTTTATTTGGGTTTCCATGACTTGTTATCTTTATCAATGGTTTTTTGTGGGTTATTATGATGATTATGTTGAATTATTAAGGAGTTTTCCAGAGTTGTCACGAGTTTTCATGCGTTCTCATTCTTTCTAATACCTCATTCTTCATATGCTTCTCCATCCTTTTTCATGCGTTTTCATGATTTTTCATCCCTTATCATGTCTTTTCATACTTTTTCATGTGTTTCCTTTATTATTTATTATTTATTATTTATTATTTATAATATACTTTAATTTATTTATTATCTATTATTTGTAACTGGTTATTTATTATTTACTATTTATTATTTATTATTTATATTTATATTTATTTATTATTTGTTATTTATATTTACTTATTATTTATTATTTATTATTTATTATTTATTATTTATTATTTATTATTTATTATTAATATTTATTATTTATATTTATTATTTATATTTATTATTTATATTTATTATTTATATTTATTATTTATATTTATTATTTATTTATTATTTATATATTATTTATTATTTATTATTTATATTTATTTATTATTTATATTTATTTATTATTTATTATTTATATTTATTTATTATTTATTATTTATTATTTATTATTTATTATTTATTTATTATTTATATTTAATTATTATTTATTATTTATTATTTATTATTTATTATTTATTATTACTAATAATAAAATATTAATAATAATAACAATATCTTTTACTGGTTATTTATTATTTATTATTTATAATTCATTATTTATTATTTATTATTTATTATTTATTACTTATTATTTATTATTTATTAATTATTATTTATTATTTACTATTAATATTTATTATTTATATTTATTATTTATATTTATTATTTATATTTATTATTTATTTATGATTTATTATTTATTTATTATTTATTATTTATTATTTATTATTTATTATTTATATTTATTTATTATTTATATTTATTTATTATTTATATTTATTATTTATATTTATTATTTATTATTTATATTTATTTATTATTTATATTTATTTATTAATTATTATTTCTTAGTTATATTTATTATTTATATTTATTATTTATATTTAGTATTTAGTATTTATTATTTATTATTTATTATTTATTATTTATATTTATTTATTATTTAATATTTATATTTATTTATTATTTATTATTTATATTTATTTATTATTTATTATTTATTATTTATATTTATTTATTATTTATATTTATTTATTATTTATATTTATTTATTATTTATTATTTATTATTTATTATTTATTATTTATTATTTATTATTTATATTTATTTATAATTTATTATTTATTATTTATATTTATTTATTTATTATGTATTATTTATTATTTATTATTTAATATTTATTATTCATTATTGATTATTTATTATTTATTATTTATTATTTATTATTTATATCTATTATTTATTTATTATTTATTATTTATTATTTATTATTTATTATTTATATCTATTATTTATTTATTATTTATTATTTATTATTTATTATTTATTATTTATTATTTATTATTTATTATTTATATTTATTAATTATTTATGTTTATTTATTATTTATTATTTATTATTTATATTTATTTATTAGTTATTATTTATTATTTATTATTTATTATTTATTATTTATTATTTATATTTATTTATTATTTATATTTATTTATTATTTATTATTTATATTTATTTATTATTTATTATTTATATTTATTTATTATTTATTATTTATATTTATTTATTAATTATTATTTATTATTTATTATTTATATTTATTTATATATTATTTATTATTTATTTATTATTTATTATTTATTATTTATTATTTATTATTTACTATTCATTTTTTATTTTTTATTTTTTATTTTTTATTTTTTATTTTTTATTATTTATTATTTATATCTATTATTTATTATTTATTATTTATTATTTATATCTATTATGTATTTATTATTTATTATTTATTATTTATTATTTATTATTTATTATTTATTATTTATTATTTATATTTATTTATTATTTATTATTTATTATTTATTATTTATTATTTATTATTTATATTTATTTATTATTTAATATTTATTTATTATTTATATTTAATTATTATTTGTTATTTATATTTATTTATTATTTATTATTTATTATTTATTATTTATTATTCCTTAATTATTATTTATTATTTGTTATTTATTATTTATTATTTATTATTTATTATTTATTATTATTGAGTTTATATCTATTATTATTTGTTTTTTCAATTAATATATATAAGTATATTAAATTCTGTTTATTAACCACATGGCGAGCTTGTTGGAGTGGTAAAGTCTTTGGAAAATATGCAAGAGGTTAGGGGTTCAAATCTCACCAAACGCAGAATTTCTTTATATTGCATGTGCATGTGCATGTGCATGGGATGTGCATGCATGGATAAATAAAGTAAATAAAACAATACGAAATAAATAAATAAATAAAATAAATACGAAATAAAAAAATAAAAAATAAAAACGAAATAAAATAAATAAAATAAATAAATAAATAAAATAAATAAAATTAAATTAAAAAAAATAAAAAAAACCGCCGCTAAATCATTTAGAGGCGGTTTAAACCACCGCTAAAAAACCGCCGCGAAACGTTCTGCGACGGTTTTGAAAACCGCCGTGAATAGTTTCCCGACGCACGATTTCGCGGCGGTTTTTCAAAACCGCCGTTAAATGTCTTTTTTTCCGTAGTGTCTTTACTGCTAGGTATCACATCCAGCTCCTAGATAAAGCTTCGCATCCAAATTGCTTCTTTAGCTGCCTCAGAAGCTATGATATACTCGAACTCTACTGTAGAATCTGTGACCACACTCTGCTTTGAGCTCTTCCAGCTCGTTGCACCTCCACTCAAAGTGAAGATGTATCCTTTTTGTGACTTCATGTCATCTTGATCAGTTTGGAAACTAGAATCGGCATATCCTCTGATGACTAGTTATACATCTCCTCTATAAACTAGGAACATATCCTTAGTAAACCTCAAATACTTTAGGATAGTCTTGACTTCCATCCAATGGCGGTCACCTGGGTCAGCTTTATATTTTCATACCGCACTCAATGCGTAGGCGACATCCAACCTAGTACATAAAATGGAATACATGACTGACCCAATCACTGATGTGTATGGAGTCCTTGCCATTATCTTTCTTTCCTCATGTGTCTGAGGACACATTTTCTTGGAAAGATGAATGTCATGTGATGCTGGAAACAATCACTTCTTGGATTTTTCCATACTTAATCTCTTCAGTATCTTATCAATGTATGTACTATGACTTAGGCCCAACAATCTCTTGGATATATCACGATGGATCTTGATCCCAAGAATATATGTTTCCTCACCCAATTTCTTCATGGAGAAGCATTGATTCAACCATGCCTTAACAAACTGTAAGAGTAGTATCTCATTTCCAATAAGTAATATTTCATCAACATATACTATTAGGAAAACGACTGCACTCTCACTAAATCATTTGTAGACACAAGGCTCACATTCATTTTTGATAAAACCAAATTTCATTATGGCTTCATCAAAATGAATGTTCCATGACCTGGATGCTTTCTTTAATCCATAAATGGATTTCTGCTACTTGCATACCTTATTGGCATCCTTTGGATTCATAAACCTTATAGGTTGTTTCATGTAGACATCTTCCTGAAGGTTCTTGTTAAGGAAGGTTGTTTTGACATCCATTTGCCAAATCTCATAGTCATGGTAAGCGACAATGGCCGATATAATTCTGATGGATTTTATCATTGCAACTGGTGAAAAGGTTTCTTCAAAGCCAATGCCTTGACACTGTTTGAACCCTTTTGCAACCATTCGTGCCTTATAGGTGCTGACTTGTCCTTCCATGTCCAGTTTCTTCTTGAATACCCATTTGCAATCAACAGGCTTTACATAAACTGGAGGATCTACCAAAATCCAAACTTAGTTTTGGTACATGGAATCCATTTCATAATTAATGGATTCTTTCCACTTGGAAACATCTATGCCACTTAATGCTTCCTTGTAGGTTAGATGATTATTATTATCAACTAATAATGAGTCACCATCCTCGGTAACTAGAAAACCATACCGTTCAGGTTCTCTAACCTCTCTTGTACTCCTACGCGGCTCTTATGTCTCTGGAACAATTCTTTCTACCACGGGGTTTTGTGGAATCTGTTCTTATACCAACTCTTGTGTACCTTGAGCCTCAACTTTATCGAAGTCTATCTTGCTCCCACTATCTCTTTTGGAGATGTGCTCCCTCTCAAGGAATATGGCGTGTCTTTCCACTATAACCTTTTTTTATAAGGGGTTGTATAACTAATATCCCCTCGTTTCCTTAGGGTATCCTATAAAGGTACACTTTGTGCCTCAGGGTGAAAGTTTGTTACCTAAAGAGGCCTTAATAAATGCATCTCTTCCCCACACATGTAAATTTGATAATATGGCTTTATTTCCACTCCAGAACTCGTATGGAATACCATTTATCAATTTAGTTGGTACTTGGTTTAGTATGTATGCCATTTTTTGTAACGCATATCCCTAAAAGGATAATAGAAGACTCCCATGACTCATCATTGATCTCACCATGTCCAACAGGGTGCGGTTCCTCCTTTTACTCACACCATTCCACTAGGGCGTGTATGGATGAGTGAGTTGGGATAGGATCCCAAACTCCTGTAAGTAATCAATAAAGTCTTGATTAAGATATTATCCACCTCGGTATGAGAAAAGTTTCTTAATCTTCTTACCAAGATGGTTCTCAAATTCATTCTTGTATTCTTTGAACTTATCAAAAAATCTTACTTATACCTCGTTAAGTAGATATATCCATATTTACTAAAATCATCAGTAAAAGTTATGAAATATAAGTACCCTCCCATTTCTTCATCTGGAAATTGTTCACACGCATTGATATGAACCAATTCAAGAAGTTATTTAGCCCTTTCACCTTTCCCACTAAATGGGGATTTGGTCATTTTGCCTTGTAAACATGCATAACATACACCAAGTGGTTTTAGTTTGAAAGAATCTAAATATCCATATTGATGTAACTTTGTCAAGCATTTCTCATTTACATGACCTTTCCAGTGATGCCAAATTTGGGTGTGGTATGAGTCATGTGAAGTATCTTTGTTATCGATTGTCATTACATGGTTTGTGTAATCCAACACGTAAAGACCATTGTATAAATATACCCTACCAAAGAAAATGATATCTTTGTAAAAGAAGCATCATTCATTTCTAAAATTGAAAAAAAAAATCCATTAGTATCTAATCTATATACAAAAATAATGTTTTTAGTAACAGACGGCACATAATAACAACCCTTTAACACCAAGATTATCCTAGTTGGCAATGTGAGGTGGTAGTCCCCGATAGCTATAGCAACAAACCTGGCTCTGTTGGATGCCCGTAGATCTACCTTCCCTTGGTCAATCTTCCTGAATCTACTTGGTTCCTGTATTTGGATATATATATATATATATATATATGTGAGCACCATAAGCTGTATCTAATACCCAATTTGTAGAAACAGATAGATTGCATTCGAAAAAAAATTCACCTAAAGCTTCCCCTTGCATCTTAGGTTGGGTGTGGTTCTTCTTCCATTGGCCCTTCTTGCCACATGCGAAACAAACAGCCTCATGTTCCCTTTCCTCCCCTTTGATCTTTCTTTTCTTGGAAGGTTGTGAAGAAGCTTTAGGCTCAAATCTCTTCGCCTTCCCTTTCCTATTATTCACTATAAGGACAGAAGGCTTTTCACGCTTCATATCTTTGTCCACTTGGAGAATGAGGATAAGAAGATAAAATAGAGACTTCTCAATGTTGTTCATATTGAAATTGACAACAAATTTAGAGAAGCTCTGAGGGAGTTATGCGAGAATGAGATCAGTGTCCAGTTCTTCGGGGAGTTTAAACCCTAGAACCTCCAGGCGCTCAATGTAGCCAATGAGCTTGACTACATGAGGCCCAGTTGTGGCACCTTCTCCAAGCTTACTCTGAAAGAGTGCCTTAGAGATCTCAAACCTTTCCTATCTTGCTCTCTCTTGGTAAATACCACTGAGGTGATCGAGCATGCTATAATCATCCTTGTTTTCATGAGACTTCATGAGCTCACTAGACATTGATGATAGTATCAAACATTGAATATCGATCGCATCGTTCATATGTTTCTCACAAACCAATAAATCCTTATCACTCACCTCTTTGGAAGGCAGATCAGGTAATGCTGACTCCGGTACATAAGACTTCTGTTCATGGCGTAGGATAACCCAAAGGCATCTAAACCATTCCTGGAAGTTACTACCAGTAAGGATGTTGTCTTTATCTAGAATTTATCGCAGAGATAGTGTGGTTGACGAGCTTGTCATTTTTATTCTACAATTAAAAGAGCAGATCATTAAAACTTTATTGATTACATTTTATGAGAAATAATAAATTTTTATTAAGTCTCCCACTATTTTATCAAGTTTCAATGGCTCTCACCATTGAACTCGGAATGTCCAGTTGACATGACATTCTAGTGGAAAGGATCCATATTCCCCTTCGCATAACCCCAACAAAGGTTGGTCAAGATATTAGAAGGTAATTGGGTAGGCAGGTCTTTTCCAACTACAGGCTTGCAGCTCCTTGATCTGTTGAGTGGACTCCCCAATCCTGAAATCACGACTTTGGATTTCCTCAACTCTTGCCTCCAATATTACACCAAGTCTAGCAAGAGCTACTCCTCTTGGTGTAATATGGTTAAGTCAACCCAAAACTCATCATAAGGGCTTCCTATATAAAAGTAAGTGTCCCCACAAGGGTTGGTCAAACACATATTTTTATTGAGTTTTTCCCTTAATCAAGTAACGAAAGGCTTGGTCTGACTTAATATTTTATTTGAGGGATTTTTATCACTTATGCATGAATTTCTTATTATCATTATCACATGCTTGTTAATATTAAGTAGAACTTACTTAAGTGATTAATCATGTCTTGATAATATTTACGTATAAGTCTGGTTTATTTTAGTTTTATCTTGCATGCTTATTTAATTCATTAATTATGTGATCGTGACAACACATCCATAATGATAAACCTTGCAACTGACAGAAATAAAATAAAGAGAATGATCATGAGCTTTTCTAATGGTTAGTTTATTTAGCGGTTGATAAACTAACCCTGACCTATGGGAGAAACATTTTGAACCTTTTGGGTTCGTGTTTATAGCTTTCCACATGTCCACCGCTGTATCTCCTGGGATTTCTTTCATCTTGGATCCAGCTTGAACCTCCCCCACTAGCTTGGGAGTTATATCCATTACATATGCCTTTTTTTAACTCACATGCAAGTGAGGGGTAAAAAGGGGTTTTACATAAAATAAACTTTGGGCACGCAGGCCCTATATATTAATGATGTGAAGGCTTGCAGGCCAACAAATTTAATTTAAATTAATTAATTAAAAGAAACCATCCACATACAAAGGTCTTGGTCTAGCTCATGATCATCCATACATGAAATGATATTCAAGCATAAATAAAACTAGAATTCAATTCTTTAATTGTTCTTATTTAAGATAAATCACGCTCGAATAAATTAATTATCATCTTTAATTAATCAATCATTTTATCTTAAACCCTTTTCTGAATTTCTTTGAGATTCTCATCCATCGTAATTTTAAACAAATAAATTCATTTAAAATTATCTTTGTACATAACTTGTACCTTGGAGGAAACCCGGTGAATTCTTATTCATAACTACCCAATGAGTGGAAATGAACATTACGCAAATATTAAATTAAACAAATATATATAAAACACTTATCACATGTTGTGCCTCAGCTTTACGCATGCACGATGGTATACGTCTCAAGGGTTTGTATATTATAATAATAAATTTTAAGAAATCTGTGAAATTTGGATGAGTACACGACGTATAGTTCCAACTACACAGCGTGTACTATTTTTCACCATCCATCTGAAGTACACGCCCTGGGAAACGGAATGTGAGTGTACTTTGGAAATCTTTGCAGTACACGGCATGTCCAATAGGTCACACGTCGTGTAGTTCCCCGTTACACGGTCTCCAGTCGAGAAATCCTTGTATGGGGTACGTTGTCCAACCCTAACTCGAAGGGACTACACGTCGTGTCTAGTGGGCCACATGGTGTGTAATCTGGAAACCGCGTGCCACCTATTCCAGGTCAACACACAGAGTCATTAAGACTTAAACAAACTCCAATGACACAACTTGGTTTGGCGGACCAGACCTCGTGCATTGAATCTTGGCTACACAACATGTACTGCTAAATACACGTCGTGTGTTCTTGTGTTGTACGGCCAGGAACCTTTGGTACCTCCAGATGAGATCCTCTATTTTATTTTAATCAAAATTAAAATAAAATATCATTTATGTAAGGTGAACGAGAAACGGAAGAGGAGGAATAGATCTCGAGATTCAGATTTACAGAACGATTAACTTGAATCGAAACAACTAAATTATTAAAT
The DNA here is from genome assembly GCA_963277665.1 of Viscum album. Taxonomy (NCBI): domain Eukaryota; kingdom Viridiplantae; phylum Streptophyta; class Magnoliopsida; order Santalales; family Viscaceae; genus Viscum; species Viscum album. The sequence goes on from OY728128.1 coordinate 1,739,190,732, forward strand.
GCATAAATCATCAACGAAATGTTTAAATAATTATAAATTATGATGTAACCTCCCTCTAATACCACTTGAAGGTTCCAGGCGCAGTGGAAGCGTGTTTGGGACGGAACCCAACTTTGATTTTTACCATGATCAGTGATTATTCCGGAATCAATACGATGATGAACGTTTCTCTCCATGGAATAGAATCAAAGATTTAGATAAAGAAGGAAGAGGCCTGAAACTTTTAGAGAGGATCTTGCACATCATGTTTATAATTAATTTAATTAATTTCATAAAGAAAATAATACATGGATCTTCGTTATTTTCTTTGTTGATGATGTTGATCGTTCGAAATGACCCTTCCGAATTATCTTGTAGCGCTTACAATGATCCAAACTAGAATCCCTCTAGCGGTGATCTGCACGTGCTCCGATGGCCTCTGATCGACACCGCTCGTTCTCCGGGTGCTAGCGTGGAAAAGCGAGTGTCTTGTGTCAGTCGTTCTTGATCGTTTGTTCTTCAGCCTTAAAGAACGTCTCTCGTTCTTGAGAGGGGAGGGAAGAGAACCTGAGAGAGAAATTGTTTAGCTCAACAATTCTCAATTCACCAAGTGTGTGGTTCGGTACATGGCACAGTAGACGTATGTGTCTATTTATTGACATGAGGCTTCAATTACAATATTTAATTGTGTAACAACAATTAAATACATTCATAATCTTAGATAAAACTCATGCGATTAATAATAATATCGTGTCATTATTTATGGTGCGCCAACTTATGCAAAACGGAATTATAAATAAAATTTTGCGTCACAAAATAATAGCAACGTTATTTTAATTTGTGACAACTAGTTAAATAATTATTTATCATCTTGCAAATAATTATTTTACAATCGGATCGGCCTTGGTCCTCTCGAACTCCACTTCCATTTATTGAACACCCAAATAAATAAATAAATAAATTATTCTCTTAAATAAATATTTTATTTACAAACTAGTAAATAAATATTTATTAAATGTTCAATAAAATAAATAAATATATTTTACCCACAATCCGGTGAATAAATATTTATTTAATTTATGCAATCATTTTAGCTTGAATAAAATTATTCCATTGTCTTGAGAATAATATTTATTAATTAAATTTAAATAGAATTTAACCGAGACCACTAGAAAGACTTAGTGTGTTACCCTCTAGGATTCTTTCTCGTTGGCATTAGGCAAGCTTGCCTAAAGTCCAAGAGTACTGTCTAGCAACGGGTCAATGCACCCAAGAGAAAGAATTTAAAGTCGCAATAATGATATCCACATACGAACACTCACTGTGTAATATAATCTCTTTGTTGCAATATCTCATCAAGCGGGTTTCATGATAGTGTCATCAACTTTTATGCTTAATACGTCGTTCTTTGACTACCTGAAATAAACTCATCGTTACACCATGACCATGGAATTTCGCGCGACGGTTCTATTTCAATCAAAGGGTCGAGATATCAACTTCCATAAATGGAAGGGACAAATCTCTTTTCGACTTATCCATTAATAACATGACACCCGTGACACACCCAACGTACCCAACTTCCTGTCAACTGTCCGTGTGACGGTTTTCGTCAGTAAATCAAAGTGTGGGAGTCGTGACACGTATTAATGATAATCTTAAAGTCTAAGGATCATTACACATGCTCGCAGATATAAATATTCAATGACACCAAAACATGCGGAATTCCTACTGGCGGATCTGTTCTCATAATCTCCTGTTTTGGAGATTACTAAGTGCGGACTTCATGAGAGGAAGTCTCATCTGCTTACGAGTACTCACACCTGACGGTTTGTATGTTATGTGTCTCATCATAATATGTCATCCAACCGTAGAACTAAATTTAAAAATATTGTTATAGCTTTTCAAGATTCTCATTATAGTGGGGAATTGTCATGACTTTATCAATGCAACAAATACGCTAGGGCATTATTACATCATAGTCATGCAGAACAATGAACAATATGTAATAAGATGTTTAATATTTAAATACATTAAATGTTCATGTAATCAAAGTACAACCAGTTGGTTCTAGGACACCAACTCTTACAAATATTTTATGATAATTATTGATGGATTCGGGTATTTCTAGATTTTGCATGGCGGGAGTTGGGATTTGGGCATGGCGCTGGGCCTTGAGTCTGTCACGTGATGTTTTTATGGGTATTGGTGTGTGGATCTTTGGACTTTAGATTTTTTAGGTTACATTGTTTTGTCGCTCTTTTGGTTAGGTGGTGCTTTTGGTGCCACATGTTTATCGTGTTTCGCTGTATTTATATTTTCTTAAATAAATTTTTAGGGTCGAGCTTGCTCGAGTCCTGAACTTTCCTGGGTATTATATAATTAATAATGATATTACTAATTAACTAATTAATTATATAATTAATAATTAATAGTTAATAATTAATAATTAATAATTAACCAATTATTATTTAATTAATAATTAACTAATTATTATATAATTAATAATTAACTAATAATTATAATTAAAGATTATATTACTAATTAACTAATTATTATATAATTAATAATTATATAATTACTAATTATATTACTAATTAATAATTTATAATTAATACTTAATGATTAATAATTACTAATTAACTAGTTAATATATAATTAATATTCATATAATTAATAATTAATAGTTAATAGTTAATAATTATATGATTAATAATTATATTACTAATTAATTATTATATAATTAATAATGATATTACTAATTTACTAATTAATTATATAATTAATAATTAATAATTATACTACTAATTAACTAATTAATTATTATATGATTAATAATTATATTACTAATTAACTCATTAATTATTAACTATTTCTTAAATTTGTAATCCATGTTTTAAGTTTCATTTATAATTGTTTTATAATTTATATTTTGTAGTCTTTCAAAACCACGTACTTGAAACATTTTTAAGTTTCAAGCAGGTGGTTTTGAAAGCTTATAAATTATTTTTCATAACATTTTTGACATGCACATATTTATCAAAATATTTTTGACATGCACACATTTAATTTTTTTTCCGAAATACAAAAAAAAATATCACACAAATAGTGTGGCATCAAAAGTTTGAAGGACTCATTGTACACTTGTGTTCACTCGTGTTGTGGTCTTTTTTTGTTGGACTTCATCGTTTGACAATCTATTGTGCTCAAAGCATGATTCAGGCTAACTCACATTCGCATCCTCAATGTATAAATCTTGGATTTTGTGGTGGTGTATTTTTTCTACGTTTTTTGTGTGCGTTGGATTTTGTGGTGTTGTATTTTTTCTATCTTTTTTGTGTGCGTGTGTTTTTTGTTTATGATTTTGCATTAAAAAGAAGGATTTTGTGTTGGGTTATACTACATATCAAAAGGTGGTTTTTGGGTTATGCTTCCATGTTAGAAAAAGACATAACTATTTGGACCGTGGCTTCAGATAGAAAAATGTATGTTAATTGGACGGGGACTCTAGTTGTGACAAATCAGTTTATAACAGGTCGTGGCCCCTTCAAAAACCAGGTCACTTTATAGTAGGTATCATGATCTTGAGTTTGGAATGTGGAGATTAGTAGATCATTTTGATCTGAACCACCATACAAATATATTGTATCATTTATTTTTAATTTTCGTTGATTAAATATCTTAACTGTGATAATTTAATTTAAAATTTATAAATCCGTAAATTCACCCAAGCGACTCATCTGCGGAAGATAGACAAATGCAGTTTCTCTTTCCAATTTACGGGTGGTTTTTTCTTTATGGATTTAAAGAATAGTTGCAGGGGTGATAAATTAACTGCAATTGTTTCACTTGATTTTACAGGAAAACGTTGTTGCACCCTGTACATTTAAGGATTAAAAAAATTGGCGCGTATGCCTTTGGCGGCTATATTCCACACGGCGGCGGCAACCAGCACCACCGACAGGACGATTCCAAGGCAGCCCAGCCCCAAGTTCATCCACCAACGCCGCCCCCCGTCTCCCCGGAGGGCCGCCCACATGAAACACGGGTACGCAAACGTCAACGGGGACGTTATCCCTCCGATCAGCGGCCCCAGCCGCCCCAGAAACGGGAAGGCCACCGCCACCAAGAAGATCACCCCTCCAAACACCACCCGCAGCAGGCGGCGGAGCCACCACGGGCACCGCCTGTTTTTCAGGGACGTGTACCGGAATTCCAAGTTGTCGAACACCACCATGGCGTAGATCTGGAACGACGACACGCTGTTGACGACGATCATTAACAGCGCGGTGGCCATGGTGGCTTTGGAGACGCTCGTCCTGTACGAGTCGGAGAAGAGGCGCACCATCGCTGCGCTCGTGGGGATTCCGGTCACCGACACAGCCAAACCATCGCCGTAAGCCCAATACCCAACAATTGCGAGTGGGTAGTAACAGATGGCGATGATTATGTAGGAGATCACCACCGCCCTCCACATCACCCTCCGGGTGGGCAGCTTCGGATTCAAAGGCAACGTACCCTGCCACATCCCAAAAACACGCGTATTTTACCATTTTGGTCAAGTCAACGTGTACCAAAAAGGCTGTTCAATGACTTGACTTTGCTTTCCCCTACCTGTATCTCCAGGATCACGTTGTGTCCTCTGAACGAAAGAGCGATGGTCCCCAGCGCGTTCAACATATCCCTCGCGCTTTTCACCTGCGATTTCCCTTCCTCCAGCGGAGTGGCCGCGTGCCGCCGCCCTTCCCTCACCGGCACCGCCCATATCATAGTGCAGTAGACGATGGCGGAGAGGGTACCGACGAGGGACACTCGCGCGATGGAGTTCAGGTGAGGGAGCTGCGCCAGAATGAATGCTATGCACGCGAACACCAGGAACCACTCCACGCCGCTCACCCGCCCCGGATCACACGCATCGCTGCTTCCGCATACTAACATAAAGAAGCTTTGCAGGGTCCCCCCGCCGGTGATGATCAGCAACGCGCAGGTGCCGCCGGAGAGGTACATCACCGGAAATATCGTCAGCAACTTCCCAAGCTTTGGGCCTGCGCCGGAATCAAAGTACAGTCAGGCGTACTGGATTCACCTGCCCTGTTCTTTTATTAGAGAGGTAAATCGTTTATTTTACCGACCAAAAGCTGTAATGGCGAGGGGGAGGTATCTGCTGCGGCGGGCACCGGACGGGGAGTCGTGAAGTTGGACGAGGAGCCATATAGTGTAAAGCTGCCATGCGAATGCAAGAGATAGGCAGATGATCCCCCACGCCCTGCAAAAACGCCCCCCATTCACTGTTTTAAAATCTATATCATCCAAAGACCAAACCCAAGGGGATCGACATTTGAGCCGCAGGCTTACCATCCGAGGGCGGCGAAAGCCAGAGGGAGCATAAGGGATTGAATCCCGATCCCCGAAGAAAGCAGGTGAAACACTGCGTACCAAGTGTTCCCCTTCCTCGACTCCGTTATGGGGAGCCAAGCTTCCTGCGGATTGGCCTCCGCCGCCGGCGCTGTAGACCTGCCGCTCGGCCACCGCCCGACTTTGCCACCCTCCACCCCGTCCTCTTCGTGAAAAGATATGCTGACGTGATCGGAGTCGACGTCGGCGGGAAGCGGACAGACCGATCCCGGCTTCCTGTTGGTGTCGCACCGATTCATGCGGGCCGACCTGTTGGCGTCCAGACTGCGGTCGACGGGCTCGGTCGGCGGCGATGACGGCGGGAGATTGACGATGTTCAGTTCCACAGCTTCGGCCATGGCCGCGCACGTCGCCGTGTCCCGACGGGGTTTGCGGGGAGGAGCGGTATCTGCCGGGACTCTCTGACTCGCTCTTGACGCGGGGGCATATTATATATGCGAAAGATTTCTAAACCGACGACCGGAGAGTGATGCATGCATGATGACGTCACTATTGGTGACGTAATTCCGTGATCCGAACCCCATTACCCAAATTTCCTACTTAGGGCCGCCGCCCATTATTTTACTTATTTATCAATCTTTCCATTGGCGTTTGACTGTACAATACCACCTCATATGTTAACTTCTGCATCATTTGTACATAACATTTCATCATTATAGATCAATTGAATGTTAATTTGTATGGTTTATTTATGAATATTTCCCTACAACCTTCACTATAGGTCATCTCACACTACAAAAAAAAAAAAAAAAACTGGTTTTTCCAACACTACCTTTTATCATTGTTTTTTTTAGTAACTCTAATAAATAATAGTCTTTATTATCATTTTTTTTACTAACGTTGATAAAGGGTATATTTAAAAAAATATATTTATTTATTTATATTGATATAAATATAATATATATTTTTTAAATATGTTTTAGATAAGTATAAATAAACATTCACACTTAATATATAAGATATGTTGTGAAAATGACTTATAAAATATTTTAAAAAATATCATTAATTAATAATTTTCTAATTATCATTGAGTAATAGTGATTTAATAACAATTTGAAGAAACAAAAAATTAATAAAAGATCTAAAATAAGTTAAAAACACAACTCAAACTTCAAATGGTCATAACTTTTGATCTGATTATCTGTTTGAGCTCTACAACATATCAAATCAAAGCCTGTGACAACCTATACATGCTGGTGACACAAAACCACTTTCTTTTGCATTTTTTGAGACAAAAAAAGTCCAAAAGACCTCTAAAACTGAGTTGTTAGTCGGGATACCCGAATTTTTTAACATTTGATGGAATTTCAACCTTGTTTCAGGGGGTCTTTTTGCCCTTTTTCAATGAGGAATGAATTTATTCTGAGGGATTACATTCATATTGATATTATAGCTTTGAAATTTTATCATTTTTCGCAATGTATTGTCATTTATAATAAAATATATAGCAATATAAACATATTTTTTTATATATTCACACATAAAAATTTTAATTTTATAAATAAATAATTAAACTTATTTACATATAAAATATATTTATCAATATATAAGCTTTATCTAAATAAAAAACTAATATCCATTTTATTTAAAATTCAAATATATGAATATTTATATACCTATATAATGCGTGTGTGTGTGTGTGTATTTGTATGTGTATGTATTAACAAACTGATATATATTAATATACAAATAAATATACGGATAAAAAAATATAACTAAATATATATAAATAGATAGATATAAATATATATTAATATACAGATAAATATATAGATATATAAATATAATTATACATGTGTGTATATATATATATATTAATATACGAATATATATATATATATATATATATAACTAAATACATATTTTAATATAAATATATATATGATAATATAAATATATATTAATATACGAATAAATATAACTAAATATATACATAAATAAATAGATATATCATTAAATGGACAACAAAACAATATAGAGGAGTGATAAAGGGTTTAGACGCATAACGAGAGGTCTCGAGTTTGAATCTTGTGGGAGGTTGGGGTGCGTGCAGTGGTGAAGGGTTCTGCTAGCGCTGTTAAAGGGGGGTGCTAACATTGTTAAAGGGTTGGGGGGTGGGGCTGGGGCGTGCAAGGGTGGTAGGGGCATGCGGGTGAACGTGGTGCTTCATAGCACTGTTGAGGGGGGGGGGGTGTCAAGCGCTATTAACCCCCCCTCCGATTTGCAGAATTTTTTAATTTTTTTTTTAAATTTTTAATCTTTTATCAGCGCTTTTAAAAAAGCACTCAAAAAAACACTGATAAAAGATCTCTTTTATATGCATCTCGATTAACATCGTTTTTTGAACGATGTAAATGACATTTTCTAACGCTTTTAAAGGTCATATATACAGTAGTGTCGCAGTAGGCAATATAACATCTACTATATGCTAATCACTATACATATTTATTTCTTTTTAAAAAAATACAATTAATACGTCTCCGGTTGTTGTATTTAAAAAACACAAAAACAAAAATCTACCATAATTCGGAAAATTCAACATAAGAAATTTATTCAATAATCTTACAACTAACCTCATGGAATCATTTTTAGATCTCCATACCCATTATCTCATAATTGAAAATCAAATAAATTAAAATTAAAATTAAAATTTAGTGCAATAAAAAATACCAAAAATTAAAAATTAGAACCCACTAGATTATTTAAAGTAAAAGGTAATACAATAAACCAACTATAAGGACTTACACTTAAACATTACATAATATTGAGTTTTAAGTCAAGAATTCATTTTATTACATTTGTGGATATTTACGGTTTAGAATTATAGAGAATTAGAGCATCACCCTTACATAAAAAATATATATTACATCATAAATTGGACACTAATACAGAAACGACTTTTGACAGCACTAGAAAAAACCTTTAACAGTGCTAAAAAAATATGGTTGATTTAAGTGTCATTAAAAGGGTCCCTTTTATAAGTGTTTTTCTAACGCTGATAAAGACCCCTTTTATTAATGTCAAAAAAACACTGATAAAAGGAGTCTTTTATCACCATTAAAAGAAAGCAATTATAAAAGTCATTTAAAAAAAACTACAAATAAAAAAAATCAAAGGTGGAGAGACCACCCTTTTTATCAGCGCTTGAAGCCCCCTTTAACAGCGCTACACACCCCACGCAGCCCACCCCCCCAATAGCACTAGACGCACACCCTTTAACAATACCAAGCACCCACCTACGCGCCCTTGCCTCTGCTTGGATTCAAACCTGATACCTATTTCTTACGCCCCTGGACCCTTACCACTCTTCCATGTTTATCTGTTATCCGTTTTATGATATATCCATTCATATATATATAGTTATATTTTTTTATCCACATATATATTTTTATATTAATATATATTTGATTATTTTTAAATATAATTATAAAATATGTTTTGTGTGCGTGTCTATAAATAAATAAATACATAGGCATATATACAACATACATACATATTATATATATATGTGTGTGTGTGTGTGTGTATCTATAAATATAATTATACGTATTTCTATTTATTTATATATATATATATTATATATTAATATTTATATACATATATTAGAATATATAGATAATATATATCGGTTTGTTAATACAGACACAAACACACACACATTATATGTATCAGGTCCATTAGGTCGAATACCCTGAGAGGGGGGGGGGGGTGAATCAAGGTATGACAGACTAAAATTTCTTTCCCTTCAAATAATGTTTCGTCGTTAAACAAAACTCTTTTCTCTCTCGTTCTCTTTGTAAAGTATAAACAGAATTTAAATCATGCACGAGACACAACAAGTTTTACTTGGTTCACCCTCACTGGACTACGTCTAAGGAGCATACAACATCGGTGTGCCGATGTATCAAATCCACTAAGGCTCACGACCAATAATGAGTACAATGTTTGGGCTAGATCTTCTATGCCCAGGCTCACTACCTGTACAAGGTTTAGAGTATGCTCACTTCATTCCCAAGGGTCACTCCCTATGCCTCTTTCTCTGACTCACTCTCAGTGGAAAGGGTCACCGTCTTTCTCTTCCTTCGCTCACTGCTCTTGAAAAGGAATCCACTCACAATTTATAGACTTGTAGGTCGAACACAGTTTATGGATGTGTAGGTCCCTTCATTTGTATGAATTCCTGCATCATCAACTTTAGGTAGATGCTATGTTGGAGTTCTTTTTTCACCCGCACATGAAATCCACCTTCCCGGGTATTGCTAGGTACCGAAAAATACTTCCGCAGACTGATTTGAAGTTTTTTCAAGCTTCCTTGAGTGTTTTGTGAACCACCTGCTCCTCCCACGTACTGTGTACCAGGTATGGTATGTGGAACATCTTCTCCGCATACCGTTGCCGCTTCCGCAAACCGCCCTTCGTTTGTGGACTCCTCTTCCTTCGTTGTCGCATACCGCCTCTGTGTACCGACTCTACGAACCTCCACTGTGAACCACCCTCTATTCGCGAACTGTTCACTGTTCGCGGACCCCCTTCGCTTCTGCGTACCGGAGCTCCCCCTCCGCGTACCGTGTTCTTCTTCCACGGACTGTTCTTCCTTTGCAGGTTTGAGTTCCATGTAAAAACCTTCGACATAATTGCTTACGTGCGAACCACTTTTCCTCGCGAAAATCCTCCTCGTGAACCACTTTTGGATTTCATTGAATTCCCAGAGCAAATAGATGTTCCATAATGATATTCGCTCTCTCACCTAATTGGTGTGATTAGTGCTCCTTATATAGGTAAAGATATCCCCAAAATCCGTTAATCCAAGATTTACCAAATCTTTGATTCGGTACACCCTCCACCGCATACTGATCCTCATGCCGCGAACCGCACCCATTCCGTGAACCATTTTTCCACGGTGGTCCACATACTGCCTTTGCTCCTATGCGGCACCATTCTCTTCTGCCATCCCACAAACCATAACACCTTCCGCATACTGCACGCCCTTCACTGAAAACTGTTGCCGCAAACCATTTTCGGTTCCGCGAACCGCTCTCACGTTCCGTTTCCGCTGCCTGGTATGCGGCCGCGAACCGTTCCCAGACATGGTACGTGATCCATGTCTCGGGCTTCACATTTCTCTTCCTTTACCAATTTCATTCACAGTTATTCACACCGTTCAGCCTTATGAAGAAAACCTTACATTGCCAAACACAAATTTCCGATTTTGAGGCCCAAAAATTTGATAAACACTGGGAAACTGCACCACCTTAAAACCCTATCTTCGACAAACACCATCCATACTTATTCGCGGTCATCTGACTTTGTCAACAAACACAATCACACCCAAAACATACAGAGAGGACACATTTAGGGATTTTTTCCAACAATCTTCTCCTTTGGGTATGTTGACAACTCTTCTCATAATAGTTCCTCACATTTTGATACTTCTTTAACGCTCCGTCCTTCTTCAATCAACATTCACTTCATGCGATTAAGATAACGATCACATATTTACTCAACACATAATCGAAGCCCACATGAGCCATGCTTATCATGAGAAACAAGAGTATAATGAAAAGTTCATCAATGAATCACTTCATTCCTAACACCAACTATTGAAACCAAACATCTGTTTTCATCACAAACCTCAGTTGTCGTGATATGTAATCTTTGATTGATCACTTCTATCATCGTCAGATTTAATACTTCCCCTATGTTACAACTCATCCAAACATATTCATCTCAGCTTCAACTCCCCTTATCTCACTACTCCGCCTAACAGCTTCTTCTCGTGTCTTTTCTCCCCCTAGGATATTTACACTTTCTCCCCCTTTGTCAACAAACCCGAAGGGCACTTTATGGTTGTCTGCAATAGGGTAAAGAACACATATCATTACATTAAGGAAAAACACACCATACCTTAGGGAGAGGGGGTCCCACATCCACACCTTTTCAAGTGTGGGGATTCGACTAGACTCCCAGAGCTAATCGATTCCTTTCAAATGCTTCTCCGGGTAAAGCCTTTGTAGGAATATTTGCAATTTGTTGTTCTGTTGACACATACTCCAAATTCACAAGCCCTTGCTCCACCTTCTCCTTGATAAAATGATATTTGATTTCAATGTGCTTTGTCCTTGAGTGATGGACTGGATTTTGGCTAAGATTTATAGCACTTGAATTATCACAATGAATTCTGATCGTAGATTTCACTGAAACTCCCATATCTTCAAGCTACTGCTTCATCCACAATAGCTGTGTGCAGGATTGAGTAGCCGCAATATATTCAGCTTCTGCGGTGCTCAAAGAAATGTAATCTTTTTTATCGCTCAACCAATAAATACACAATATTCCAAGATAAAAGGCACATTCAAATGTTGATTTCCTATCATCTGCTGATCCGGCCCAATCTACATCCGTATATCCCAATAACTCTAGCTGAGATTTATCATTATACATTAAACCAAAATCTCCAGTTCCCTTGATATACCGAAGTATTCTTTTCACTGAAATCATATGTCTCTCCTTGGGATTTCTTTGATATCTCATTGCTTGACATGGGAAAAATAAAATATCAAGCCTTGTCGCTATCAGGTACAATAGACTTCCAATGATTTTCATGTATTCTATAATATTAACTGCTCTGCCTTTATCATCCCATGACAGTCTCAACCGGGTAGCAACCATAGTCTTCATCTCTTTGGAATTATCCATTCCAAACCTTCTCAAAACCTTCTTGGCATATTTAGATTGATAAATAAAAGTGTTATTACTTCCTTGCATCACCAGTAAGCCAAGGAAAAATGTTATCTCACCAATTATCAACATTTCGAACTCGCTTTTCTTGAATTCAGAAAACTATCTGCATTGTGCTTCATTTGATCCACCAAATATTATGTCATCGACACAAACCAACACCATCATACATTGAATACTATCATTTTTGAAATACAAATTGTAATCAACTCCACCACTCTAGAAACCAAGCTTCTTTATAAACTAATCAAGACTTGAATACCATGCTCTTGGTGCTTTCTTCAAACCATATAAATCCTTCTTCAGCCGACAAACTCTGTTCTCATCTTCATGAATGAAAAAAACTATCTGGTTTCTCAATGTAAACTTCTTATTTCAGAACTCTATTCAGAAATGATGACTTGACATTCATCTGGAAAACATTAAACTTTCTTTGCACCGCTATGGCCAAGAATAATCTGATTGTCTCTAGCCTTGCATAGGTGAAAATGTCTCATCAACATCAATACCCTCTATTTGGGAGTACCCTTTTCACACCAGTCATGCTTTGTTTCGAATCACAACACCATATTCATCCATTTTGTTACAAAATACCCATTTTTTCTTGATGACATTCTTGTCTACTGCTCTCGAAACAATTTCCCATGTTCGATTCTTCTCAATTTAGTCAAGCTATTCATTCATTTCCAAAACCCAATTCTCATCTTCAGTTGCTTCATAAAAAAATTTAGGCTCCACTTGTGATAAGTATGATGCTTACAGTAAAGAATTCATCCTCCTTATTTGCACTGGTGCTTTCTGATCACCAATTATGTTATGCCTGTCAATTTCATCTCTTCTCACTAGTCTCTGGGTAGTCACTGATTTATTCTCATCATCTGAGTCTTCTTCTGAATCAACCTCTGAAGTTGGACCATCTCCTGACCTGCTCATCTCTTCATCACTATCCTCATGAGTCTGATCATGTATTTGCTGAAGTTTCTATTCATTCTCTACTATAGATACATCATGACTTTCAACTATCTTTCCTAACCGATTATTGAAGAATTTATATGCTTTTATTTTCTTTGAGTAGCCAAAAAATATACCTTCATCCCCACGAAACTCAAACTTCCTATGTTTCTCCTTATTGAGAATGAAACATTTACTTTCAAAGACTCGAAAGTACTACAATGATGGCTTCTTTCCATACCATGACTCATATGGAGTCTTCTCCTCTTTCAGAAAAAGTAAATCTCTATTTGAAGTGTAGACTACTGTCATCACTGTTTCTTTCCAAAATTTCTCTGGAAGGTATTTCTCAATGAGCATAGTTTTGGACATGTTATTGACAATCCAATTTCATCTCTCAACCACTACATTCTACTGTGGAGTTCTTACTACTAAAACTTGATACCTTATACCATGTTTTTCAAGATAATCCTCCACTTGTCTATTTGTAAACCCCGTTCCATTATCTTTTTGAATTGTAGGGATTTTCTGACCAAACATCTTTTCACATTCTCGTCGATATCTTATGATGCAACTGAACACTTCAAATTTGTGGATGATTATTGAAATCCATTCCATTCTACTATAGTCATCAATGAAGAGAACATAATATCTCCTCCCATCAATATCCCTTGGTGAAATTGGCCCACACACATCAATATTCACCAACTCAAGAAATCTTGTCGACTTTTTCTATTTTGGATTATATGTCTTTCGAATGATCTTCTCTTGTTGGAAGACATCACACATATTAGTACGATCACGTGACAATCTAGGGAGATTTTGAGTAGCATCATATTTTACCATATCCTCCAAGGACTCTTGGATTATGTGGCCAAGACGCTTATGCCACAACTTTTTTTCTTCATCCTTGGACAAAAAGTGCATATCTTCTTCTCCACTCATGAGGTATAGATTCCCTTTCATATGAATTCCTTCCAACACAACAACACCATCCTTTGCATTAATGATACATAATTTCATGTAAAAACTTATGGCTTGACCTGAGTCACACAATTGGCTGACAATAAGCAAGTTGTGACTAAGCCCCTCAACAACCAAGACATCTACTCATCTCATGTCTTTTCCTCAAAACTTGGATTTTCCTAAACTAATAATTTTCAAGCCCTCATCATTACCAAATATTACAACACCTTCTTTATCATACCTAATTCTGGTCACTAGATCCCTATTTCCCATAATATGGGAAGTGCATCCACTATCAATGATCCATATCCCAGTGCGATCTGATGTCTTGAACACAATTTCTTCAACCACCACCTAATCCGCCCTTTTCTTTTTGACCCAAGTATTTGACTTCATATCCAACATGGAATGATAATCTTGATATTCCTCATTATATGAAAAACCAACTTCAACCTGTAGAGCTACAAATCGATTTTGAATTTTTATCTCTCTTGAAGATACATTTGGATGCTTCTTATGACAAAATTCAGTCTGCCTCAGCACATTCCTCTACATTGTTAATGTTTAATATCTTTCCATATGTCTGATTCCTTTACACCTGAATCAAAGACCATCAAATGATGACCTGGAATTTTTAGCTCTGTACAACCACCTTTGTTGTTATTGTTCCCTTTAATACCTCTTTGCTATGGAACATACATTTTGAGAGTGTCCCATCTTACCACAACAATAGAATCTTATGTGAGGTATATTCCTATGTGGAAATTATGCACCACTAGTTATGCCTTGGGTTCTCTGAATCTTTTGAATTTTCTTCGTACATGAATAAATCTTCAATATTGGAGTGGGTTCTTGTGGCATGACTTGAACCATAACTGCTTTCTATTTTAGATCAATCCCCATACCAAACTTATTAGTTAGAGTTGATTGTTCTTCTATTCTACTAGACCACTCTGCTCAAACCTCATCTTCTCTGCTGCCTATATGATATTCTTTTATAATGTTGAACTGAGAGTTAACAGTTTCTCATGATCTTCAACTATTCGTCGCAGACTGAAGAATTTCTCTTCTAATTCTTTGATACATTTGATTTGATCTTTTCATATTTTAGTTAAACTATCGATTTCTAGTTTTTATTCTTTAATTTTGAGTTTGTACTCAACCATATTTTCTGAGCTTTTTAGCATTGAAGACCTCAAATTTTCAATTTCTACATTCAGATCAGAATTATCTTCTTCTTGCTGCTGCATATAGAGTTTGGAATCATGAAAAACTTTTCTAGCTTTCTTTGTTTTGGCTCTCAAAATATCTACCTCTTCAAGGTCATCTTCTAATTCATCCTGAAGATCAACTCTTCCTTCAATTTCATCACCTTTATTGTCACTTTCTTCTCTTGTTAAATAATTTCCGAAAACTACCACCAAAGCATATAATTTATGAGCCTTATAGTCCTCCAACTCTTCTCCCTCAGATTCTTCTGAACTTTCATTTTTGTTTGAAAGAAAATTCTTCTTTTTTAAGAACTTTCTCTTAGTACTTTTCACATTTGATGAATACTTATTTTATGGAATTTCATCATTGTCTTCATTAAACTTATTAGGAAATTTTACTGCAAAATTTCAAATCTTTGTGCATCAAAAGCATGAAAATGGAAGTTTACCTTTGATCTCCCATTTTCCCCTTTGAAGATTTGAGGAGAGAAATAACATGAAATTATCCAAATTGTCCTCCTCAGGACTATCTTCAACAGAGATTTTCTTCATGGAATTGAATGCCACTTCTTTGTACATCCCCTTTTCCACTAAATCTTTATCATCATTTCTCATTTCATATGATACAAGGGTACTATGTAGGTTATATAGTGTCAGCTCTTTCAGATCTTTGTCTTCTAACACTGAAACTTTTGGATTTAACCACGGTGAAAGTTTCCTCAAGATACGTTTCACAATATTTATATCTTTAATAACTTCTCAAAGACCCCACATGTCTTCCACAATAAAATTTACCCTATCGAAGAATGCATCAACAGTCTCATTGGGGTTCATTTTAAGATCCGTATACTTGTTCCAAAGAACCTGTAACTTTGCTTCTCAGACTTTTGTGTCACCCTCATGAATGTTCAACAATTTTTACCACATAACACGTGATGTTTTATAATACATCACCTTCATATAAATTTCATTTGATAGGGATCCCCCTAAAGCATTGATACCTTTAACATCAACACCCAATTACCTTCTTTCGGCTTCTGATAAAGTACTACTATTGATGTTAGCTGATATTCCATGCATAGCTACTATGAAGACATCCATCCCTACTGATTGGAAGTAGCACTGCATCGAATTCTTCCATAGTTGAAAATTATTTCCGTCGAAGATTCACTACTGGAAATAAACAATTTCCCAACGGTTCAGAACCGTTGGGAAAGCCCCTGAAACCGTTGGGAAAGGTTTTCCCAACGGTTCTCATAACCGTTGGGAAGTAAGCCGTTGGGAAAGGTTTTCCCAACGGTTTACTTGCAACCGTTGCAATAGCCCATAGAAGTTACCCTACCCCAACGGTTTGGGTGAACCGTTGGGATAGTTTTTCCCAACGGTTCTCCCAAAACCGTTGGGAAAACCAAATGCCACACATTTTCCCAACGGTTCCAAACCGTTGGGATATACCATGTGGAACAGTTTCCCAACGGTTTTAAACCGTTGGGAATTGGTGAAGTCTTTCCCAACGGTTTAGAACCGTTGGGAAAAGACATGCTAAAACTTATATGCCAACGGTTTAAAACCGTTGGCATACCCTATGCTGCAAATTGCAGCACCCTGCAATTTGCACAGCCCCTGTCCCCTGTCTATCACCACCAGTCATCAGGCCTCATTTTCACCTCATTTTCACCTCATTTTCACCTCATTTTCGATCCAACTATTGTACCAGTAATAAAATAAAACATACATATTCAATTACGAACAAATTCATACACATTTAACATATAATGGATCCTGAAACTATACAAATCCATAATTAAATTACAATTCATAAACATACATAATTCATATAGAATTCAATTTAAAATTTAGATGACAATTATACGTGGAATCTGAAATTCAATTCATAATATGATCGGTTTTTTCTATACCATATATTTTTACCTCAAATGATGTCCATTTTAAACAAAATACATACACCTGAAGTGATACCGGCCACACCGCACCTCAGATTGAGGCGGGGTTAACTCGTACACGTCACATTTGACTCATGGATCGTTGTGCTAAAGTATCGACAGAATCCTAATGCGTTTGGTCGGTTTTCCGTATGCCAGTTGATGTTTTTCACTTAAAATGGCGTCCTTTTGAAACAAAAGACGGACACTATGAGTGGTGCCGACCACACCGCGTCTCCAATTGAGGCGGGGTTGATTCGTACACATCACATATGACTCATGGATCGTTCTCCTAAAGTTTAAATGGAAACCGAATGCGTTTAGTCGGTTTTCCGTATGTACCTAAAATGTTGTCCATTTTAAACAAAAGAGTGACACTTAGACTCATCCCGACCACACCGCGACTCAGATTCATCCCGGGTTGGCTCGTACATGTCACATATGACCCATGGATCATTGTGATAAATTATAAAAAGATTCCGAATGCGTTTGGTCGGTTTTGCGTATGCCAGTTGTTCTTTTCATTTATAATCATGTCCATTTTAAACAAAAGAGACATAGTTAGAGCGGTGTCGGTCACACCACATCTCAGATTAAGACGGGGTTGACTTGTACACGTCACATATGACCCATGGATCGTTGTGCTAAAGTATCGATAGAATCCGAATGCGTTTGGTCGGTCTTCCGTATGTCAGTTGATGTTTTTCACTTAAAATGACGTCCTTTTGAAACAAAAGACGGACACTTTGAGTGGTGTCAGCCGCACCGCATGTCGGATTGAGGCGGGATGATTCGTACACGTCACATAGGACCCATGGATCGTTCTCCTAAAGTTACAATGGAAACCGAATGCGTTTGGTCGGTTTTCCGTATGTACTTAAAATGGTGTACATTTTAAACAAAAGAGAGCCATTTAGACTGATCCCGGTCACACCGCGACTCGGATTGACCCGGGTTGGCTCGTACACGTCACATATGACCCATGGATCGTTGTGATAAATTATCAAAAGATTCTGAATGCGTTTGGTCGGTTTTGCGTATGCCAGTTGTTCTTTTCACTTATAATCCTGTCCATTTTAAACAAAACAGACACAGTTAGAGCGGTGTCGGCCACACCGCGGCTCGGATTGAGGCGGGGATGATTTGTACACGTCACATATGACTCATGGATCGTTCTCCTAAAGTTTCAATGGAAACCGAATGCGTTTGGTCGGTTTTCCGTATGTACTTAAAATGGTGTCCATTTTAAACAAAAGAGAGCCACTTAGACTGATCTCGGCCACACCGCGACTCGGATTGAACCCGGGTTGCCTCGTACAGGTCACATATGACCCATGGATTGTTGTGATAAATGATCAAAAGATTCGGAATGCGTTTGGCCGGTGCACCAGACAGAAGCAAGGGATTTCTCTGGCTCCACCGGCTGACCGGTGCTGAGCCACCGGCTGGCCGGTGGTCTGGACAGAAGCATGCTATTCTGTCTGGGTTCCACCGGCTGGCCGGTGGCCAGGCACCGGCTGGCCGGTGGTCTGGACAGAAGGTATTCCATTCTGTCTGGGCCCACCGGTTGGCCGGTGGCCAGACACCGGCTGACCGGTGGCACCTGGCAGAGGGCAAGGCCTTCTGCCTTGTCCACCGGCTGGCCGATGGGCTGGATCCGGCTGGCCGGTGACCTTACCGGCTGGCCGGTGGTCTCACACCGGCTGGCCGGTGGACTTAAAATGAAGTCTTTTTGAAACAAAAGACCGACACTTTTTGAGTGGTGTCGGCCACACCGCGTCTCCGATTGTGGCGGGGTTGATTCGTACACGTCACATATGACCCATGGATTGTTCTCCTAAAGTTTCAACGGAAACCGAATCCGTTTGGTCGTTTTTCCGTATGTACTTAAAATGGTGTTCATTTTAAACAAAAGAGAGCCACTTAAACTTATCCCGGCAACACCGCGACTCGGATTCATCCCGGGTTGGCTCGTACACGTCACATATGACCCATGGATTGTTGGGATAAATTATCAACAGATTCGGAATGCGTTTGGTCGGTTTTCCGTAAGCCAGTTGATTCTTTTCACTTAAAATGACGTCCTTTTGAAACAAAAGACGGACACTTTGAGTGGTGTCGGCCACACCGCGTCTCCGGATTGAGCTGAAACCACCGTGAAACATTCTAATTATTATTCGTGACGTGTACGCGCAGACGGCACGTCAATCGGACGTGCGGTTTGCGCGGTACGGCTCAATATTAGTGTTTTAAGTGATGCGCGCGCTTCGTAAACGCGCGTGAGGGGGGTCCAAACGGGCCGAACGATGTCGGAATGGCCTGAAATCAGACGACAAATACGGGTGAGTGATTTCTGAAGTGGTCGAGCAGACGGCACGTCAATCGGACTTGTCGTGTGCCCGCGGTGACCGACAACGCAGTTATGGTGTCATAAACGGCCAGAACGGGCGTCCAACGGTCAAATTCATAGCGGACGGCCTCGGATTGATCTGAAACCACCGTGGAACATTTTAATTATTATTCGTGACGTGTACGCGCAGACGGCACCTCAATCGGACGTGCGGTTTGCGCGGTACGGCTCAATATTCGTGTTTTAAGTGATGCGCGCGCTTCGTAAACGCGCGTGAGGGGGGTCCAAACGGGCCGAACGATGTCGGAATGGCCTGAAATCAGACGACAAATACGGGCGACTGATTAAAATAATTCAACTCCAATACTATACTACGAGTCTAGATAAAACCAACAACTAGAATAGATTAAACATCACATGTCAAGTCAAAAATGTAACGGATCAATATGTCCCACATCAGCATCACCATCTCCATCATCATCATCATCATCGCCCTCGTCATCGTCCTCCTCATCGTCATCACCCTCCTCAACGCCTTCCTCCTCGCCTTCGCCCTCCTCCTCGCCCTCCTCATCTCCATCCTCTTCTGAATCAGACTGCTCGCCATCATCATCTTCAAGCTCGACATCGGCCTGACCACCACTGGAACTGCCACCTGGTGCACCATATATAGAATGTATCGACGACATGTATTCATCAATCGCTGGGCTGGCCTCTGCTGGAAGTGTTGGACGTAGAACTTCAATAAATTTCATAAATGCACTGTTTGCCCTTGCAGACTGTTCTGCCGTCTCTGTGGACCTTTTCTCAGCCTGTTCTGCCTGTGCCCTAACTTGCTGCAGCTCGGTGGCACTACAACTCGTACCTGAGGCAGGCCAATACCTCGTCGGGGCTATCCTAGGTCGGCAGCGTACTCTGCCAGAATGATCATCTCCCAACACCTGATGTAAGTGATCAGATGGCCCAAAATTGTCTGCTTCTTGGGCATCGAGGGCCTCTAAAGCATCCTGTTACAAATATAAATATATTGTTAAGTTACGAAATAGATATTAAAATATAAAATCAACAGATTAAAACTTACAATCTGTTGCTGAGTCGCTTCGTTGACAGCACGTCCATCCTTTTTTCGTCTACTCGAGCAAAACAGTTTTGCTCGAGGCACACGTCCTTCAATATTTTGTACTTTCCTCTACAATGACATTGAAAACAAAATTTATATAAAGACTTCAGCAAATAATTAAATAATTGAGGAAAAAAAAGAAAATGTAAGTCGTAAAGAAAACTTATAAACAATTGTCATACCTGCTGCCTCTCATGATCCGGCATCGTCGTGCGTCCTAGTGTATGGAGGTATTTTTTTGCATCAATGTTTTTTTTATTTTTACCAGATGATTCCTAAATAAAATTCGATAATGCAAAGGATAATATTAATGCAAAACTTGAAAGTTATTATTTAAATACCTCAAATGTAATTCATACCTTAAACTGGGTACTCGTCCAATGAGTAATCATCTGACGATACTGCTCTATAGGACAATCATCCACGACTGGTACCGCCTCTAACTCAGTGCCAACTCTAGCACGCCAGCCAATATACAGCTCATGCTTGTAGGCTCTCCAAAGCTCGCCTAAATCCTTTAGACGTTCCATTCGTGCACCCTCACCATCAGGAAAATTAAATCGAAGCTGAAATGAAAATATTAATTTATATAAATACAAAAAAAATTCATGGCATTAAATACAACAGATTTTTTTACCCATATCTCTGCCCAAGCTCTATCTTTGACCTCATGTGGCAAATGTCTCCACGACAGCGGGCTGACGGGAATGATGTCGGAGTATTTGGCAAGCGTCGCCATAAAACTCCGACATTGCTGCCCTGTTTTCTCAACCATCTGATTGTCTTCATTATATTCCACCATAACCTGTGTGCGACGGTTCCACACCGAACGCATGCGTGTACGGCCCCGCCCCCGCCTCCTTTCAGTAGATGTATCTGTCATGAAAGAAAAACAAATATTTTATCAAAACATGTTATAATGAAAATAAATATTACTATAAAAATTTGATAGGGTTTTATAAATATACCTGTGCTAGTCTGATCAATGAGTGGCGCCGGATCCACAGAACCTGATGGAACACCCTCTGGTGGAACGGGAGTCGAAGACGATGGAATATAAAAGCTCGGAGAGACAGAAGTAGAAGGAAAAGAAGATGGAACAACTGTATGACCTGATGCTGACTGGGGAGTGGGAATCATCATGGGATGTGAAAATGATGGGGCAGAAGATGCAGAAGGTAGCGAAAACATGGGAGGTCTAAATATCCCGTGTGTCCCTAACGACACACCGGGATCAGAATGTGGGAAGGCTGAAATGTCAGTGGGAGGGGCAGGGTCTAGTCGGGCACGCGCAGCTCTATGTCCACCTCTGGTACGAACCCTCCTCGTACCACCGGCCTGAGTACTCGGACCAGTACTAGGCTCCTCGTCAAATAACTGTCGACGTAATGGTGGATCCTACAAAAAAGTTTACAAAAAAAATTAATCACATGACATTATATATTCTGTAAATATATATATATATATTTGAAATAAAGTACTCACTGTAGGCACTAATGGTGGAATGCCCAGCTCCTCCATCTGACGATTGTTCTCCGCCATTTTTTTTCTTCGTCTCTCTTCAATTGGCTTCATTTCCTGCATTGGAAAACAAATATGTAATTAATTAGAAAAAGAAAATTAATGTGTAAACCAAAAAACTAAATATATGAGGGAATGAGGGGATTCATTGGTAATTTAGCTATCAATTGTTTTAGAAGAGCTTGAATGAATTTAATAAAACATACAAGTTGTAATGTTCACCAAGTTTGAAATATTGTTTGATTTGGTTTGAATACAGTTCAATTCCAAATTAGAAAATGCAATTCAAATAAAACAGCAACCAATAAACATTGAAAATTCACATAACGGTCAAGTCAGCTAAAACATATTTGTGATCAATACTAAACAAATATGAATATTACCAACCTTAACAACCCAACTCGAGGTAAACCAAAAGAATTGAGAACATGGATGAATGATTCTATATATTTCCAACCACAACTTCAGGTTCACAATCAACTCTGACAATTGAGCTATTGGAGTCATCAAAAGAAATAAATGGATTGGTTCCAATGGCAATAGGGACACTGTCAATTCCATCATCAGCATCATCAAAAATATGTCTTGGAATTACTTCAACTACGACACCAAATTCAGGTTGAAGTTGATCTTTGACATAAAAAACTTGTTTAGCCATTGATGCCAACACATATGGTTCTTCGGTTGCAAGAGTGCGGGTCATATTAATTACTCGAAATCCACAATCATCAATAAATGTGCCATGTCTCGTCATCGAATCAAACCAATGGCATTTCATCATTGTGACTCGTCCATGAGAGTAATAATCCAATATTATTATTTTCTCAACGACTCCATAATAACCCACATTTTCAAGTCGCGGTCTACTATCTGATGCGCTGGCATAACAATCTGTTGTGGCAGTAACCATAATACCATCATGTTGTGTTCTCATGTTTTTGGCTCGTTCAGTGACAATAAATCTGTACCCATTGATAACAATTGATTTACAGTCACGAACCACGGTATTAGGACCAAAAGCCAAAGCTCTTATTTCCTCAGAGACAGAGTCAGCAGACAAACTCAATACCTGCAATATAAATGACATCTAAACTTAAGTAAATATTGAAATAATTAATTTAAACAGTAATATTTTTACCTTCAATTTTAACCAAGCAGAAAACTCTTTGCTATGCAAAGTCTCTCTCCTTCTCAAAGATAAAGAACGATGCTTCCTATTTATCATTGTTTTATGTTCCCTGTAGATAAAAAAATATGAATAGTTTAACAGATATATATGTAAGATATACATATTCAATTTTGTTACCTGATATAGTCATCGAACAAATCACAGTTGAACAAAACTGTGCGATGTGCCATCTCCCGCTCTTCATTGCTTAATGTCTTCAATGTATATGATCCAGGAATTCCTCCTGTTTGAGGAAGTGATGGAAAACTGGGTTCAATTTGCTCATATTGTTCTTCTTCATTTCTCATTGGTCTGCTCATTCTTGTAGTAAGATCAGACAAATACATTGAACAGAAATCCATACATTCTTGAGCTAAGTAACCGTTCACGATAGAACCTTCGGGATGATTCTTGTTTCGAACATAAGACTTTAATGTGAACATATTTCTTTCAGTTGGATACATCCAACGAAAAGAAACAGGTCCTCCGAGAAGTATTTCAGTTGGAATATGGACAGTCAGATGCAGCATGCATGTGAAAAATGATGGGGGAAATATTTTCTCCAACTCACACAAAATTAATGGGGCATCTGTCAACATTTTTTGCAAGAAAGACTTCGACAACTTCTTAGCACAAAGATCTCTAAACAAATGGCACAACCGAATAACACCCACCCTTACATTATTGGACAAAAGATGACGGATTGCTATTGGAAGCAACTCATGCAGTAGAACGTGATAATCATGAGTCTTCAAAGATTTTAGCTTCAACTCTCTTCTGTTGACCCGTTTAGATATGTTGCTTGAATAGCCATCAGGAACTCTAATAGTCTCTAATACTTCCAAAAATTGTTTTTTTTCAGTAGGTGTCATCACATAAGAAGCACATGGAAGTTGCCATTTATTTTCACTGATACGCACAGGATGCAATTCTGGTCTGATGCCCCAATCCACCAAGTCACGTCGAGATCGTAAATCATCTTTTGTCTTCCCCTTGACATTTAGAAGAACTGAAAGCAACATTTCACATATATTCTTTTCAATATGCATTACGTCTAAGCAATGACGTAGCAAATTGGTTTACCAATAAGGCAAATCAAAAAAGATACTCCTCTTCCTCCAATTGTAACAGGTTTCTGTGGAAACATTCTTTCTCTTTCCAGATTTCATTTGACCCTTCCCGAACGAAAAACTGAAATCTTTCAATTCATTAAGCACATCAGTTCTAGACATACGCTGAGGTGGATCATCGGTCTCTATAGTATTATCAAATCTTCGACGATTCATTCTATATGGATGATCCTTTGGCAAAAATCGTCGATGTCCCATAAAACTGAAACTACAACGATGTTTCAGTCTTCTGGATCGTGTATTCTTCATACAAACTGGACATGACAGTTTCCCCTTCGTGCTCCATCCAGACATCATTGCATAAGCCGGAAAATCATTGATTGTCCACATAAGCGCAGCGCGCATCTGAAATATGTCTTTCGAACATGCATCGTATGTGCGCACACCCACATCCCAAAGAAGCTTCAACTCTTTTATTAAAGGTTGCATGTATACATCAATATCAATGCCAGGATCAGAAGGACCAGATATGAGTATACTCATGAAAGTGAAAGGTTTTTTCATACACAACCATGGGGGAAGATTATAAATGTGTATAAAAACTGGCCATGTGCTGTGTGAAGTAAGCATCTGCCCAAACGGATTAAAACCGTCGCATGAAAGACCCAGCCTCACATTACGCACGTCACCTGCAAAATCAGGATGTCGAGCATCAAATCTCTTCCATGCAAATCCATCTGCAGGATGAACCAACTCATCATCAGTCTTCTTTCTCTCGGTATCATGCCATCTCATTTTTATTGATATGTCATCAGACATAAAAAGATTCTGGAGTCTGGGAATCAATGGAAAGTGCCACATTACTTTCTGTGGAACGCGGGATGGTGTTCCATCAGATTTTGACTTCCAGCGGGATGTGCCACATTTTATACAATCATTTCGTTCAGCGGTTTCCTCCTAGAATAAACTGCAATCTTTCGGGCAAGCATGAATTTTGTTTCTTGAAAATCCAAGTTCCTCAACTAACTTCCATGCCATATAGTGGTTTGAGGGAATATCTGCATCATCTGGAAGTAAATCCTTCAAGAGGGTAAGAATGTAATCGATTGCTGTATTAGAAATCCCATACATAGTTTTCCCATGAAATAATCGGATTAAAAATTCCAGCTTTTTCATTTTATCGCATTGCCGATATACTGGAGTCGTGGCAGCATCATTCAATTTTTTCACCCTATCAATATCATCATTTTCACTAGATGCATCAGCTGTCCTCATATCGAAGTCTTCTTGAGTCGAAATCCTTTCTTTTTCATGATGACGAATAAACGGAAACCGATCATCTAACAAATTCTCCATTCCAGTCTTTTCATTTCGATCATCACCAATTTGAGATTTCGTTTTCTCCCCATTGTGATACCACAGAAAGTAGTTTGCTTGAAACCCATTTTTGGTTATGTGGTAGCTGACTTCTTCACGGCTCAACCAAGGTCTACCAACACAATTGGAACATGGGCAGTGTATGCGACCACTATCTGAAGCATTGTCAAATGCAAAATCTATAAAGCTCTCCAAATTGTTTTGAAAATCATCTGAGATCCGATCGGTTTCATACATCCAACTTCTGTCCATTCTGTAAAAAGAATTTATATAAGTCATTTTGTCATAAACAATTCAATAGGCATTAACTATAATAGAATATACATTTAAGTAAACGATAAAGGAAGAAAATAATCAAGGTATCAACTACACATGTCAAAAAAACATACAAATGTGTTATTGAAAAAATGTAAAACCAACAAGAACTTAATGTGTTATATCACATAACAGCATGACTCATCCCATAACCATATTAGTAGGGTATCATGAACATGAATAACATCAACCTTGTGCCATCCTCCTACCCTACATAACCCCAACCACATGCCACATCTTATTATAGCCTTATCACATCACACCTCATCGAAAAACACTAGGGAAATCATAGTACATCTCACCTGAAGACACATGGACAATCACATCGCATCTTGCCTAAAAACACATGGTCAATCACTTTTAAAGGAAGAGTAGGGAATGTTGTACCCCACTCTCTTGGATTTTAATGATCACAATCACTCTCATAGTGATCTAATGTTGTTTCAAGTGTTCTTGTTAATAGGCATGATTTCAGGAGCAAGAAGTGGCAAAAAAAAGGAAAAGTGGACTTTTTTCAAGTCCACCGGCCAGCCGGTGTAGGACCACCGGCCAGCCGGTAAGGGCACCGGCCAGCCGGATCCAGCCCATCGGCCAGCCGGTGGACAAGGCAGAAGGGCTTGCCCTCTGCCAGGTGCCACCGGTCAGCCGGTGTCTGGCCACCGGCCAACCGGTGGGCCCAGACAGAATGGGATGTCTTCTGTCCAGACCACCGGCCAGCCGGTGGCCTCCTCACCGGCCAGCCGGTGGAACTCTTTGGAATAGTGAGACCTACTGTCTCACCACCGGCCAGCCGGTGGCCTTCCCACCGGCCAGCCGGTGCCTCCTGGGCAGAAGCTCTCTCCACCTTCCAAGGCACCGGCCAGCCGGTGGGCAAGCACCGGTCAGCCGGTAAGCAAAGTCAAACTAGCCGTTAGAGCTTGACCAGACTTGCCCACTTGATCCCCAACGGCTCCAAGAACCGTTGGCAAAACCTCTCAAATACCAACGGTTATACCAAACCGTTGGTATGTAAGTGTTGGGAAAACTCCAGTTTCCAGTAGTGAGGATCTTACATACTAGGATACACATCATGGATCACTATCAAAACCATAAAAACATTGACAGATCTCAAAAAATGAGTGCATGCCATCATTACCTCATAGAATTGAAAAAAGGTAAGTAACAAGCAATATATCTCACTACTCCATACTCACCCCACAACATAAGGGTCTCACATTACTAGGGAATAATTCTATCCAATACTAAATGATCTTGATCCATTTTTCATATACATATATGATTCACCTCACCAATTACTAAATATTAATAACATACAAAATTATGATTCCATTTAACTAGAGTTAAACCATCAGGTTTTACAAGGAAATTCTATATAAGTATTTGTTTACACTTTAAATAAAGAACATGAATGTCATGTTAACACTCAACATTGATTCATTAATAAATTGTATTCGAATTTTATGGAAATACCAAAATAAATTAGTGAATCAATGTACCTATAGTGGTGCACATGACCACCATGAAACAATCATAAATTTTTACAAAAACCCTAATAATTGGGAATAACGAAATCAAGAATAGAAGTATATGATTTATAAGAGCTGGAACTATATCGTTGATAAAATATAGGAGTCTAACCTGGTAGGTGCTGATCTGATGGAAGATGTGGGGATTGGGAGGTCCTTCTGCAAGGAATCGCTCCAGGAGGACATGAACTGAATGCTTCTGGAATGTGGGGAGGCCGCTGGCTCGATTTGGTATTTGGGGCTTTTTTTTCCCAACGGTTATTAAAAACCGTTGGGAATGACCAACATTTCCCAACGGTTCCATAGAACCGTTGGGAAAACAAGATTTTTCACCACTTTTCCCAACGGTTCTTAGGAACCGTTGGGAAAAACCTATCTTTCCCAACGGTTGTATGAAACCGTTGGGAAAACTATGCATTGAGGGGTTTTTCCCAACGGTTTATAGAAACCGTTGGGAAAAACAAGATATGCCAACGGTTCATTGAACCGTTGGTACACAACTGTTGGGAAAGGTCCCTTTTCCAGTAGTGATTAGAATTCCTTTATGATTGACCACCTCTATTTATTCTTTTAAGAGATAATAACTAAATTTCAACCTTTACCTTTGATACCAATTATTAGTTCCACTAGGTTGAATACCCTGGGGGGGGGGGGATGAATCAAGGTATGCCAGACTAAAATTTCTTCCCCTTCAGATCATGTTTAATCATTAAACAAAACTCTTTTCTCTCTCATTCTCATTGCAAATTATAAGGATATGGCCTTATTACATTACATAATCTTGATTTTAGACAAGAAATCACTTCCTTTTAAATTGAGGATATTTTCAAGTTTATAGCATTAAAGAATTGGGACATAATACATTAATAACCTTACACATTGTTACAGAGTGGATACCATAAAAACAGTTTCCATTTTTTTCAAAATATAAAACATTAAAGCTTAAAACATGATTTCTTTGACAATTATTCAAAAATTTAACTTGGATTCCTTCTTTGTCTTACATCTTCTTATGACCTATGAAAATAATTTTAAAAAAACTTGGTATGAGAACAAAAATATTAGTAAGGGATGTAAAAAAAGGAAAGAGTACATTAGTCCATGAATACTTGTAACGTATAAAAACATTTTCAAAAGACATGCTTGTCACCCATATATACTTACTTTGTGAAAAATGAGATTTAAAAAAAATCCACACAAAAAATGATAACATAAACATAATAATAAAGGTATATTGGGGAATTACTTAAATAATCTTGTAACCATCTCGCCCACCTTATAATTTGTAACCATCATGGCTACCTTACAATTTGTGTAACCATCGCAGTTACACTTGGAGTAACCATACGACCGACCTACAACTTACACATAAAAGATGAATTGGAGAGAGATATAGGTCCCTACCTTCATCATAAATAATTCCCAAGAACCAGAACATAATCATACAACATGAATAATTTCATAAAAACATTGATTTTGAATGTTGTAAAACATAGTTAAAAAAATATTTTAAAGGAAAATCCTCTTAGAAATATCATATAATTCAAGTGAGACTTAATAGAGTGGATGGAATATGTATAAAAACTATAAATAAACATAATTAAACAAAATATACACAAAAAAATCACACAAATAATTCTAATACCACATAAATAATGAAGCAGGATGTTAACCCAAAGAATGGAAATCGGGTTAAGAATTCCCTTACCTCAGGTTTGTCTTAATTCAAACTCATTTAAACCTCCTGTATAATTGTTAAAAAAGTGTTATTAATATATTTAAGAATCATATCAATCTTTATAATACCTTATATCATCATTTCATTACATCATTTCACTCTTTAATTGTAAGAATTTTGTTCCTTTCACTGTTTTGGGTGGGTTCTTTACATGATTTTTAAGATTGGTTCATGATGGATTGTTCTTGTCGATTGGAAGTGAAACTCAAGAATTGGAATGGATTAGTATTTAAATATTTCTAGAACTATAACTTATACCATTTATAATTTTTAATTCTTACATGATGATGATTCATAAGTTAAAACATCAATGATGTTCGTTTAGATCATTTTAGTGGTTCTTTGATAATAATGACCTCATTTTGTTTTATAAATTAAAACCATGTGTACAAAAGAATTACATAACCATAAATGAGACATAATAAATATATTATAACCTGGTTCAACCATAAAAATGGTTTCATGACCATCCTTGAAAGAATTAATTTAAATTGAAATCACATCATCCACGATGTCCGTAATTCGACACATCATGGACAATGTTTTTATTCCTTGAATAAGTGGGAGAGGAGAAAAATAATGATGATGATCTTTCCATGAACACGAGAACATTAGTAATATAAATGATTTTTGGAGCTTTCATGACTCTTGGGTAAGAATATATGAGGAAAGAATAAGAAAAGAAATGAACTCAAAATAAAAGAATAATTGAGAAATCCCTTACAAAAATTCGGCAGCCTAACGACTATACAACATGGTTTTAGAAAATATTAAAAAGAGAGGGGACAAGGGTCACCCATATTTAAATGAATAATAATACATAATATATCATTAATAATAAGGAAATAAGAACATGTTATGGAAACTTTAAATTTATACCACATAAAAGAGAACTTGAATGGAAAAAGAAAGAAATTGAGAATTTTCTTACATTGTAGAGTAACTCCTAGAACATGAAGGTTGGGACCTTGGGGGCTTGAGAAAACCTTGGGAGGACTAATATAGAGTTAAGGAGGCCATAGATTCGTTGAGGAAGAATTAAGAATGAATTTAATGAAGGAATTAGTTGGTATTTATATCAAAAGTGAGAGATTATTTTAATAATTTCCAAGGGACACCTCATTTGTGGTATTTGCAAAATCATGGGCTTGGCCATGGTATTTGAACATGGTATTATCCACTTGGGAAACCTCAAATATTATTTAATTTTACACAAGTTGACCAGATTTATTACATCATTATTACATCATTAATGATGTCATTAACACACCGAAACTCAAAACTGTATTTTTTACTATTCACTGAAAAATCAATTGTTTCAGAAAAATCCCCAAATTTCACCCTAACCATTTATCGATGTGTAGAATTCAAAAACGAAGTCCATTTTTTTAAAATAATTTTCTAAATATCATTAATTTAATTTTTAAATAAAATCATACTTAATTCAAAAATTAACAATTTTAAAACTATAACTACTTTTATATCATATTGAAAAATTAACCAAAATGTCATTATCTTCAATCCTTAAGAAAATAAAATAATAATAAAAGTTACTATTCATTATGGTCTTATTACTATTCGTATTACTATTCATAAGAGTATGTTACTATTCATTAAAAGAACAAATTGGTTCCAATAGACTCTAAATAACTTACTGAACACAATTATAGATGACCGTTTTTTAAAATTCAAAACATAGAAGGAATAAAATTATGTTTAAAGGTTAGTTATAAATATCTACTTTAAACAAAATTTCATGCACTTCAATTTATTTTTAGAAAACCTTGGGGTGTTACATTATCCCTACCTTCTGGAAATTGTGTCCTTGTAATTTTATTTACTTATTAAACAACTGAGGGTACCTTTCCTTCATAGAATTTTCAGACTCCCATGTTGCTTCTTCAACCATGTGGTTTCTCCAAAAAACCTTTACCTGGTGGATTACCTTATTCCATAATACCTGTTCCCGTCAATCAAGAATTTGAACTGGTTTCTCTTTATAAGAAAGGTTCTCTTCCAGCTGAACTACTTCTGGGCTCAAACATGTGATGAATTTGGAACATATTTCCTCAACATCGAAACATGAAAAACATTGTGTACCTGTGACAAACTCAGAGGCAAAGATACTCAGAATGAAACTATTCCAACATTATCTAGAATTTTAAAAGGACCGATGAACTGAGGACTTAGATTGCATTTCTTACCAAAACTTATCACACTTTTCCAAGGAGATATTTTAAGGAAAAAATGGTCACCTACCTCGAAAGAGAAGACTTTCCTTCCATTATCTGCATAAGTTTTCTGCATGCTCTGAGCTATCCTCATGTGCTGCTGGATCATCTTCACTTTCTCAGCCACTTCTTCTACAAATTATAGCCCCATAAACTTTCTTTCACCGACTTCATCCCAAAATGCTGGAGTCCGACACCGCTTCCCATACAGTGACTTTAAAGGCGCCATCTGTATAGTGGAATGAAAACCATTATTATAAGAAAACTCAACTAAAGAAAGATGCTGATCCCAACTTCCTTGATAGTCCATTGAACAAGCTCAAAGCATATCCTACAAAGTCTGAATCATTCATTCTAACTGCCCATTTGATTGAGGATGAAAATTTGTACTGAAATTTAATTTTGTGCCCACTGACTTCTGAAGCCCCTTAAAAAAGTTAGAAGTGAACCTAGGATCCTGATCAGATACAATGGAAAGAGGAACTCCATGTAACCTGAAAATATCCTTTAGGTACAGTTGAGAAATCTAATCCAAAGAAATTGTATCTCAAATAGAAAGAAAATGTGTAGATTTTGTCAGCCGATCAACAATAACCCAAATCACATTGTTACCTCAAGAAGTATTTGGTAGTCCCACCACAAATTCCATGGATATATTCTCCCATTTCCACTCTGGCACTGGAAAAGGATAAAGCATCCCCTTTGGTAATTTCTGCTCTACTTTAACCTGTTGACATGTCAGGCATTTCACAGAAAAATCAGTAATATCTCTTTTCATTCCATCCCACCAATAATACTTCTGAAGGTCTCTGTACATCTTAGTACTGCCAGGATGAATTGAAAATGGAGAATTATGAGCTTCAGACAACAATTATTTCTTCATCTGGGAATCATAAGGCACACACAACATTTTTCTAAATCTTAAAACACAATATTTATAAAGATTAAATTCTAGAAACTTACCCATTTTAACTAATTATACCTTTTTATGTAGCTCACAATCTTCCTTTTTTTCTTTCTTAATTCTTTCTGATAACGATGACTGCAATGAAACCTAAGACAAAATAGATGTATTCTCTGAACCAACAACTTCTAAGCCAAAATTCATAAAATCATTAATCAAGGGGTCATTTTCCAAACATAACATGGTTAATGATGCATGATGTTTTCGACTCAAGGAATCCACCACTTTGTTTAATTTTTCAGGATGGTAATTGATCATGCAATCATAATCCTTTATCAGTTTAAGAAATCTTCTCTGCCTCATGTTTAATTCCTTCTGAATGAATATATACTTCAGACTTTTATGGTCGGTATATATTTGAAATTTGGATCCGTATAAATGATGCCTCCAATTTTTCAAATCAAAAACCACAGCTGTCAATTCCAAATCATATGTGGGATAATTTAACTCATGAGTTTTAATTTTTCTTGAAGCATAAGCAATTACCTAATCATTCTACATCAAAACACAACCAAGTCCCTTCAAAGAATCATCACTATAGATGAAAAACTCACCATTTCGGGAAGGAAAGTCCAAAACTGAAGCATTCACCAATCTCTTCTTCAGTTCTTGAAAACAAACAACACATTCTTCTATCCAAATAAATTTAACCCCTTATCGTGTTAACTTATTTAGAGGGTGAGATAACTATGAAAAGTTCTTAACAAACTATCGGTAATAACCTGCTAACCCAAGAAAACTACGAATATTTGTAAAATTTATGGGTCTTGGCCAATCATCCACCACTTTTGTTTTGGCAGGATCAACTGTTATTCCATACTTATTTACAATGTGCCCAAGAAAAGAAATCTGTTGCAACAAAAAATCACACTTGCTGAATTTTCCATACAGTTTCTTTTCTTTTAAGGTTTGTAAAACAACCCGTAGATGTTTTCATGATCCTCTATATTTTTAAAAAATACCATAATGTCATCAATAAACACAACCACAAACTTATCGAAGAACTCATGGAATATTCTATTCATAAGATTCATGAATACAATAGGTGCATTAGTTAACCCAAATGTCATAACCACAAATTCATAATGCCCATATCTAGTACAAAATTATGTTTTCAGGATGTCATCCTCCTTCACCTTTAGATGATGGTATCTAGATCT
Organism: Viscum album; assembly: GCA_963277665.1. Lineage (NCBI taxonomy): Eukaryota > Viridiplantae > Streptophyta > Magnoliopsida > Santalales > Viscaceae > Viscum > Viscum album. The sequence continues at coordinate 1,739,224,472 of OY728128.1, forward strand.
CAAATCAATATTGGAAAAGTACTGAGCTCCCTGGAGCAGACCAAACAAGTCATCGATGTAAGGAAAAATATACTTGTTTTTAACAGTGATGTTATTCAAATATCTATAATCAATGAAAAGTCTCATGGAACCATATTTCTTTTTAACCAACAAAATAGGATCTCCCCATGGTGAAGTGATAGGGTGAATAAAGCCTTTATCAAGCAAATCCTACAACTGATTTTTCAATTCAAGAAGTTCTATTTGAGCCATACGATATGGGGGTTTTGAAATTGGATTAGCATTAGGAAATAAGTCAATTATGAATTTGAATTCCTAATTAGGTATGAATCCAGATAACTCACTAGAAAAAACATCAAGGTATTCATTTACCATAGACACATCATCAATCTGAACAGTTCCCTTGTTTTTAATAATATGAGAAAGATAACTTTCATTTCCATATTTCAATAGTTTCTCAGTTTCCTGATATGTTATCAATTGTATGGGTCCATTATTGTATACAAAATGAAACTCTTTCTAAAAAACAACTTCTTTATCTCTACAGTCAATCTTATCATGATAAACAGAAAGCCAATCCATTCCCAGAATAACATCAAACTCGACTAAGGAAAAAAACAAGGTTCACAGGTAAATTATTTCTACAGAACACAATAGAAATATTATTATAATTTCTATTTTCTATAATATTTCCCCCTGAGGTTTTAAAAACAAGTTTCAGTCTCATTTGTTGAGGTGATATTTCCAATTTACCAGAAAATTTCTCAGAAATGAAGGAATGTGTAGACCCCATATCAAAAAAAACTCTAGAAAAATCTGAGTAAATGAATAGAGTACCTGATACCACTTCGTTGGATGGACCAACACCTACTGATGTAGTCACAAAGGATCTCACTACACCTTTCTGCTTATAGTCTAGCTTCTTTTCATCATTTGGATCTCTCTTTGGCCAGGCATTTGCATAATGACCCATCTCACCACATTTAAAACACTTAACAATTTGCCTATCAAGATTAGTCTTAGAATCATTTTCATTACAATATTGGGTCATATGTCCAAACTTACCACATTTAAAACACTTCCTAGTTTTTCTAAGACATTCCCTAGGGTGTTTCTTACCACACTTTTCACAAACTGGAAATTGGATTTTCTTACCATCAGATTTCTTTGGTTGATTCTTACCCATCACTTTCCATCTAGACCTCTTCTTCTCCTTATTTCCAAAATGCACATGATCATCAACAAACTCTATCTCCACCCTCTCATCACATCGGAAAAGTTTCTCATAACTTTTGAATTCATGGGAGGCCAACTCCCTTCGATACCTTGGCTTCAATCCTAAGTAAAAGTGGATGATTTTTCTATCAAGATCCAAAATAAGATTTAGAGTATACCTTTCCAGTTGGGTGAAGTTCGCTTCATACACAACTACTGGATCTTCCTCCTTTCGCGTCAATTCAAGGAATTGCTTCTCCATCCCAAGTCGCACCACCTTAGGAAAATATCTTTTAAAGAAAATAATTTTAAATTCATCCCACTCTAAGGCATTAATATCCTCTTTATCCCTGATATTCTTTACCATTTACCACCACTGATCAGCTTCACCTTCAAAATGATAAATGAAAAGACTTACCTTTTTATTATCTAAACATCCCATAACATAAAATATCTTTTCAAGGGCTTTAATCCATTCATTATCCGCTACAAGGTCAGAAGATCCATTGAAAGTAGGAGGGTATTGTCTCATAAAATGTTCCCCTATTGTCATGTTTCATTGTGGTACCTATGGTTGTTCTCTTGCATGGATTCCACTGCCATTTATTTCTTATGTTAGTTGAGCCATTACTGTCAAAAACTACTCTGTTCTAATCCCTACCATTCTGGGCTATAGATTTGGAAGGATATTGTTCTGTCGGTGCCTCACCTCTTCAGCTTCCCTATTTTTTCTGCGAACAACCATTCTAAACAAACATATCTTAGACGAAGCAACATAGTAATCTTTAAATGCTATAACATTTCAAATTAATCATAGAGTAAAAATCATTTATGGTATTATTTCAACATCATCCTAACCCCTAAAGTTATCTAAACCATCCTCTGATGCCAACTATAAGTGTAACACCCCAAGTTTTTCTAAAAATAAATTGAAATGCATGGAACTTTGTTTTAAGTAGATATTTATAACTAGCCTTTAAACATAGTTTTTCAACTTCTATGTTTTGAATTTTCAGAAAATGTCATCTACAATTGTGTTCAGTAAGTTATTTGGAGTCTGATGAAACCAACTTGTTTTTTTTGCGAATAGTAACATACCCTTATGAATAGTAATATGAATAGTAATATGACCCTATGAATAGTAAATTTTATTATTATTTTATTTTCTTAAGGCTTTTAGATACTAACATCTTGGTTAATTTTTCATCGTGATATAAAAGTTATTATAGAATTAGAATTGTTAATTTTTGAATTAAGTATTATTTTATTTAAAAATTAAATTAATAATATTTAGAAAATTATTTTCAAAAAATGGACTTCATTTTTTAATTCTACACATCAAAAAATGATTAGGGTAATTTTTTTGGGATTTTTCTAAAATTCTTGATTTTTTGATGAATAGTGAAATATGATAAAATATCGTATAATCAAATTATCAGTAAAATACACTATTTATGACATCATAAGTGATGCAAGTCCACTTGTTTCAAACTCACATGCCTTTATTACTATTTTGGGTCACATGAACTAAGACTATTCAAACTCTTGGGAAAACATATTATAATAATGATTAAAATAATGAAAAATACCCCCTCTTCTTCCCACACCTCTCAAGCCTTGAGCCATGCCTAAGTTCTACCCAATTCTCATCCCAAGGCCCTTACACACATCCTAGAGCTTCTGTTCTCACCAAAAGACCAAAACTAAATCCCTTAAGAAGGATCTCAAGGAGAAGAGATCAAGAGGTAAACATCCTCTTTTATTTTCTTTCATTTCTTTCATTTTATGTTATTATCTTTATTTTCCTTTGGATTATGTTGGGATATTTCATTCCATATCCCCCCTTACTTTCCATATTATTTAATATTGATTAGATATCCCCTTTCTCTCATCAAACTATTTTATGCAATTTTAAGAGACGCCGTTAGGCTGCTAAATTTTCGTGAGAAATTTCTCAAGTTTTCTTTTATTTCAAGATTCCTTTATTTTATTATTCTTTCCTCACCTACTCTTAACCAAGAGGCATGAAATCTCCATAATATTGTATATTCTAGATTTTCTCATGTTCATGGGAAATTCATCATCAATATTCTTCTCTTCCCCACTTGTTCAAGGAATTAAAAACATTGTCCGTGATGTGTCAAATTACCGAAATCATGGACGATGTGATTTCAATTTGCATTAATTACTTAAAGTATAGTCATGAAACCATTTTTATGGTTTAACTAGGTTATAATATATGCATTATTTATCATCAATGGTTCTTTAATTCTTTTGTACACATGGTTTTAATTTATAAAACAAAATGAAGTCGTTATTATCAAAGAACCACTAAAATGATCTAAACGAACATCATTAATGTTTTAACTTATGAATCATCCTCATGTAAGAATTTAAAATGATAAATGATATAATTTATGTTACTGGATATATGTAAATACTACTCCATTCCAATTTTGGAGTTTCACTTCCAATCGACAAGAACATCCACCATGAACCAATCATGGAAATCATGTCTTCGATCCTTGGTGACCTGTAGTGATCCAAGGTGTATTCTTATTTTGTTTTCTAGCAGTTTCTCCCAGTTTGATCTCATTTACTCTCATATCTTCTCATTATTCTATGAAATTTTCTTACCCATGGTTCCAATGGGGTTTCTCTTGGTTCTTATTGGTGTAGTTGTGACACAACATCCTTGGATGGATACTGTTCTTACGGGAGGGGTGATCAATGATCCATTATGTGGTCTATTCTCATTAGAATAATTTTGAATACCTTTTTGAGGTAGGGGATTCATTTATTCTCTATTTATTTACATGAAATCATAGATATAACATGATTTATTCCCTTGGATTGTAATGAAATATACCTAATAATTACTTGAACCAGTTTAAATAATTGGTATCAATCACTTGGTGATGTTTTTTCTTGTTCCATGATAATGGTTTGCCTCTTGATTTTATAGACAGTGTAATATCTATGCCTTACTTGTATTAGCATGTTGTTCTTAATGAAAATTGGTAAAGAATATAAAGTAGGAATTAATTGATAATTAACTAGATAAAGGAATTAAAGAGGCATATTTAATGAATCTGGTAGTTGTTATTGTAATTTGATGATAGTTGTGATAACATGTTTCTTAGGATTACTATAGTTTTAACCTTTGATAACAAATTGGTTAATTCAAGATGGAATAAGAACCAGTTTTGTGATAAAATATAATGCCTTTTCAGGGCCCGAGTTTCCTATTTGCTTGTAAAGGCCAAGTGCACGATTCTTTGGAGCCCTGAGAGATCATTTTGTGTGAAGTATGGATTCCTTAATTTAGGGACAAGAGCCTAGTTTCTATGTTTTTTCCTAATTCTTGTGAAGTGATCCTAGGATGGATAAACCTGGAGGGATATTGTGGTATGTGGGGCGGGAAGGATCAGATGTTTTATGAGCATGGGACGACTGGTCCTAGAGGGCTGTTGTGGTATGAGGGGTAATGAGTCTTGGTTATTTAGGAAACAATTGAATCCTAGAGTGGTGAGATTCATTGAGATATGCATGTGACATTGGGGAGGACACTAGAGATGAAAAAACAGGTTGAAGCTAGGATTACCCATTGATATCAAAGCTGGATGCTTATTTGAATCAGTTTCTTGGCCGATAACCATATTTTTGTTTATCTACTTTAATTTCCTGACTTCTTGAGGCATATAGTTTTTGTTAATCTCCTTCCAAGAGAGTCAAATATGCACGGGGTATGCCACGCACTTTCTGTGTTTAGATTCTCATGGTTGGATGAGTCTATGCTTCTTTTATAGGTGGTGACGACTCGATAGGTAGTTCACCTACTCACCATGTTGAGACCCCTGTGTTTGGTAGCTTATAATGTTTTCCTATAACACCTATTAATATGGAAAGTAATGATGTTAATAAATGAATAAATTTTTAACTCATGGGGTTGGAGCTTACTAGGATGCAATGCCGAGGTTTAAATTCTGAGAAGCCATGGACTCGATTTTCTTATTCCTTGATGGATTGGATCTTTGTTGTGATACTAATATAATTTAATGTGGAAAATGTTAATGGTTAATTAATAATTAATAATTAATTAATATAAAGGAAAACTAATTAAAAAGGGATAAAATAAATTAATATATCTCTTTGAATGGTTGTGTTATTATAGGATATCTGGTCATAGTAGTGGAAGTTGGGAGTCCGAGAGACATTAGATGTAGTTGAGTATGAGACTAAGATATGCCTATAGTGTGGATGTGAGCTATATTATATCACATAAATTTTGTGTTTCTATATGTTATTCCACCCTGTTGGTTAGGGAAACTGACACCCCATGAATTATGAGCCATGGGGGGGATGTTTTACTCAACATCCCAGTGGGAGGATGGATGGATGAATACCCCCTTTAGCCCCGCTCTCTTCTCTTTTTAGTTACTTGTGTTGGTATGAACAATGATTAGTTTTACCTATATATGTGTGTAGATGGATGTTATGGATTGTGATTATTTCACACACATGTATCCTGGATATATTTTCCCAAGGAATACTATAGGTATTAAGTGTATAGGCTGTGATGTCTTGAGGATCCTTACTCGGTGTATGGGCTATGACAGATTGAGGTATAATACTTGATGTACGATACACATCATACAGGCTATGGTGGCTCCTAAAAACTACCTGGTTACCTTTGGTTACATGTATACGATGGTGTGTTGCATGAGGTTCATGTTATGGTTATTCTTTTAGGTGTATGCATGCTAGCCTTTTTGGAGAGAGATGCTCTGGATGTGCGATGTTGGGGCAGAGAGTAAAACCAATGAGTAAGTGGTAGTAGGGTACCCTTGATATTTTTTATTATATTATAGGATATTGTATCAAATACTTGGTGAGAGTATCCATGGTGAGGCTGAGAACTTAGTATACCTATTTAGGCGATGAGTTAGTTTTACTTGTTGTTCATTGTGCTTTAGTATTATTTCTTTACCCTATTTCATGAGAGGATCTAGGGAGGATCATACTGAGTATACTATTATAATCACCCTACATAAATATAAAATGTTTTTTAGTTCTGCTAGAGAAGGTTGGAGATCATTCTGGTTAGCACTATCTTGGGGTTTAATAGGGACTGTTTGGGATTCATGGTCAATGCTCTCTTTACTTTTCTTTTAATACTTGCAGCTTTCCTTTGAATTGTAACAGTTTTTGCATGACATTAGATATGTGAACATTGTATTTCTTTTTATATTGGAGTCCGATCAGGATTTGGTTGGTGTCTATCTTATCTCTCTCTTTTTCATGTGTTCTCTTAGAGGGAAATTCCTTCCATCCATGTGTTTAATTTACCCTCAGTGTTAGTCGCTAACCTAGGGCCTACTGAAGGCGGGACTCAGGGGTCACCATCTCCCTTCTCCCATTGCTAGCCTAGAAGGGGTACACTTTGTGGGGAGGGTGTCATGATATAGTGGTATCAGAGGACTGGTTGAGGGATAAGATGAATTTTAAAGTTAGGCACATGTGAGGTTGCATGGGATGGTAGGGAAATGATGTCATCTAAGTTTAGTGAGCATTATAAACACAAGAGACTGGATGAGACATGGGTATTTAGGTCCCCCTATGATCTGATGCATATACCTTTTAGTTTACAATGTATATTAAACGAATTCATACTAGTTACATGGTAGAGACCTAGGAAAGTATCACACATCATTATTCTTTACATATGTGTTTAATTGGGTATAACTTTGGATTGGTTTACCTAAAATGAATAAAAGAAAACAATCAATTAATGCTAAAGTATTCCATATTATAGTTTTAGGAGATCTAATTGTCTTTTCTTTTCTAGGAATGGATTCAGGTCAGCATATTCATCAAGTTTGTGTAGAATATGTTAAATAGGTTGTGCTAGTAGATCACTATAGAGTAGAGGTTAATGACGATGACACTTGGAGGAGGAAACGTTGATAGTTTTAGTGCCAAAGTCTGCAGAAGTACAAGGGTTATGTTTGAGATGCAGTCATAGAAGACTGGTTAGGAGAGGTTGAGATATCCTTTAGTTCGATCTGTACTCAGAAGGAGAATTGTGTATTGTTAATTGTGATGATGTAGCCTAGGGAAGTGATGCAATGTTGGTTCTTGTTCCTTGGAGATCACGATGAGTCAAAAGTCTCGTGGGAGGAGTTATAAGACCATTTTAGAGCTGAGTTTCTTTCTTCAACCATGAAGGCAGCCGGTCTCCAGGAGCTACTTACCCTTTTTCAGGGGAGATCCAGTGTACGAGAGTTCATGATCTATTTTTGGAACCTTCTACAATATGCTTTAGATCTATTTTCAGATGAGGAGGCTAAGGAATGGTATTTTTAGGAGGATTTGCATCCATATATCTAGCTCTCGGTCACTCCATTTATGCTAAAGACGTATCTCAAGGTGCAGGAGAGAGCATAGGTTATCAAGAGGTTGTTATCCAGAACCATATCATAATGAGAGGGGAGTCTTCAGGATTCCTCATTAAGTAGAGATGTGGTCCAGGGTTCCCAGTTTTTAGGATAAAAGGGATTCCAATTAGCTGAGGGTAGGTACTATCTCTCAATGTCTTGTTTCTTAGGAGGAATAGTCTCTTAGTCCTATGATAAGGGATCAAACACATGTATTTATTTTGGAGGCTGAGTTCATCAGCAGAGAGAGTTCCTGACCTTCTTGAGCAGTTAGTGTGCACTAGTTGTCCCACTTCAGGTTCCTCCACTGAGGTAGTTCCAGCCAATGAAATAGCAGCAGGTTGCTCTAGTTTGGGATCAGTAGATAGTAGATGGGGAAGTAATATAACAACCCCAATATTCTCTTCATCCTTAAAGAGTAGAGCATAGACATAGAGGTGGTCATCAATATGGTCAGAGAGGACCTGGAGTAGGTTGTGGTCAACTTCATGCTTTAGCATTGCCAGTTCTAGGCGAGAAAAACATCATTAAAGGTACAATTTTATTGTTTTCTACTTGGGTGCATGACTTGTTTGATCCAAGAGTGTCACACTCCTTCATATCACCTACCCTTGTCCATTCTTTAGTAATTGAGGTATAGAGGCTTCTAGTTACCTTGGCATTGACTACACCAGTTTGAGATCGAGCTGACTTGTTTGAATTATGTAGAGACTGTGAGCTAGTGATGGGAAAGAACCACTCTTGGGGAGATTTTCTATGTTTATGGATACAACCATATAAAATTATCCTCAACATGGATTTGTTGTATTAAGTTCAGGATATCTTGGATTGCTTGAGGAGGCATGTTGTGTTCTTTGATACTGGTGGAGATCCAGTAGTGTTTTTTGGAAAGCAATACCCTCAGATGGGTTAGAGGTATGTTTCAACCTTATCATCCTTGATAGTTGAGATGATGTTGAGTTCATCAGAGGTTCAACAATAAACATTTCCCAGGTTCATAGAAGAGTAACCTAATGTATTTATAGAAATGGTTATAGCATTACCCCCTTGACGAGAGATTGAGTTCAGGATCAAAATAAATCTAGGCGTGTCTCATTTCTCAATGTCTCCATATAGGATAAAACCTTTTGAGTTTTGAGAGATGCGTATACATCTCGATGTTCTATTGTGATGTGGTTTTTTTAGCTGAGTGTGTCATCATGGGGTGCACCAGTATTATTTGTAAAGAAGGCTGATAATAGTTTGTGTTTGTGTATCAATTATTTTCACTTGAACCAAGTTAAAGTGAAGAACCACTACCCAATTCCACATATTGATGATTTATTCGATAAAATGAAGGGTTAAAGTTGGTTCTCAAAGATTTATTTGTAGTCAGGATATCATCAGATGTGTGTGAAGGATGAGGATATCCCAAATACTGATTTCTTTTTCTTCATAGGAATAGAGAGTTTTTTGTGATGCCATTCAGTGTAAAAAATGCTCCAGTTGTGTTCATGGGGTTAATTAATGTTGTGTTCCATGAGTTATTGGATAATTTCATGGTGTTTTCATCAATGAAATCCTTGTGTACTTCACATCTGAGGAGGAGCACGTAGAGCATATTCATGCTGTTTTAGGAGTTCTTCATCATGAGAATCTATTTTGGAAGTTTCCTAAGTGTGATTTTTGGGCTCTAAAAGTTTTTTTCTTAGGGAATGTCATATCCCTATAGGGAGTATATATGGATCTATCAAAGGTATAAGTAGTTGTGTCTTAAGAATCCCCCAAGATAGTGGTAGATGTGAAAAGTTTCCTTGGTCTTTTAGGCTATTACAAGAGGTTCATAACCAATGTATATTAGGTTGTGGATCATATGACAACATTGACTAGAAAGAATAAGGTGTTATTATGGAATGAATAGTTTTAGATAGCTTTTGAGTATCTAAATAAGAAGTTTGTTAATGCTCCAATTCTTTTTCTACCAGTAGAAGGTGTTCAGTTTGAAGTTTTCTGTGATGCTTCATGTCTTGGGTTGAGCTATGTTCTGATGCAGTAGAGATTGGTTATTTATTATGGGTCTCAGTAGTTATGTCCCCATGAGATTAAAGATTATACCCATGATCTTGAGTTTATAATAGTAGTATTTTCCATGAAGTTTTGGAGACATGAACTCATTAGTGATAGTTTTTTGGTCTTCACCAATCATAAGAGCCCGAGGTATGTTTTCTACCAATGTGAATTGAGCTTGTTTCATCATTGGTGGATGAATTTATTACAGGATTATGACTTCGAGATTTTGTATACACCTAGAAAGTGGAATGTTATGGCCGATGTGCTGAGCAGGAAGTCATGTAGTGATGTAGTGTAGGAATCAGAAAATTACTAGAGAGTGATGAAAGAGATCTCAACATTGAATATAGATATGGGAGAAGTTAGGGGAAGAGGTTGTCTTTTTCAATTGATGGTTCAATAATATCTGGTGTAGTAGGTGGAGAAGTCCCCATTGTAGGATCTTGAGGTGGAGGACTGGAGAGACCAGGTTGTTTGTGGTGAGGCCCTTGATGGTTGGTCTAAGGATGAAGAAAACTGAGTGTTGTTCTAGAGAAGTATTTTCTTTCCTTTTTAAATGCATGAAATGATTCTTAGAGAGTTCCATAGTTCACCTTTGGAAGCATATACTAGCATAAAAAAGATGTAGTGAGCTTTGAGAGGTCTATTTTTGTGGCTTGGGTTGAATCATATAGTTGATGGGTTTGTGTGTTGATGTTTGGTCTGCCAGAAGGTGAAGGCCAAACACCGTGTTCCCAGTGGGTTGCTCCAGCTGTTAGATGTTCCTCAGTAGAAGTGTGAGGACATCTTGATGGACTTTGTTTTTGGTTTACCTCAAGCTTAGGGAATCTATGATTCTATATGGGTGGTAGTGGATCATCTAATGAAATCATCCCACTTTAGAGTGATCAAGGATTAGAGATTAGTGGAGGTTTTGTCGAGACAATATCTAGAGGTGGTGGTGAGACTCCATGGATTCCTGAGGATGGTCATTTCCGATTGAGATCCTCATTTTACCTCTAGGTTGTGTGGAGGTATCTATAATGATTTTGGTTCTTAGTTATGCCTAAGAACTAATTTTCATTCGTAGATGGATGGTTAGATAGATAAGACCATCCAAACTCTTGAAGATATGTTGTGCTCTTGTGTCCTGGATTTTGGAGGTTCATTGATAAGGCACCTATAATTGGTAGAGTTCACTTACAACAATATTTTTCACTCCACCATTGTTATGGAAAAATTTTAAGCCTTGTATGGGTAACCTTTACATTCTCTATTTTGTTGGAATGGGGTCAGAGAGTTAGCAATTTTTGAGCCAGAATTGGTACATGATACAATAGAGATGTTTCAGGTGATTCTCAATAGGATAAAAGTAGCACAAGATCATCAGAAATCCCATTCCAATCATAGGAGGAGATATATGGAGTTTGACGTTGGGGATCATGTGTTTCTGAATGAAACTCCCTGTCATGGGCAGCGAAGGTTTGGTCATGGTAGTAAGCTTTCTACCTAGTTTGTTGGGCCTTTCTATGTGTTGGCTCATATTAGATCCATGGAATATAGGGTAGTACTTCTATTGAAAATGAGCTAGATACATGATGTTTTTAATGTGTCAAAGCTTCATCATTATCTTCATTAAGACTCTCATGTCATCGATTGGGGTGAGATTGATGTTGATGATGATGAGACCTTTGTGGAATGGCCTATAGAGATCTAGGACCACCAGGAAAAGGTGTTTTGTGGGCATGTTATCCCCTTGGTTAATTTATTATAGTGTCATAGTGACATGGAAGATAATATCTAGAAATGTGAGTCATAGATACATGCTCATTACCTAGAGCTATTTTGTGTTTAGCTCTTCTCTTGTAACACTATTCATTTTGTGGTTGTATACCTTTTTTGGTTTCTAAGATGGCTTTATCTTGTTGCTGGTTGTGGCTTGCTCTCTTTTGAGAGGTATCTCCCTTGGGAGAGTTTTTAGGAGATATTTTTGGTTGTTTCATGGTTTTGATTTGTTTTTCTAGTGTGGTGGTTGAGCTCTTGTGGTGGAGAGATCTTTGAGAGGTATCTTACAAGGTGGATATTCAGATGAACCTTTCTGTCCCACTCTAGGTTGAATTTGGATTCTAGAGGATGATAATGTTTTGAGAGGTATCTAATTTAAGGACCTGGATCCACGTGGATCATCCCTTTGTATGTTTCCAAGGATTGAGGTGACCGAAGGAGGCTTAAAGGAAGTCTGGAGTAGTTCAATTGCTAGAATCTTAAAGCAGGGATGATTTCACATCATGAAAAGTTACAAGATGTGAAAGAGAGTTTCATTCCATGTAACATATCAAGGTTTGAAAAATAAATAAAGTGAATAGGTGACACATTTTTTGTAAAAAACCAAACCCTGATAATTACACAATGTGAAAGGGGATTACACGTTGTGTAATTCCGCAATGCTATATGTTTTAAAAAATTTCCAACCACTCAATTTATTAGACCCTATGTCTTATCTTGTTTTCTATTATTCATCATCCCCATCCTTCATCATTTTAGATTCCCTTTAAGGGGGATCAATTTTTGGGCTTCTATATTCAATATGTGGTGATCCAAGGTGCGTTCTTCCTTCGTTTTCTAGCAATTTATCCTGATTTTATCTTTTTTCTTCTTATATCTTGTCACCATGATATAGCGTTTGATTACCCATGGTTCTAATGTGGTTTCTCTTTGTTGTTATTGGTTCAATTGTGCCATGGAATCCTCATATGGATGAAGTTATCATGGGACGGGTGATCAGAGATCCATTGCATGGTCTGTTCTCATGCGAAGAATGTCAAAGACCTTATGAGGTAGGGGATTAATTGATTCTCTATTTATTTACATTAAATCGTAGAGTTATCATGATTTATCCCCTTGGATTGAAATGAAATTAACCTATTAATTAATTGAACCAGATTACAGAATTGGTATCGATCCCTTGACAATGTTTTTGTTTGTGTTGTGCTAATGGTTTGCCTTTTGAATTACTTGATAGTGTGATATCTATGCCTTGATTGGGTTATCATGTTTTTCCTGATGAAAATTGGTAAAGAAAATAAATCCATAATTAATTAATAATTAATTGTCTAAAGGAATTAAGTAGGCATGTTTAATGGATCTAGTTGTTGTTGTTATTGTAATTTGATGATAATAGTGACAATTTTTTTCTTAGGTTTCTCATAGTTGGAACCTGTGATAATGAACTAGTTAATTGAATATGGAATAAGAACCAGTTGTGTGATAAAAGATAATGCCCTTTTTAGGGACCAATTTTCTCGTTTTCTTGTAAAGGCCATGCACCTTGTGCTTTTGGAGTCATGATAGCTTATTATGTGTGAAGGATGTATGCCTTGATTTAGGGAAAAGATCCTAGTTTCTATGTTTGTTTTCTTATTCTTATGATGTGATCCTAGAATGGCTGAGCCTGGAGGGATGTTTTGGTATGCGGGGAGGGGAGGCCCAAATGTGTTGTGAGCCTGGGATGGCTGAGCCTAGAGGGATGTTGTGCTATGAGGGGTGGGAAGGCCTAGTTTTTGAGGTAGAAGTTGACGTATGAAGTGGAAATATGCATTAGGGTATGCATGTGGTGTCAGTTAGGACACTGAAGATGATAGAATGGGTTGAAGTTGGGCTTATCCATTTATATCGAAGCTAGATGATTGTTTGAATAAGTTTCTTTTCTGAAAACCATGTTGTTTTTTATCTACTTTCCTTTTCCCACTGCTTGAGGTAGGTGGTTTTCATTACTATCCTTCCAAGTGAGGTGAAGATTCAAGGGGTACGCCATGCACTTTCCATGTTTATCTTCCCATGGTTGGATGAGTCTACACTCCTATTATATGTGATGAAGACTCGATGGGTAGTTCACCTACTCACCGTGTTGAGTCCCTTGTACTTGGTAGCTTAGAATGTTTTCCTAGAACACCTGGTAATATGGAAATTAATGATGTTAATAAATGAATAAATTTTTAATGCATGGGGTTAGATCTTTCTGGGATGCAATGCCGAGGTTGAAATTATGAGAAGCGATGGACTCAGTTTACTTATTCTTAGAGGGCATGGATCTTTGTTGTGATACTAATGTAATATAATGTTAAATATTTTAATGGTTAATAATTAATTAATATAAAGTGAAACTGATAAAAAAAGATAAAATAACTTAATGTAGCTCTTTAAATTGTTTCATGATTATATGATATCTAGTCTTAGTAGTGGCAGCTGGGAGTCTGAGAGACATTAGCTGCAGTTGAGTATAAGACTAGGATATCCCCATAGTGTGGTTGTGAGATATATTATATCATGTACTTTTTGTGTTTCTATACACTAATCCACCCTATCATTAGTTAAATAGAATCCCCAGTATTCTGACCCCTGAGGGGGGGGGGGTTCCCTAATATCCTAGTGGAAGGATGGATAGATGACTACCCCCTTCAGTCCTATTCTCTTATCTTGGTAGTTACTTGTGCTAGTATGCATGGTGGTTAGTTTTACCCATATATGTGTGTAGAGGTTTATGATGGATTGTGGTTATTTCAAACACATGTATTCTAGATATAGTTTACTAAGGAATACTATAGTTATAAGATTTATAGGCTATGGTGGCTTGAGGATCCCTGACCGGTATATGGGCTATAATGGATTGAGGTATAATACCACTACTATAAATATTGCCATTAGCGACCGCCATTGGCGGTCGCTAAAGGGCTTTAGCGGCCGCGCAGCGACCGCCATTGGCGGTCGCTGTTGCCTCGTCGCTAGAGGCCTTTAGCGACCGCCAATGGCGGTCGCTATTCTAAAAAAAAAAAATTTAAATTTTTTTTTATTGAATTGAATATAAATATATATATATATATGTGTGTAAAAATATTCATATATATACTATTAAATACAATATTTTAAATATATATATATATATATATATAATATATTTTAAATGTTTTAATATATATTTAATATATATATAATATCAAATCATTGTGCTATAATAATTTAAAAACTTCGATTCAAGAAATAATCTCATTTCAGGTCGTTCGGAGCACGTTTGCTCCGAATGGGACCGCCGCACGCCGTTTTGGTGTTTAACGGCGCCGGAAACGCGTTTCCGGCCGCCGCGGTCACACGGCACCTCCGAATGAGGGTACCGTCTGGCCGACCATTTCAAAATTCACGCCCCGGATGTTGTCGTACGGTTTCGTGGCATTCGGAGGTCGTTCGGGTGGTTTTGACCCCCCAACGCGCCATTTCAGCGCGCGCCGCGCTGCTGAAAACGACACAATCGGACGTGCCGCGCGCACCGCACGTCCAATGGACGTGCGGCCTCCTCCTGCATCTCAGGAATAATATTTCTATCGTTCCCGTGCGGTTTCAGGTCGTTCGGAGCACGTTTGCTCCGAATGGGACCGCCGCACGCCTTTTTGGTGTTTAACGGCGCCGGAAACGCGTTTCCGGCCGCCGCGGTCACACGGCACCTCCGAATGAGGTGCCGTCTGGCCGACCATTTCAAAATTCACGCCCCGGATGTTGTCGTACGGTTTCGTGGCATTCGGAGGTCGTTCGGGTGGTTTTGACCCACCAACGCGCCATTTCAGCGCGCGCCGCGCTGCTGAAAACGACACAATCGGACGTGCCGCGCGCACCGCACGTCCGATGGACGTGCGGCCTCCTCCTGCATCTCTGGAATAATATTTCCTATCCTTCCCGTGCGGTTTCAGGTCGTTCGGAGCACGTTTGCTCCGAATGGGACCGCCGCACGCCGTTTTGGTGTTTAACGGCGCCGGGAAACGCGTTTCCGGCCGCCGCGGTCACACGGCACCTCCGAATGAGGTGCCTTCTGGCCGACCATTTCACAATTCACGCCCCGAATGTTGTTGTACGGTTTCGTGGCATTCGGAGGTCGTTCGGGTGGTTTTGACCCCCCAACGCGCCATTTCAGCGCGCGCCGCGCTGCTGAAAAAGACACAATCGGACGTGTCGCGCGCACCGCACGTCCGATGGACGTGCAGCCTCCTTCTGCATCTCAGGAATAATATTTCTATCGTTCCCGTGCGGTTTCAGGTCGTTCGGAGCACGTTTGCTCCGAATGGGACCGCCGCACGCCGTTTTGGTGATTAACGGCGCCGGAAACGCGTTTCGGCCGCCGCGGTCACACGGAACCTCCGAATGAGGTGCCGTCTGGCCGACCATTTCACAATTCACGCCCCAGATGTTGTCGTACGGTTTCGTGACATTCGGAGGTCGTTCGGGTGGTTTTGACCCCCCAACGCGTCATTTCAGCGCGCGCCGCGCTGCTGAAAATGACCCAATCAAACGTGCCGCGCACAACCCGCACATCCGACGGACGTGCGGCCTCCTCCTGCATCTCAGGAATAATATTTCTATCCTTCCCGTGCGGTTTCAGGTCGTTCGGAGCACGTTTGCTCCGAATGGGACCGCCGCACACCGTTTTGGTGTTTAACGGCGCTGGAAACGCGTTTCCGGCCTCCGCGGTCACACGGCACCTCCGAATGAGGTGCCGTCTGGCCGACCATTTTACAATTCATGCCCCGGATGTTGTCGTATGGTTTCGTGGCATTCGGAGGTCGTTCGGGTGGTTTTGACCCCCCAACGCGCCATTTCAGCGCGCGCCGCGCTGCTGAAAACGACACAATCGGACGTGCCGCGCGCACCGCACGTCCGATGGACGTGCGGCCTCCTCCTGCATCTCAAGAATAATATTTCTATCGTTCCCGTGCGGTTTCAGGTCGTTCGGAGCACGTTTGCTCCGAATGGGTCCGCCGCACGCCGTTTTGGTGTTTAACGGCGCCGGAAACGCGTTTCCGGCCGCCGCGGTCACACGACACCTCCGAATGAGGTGCCGTCTGGCCGACCATTTCACAATTCACGCCCCGGATGTTGTCGTATGGTTTCGTGGCATTCGGAGGTCGTTCGGGTGGTTTTGACCCCCCAACGCGCCATTTCAGCGCGCGCCGCGCTGCTGAAAACGACACAATCGGACGTGCCGCGCGCACCGCACGTCCGATGGACGTGCGGCCTCCTCCTGCATCTCAGGAATAATATTTCTATCATTCCCGTGCGGTTTCAGGTCATTCGGAGCACGTTTGCTCCGAATCGGACCGCCGCACGCCGTTTTGGTGTTTAACGGCGCCGGAAACGCGTTTCCGGCCGCCGCGGTCACACGGCACCTCCGAATGAGGTGACGTCTGGCCGACCATTTCAAAATTCACGCCCCGGATGTTGTCGTACGGTTTCGTGGCATTCAGAGGTCGTTCGGGTGGTTTTGACCCCCCAACGCGCCATTTCAGCGCGCGCCGCACTGCTGAAAACGACACAATCGGACGTGCCGCGCGCACCGCACAACCGATGGACGTGCGACCTCCTTCTGCATCTCAGGAATAATATTTCTATCGTTCCCGTGCGGTTTCAGGTCGTTCGGAGCACGTTTGCTCCCAATGGGACCGCCGCACGCCGTTTTGGTGTTTAACGGCGCCGGAAACGCGTTTCCGGCCGCTGCGGTCACACGACACCTACGAATGAGGTGCCGTCTGGCCGACCATTTCACAATTCACGCCCCGGATGTTGTCGTACGGTTTCGTGGCATTCGGAGGTCGTTCGGGTGGTTTTGACCCCCCCAACGCGCCATTTCAGCGCGCGCCGCGCTGCTGAAAACGACACAATCGGACGTGCCGCGCGCACCACACGTCCGATGGACGTGCGGCCTCCTCCTGCATCTCAGGAATAATATTTCTATCATTCCCATGCGGTTTCAGGTCGTTCGGAGCACGTTTGCTCCGAATTGGACCGCCGCACGCCGTTTTTGTGTTTTATGGCGCCGGAAACGCGTTTCCGGCCGCCGCGGTCACACGGCACCTCCGAATGAGGTTCCGTCTGGCCGACCATTTCACAATTCACGCCCCGGATGTTGTCGTACGGTTTCGTGGCATTCGGAGGTCGTTCGGGTGGTTTTGACCCCCCAACGCGTCATTTCAGCGCGCGCCGCGCTGCTGAAAAACGACACAGTCGGACGTGCCGCGCGCACCGCACGTCCGATGGACGTGCGGCCTCCTCCTGCATCTCAGGAATAATATTTCTATCGTTCTCGTGCGGTTTCAGGTCGTTCGGAGCACGTTTGCTCCGAATGGGACCGCCGCACGCCGTTTTGGTGTTTTATGGCGCCGGAAACGCGTTTCCGGCCGCCGCGGTCACACGGCACCTCCGAATGAGGTGCCGTCTGGGCCGACCATTTTACAATTCACGCCCCGGATGTTGTCGTACGGTTTCGTGGCATTCGGAGGTCGTTCGGGTGGTTTTGACCCCCCAACGCGCCATTTCACCGCGCGCCGCGCTGCTGAAAACGGCACAATCGACGTGCCGCACGCACCGCACGTCCGATGGACGTGCGGCCTCCTCCTGCATCTCAGGAATAATATTTCTATCGTTCCCCGTGCGGTTTCAGGTCGTTCGGAGTACGTTTGCTCCGAATTGGACCGCCGCACGCCGTTTTGGTGTTTAATGGCGCCGGAAACGCGTTTCCAGCCGCCGCGGTCACACGGCACATCCGAATGAGGTGCCGTCTGGCCGACCATTTCACAATTCACGCCCCGGATGTTGTCGTACGGTTTCGTGGCATTCGGAGGTCGTTCGGGTGGTTTTGACCCCCCAACGCGCCATTTCAGCGCGCGCCGCGCTGCTGAAAACGCCACAATCGGACGTGCCGCGCGAACCGCACGTCCGATGGACGTGCGGCCTCCTCCTGCATCTCAGGAATAATATTTCTATCGTTCCCGTGTGGTTTCAGGTCGTTCGGAGCATGTTTGCTCCGAATCGGACCGCCGCACGCCGTTTTGGTGTTTAACGGCGCCGGAAACGCGTTTCCGGCCGCCGCGGTCACACGGAACCTCCGAATGAGGTGCCGTCTGGCCGACCATTTCACAATTCACGCCCCAGATGTTTTCGTACGGTTTCGTGGCATTCGGAGGTCGTTCGGGTGGTTTTGACCCCCCAACGCGCCATTTAAGCGCGCGCCGCGCTGCTGAAAACGGCACAATCGGACGTGCCGCGCGCACCGCACGTCCGATGGACGTGCGGCCTCCTTCTGCATCTCAGGAATAATATTTCTATCGTTCCCGTGCGGTTTCAGGTCGTTCGGAGCACGTTTGCTCCGAATTGGACCGCCGCACGCCGTTTTGGTGTTTAATGGCGCCGGAAACGCGTTTCCGGCCGCCGCGGTCACACGACACATCCAAATGAGGTGCCGTCTGACCGACCATTTCACAATTCACACCCCGGATGTTGTCGTACGGTTTCGTGGCATTCGGAGGTCGTTCGGGTGGTTTTGACCCCCCAACGCGCCATTTCAGCGCGCGCCGCGCTGCTGAAAACGCCACAATCGGACGTGCCACGCGAACCGCACGTCCGATGAACGTGCGGCCTCCTCCTGCATCTCAGGAATAATATTTCTATCATTCCCGTGCGGTTTCTGGTCGTTCGGAGCATGTTTGCTCCGAATCGGACCGCCGCACGCCGTTTTGGTGTTTTAACGGCGCCGGAAACGCGTTTCCGGCCGCCGCGGTCACACGGCACCTCCGAATGAGGTGCCGTCTGGCCGACCATTTCACAATTCACGCCCCGGATGTTGTCGTTCGGGTGGTTTTGACCCCCCAACGCGCCATTTCAGCGCGCGCCGCGCTGCTGAAAACGGCACAATCGGACGTGCCGCGCGCAACGCACCTCCGATGGACGTGCGGCCTCCTCCTGCATCTCAGGAATAATATTTCTATCGTTCCCGTGCGGTTTCAGGTCGTTCGGAGCACGTTTGCTCCGAATTGGACCGCCGCACGCCGTTTTTGTGTTTAATGGCGCCGGAAACGCGTTTCCGGCCGCTGCGGTCACACGGAACATCCGAATGAGGTGCCGTCTGGCCGACCATTTCACAATTCACGCCCCGGATGTTGTCGTACAGTTTCGTGGCATTCGAAGGTCGTTCGGGTGGTTTTGACCCCCCAACGCGCCATTTCAGCGCGCGCCGCACTGCTTGAAAACGCCACAATCGGACGTGCCGCGCGAACCGCACGTCCGATGGACGTGAGGCCTCCTCCTGCATCTGAGGAATAATATTTCTATCGTTCCCGTGCGGTTTCAGGTCGTTCGGAGCATGTTTGCTCCGAATCGGACCGCCGCACGCCGTTTTGGTGTTTAACGCACCGGAAACGCGTTTCGGCCGCCGCGGTCACACGGCACCTCCGAATGAGGTTCCGTCTGGCCCGAACATTTCAAAATTCACGCCCCCGGATGTTGTCATACGGTTTCGTGGCATTCGGAGGTCATTCGGGTGGTTTTGACCCCCCCAACGCGCCATTTCAGCGCGCGCCGCGCTGCTGAAAACGACACAATCGGACGTGCCGCGCGTACCGCACGTCCGATGGACGTGTGGCCTCCTCCTGCATCTCAGGAATAATATTTCTATCGTTCCCGTGCGGTTTCAGGTCGTTCGGAGCACGTTTGCTCCGAATTGGACCGCCGCACGCCGTTTTGGTGTTTAATGGCGCCGGAAACGCGTTTCCGGCCGCCGCGGTCACACGGCACATCCGAATGAGGTGCCGTCTAGCCGAACATTTCACAATTCACACGCCGGATATTGTCGTACGGTTTCGTGGCATTCGGAGGTCGTTCGGGTGGTTTTGACCCCCCAACGCGCCATTTTAGCGCGCGCCGCGCTGCTGAAAACGCCACAATCGGACGTGCCGCGCGAACCGCACATCCGATGGACGTGCGGCCTCCTCCTGCATCTCAGGAATAATATTTCTATCGTTCCCGTGCGGTTCAGGTCGTTCGGAGCACGTTTGCTCCGAATCGGACCGCCGCACGCCGTTTTGGTGTTTAACGGAGCCGGAAACGCGTTTCCGGCCGCCGCGGTCACACGGCACCTCCGAATGAGGTGCCGTCTGGTCGACCATTTCACAATTCACGCCCCGGATGTTTTCGTACGGTTTCGTGGCATTCGGAGGTCGTTCGGGTGGTTTTGACCCCCCAACGCGCCATTTCAGCGCGCGCCGCGCTGCTGAAACGACACAATCGGGGGGCTGTACGGGGGGTGCGGGGGGCTGTACGGGGGTGGCGGGGGGCTATACGGGGGTGCGGGGGGCTGTACGGGGTGCGGGGGGGGGGGGGGGGGGCTGTACGGGGGTGCGGGGGGCTGTACGGGGGTGCGGGGGGCTGTACGGGGGTGCGGGGGGCTGTACGGGGGTGCGGGGGGGGGGGGGGGGGGCTGTACGGGGGTGCGGGGGGCTGTACGGGGGTGGCGGGGGCCTGTACGGGGGTGGCGGGGGGCAGTACGGGGGTGCGGGGGTTGTACGGGGGTGCGGGGGGCTCTCCGGGGGTGCGGGGGCAGTACGGGGTGCGGGGGGGGGGGGGGGGGGCTGTACGGGGGTGCGGGGGGGCTGTACGGGGGTGCGGGGGGGGGGGGGGCTGTACGGGGTGCGGGGGGGGGGGGGGGGGGCTGTACGGGGGTGCGGGGGGCTGTACGGGGGTGGCGGGGGGCTGTACGGGGGTAGCGGGGGGCAGTACGGGGGTGCGGGGGGTTGTACGGGGGTGCGGGGGGGCTGTACGGGGGTGCGGGGGGCTGTATGGGGGTGCAGGGGGGGGGGGGGCTGTACGGGGGTGCGGGGGCTGTACGGGGTGGGGGGGCTGTACGGGGGTGCGGGGGGGGGGGGGGGGGGGGCTGTACGGGGGTGGCGGGGGGCTGTACGGGGGTGCGGGGGGGGGGGGGGGGGGCTGTACGGGGGTGCGGGGGGCTGTATGGGGGTGCGGGGGGGGGGGGGGGCTGTACGGGGGTGCGGGGGGCTGTACGGGGGTGGCGGGGGGCTGTACGGGGGTGTCGGGGGGCTGTACGGGGGTGGCGGGGGGCTGTACGGGGGTGCGGGGGGGGGGGGGGGGGGGGCTGTACGGGGGTACGGGGGGCTGTACGGGGGGTGCGGGGGGGGGGGGGGGGGGGGGCGGTACGGGAGTGCGGGGGCTGTACGGGGGTGGCGGGGGGCTGTACGGGGGTGGCGGGGGGCAGTACGGGGGTGCGGGGGGCAGTACGGGGGTGCGGGGGGTTGTACGGGGGTGCGGGGGGTTGTACGGGGGTGCGGGGGGCTGTACGGGGGTGCGAGGGGGGGGGGGGGCTGTACGGGGGTGCGGGGGGCTGTACGGGGGTGCAGGGGGCTCTCCGGGGGTGCGGGGGGCTCTCCGGGGGTGCAAAGGCCATCCCATTGATTACAAAAGTGAAGAATAAAAGTGATAACATCTAATTAATACATATTTCTTTTATCGATACCATACTGAAATTTATAAAAAATATATTGGATAATACATAATCTATAATATCAGATTTATTGATCTGTTGGAATTAGTTCGACTTTTCAAATGTAGAATCATTCAAGATTATCTGATCAAAAACTCAATATGTGTATAAAATATTTAAAAGACCACCATGGATGGTAATAATGCATTACTTAAATGAATAAATACAGTACATCAATGTCAACCCTACCAGTACAAACAAAATACATATCTCGTGAATATATGGTGCGTCACGCGTGCCATCACTGCTACCTCCTTCTGGTGGGCCAGGTGCCTACAACAAATAAACATTATAAATATTTTAATAACAAAAATAATTTAAATTAAATAAATAAATACAGTATATACCTGCGTCGTATGATCCCCTGTACCATCAGCTCGACGCACATATTCCCGCAGTGCTCTAACCTCAGCTGTCAATTGCGCATTTGTCTCCTCGGAAGCGCGCAGCCGTGCCTCAAAATCTGACATCTGCTGTGTCATATTAGCAACAGCAGGACTGACAACCGCAGCGCGTGACACTACAGAACGAGGAATCCCTGCTCCATAGGTCAAACTATAGCCATGCCCGTCCCGACCAATAATGCGATGAAAGATCTCATCCCGTCGCATGGGAAGCTGTCGCTGGTCCTCTGGCAGATGTTCTAACTCAGCTTCAAATTGATCCTGTGAAATATTTAAATATATATAAATATATATATGTTAATATATAGATTTATGTAATTATTGGTAAGTATAGACACTTACTATCAATGCTGCAACCTCTGGATCATTGCGATCACGAGTCCTTATCCACACCGACATTTTATCAGTTGCTGCACCTTGCCCTCGCAACTGTATATTAAAAGAATATAAACACAAAACCATATTAATTTATAAATTAAAAAATGAATAATATATACCTCATGTCGGATCTGAGACACGTGACGAGTCCCGAGCCTGTGAGCTGGTCCCTGCAACGCTCGATTCTCTGAATGGCGTGTTGACACCTCCTACATTCAATTCCTTCAAATTTCAAACAAATCACATATTCTTGAAAATATATATACAGAAAAATAATTAATATACAAACCGCAACACCCTCAGTAGACCAATATGCAACCAAGTCACGCCACTGATCCGGGAGGACACCTCTCGGGACTTTTTCCAAAATGTCAAGGGCACCCACATTTGGTACGTAGTGGTCCCTCTTCACTTTGCCTTTATAATCTTTCCATAGCTTACGGCATTTGCTCATACACACGGGCCGAAACTCTTCAGGCATACTTTCAAATTTTGCTATAATGAAAATAATCAAACATATTAGTATTATTTATAAATAAAAAATAAAGTAAAATTATTTTCTTACCTGAACCTCCCTCCCATAGACGATCTAATGTGTCCTGAGGGATAGAAGCCCAATCACGCGTGGTCAATGGAAATCGATGTGGGTCACGTATGATATGACCCAGCTGACGAATAAATGCCGGGGCATTCGGTCCCACAGGATGAAATACCTCATCAAATGAAACATCTGTCGTCGTGTCGGAATTCCATGATAATATGCCACGACCAGGGCCTCTCCTGCGAGAGGAAGAAGCAGCCGAGTCTGATCCTGTTGAAAACAATTTTATATATAAATTGGCAAATGTTATATATATATATATATATATATATGTCAATTACATAAAAATTATAGACAATGACATTCAAACATACCTCGACCCTGAGACGTAGATGCCTCAGATGGATGATGTGGATTTTCTGCCTCTTCCCCTGACATGTCTGCAGTCATACAAAATATCAGTAATGAGTCCAAAGTGTTTAAAAGATAAATTGGATTGTTCTTAATAAATCAAACTTGTACAACTGTTAATCAAACAAAAAATGGATTGAATAATTAGTTGTGAATGAATTTTAAAAAATCAGAAAGTTAATCAACCTAAATATTTATGACTGAATTAACTTACAAAAGTGAGGATTAAAACTTATAAGGATTTATAAAATGATTAGATAATTTATGATATCCTAGGACATTCTACTGAATAGCGGGAAAACAATTATACCTTTCATTAAGCATGCAAATCGACCGTTTCTCCTTCAACAGCCGCTCTGACCCAATAAATATCTTCTTCACGTTGAACTACGGTATGTTGATCAAGTTGTTGGTAAACAAACGGAACAGTCTCGGGTTCATCTTCTTCAAATAAAAACACTCCTCGCCGAGACATTTTGACAACAACTTGCCAACTTGGATCCGAAGGCAAAGTAACGAAGATACTAGTTCCGCTTGTGATGTCAAAATGAAAGGTTCATTCTCAACTCGTTCATTATTTCTGTATAACATATAGTTAAAATTCACCAATGAAAACTGATATTGATCGACTTTACATCCACGCACTGGATCAACCCAATTACACTTTAACAATATGTACTTCAAACCGTGTGTGTATACAACTTCAATGATGTCTATCAATTGACCATAGTAATAACCAGAATCGACAAAGGGACAACCGATGCCACTGTTTTGTGTTGCTCGTTTGTCGTCAACATCTTTAATGCGAAATCGAAAACCATTAGCATCAATAGCTTTATAACGACGAGCCGTTATAGATGGACCCTCAGCCCAGTTGGATAAATACTTCAGGTAGCGTGGGGTCCCCTAACTCCCTCAGCTTACGAACCTACATAATTTATAAAAATCAATACTGATATATGCAGAAAGAATTAGTTTAATACTTCACTCATAATGAAAATCAATTTATACATACATAATCCTTGAACCAATCATGAAATGCCGCATAATGAGATTGTTGACTTTGCAACTCAGTCGCACGATGCATCTCTTCTTTTATCTCATTAATGTGTTTCCTGAAAATGATTACGCGATGTTTAAAAGATCAACTTATGCAAAGAAAACATGTAAAAGTTATACAAGCACATTGATAAGATACTTACTGCATTAATGGTGCAACTGATGGAGTATTGAACAAGATATATCGATGTGCTTGTATCCACTCGATGTTGTCCATATCAAATGTGGTTCCTTCTCCAACTGGACCATCATGAATCCGAGAGGGCTTATCTAATTTTGTTTCAACATCCGTAAGATATTCTGCACAAAAGGTAGTACACTCATCCATCAAATAACCATTGGCTATTGATGCCTCTGGACGAGCTCTGTTGCGTACAAATATTTCAATGTACTCAAATACCATTCAATAGGATACATACACCTGAATTGCACTGGACCAGCAGCCATTACTTCATCAGTTAGGTGCACTGTCAAGTGGACCATAACATCGAAAAATGAGGGGGGGGAAAGTTTCTCAAAGTGACAAAGCGTAAGTACAATTCGGTCCTGCAAACTTTTTAAATCACTCATTCGTTGATTTCTTAAACAAAGCTGTCTAAAAAAATTACTCATCTCAATCAAGGGATGAACAACATTGGGGGATAAACAATCACAAATTGCGATTGGAATCAACTGCTGAAGTAATATGTGATTGTCATGACTTTTCAACCCTTGCAATGTCTTGCTCGTCAGATTCACACACTTTGAAATATTAGAAGAGTAACCATCAGGCACCTTGACCATCTTCAAAATGGAAAGAAATGTCTCTTTCTCCTCTGTAGTCATCGAATACTGTGCAGCAGGCATATATGCCTTGTTTCCCTCAGCTAACTGTAAATGCAACTGTTTCCTTAAACCCATTTCTTCCAAATCACGGCGTGCATTAACATGGTCCTTTGACTTTCCACTGACACCTAAAATGGTCCACAATATGTTATCACAAACATTTTTTTCAATGTGCATGACATCCAAATTATGCCTCAACATGTTAGTTTTCCAATACGGAAGACTATAAAAAATACTTTTCTTTTTCCAATTGTGACTGCGCTGCCTACCCGCAGCACGAATATTACGTACTGGAGGAGCCACCAAATCCTGAATTTCATATACCGCGCGGATGTTTTCTTCCTCAATCTGCGATAACATTTCGACTCCTGTCATGATCTTTGGTGCTGGGCTGAACTCTCTAGAACCATCAAATGCCACTCTGTCCTTTCTGAACCTGTGCTGGGGAGGGAGAAAATGCCTGTGACCCATGTATGCCCATTTTTTGGAATGTTTAAGCCATACAGATTTTTTACTTTTATTGCAACAAGGGCAAGCAAATTCCCCTTTCGTACTCCAGCCTGATAAATTTGCATAAGCTGGGAAGTCATTGATTTTCCACAATAAAGCTGCATGCAGTTTGAACATTTCATTCGTTTCGCAGTCATAAGTCATCACACCATCGCCCCAAAATTCATTCAACTCATCAATCAATGGCTGAAGGTAAAAATCAATCTTATCCCCCGGACTTTTAGGTCCATCAATAAGAGTGGAAAGTAATATAAATTGTTGCTTCATACAAAGCCACGGAGGAAGATTATATGGAACCAACACCACGGGCCATGTGCTATGAGTTGCACCAACCATAGACTTGAATGGATTGAAACCATCTGCTGCCAATCCCAATCGGACATTACGAACATCTTTAGCAAAGTCGGGATGTCTCTTATCAAAATCCTTCCATGCATGAGAGTCTGCCGGGTGGGTTAACATGTCACTTTCATGAACTCTTTCTGCATGCCATCTCATTAAATTAGAAACTTTAGATGACATAAAAAATCTTTTCACCTCAGTTTAAGGGGAAAGTAACGCATTTGCTTTACGGCAATCGGTTTCCCCTGTATCGCAATCTGACTTTGATGAGTCTTATTTCCCCTGTTCTCTTTCCACCTGGAAGCGCCACAAACCGTACAAATATCCAAATGAGCAGTTTCATTTCTAAACAACATACAGTTGTTTGCACATGCATCTATAGTCTCATATGTAAACCTAAGTTCTCTGTCAACTTACGAGCATAGTAATACGACTCAGGAATCTTAGCGTCGACAGGAAGAACTTTTTTCAATAAAACCAAAAGCATGTCGAATGATGTGTCTGACCAATTATTCAAAGTCTTCAAATGCAACAACTCCACAATAAACGACAGTTTATTGTAAGAAGTACATCCAGGATATAATTCTGTTTTCGCATCATCAAGTACTTCATAAAACCTCCTCGAATCATGATCTGCACCAGAGCGAAGATTTATCTCACCGGTCTCAAGATTCTGGATGTCAATGCCTTCAGGATCAAACCCACGTACCATTTCAGTAAGCATTTCATGCATTGGACCAGTCATCCTTGCATTAACATCCATCTGAGCTGCATCTGTATTTTGACAACGAACATATTCTTCTCCATGACGAGTCCAACTCTTATAATTTTTCAGAAATACATTAAAGAAAAGGTGCTCCCTCACAGTATCTCGTGTGAATTGATATCTGTTAGCACATTTTCTACATGGACAACTAATATAGTCACTTTCAAATCCTCTCGTGAAGTCAATAAACTGCATAATGCCATTGAAATATTCTCTAGACGTTCGATTTGGAAGATCAATCCAACTCTTATCCATAATAATATCTGTATAACAAACATTTACACAATACTTATTACATTTACATTTTTCAAATCAACTATATTCAAAATAAATATTAACCATTTGTTTATGAACCATTGATAAAATAATAATGTAACTGAAAGCTCATGTTACCTGATTGAGCTACAAACCTGAAAGGGAGGGGAGCCGAAGGCGGTGCTGCGAGGGAGAGGAGGCAGCGAAGGGGAGCCGGAGCCAAAGGCGGTACGGCAAGGAGGGGATGGGCGGCGGCGGCGGCGGGGAGCTGGAGGAGAGGAGGCGGTGAGGGGGCGGGGGACGGGCAGCGAGGGGGGGGGGTGTCCGGGGTCGGGGGGGCTGTCCGAGGTGCGGGGAGGGGTGTCCGGGGTGTCGGGGGCCTGTCAGGGGTGCGGGAAGGGGTGTTCGGGGTGCGGGGGTGTCCGGGGTGCGGGGGAGGGGGGGCTGTCTGGGGTGCAGGGGGGCTGTCGGGGGTGCGGGGTGGGGTGTCCGGGGTGCGGGGGGCCTGTCCGGGGTGCGAGGGGGCTGTCCGGGTTCGGAGGGGGGGGTGTCCGAGTGCGGGGGGGGGGGGGGGTGTCCGGGGTGCGGGGGGGCTGTCCGGGTTCGGAGGGGGGTGTCCGAGTGCAGGGGGGGCTGTCCGGGGTGCGGGGAGGCGTCCGGGGTGCGGGGGGGCGGGTCCGGAGT